>JABTXL010008166.1:3598902-3803276 GCA_025134845.1 Neodon shergylaensis | reverse complement strand
CTTCTTCTTCCTTCTCTTCTTTGTGTGAGCCTACCTTTTCTCACATCCACCCACTGGAGAAGATGATATTTGCACAGTTAACGGAGGTCAAAAGCATGTGATACTTGCAGGATCTATTTCCCCTCTGAGAAACCGGTATCTACCAAACCATCATGAAACCTTAATTAAATGACATACAAGATTAAAGATACCAGATTTATTTTCTCGGACAATGAAAATGCCACTTGTTTGCTATTTTAAAGTATGAGAGTGGAGAGAAAAGGGAAAGGAGAGAGAGAGAGAGAGAGAGAGAGAGAGAGAGCTGACACTGCTGTAGTAGCCGCTGCAGCTAAGATCAAACCTTAGAATGCCATTCCCCATCTGGCATACAGACAGCAGGCCTAAAGCTTTCATCTCTTCACCTTTACTCAAATGCCTTCAGAATAAAAACAGGGGTTGCCATGGAAACCGCCCATGGTTTCAGGTGTTTCTCGGGGCATTTTTTTTTTTCCATTAGCTATTTGGAGAAGAACTTATCCTATCCATTATGGCTTTTCATTAGTGCTATTATCCCTCTTTGTTAGAGACTGACTGTAGGAATTCTACATTCTCCTGGTTGGCCTGCATTTCTGGGAACCTGACTCGCTGTCTTCCTCTGTGCCTGATAAACTGTACAGAGTCGCTTTTGAAGGATGGCAGCTCTGCCCACTCCTGGCGCCCACCACACAGCATTTTCTTTCTTTCTAATCCGCAGGGAAACTTAAATGTCCCTTCCCTAGAAATTTATATGTTCAGACTTTATATCTTCCATCTGGAATGTTACTGATATAAGATGATAAAGGCAATTGTCATGAGTGTGGAGACCCAGTTCGCACCAATAACAGAAGAAATAATCACAGTGGTATGTCAGAGTGTGATGTTTAGCATTGACTGTCCACTTGACAGAATCTAGAATCACCCAGGTGTGCTCATGGGCATGCCTGTGGAGGACTATCTTGATTGATGTAACTGAGCTGGGAAGACTCTCCCTCTGTAGGTGGTATTTTTTTTTTCCTGACTGAGACATTAGACCATACGAATGGAGGAAAGGAGTTAAGCAGTGGTCTAAATCATTGCTCTCTGTTATGGACTGAATGTGATATGAATCCTACTTCAGGCTCCTGCCTCCTGGCTTCCCCTCCATGATAGACTAAACCCTGGAATTGTGAGCAACTATAAACCCTTTTTCCTTTAAGTTGTGCTTGTCTCTGTATTTTCTCAAAGCCCCTGGAAGTAATTAAGACACCTGACATTAGTAATCATCTCTGTGTTGGGCTAGCATATAATCCCAGCACTCTAAAAGATGAAGAAGTGTTGTGGAATATTAGTTTAAGATGTGCTACATTCATTCATGCTGCAGAACATTTGTTTTAATGATACATTTGTTTTATGTTTGTTGCATTAGCTTAACCCTGGGAAGCTGAGTTACTTTGCCTGTCTAAAACACCTGATTGGTCTAATCAAAGGCTTAGCAGTCAATGGTAAGGCAGAAGAGATGATAGGAGGGGCTGGCAGGCAGGGAGGATAAATAGGAGAAATCTAGGGAAGAGAGCAAGGAGCAAAAAGAGAAGACAGAGAGGAGGGTTCCAGGGGCCAGCTACACAGCCATGTGGCCAACCATGGAGTAAGAAGGAAAGAAAGATATATAGAATAAAGAAAAGTAAAAAGCCCAGAGGCAAAACATAGCTAAAGAGAAAATGGGATAATTTAAGTTAGAAAAGCTGGCTAGAAACAAGTCAAGCTAAGCCGGAACATTCCTAAATAAGAATAAGTCTCCACGTGTTTATCTGGGAGCTACGTAGTAGACCCCAAAGAGAAAAATAAAAATCACAAACACAGAAGAACATGATTTCAAAACCAATTTGGACTACATAGCAAATTTTAGGGCAGTATTAGGCTGCGACATAAAAGAGGGTCTTGGGAAAGCAATAAATTATCAGGAAAAAAAAACCAACAAAATGAAATCATTCACACTAGCCCTAGGTAATTAATTCCCTTGTGGAATGATGCCCTCCCCATAACACAGGGTGACAAATTAAACAGGAAACAAACCATTTAGTACATGGGTGACGATTACTCACATGTACTCCCAGACGTCAGGCTTTTCTCTGCGTAACGTGCTTACGTGCAGGTATAGAAAGCTCATGGCGCCCGCTTTACAGACGTGTGATTGATTGATAGAGAGACCGTGACACAAGATAAACGTCATGTCAGAAGCCAGGTACACACTGAGCATCCCCAAAGCACCCTGGTGCAGCTGAAAGGCCATGGGCTCTGAGGACAACAGCTCAGGAATAGTTCACAAGGTGACTGGGACCTTGAAACAACTCCTGAACATCGCAAGGGCAGGTTCCTCATGTGAAAAGTGAGGCCAATCATTACCAGGCTGGTGTAAGGACCTAAGGATGGACAAATTACCTTCTTACCAGCAGCCTCTCATGTCAGAGTCTGTGTTGCCAAGACTGTGAAGGAACCCAAAGTTCCTGAGATCATGGGAACATCAAATAAAGAAGCAATGTCTTTTTACATTAATAGTCATTGTCCTCCCAACAATGCCTTCATTACCAGCCTGCATCAGTCTCAGATTCAAACTAGTTCTCCATCTTTAGGTTTGCTTTGCTTTGGAGTCCATAATATGTCATGCAATTCCAGTGGGCATTAATTACAAAGCATTAATGTGTCCCTTGAGGAGGTGTGGGGATTTACGAGACACGTAAAGTGACAATGAGGAACTGTGGGTGACAAAGATTATGTCAAGTCCACAGGTGCCTCCCCCAGGCACCTGTGACTAAACATAAAACCTGGAGCAGCTTGCCTATATCTCAGGCCTCTCTGTCCTCATCTTCAAATGGAAATGCTGACGTATCATCATGAGAAAAGTGAGAATTTGTGAGATGTTTCTAAGGCCCAGAGACGGGTGAGTCATTATCATACAGGTGTTTATTAAGTAACAGCAAAAACAGACAACTTCACAGAAGAGCCCCTTGAGATTGAAGGAGAATGATTAATAGCTGAAGAAAATGCAGAAGATTCCAGGAGTGAAACACAGTGAATGAGAACCCCAACATAATAAAGGTTAGGGAAGCATTAAGAAAATGATTAATGTCCTAGAAGCATTAACACACACACACATACACACATGCGCACACACACACGCATGCATGCATGCACAGCCTAGAGTATCGCTCAAGGCAGTCATAAAACACAGGCAAGGTAATTTGGCTTGCAAGATGGTAGCAGACGGTGGCGCTCTTCATCACGTCTGTGCTCTCCCTTCTGCATTATTGTTTCAGGCTCTGTGTCTGTGGTGGACAAGAGAATGGAGTAACCAATGCCCCTGCTGACGTCACAGTCTCACTCCCTGCCCGTCCTCTGCACTCTGCCCGTCCTCAGTTACTCTGGAGGAAAACAGCTGCCATGTCCACACAACCTTAGGAGGAGAGAAGTCGGCATGTTAGAGTTTTGAAGACTCTGCCCAAACCTTAGGAAAACTGAGAAGACTTGTCTACAGATTGGAACCAAATCACATGACCTTCAGATGACTGAGACCACATTGTATCAGTGCCTGAATCCCCAGCAGTGACCCTTAGCCATCACAGCCCTGTCTCTGTCTGGTAGTCAATACACAAAAAAGAGCGCACAAGATAGAGCATTATGAGTTCCTGTGTTTGGAGATTATTTTTATATTCAGTATAGATAACTAATGCAAGGTTGAAGGAACTTCCAAGGGCTATATTGCAAATTTGACAGAATTACCTCCACCTATGCAATGCTATTTATTTTATATGTTCAATATTATTATTAATTTCGATGTCATATATGTAATGTCATATTCATGTCCCACTCCTTGAAGACCACTGCCATCCTATCCTAACTTCATGTCCTCTCTTTTTTGGTTGATTCTAAAACTATAAACTCAAGGAGGTCAATTTTCACAGTCCATAAACTCATGGGTATGGGAGCATCTCCTGCATCCTGGGTCATCTACCTGTGTCTGGATACTTAGAGAAAACCAATCCCCACACACAAGCCATCAGATATTGTTCATGCCACTGCCCTCTGTGTGTATGCTTATACTAAAAACTCAATAGCTATTTGGCACTACTTCTCCAAGATGAAACCCTTCTCAAAGCACTTGAAATAACTGTGTATTTCCTATATAACAAATAATTATAATTTCATTCTTACATGATTCCTGCCTGCTACTTATCTTAACGTCACCTACCCTTTTGCTTTCTTTTTTAAACCCTATACCCCTGCGTTTATTTCCATTAGGTCTGTGGATCATACTGGATGCGTTTCTACCCTCAGGCTCTTGCATGAACTGATACTGGAATGATGGTTGTTGCAAGGAGCCACTTGTTCGCTCCCAATAGCTTAGCCCCAAAATGTCACATAGAAACTGTATTAATTAAGTCCCTGCTTGGCCCATTAGCTCTAGCTTCTTATTGGCTAACTATTACATATTAATTTAATCTATTTCTATTAATGTGTGTATTGCCATATGGCTGTGGCTTACTGACTAAAGTTCCAGTGTCTGTCTCTGGCGGGGCTACATGGCTTCTCTGACTCTGCCTCCTTTCTTCCAGAATTCAGCTTAGTTTTCCTGCCTATCTAAGTTCTGCTTTGCTATAGGTCCAAAGCATTTCCTTTATTTATCAATGGTAATCACAGCATACAGAGAGAAATCCCACATTAGATGGTCACACAGGCCATGCTATGAATAGCAAGGAGGGGTCTGCAGTATCACTTTTCTGGTCCCTCTATGCAAGGCGGAACCAGAGTTGCTCCTGTAGTCTGGATGTAGAGGTCACCTGAGGGGCCCCTTGTTAAAAGCTTGGGCTCCAGGTGATGCTTCTGGGAAACAACCGCACCCTAGTGAAGGTTCTTTAGGTCACCATGCGCATGCCCTTGAAATCTGCCCTCTGCCTCCAGGCTCACGCATTTGCTGGTTACCCCGTCTGCCTTCATCTTTCATGGATGACAAATGTCCAAAGGAATGAAGCTGATTGACTGATCTTAGACTGAAACCTTCATAAATAAGAGCCAAAAAATAAGTCATTTTTCTTTATATATTGGTTATGTCATGTATTTTGTTACAGTAATAGGAAACTGGCTGATATGGCCGGGTTATCAATCTCAGAGAAGATTCTGTCTGCTTTTCTGGGCATTTCACTTCTGCATACAGCCATGGTTAGCGAGCGGTTGGCAAAGAAGATTACTGTCTTCTCTGAGTCACAGGGATGGCTGCAGAAGGTGCAATAGCAAGGAGGAAATGGAGGCCTCTTTGCTTATAATGTGTTATGAACGTCACTCGAGTGACGGTCACTTCCTGCACCCTTTTTAGTGCTGACACGGTCCATGAACCTGGTCCCCTGGGGCCCAATACCATTTATTTTAAATCAGGTTTCAGCCCTTCACAGTGGGTGTCATGTCCTCTTACACCTGCAGAGCCCACAGCTGATTTATGCCTTTGGTTTTTATTAGGTACAGGGAGTAACTATGTCCTCCGATACAAAACCAGTGATGAAAAGTATGATCCGGACCTGAAGAGGAGTGACAGGTGGGTTTTCACACGGTCCATGGGGAACAGTGTTCCTCTGGAGCGACGGGAGGGTTTTCACATGGTCCATGGGGAACAGTGTTCCTCTTGGGAAGTTTGGTGGTGCCCATGTCATGGAGATAACAAGCCCACAGGTTCCTGCCTATGCTAACCTCAACAATCCTTTCACAAGGGACCAGCCTACTGATTGACTCGTCTCTTTTGCTATCATTAAACTAAAGCTAGTTTTCTGATGGTAATCCATGCTTTTTGACAATCCTTTGAGTTGGGACTTTTATGTTCAGGTGATCAACCTAAGGATAATCGCTACGATCCAAAGGAAATTGATTTTAACTAAAGTTAAGTTCCTAACAACAAATATTTACTGATCGAATACCCACTAAGTGTCATTGGTGCCTAAGAGACTAAAGAAATGAAATCTTTGCCATCATGAACATTACAGAACAGTACTGTCTATGGATCAAACCATGCAGATGCTAAAACGGCAATGGAACAGCATCAGAGAAGTAGGGTGGAGACTGGGGAGGGTGTTCTGTTTTAAGAAGGACAATCAGGGGAAGCCTGGGGAGGAGGGGACATTTGATCAAAGACAAGAGGGAGAAAATGAGCCATAGAATATTTCAGATACGCAAAGGGGCAGACGCTAAGGCAGAAATGATGCAGGTCCTTTCCCACTTCTGGGAACCTGGATATCGTCATTCATAAAAAATCTGCTTTTGGCCAAGAGAAATAAGAGCACAAAAGAGCATAAGAGGGGTGTGTAAACCGAGAGGGAAGAAAATAGAAAAACACTGTAAGGACTCACTCCAAACTCAGAGTTTGCATTTCCTGTGTCTGTGCACATACCATTCTGAGAAGCAGCTGTCTTCTCCCCAGGGTCACCAGAATATGTGATATATAACCAGATCTTTAAGTCACCCAGTCTACTTAAAGAAGAGCCCTGGCCCACTCCACCAGAAACCCCTTCAGCTGAGATGTGTGTGACCGGACTGCGATAGTGACTGATTGGCACAGACTCCCTTCGTTCCTTTTGCATTCTGTTCTCCAGGACTGTGGTAAAAAGAAAACAAGATTTTTTGCAAATGCAACAATTAATTAAAGTAGGTGGAAGAAAGTGGAGGGAATGGGTTATGAAATAAGCTAAGCAAGAAGAAAACGACCTAATAAAACAGAAAGAAAATTAAAACTACCTTAACAGGGAAGTAATTAGAGGAGCGCACAGAACGTGCCCGGCATATAATGATGTGTTTAGACGAACTGCTTTAGTTAAATTTCATCACAAACTTTAGAAGCCGGCGCAATCCTCTTCACGGGGAGAAACAGCCACAATATTAGAGACAAAGAAACTTTTGTGTGGCCCTACAATCTTGTCACGTATTGGCAAGCATCCATAGCATGCAAGCGCAGTGTAAATTCGCACACGGTTACGCGTCTACATAAAACTTGCTGAGTTCAATTTACACACATTCTACGAACACATACTCAATTTGAAATGACTGGAAGAAAAATAATGGGCTTAATCCACATGGCAGGAAACACAGCAGTTCGTATCTTCACGCTGCTGTATAAATCTTTCTTTTCCAACTAGATAAGAAGCTAACCCCTGAAGCTCACTAACAACAGAAGGTCCTTGACAATGCCAACAAGCACCCAACAGCAAGAACAGCGGGGACCCAGCAGCTTCCTAGTTCTGGGCCTGCGCCCCGACTCGGGCGGTGGGCGGAGCCGAGGAACCGAAAGAGAAAGCGGGCTGTGCTCCGAGGACCTCGGGCGCCGGGATGAAGCCACGGTGGGCGAGCCTCTTGCTGCTGTGCTGCTGCTGTCTGGGCCGCGGGGTCGCCCGGACCTGGCCGCGGAGCCACCAGCGGGAGGCGGCCGCCTTGCGGGTACCTAGCTCCTTCCTCTACCTGTCCCCTGCTCCAGGGCTCCTCGGGAGGGACCCACGCTCCAGGCGCACCTTTTCCCAGCAGCGCTCGCTGCTGCCTAAAGCCTTGATTCCCCAGGACAGGGATTTATGTGATGCGCCCCAAAGCACCAAAATATGTGTCCGAAGCAAAGCTAATGGGAAAGACGCACCCTCTGCTTTGGAATCCTAAAGCCTTTCCTTTTCTCCTTTCCCACAACTAGCCTGTCGCTTAGAAAGTCGCCTGCAGGGGGCGCGAGCTCCCTCCTCCAGTTATTGGAAGTACGAAAACCAGCCCCAGGCTCATTGATCACCAGGGTTAATGATTTCCCTGTCCTGCGGACTCTGTACCGTGTTACTAAAAAGTTCTTTTCTGACTTGGTGGAGACTGACGTAGAACAGAAGGAAACATTTCAGTGCCTTTCATCTGGGTTGTTTAAAAAAGTTTACACAATAATCCTTCAATTTTACCCCAGGCTTAAAATTCGGAGATGGACAGATCAGCTGCCATGGATACATTTTCCCGGTAACTAGGGACACCGACTGGAAGTCAAACTCATAGTTGCCCTAAATTCCTTTAGCTGATGCTAACTGACAGCTTTTTAAGTCGGAAAAGATGCCATCACGGTTTTATTAGAAAAGAAAACTCACTTGTTCTAAATCAAGAGTCCGTGTGAGTTCAGTGAAGTCTATCTGGAGGTGTATCTAGTGTTTATTCAGCTAGATTCGTGTTCTCTGAAATTTCCGTGGGACTCCATAGCTCCGCCCTCTTCTGCTCATCCTCTTGGCTTGGAAACTTCCAGAAGCCTACCGTCAGGCCTTCTTTGGCGCCAGTTATTCCTTGTGTTTCACTCAATTCAAGCGGTGCACTCTTTCCTCCTGTTTGTTACTTTTGAGCTCCTCTATTGTTACCACACCAGAAGGAGCGCCCATTTCTCACTGAAGTTCTTGGCCTGTGTGGTCCTGAGTCCTGTCCTTGACATCATCTCCTGATGAACAGGATGCTGCTGTGACAATGTATTCCTTGGCTAAATAGATTATCATTGTTTAAATCTTGTATATTGGAGGCCAACCATGTAATTGTATCATTTCTTTCTTTGTTGCTGAAACAAAATACCCAAAAGAGTAACTTAAAGCAAGAAGGGTCATTGGGCTCACACTTCCAGGAGCCAGTCCTCAGGATGAGCGTGTCACGAGTGTGTTACAGCGGGCCATACTTCATCAACAGCCAGGAACCGAGGAGGCATGGATGCTGTGGCCTGCCAAATGGTCTCATTTTTATTCAGTCCAATCCCCAGTACAAGACAATTAGAGGAGCTTTGCCTTAAGACCGCAATGGCTCATGCTATGTCTTAATTAAATTGTGTGTGCATCCCAGATTAATTTAAGTAGATTATTATAGCACTTTTAAATGAGTGGTTATGACGGGTGACCCACAGGCACCTGAATCATCTTGTCCAAATATACCTCATCCGTGACTGCTTGAGAGCTAAAGAGGTGACTTGATGCTCTGTGATATGATTCTCCAGATATTTTCTGATGGTTTTTAGCCTGAAGCACACAGTGTCTAAATGGAAACGTAGCAAAAACTAAAAAAAACATAGATAAAAATATGCTTGCTCATTTGTCCCTCTGACCTCTACTTGTTCAACAGTTTATGGGTCGTTTATCCCGTGTTATGAACTGTGGGAAATAATATATGTGAAGGATGTTAAGGAGCTATATTACAATGGCATGTTTCATAATAATATGTAAGTTGGGCATGGCAGTCGACGCCAGCAGTCACAATAATTAGGACATTTGAGACAAGCTCATGCAATGTACTCTGTCAGAAAATCAAATGCTTGTTACATATGGGGGCACTGTAATTCACTTCTAAAAACAGCATAGGAAGTCCTATACATTAGAAAATAGATTCTCTCAATTAATAAAACACATGCAAACAGTCCCCATGGTAATAAGTGATAACTTAATTCTCAGCTAGGAATCATGAGTCTAAGGCTTGCAATTCCCATGTCTTGAGAGAAATTCCCAGCAATGATTCCATGCTGAGTATGATCTATGTATATTTGTTCCTGCTTAGATTTGCTGGATCTGCTAAAACCTGAGGCATTTCCAGGGAGAGCATTTTCCACGCATGCATGGAAGTGACTTGTTGCACACCGTGCTTTACGATCTTGCAGTAAGGACGGATAAAAACAACAAATAATTAGCTCAGAAAGTGCTGGAATAAAATGCCCTTGCAAAATGGGCCATGGGATGAGCTCACATAGCTCTAGTTACTTGAAAAACTTAGGCAGGAGGTTCACTAGAGCCATGGAGTTCAAGCCCAGCCTTGGTATGTAATGAAAACCCATCTCCGCCTTTGAAATAAGCAAAGATGAGGGGCATGTGCTACAAGCATGAGCATCACCCCGAGGGAATATCTTTGCTGATATTGGTAGGGAAATAAAAGCAGAACGAATAAAAGAAAGCCTAGATAGCAGTGGGAGAAAGACATCCAGGTTCAACGGCCTTCTCTGCAAAAAAAAAAAAAAATTGACACAAAGCCCCACAAAGTATATGTCCTTCCGGCCACACATCATGTGCTGGGTGACTTTAGGATAATTATCTACCCATTTATGCCTCAGTTTATTAATCTGGGAAGAGGTGATGAAGTAAGCAAGTACTCCACGCAGAACTAGCAGTTCACAGGCAGAGCTTAGACCAGTGCTTCCATTAACTAACCCTTCCTTCCCTCTACTATACGTTTAATGTGCTTGGTAGCTGTGAACATTCTTCCAGGGGAAGGGAAAGCCCAACAAACTGGCCCTCAGTATTTTCTTTCTTCTCTTGATACCACTGAGCACATGAAAAGAAAAAAATTGTGTATTTTATTTATTCTTATTATTAACAAGCAAAAAAAAAATTCCCTGACCCTTCTCCCCACCGGGGTTTATTGAGGACCTTCACAATACCCCATGGGCTGCTAGTCTTAGATATTTTTGAAAGGCACTGTACCTATAAACAAAACGAGCTACCGCTACTTTGTTTCCCACAGTTGGAAAGTCTTATTCCCAATACAACACCAGATTGTTTGCTATAGCTAGTCTTTATTTGTAGTGCCATGAGAAATACTCACTGCATTTTAACCCAAGTAAGGCGAAAGCATGATCTTTGAATGATGTTTTCTATAATCAAAATATTCTGTTTCTAAGGGGAAAGATACAGCTTGGGAATATTTAGCAGGATGCTCATTCTGCCAGTGGTCAAAATATGCATAGTACCCACATTCCATATTTAATTAGTCCCTATATTCAGGTCGTGTGACCAAATTTGTCAGTGAAGAAAGTGGGGTACAGAGAGGTTGAATTTGTACCTTTAGATTGCGTTTCAATGCTAACATGTTTATTCCAGTGCATTTGAAAATCAAGTGTGTATGTTATGTACACAGGGGTGTTAGAGAACTGTGATTCTTCAGAAGTTGGTAGAGAGGGATTTTCAGTGTTCTAGAATTTAAAGGAGCAGGTTGAGATTAACGGTAGGGAGGAAGCAACATGGGACATTGTGTTCTTGGCTGGATATGAGCAGTGATCAGTAGACTGTCCCTAGCATGGCTGTACAGAGCTGTGAAAGGCAGGAGTAACTGCAGGACCGAGAACAAGACTGACGTGGAATTCTGCAACGCATGTCCGTTTGGGCAAAGTGAAAGTTCATAGGAGCCCCGCAGCAGGAGATCCACATCTGAGAGATCTGTCGGCTCTCTTCTCTTCATTTACAGTTAGGTCCATGAGTATTTAAGATGGATCGCTCTGATATCGTTCTCTTTCATTACAGTTACTATAACTACTTGGCAGCCAGATAGACTTAGCTCTCCAAACCACAAGCATGCTGTTGCATCGAGACAGCACATATCTTCTTAGGGAAGAACATGGTGTCATTTTGTCTCCTTTTCCTCCCTTGTTCCATTAAAATGATTTATCATGTTGATATGCTGTCCTGTGCTAATCAGTGCACCATTTCTGTATCTGTTCCTCTCGATCACGATGTACCGTCTGTCTGGAACACTATGGTGGCTGATTTGACCATATTTCATCAGTGATTTTACATTAATTTCCAGGTCAGTGACTCATGCATAACCCTGTTTCCTTCAGATGGTCTTTTCTGGTTTAGATTCTTGGCAACAGGGTCTTGTTTAAGTTGAGACATATTCTTTCTCCTTTTTTAAAAAAATATAAAATCCTTGTTATTTCTTTCTTAGTTGTAGGGAACTCACTACTGAAGCCATGTGGAACTATTGTTTTCCTCCTGGGTCGATTTTCAATTACAATTTCAAAGCCATGAATTGATAGAAGATTGGAGCTTCCTTTTTCTTCCATGTTCAGCAATCTGTGTCTCAAGCAGCTTTTGTCCAATTCATGCAAATTATCAAACTCATTAGCATAAAGTTGTCAAAAATAATTAAAATGCCAGAAGCACTGTAGTCAGCATCTTTTCATTCCTGGTATTGGTAATTTATGTCTTATTTCCACCCTTTGCTCTCATCATAGGCCATAGATATGAGAGAACGGGGATAGCGCGAGGATCAACTGTTAGACTACAGTGACCTGGGAGGTTGTGAGATAAGTCCTGTTTTTTTGTTTTGTTTTGTTTTGTTTTTTTCTGTTCAAATCAAGGGACGTCTGAAGGCTTTTAAAATCACCAGGTGGCTATTATTTAAGAATTATCCATCGGGGAGTTCTTCCTGTCTTGCCCTTTTAGTCAACCTTAGAACTCAGGAATCAGCTGTTGGTCACCATGGCAACTGTAGCTCCCTGCTGTGGGTTCCTGCTGGTGCAGTCACCAGCAGATAAACTTCCACAGACAGGGGCCTGTGTGCATGTTCCCATGACTGCCACATGCAACATGCAGCCTGCATTCTCCTTCCTGCCCTGTCGTCTCCTGCTTAAGAAAATGATCATCTTATGGACTGGTTCCTGTAGGTTCCTGTGCAGTTGCTAGTCAGTGGTTCATGTCGTCATGTATGTCATGCGAATACTACATTATACATTTTGTTCATCTTTCAGTGTGTGAGCGTATTACATTCAAAGCCTCACTTCGCCAGCAGTTAACTACCTGGAACTCAAATGAACTTTTCAAATTCTTTGGGTAGCAGTCCTTCTAGTCTTGTTCAGTAAGAAAGAATGAAGCCAGACCGTGATGAGTCTCAGCCACAGCCTTGCTAAAACAAACTGACGAAGGGTATATTAAGGGGTCATATGGGAATTTCACATGTGTCATTATTAAAGGGCAGATGGCTGCTGCACAGCTATTGTGTTCCAAGCATGTCTTCAGTGTGGGTGACATAGTGTAATAGAGCAAACTGAAAAGTGTGTCCTGATTTGCTTATTGGTTTCTGAGTCATACACATAAACACTCAAGTCCTTAAGACAACATGCACACACACTAACATGGGAATGGTGGTCCTTTGAATTTCCATGTGACCTGCAAGATTAACTGGTTTTGGGGTACATAAGCGTCTTCATAGAAAAGGCAAACGTAAGGTTGATGATGAAGAAATGTAGCGTTATAGTTATTCTTTTCTTCCATCTAGATAGGAAAGCCTGGTCTTCTTCCGGGGAGACCCCAGAACCGCATCTTTTCTAAAGCCGTTTTGTTCCAGACGAAATGACCCTGGATGCAACCCGACGAGATTTGGACTCCTTCCCCCCTTTATCAGCTTAGTCCTTTCCAAGCTTCCTTACTCTGCACAGAGAACAAATATGTGGAAGACACATTGCATATTCATAATTATTTAATTACAGTGTGTCACCAGTGTCCAGTGCTTATCAACACTTTAAAAACCATGTGTGTGATTCCCCCAGAATGTGTGGGGGCGAAGAGTTACAGACACGTAAGACATACTTTCCCCAGCATGAAAATCAAGTTTGACTTTTGTACCCACAATACCTCCAAGTTAGTGATACACTTACGGCTTTGGAGAGCTGAAGCGGTAGACATAAAATGTTTGTTTTCATTCTTTCAGGAAAGTCGAAATAGACATCGATACTTGAACTCTTTCTCTCATGAAAACGCCACTGCCTTCTATGGAATAAACCAGTTTTCTTATTTGTTTCCTGAAGAGTTCAAAGGTAAGGTCTGAAAGTACTACTGGTTAATTTCCTGATTCTAACTTCTTTGTTTAATTAAGGAGTGATTTCATTGAAAGCCTTGTAAGTTGTGTGACGGTTAATATTTTTAAATGCTAACTTTGAAGTGGGTACCATGTGCATAAGGTAAGTGAATTAAGACTCTTCTCTGCTAACCATGGTTTATAAACTAGGTATGCTTGCATGCAGCACATCCACGCCGCTGCAAGCAACAACTGTCTCCTCACATTGGTAGTTTTCTCGCACCACCAATATTCGTTCAGAATATTCATGGTGTTGTGGGTAGTAATAAAAGAAGCAATGTCAGTTATGTGCGTATTTTCCATCGCTGCCCTAATTCTACCAAGCAAGTCATGTGGCATCTCCTCCAGTCCCACTACAGGGATTTACATTTCCGGCTTTCAGTAGGATGTATTTCAAGTTACAGAAAAGCACAGAGGAAGAATTTCAAGCGACAGCTTGTCTAGGTAGCCCCAGGAAAGCCCTTCATGTAATGTGTTCTCCATCGTTTCTTCTTCTTTATCACCAGCTCTGTATTTAGGCAGCAAAGCTGCCTGGTCTCCCAGATACCCAGCAGCAGGGCAGACGCCCGTCCCCAATGTGTCTTTGCCGTTGAAATTTGACTGGAGGGACAAGCATGTTGTAAACCAAGTGAGAAACCAGAAGATGGTAAGCTCTGCGTCCGTTTGCTCTTCGCTGTCTGAGCATTAGAAAGCACTGCAAGGTCAAGCTTAGTCGAACTTGCCAAGAAACCCAGGAGGTTTTCTAGGTAAATTCATACCTCAGTTATCCACCATGGAAGAGAAAGCTCCTTGAAGGACGAGGGATAGTGATCCAGCCCTGACTTTTCAACCCGCCAGGGTGTGCTCACTCGTCTGTGACCATTGCCCTCAGCACACTCCCTCACGAATACCTCCCAGTCAGTAACCATACTGCACAAACCAGGAATCCTGTGGACTCATGGGGGGGGAAGTCAACACAATTACTGGCTGTGTTAAGTGATTCAAAGGAAAAGTACATAGTAAAGTGAAATGAGGCCACACACATGGTGTCTGGATCTTTAACCTTCACTTCATCGTGTGAGCTCCCTCAGAAAACCTGGTACGTGTGCTCACTTTTTTCTAAGACCTTGTACCACCCAACCTGTGACCTTAGAAGTCTGGTCAGTGTAGCTTCCAGGCTACAGACACTCATCACAGATCAGCTCCACCCAAAGTCTGATTGACAATAAAGGGAGAATAGATATGGGAGACATAGCTTAGGTCATAGTGTGGGGAAGCTTTGTGAAGCTTTTACAAACAAATGGAAAATTCACAAACAAGGTGACACTTTTTTTGTGCTTGTTGAAGAATCAGTAAATATGTAAGTACAGTAATAGATCCAGCAATTCAGCATGAAGAAGACCCACAGTATGCGTCCAGATATGGGCGCTGGGAGTGGAGTTTGTGGAGTACTGTGAAGTCATGGGTGGAGAGTATCTCAAGGCAGAAGGAAAGCAGTAGCACTCTGTGGGATGGGCGTGACTTGGAATGCATAGCAGGTCACCTTGTCTGCAGAAGTTTACAGTGTGTGCTTCCTTTTTTATTTTTTTTTCTTTCCACTTCTCCTACTGCTGTGTATCCCATCATCAGCACAGGCAATGTAGCCAGAAAGAGAAAGTCAGCTCTCCAGCCACAGGATGCCCTTACAGGGCATCTGCACTAGAAACGCCAAGATATCTTTCCCTCTCCCCGTGGAGAGGAGGTGAAGGGTTTTGCACACCCCAATGTGTTAGTCTCCATTCTAGCTAGGATGCTTTTTCCTAGTTCTCAGGTTCAATGTTTATGATTGTTTATTAAAATTTACTACCATGCCATTTAGTTTGTCATTGCTTTTGTGGTAGTAAGAAGTGTGTGTCTTATGAATCCTGCCCTTCCCAGAAGGAATTTACATACTCGCAAGTGGTATGTTTTTACAGGAGCTGCCTCAGTGGCTTGACTCATGCTAGCTGTGGGTGTGATGTCCCCAGTCATACTCACATTTGGAGATTAGTCCATCTTCAGCTGAGGACCATTTTCCTATGCCATGGGCTCTGAGGTTAGAGGGCTAAATAAGACCACTTAAAACCACGATGACGTTGCTGAGAGCATCACCGCCAAGGACACTCAAGACTTCACCCCCTGCTTCTGCGTACATGGTCTTATGATGAAGCCTCGCTTTCAATTTCTCCTTTCCCCCCTCTTCCTCTCTTTCCTGCCTTTTCTATGGATTGTGCAAACTTTTATGTGATGCCTATTCCAATCCCTTGGGTTTCCTCCTTTCCTTAGAAGCAGCCCATTTATTCTTTTCTGAGAAACAGTGGTTCTTAAGCCTAAGTTACTGACTAACTGTAATGCTTCCACCTGCTTCCTTGGCCTCTCCTAATTCATTAGCCTGACTGACTTACTTGGTAATAGATAGGGACATTACTGATTTAGTTTCCATCAATAATTAGATGTCAATGCTCAAAAGAGAATTTTTGTTTCATTTTGAATGAATGCTCGTTATATAGGTTTCTGCTTTCTGCAAACTTTGCTTGTTATTTTTTATCTTGCTGCATCTAAAGACGCTGTTAAGTTTGACGTAGACACTATGTTAATATTTGCTACCCCTGTCTTTTGGGCAGTGTGGAGGCTGCTGGGCCTTCAGCGTGGTGGGTGCGATAGAGTCGGCTCGTGGGATCCAAGGGAAACCTCAGGACAACCTCAGTGTGCAGCAGGTCATCGACTGCTCCTTTAATAACTATGGCTGCAGTGGCGGCTCTCCTCTCAGTGCTCTGAGCTGGCTGAATGAGGTAATCATCTCAGCTTTCCGAATCCCTGAGTTCCTCTTATGTTCTGTGTACACAGAATCTAATCACTCTCCTCCATTAAGCAAGGTCCAATGATCAGGAATCTAAGTAGACAAAGGTTGACTGACTTAATCAAGGAAAAGATGCATTGCAGGGACTCAAGCCAGGGTCAGTCGTATGCTAGACCAGAGCTCAAATGAGTTACATTACAGACCCTGGTGATAGTAGCAGTCATGGCTTCCAAACATATTAGCCATCAATATATCAAGGTAAAGACGTCTTAAACACATTTTCAGAAGGATATTATAAAGATTCTATATTTTTTATGTGGAGACCTGTCACATGACGTCTCAGAAGGATCAGAGCACAGAGTCACTGGTTCCCATAGATGTCCTGAATAGCAGTGTTAGGCGAGACACCACGGGTCAGCTGGATTGATAACTCTTCGTAGATGAAGAAATGAGCACTGTAAGTGGGAATCATGTCTCCGGACAAAACTGGATGCTAAGCCCTTGGCCTCCCCCTTCAGGGTTTCTATATTTTTTCTCCTGGCATGCTTACACCTCCACTATCAGTGGCATGAAATAGGAAAATGAGGGGCCACCGTAAAAGTCATCCAGTCAGTGTTGTCCAAATCCAAATGCCCTCCTGTTAGACATTCACATTACAGGCAACCACTACATGCCAGTGACTTCTCTAGACACATTATAGATAACGACTGTGTCTCCTCTCTTTGAATAAGCCTAGCACATCTGCCTGTACGGGCAACCAAAAAGCATGCAGCACATCACGACATGCCATAGCAAAAACATTTGGCCGTTGTCTGGCCTCAAGGCATTGCTAGCTCAGTATTAGGAGCCTCGGAAGGGAGGTGTGTTGCCCTAGTGTGTCCTCAGAAGGATGGCATGACTTTGTTAACATGCCTGCGGTGAGACTAGAGGGGGAAAGTGTAAGAAGACAATCAAAAGTCAAAGTTAAGGATTCGTGTGTTCTCGGATACTCGATGCAAGCACCCGGTGATTCCAATTAGATCCTTAAGAGCAAACGATGCCCACAGGCTGCTTGGGTGAGTCCTGGCCTCTTTGACAGCACTGAAGTAAGCTCTGCTTAACCTTTGAAAGAGCTGGAAGTGAACATTGGTGACGGTTTTCCTCCAGACACAGGTGAAGTTGGTGGAAGATTCAGAATACCCCTTCAAGGCAGAGAATGGCCTGTGTCGCTATTTTCCTCAATCACAAGCTGGAGTTTCAATCAAAGGCTTTTCTGCATATGACTTCAGGTAAATGCCTTGCTTTTTGTGTCTTTGTGTTCTTCACAATCTGTGCTGCTTTCAGAATTGATGACTTGGTTGAAGGCACACTTCCCCTTGCACACTGTTGGCTCAGAACTAACTTCCTGCTAAGAAGTTCAACTGATAATCACCATGGGGTGTCCCAGACGTCTCTTAAAGAGAATCTGCAGATGCTTTTATGTATCATCACACTGAAAATAAGAAATTTGAATGAATACCTTTCAATTCAGTCTATAACATATGTCTGCCACCACTAAGAAAATTCAGATGCTAAGACGCGTGAGCTTATTCTGTCATAATAATTGGGTCTGTCCAACCTTACATGGCATGGCTCATAGAGTACATAACAAGAATGCCTTTTGAACACTGTATCCCATGCAGTTCTCAAGTAAGCAGCTATTGGAAAAACCTGAGCCTATGACATTAGAACTCAGAACTAGGACTGTATTGAAGATAAGTTATGTAGCATGCATGCTGCATGGATATGATGGGGATGCAGGGCAAGGAGAGACTGGAAAAGGGGAAGAAGTGGTGCTGGAAATTGCAAAATGGGGCACTTTGAATAAGTTCAAGTATAAAATAATCATTAAAATATAATTAAAATCACATTTTTTTTTTAAAAAAAAGCTATCTAGAGAATTATTTAGGCCATTTAGTAACAGGTATAGAATAGAAATTTTAAAAGCAGAAGAAGCTACCAACTGCTGGCTCCATTGATAAATGCATTTTGGATTATTGTGCCATTTTCGAAACATCAGAGGGAGTAAAAGAATTCAGTTCTGACACAGGCACAGAATGTCCTGTGAGTTACTGATGCTTGATACAGACAGCATCTGCCAGTGGGAAGTGGGCAATGGGGTGAAATCAGATCCTTGCGCCAAGCATAAACCTCTAATATAATCTAGGTAGAAGTTCCCAGAGCACCAGAGATCATCAGCCCAGCTCCTGTTGGCAGCAAGGGCATGGGAGGAATCTTAAAAACCAGAACTTTGCTTCTGTAACTGACTGCACATAATATACCTGCATATCAGATATTTATATTATGATTCATAACCGTAATAATTTTAAGCACTGGACAGAGGGACAGGCTCCATTAAGTTTGAGACTGCAATTTTAACTTGCCCTCGATTGAATTTTAAATAATAAATACTCATGCATTATGAAAACTTGCATGATGACATCCAGTGGTCAGAGAAGAGCATGCAAATGAACGTGTCTAAAAATATAGACTAGAAAAAATGCTCTGTTTGGCGGCCACCATAACCTGAGGAACTGTGTTAAAAGGTCTTAGCATTCAGAAGGTT
The DNA here is from genome assembly GCA_025134845.1 of Neodon shergylaensis. NCBI lineage: Eukaryota > Metazoa > Chordata > Mammalia > Rodentia > Cricetidae > Neodon > Neodon shergylaensis. Next base: position 3,784,260 of record JABTXL010008166.1, on the reverse strand, counting down.
GAGAACCACTGCTCTAGGGAAAGGGAAATATGCAGTCCTAAAGGAGCCTCACTGAAGAGTGACTTCTGAGATAATGTGCTGAGGAGGATAGCATCGTGAATATTGCTCCAAATGGAGGCTCTAGGAGAAAGAGGAGACAGCAGGGCAAAGCGTTTTCATGTTCAGCCAGAATCTATGACTTGAGGCCAATGACAGAGGAGCTGTGGGTCAGAGGTGAGGTACACACTTCTGAGCCTCATCAGAACTGATATCTCTCACCTTACAAGACCCTTTATGTTGGGAGCAGTGAGACCCCAGATCCCGAATTTCTTGTAATCCCCTGAGTGCCTACAGCTGCTCTGAGCACGAGACCTTCAGGAGTTCCTGATGGCAGGAGAGTGGTTTCTGGTGGGTTTGGCTGGGGCGTGGCTATCTCTATATAATCTGCCCCTGAACACAATAAAGGGGGCATTCTTAGGAATTCAAGGATGACCCGTGTCGCTGTCTCTCTGTCTGTGTGTGTTTGTGTATTTTAACCTCCAGCCCCCTTGCCCGAAGCTCGTGAACTGGGTTCAAGCGCAAAGAGCCCAGACACAGGGGAGCGGTGCGCAGCACCTTTAGCCGAGGATGCTGCTGAGATAAAGGTGGCTGTGCTGCCCTGCTTTATTACAGAACGTGGAGTCTCACTCTGGGAAGTGGCAGTGTGCACTGCAGTGTTGGGATGGAGGATCTTCCTTGGTATCTCCCTCAGCTCTTAGCGGCCAGATTGCTGGTGTGTCTGTTTCACTCCTTGTGTGATGTGTGTCTAGGACTGGAGGTGAGAGAGTTATGGACCATAAGGCTGGGATGAAGATTGTTCCTGTCCAACTCTGAACCCATTCATCTCCCTCTCCTGTTCTGAGTTCTCAAAACATGTCATGGAGGGCCCACTGATCCACTCAAACCTCCATGAGACATTTTACAGACACTGAAAAGGATCACAAAGGGGCAGGGGAGTCAAATGCAAACATCACCTAGGCTCAAAGCAAAACACTATCATGCTAGGCATCTTCCATGGACTCTTGCTCCTCAGGGCCAGGCCTCGTGTGACTCAGATGGGCGTGTGAGAATAGCTCCGCACCTAACAAAACGGAAGGAAGTGATTATGCCTGCGGTGGATCTAGAGAGAGGATGTGACTTACTGTCGCAACGAGCTCTCATTTTTTACTTTTACCTTAAAAGTTCAATTCCTTACCCATGCATATCCTCCTTTCACAGCGACCAAGAAGATGAAATGGCAAAAGCACTTCTGAGCTTCGGCCCTTTGGTGGTGATAGTTGATGCAGTGAGCTGGCAGGATTACTTGGGGGGCATTATCCAACATCACTGCTCTAGTGGGGAGGCGAACCATGCGGTTCTCATCACAGGATTTGATAGAACTGGTAAGTCCCAGTGCACCGAATCCCTCCCAAGATGGAGCTCTGAGTTAGGGCTACCGAGAGGATGCTGAGATGCCCTGCTGTGCCTCAGAAGCCTCTTGACTGTCATCTTGACAGATTCATCAGGTTTTGATTATCCCTCTCCCTCCTTTAGACCACCCCATGTGTGTGTGTGTGTGGGGGGGGTTTGCTGGGCATTCAATCCTTTGGGTTGCATATACAAGACCAGCACTTGGACATTGAGCCACACCCCAATCTATGAATGATACCTTTAAATTCATGTGAAATTCATGCTTCATCTGCAATATTTAGGGTAACTATTGGCATGAGATAAATACTTGATAGTTTATCATACTTGCCTAATATCTCATCTTCTAATTCCCTGGCAATGAGTTTATCTTATCTAACTGAGAATTAAACAAAATGAACTCAGTCAGATTCCACAGTGTAGAATGAGACAGTAAGCCCAATTGAAATTTACTAAGTCATCCAGACAAAATAATGTCAAGGAAGTAAATGTAAATTATTGTTTTACATCTATGATATTTTTCTTGCAGCAAATAGATCTATACCATACTCAAATTTAAATACAGAAATGTATATATTCCTAATCGATAGAGGTTTATCAGGGTGTCTTAGCATCTTTCCTTTGTAGGAAACACTCCATACTGGATGGTGAGAAATTCATGGGGCAGCTCCTGGGGAATAGAAGGCTATGCCCATGTGAAAATGGGAGGAAATGTCTGTGGTAAGTCATGAGTTTGTGTTGAAACTTCTAGGCTAAATATCAAGGGCTTTTGGATTATATCATCTTGACAAACCTGAATGTTTCCAATGGGCTTAGTGACCCTTTGTGGTATTAATTTTTTTGCTTCTCCCTTAACTAATAAAGTTTTCCTAGTGCACTTTTAAACATGTATTCATTTTAAGATCAAAATATAATGTGTGTGTTAAAACATGTACAATAACTTAGCACAGGCAACTACTTCAGAAAACAGATTACACACTTCCTTTAGGAGACTGGACTTCTCCATAGCCACATTGCTGCTTCAAATTCATGTGTTATAATGTGTGAATTCCTCTGCTGCTCGAGCCTGTCAGGAGGTCTGAGGATGTGGTCAGTGGGAAAACATGGGTACAGCATGTTCAAGGCCCTGGGTTTGGTGGGAGAACATGGGTACAGCATGTTCAAGGCCCTGGGTTTGATCTCTGACACTGCAAAGGCAAGGAACAAATGAAAGGAAGAACAATTAGGAATCAGTTTTTCTGTGCCAATGGATGAAAATCTGAGTCAACATCACACTCATTTTTTTCTTAATTTGCCGCCTGCAAAATGCTCACAAAATACCTACAGAAACTACAAAGCTTACCAAATACACAGACGCCTTTATATTGTATAACAAGCCTAACAAAAACAAACAGAAAGAGCTACCTCGGGGCTCTAAGCTGATGCTGAAAGCTATATTTTCTAAATCTGCTTGGAATTACACTAAACGGCACACAGAGACACTCCTTTCTCATTGCCAATGAGTTCCAACAGTGTGACACACGGATCTTCATGACTTGCAGACTCTTCAGATTGTGAGGAAGCGTTACAACCCAATTTGAGGCTTGGTGTTTTGCTTCTAGTGACCGCTGTCTAGAGTCTATGAAAATCGGTAACTAAACCATGCCATTAGACGGTGACATGATCTCCATATTGGAAACAGCCGGCCTCGCAGAGCACAGCCAGCCACCCAAGCCCTGCTGCTCGGTAGATAGCATGGCTGCTTTTGCATCACTGATACTCACAGATTAGAGGCTGCTATCTATGCCCCTCTGCTGCTGACTCACAGTGCCTGAATGTGGCAGTGAGACGTGACTAGTTTCTGCTCAAAATTAACTGTGTTCAAAGCTCTCGCCATGGATGTAGGGCCTTGGGAGCCCAATGGACACAGTGCAGATAGTGATTCATGATTGCCTTGACCATGGCTCTGCTTGTCTCTTTGGCCTTTTCCAGCCTCCCAGGTGTTTTCTCCCCTATATCTGCTTTCACAGTCTGAGTCTCCAGAAGCCTTCATGGTCCCTGGCTGTCCTGGGTTCCAAATCCTTCCTGACTGTATTTCCTGAAGATTATATGCCCATTGCTGTCCACATTATTCCAATGAACAATAGCAAAAGGCAGAGACTATTCCATGATTCAAGGAAATTTCCAGATTGTGGGTCATTAAAATGACATATAGTTTTCAAATAGGCTGCTAATGCTTTTTACTATGGTGTCAAGTTATACATTCTGATGCAATAACAAAGCCAAACACACTTAGATTTCATTAGAATGTAATAAACTTCAAATATAAGAGTTCAAGTTTTCAAATAATTTAAAATAAATTCTATATTTTTTTCTCCTTGGGAATACAATGCATGTCAGGGCAGTACAGGTCTTGTATGCACTCATTCAGTTAGCAAGTACTGTAGGGCTTGATTTTTTTTGCCTTTAATGTTGCCTTTCTATTATACAGCAAAGTATACCATTAAATTATTTGGTTAATGGATACTAACTCATTCTAAACTTAAGTGAAAATTAAATTTTGCAAAGCAAATCGTGAGAAAATTGATTACTATTAACACCTTTTTTCTTTTTACCTTAGGCATTGCAGACTCTGTCTCTGTTGTCTTTGTGTGATCCTGTTATGTTTTGGAGTCATCATGAGACAACTAAAATATGATGCTCTTCAGAGTATAATCGAATGTAATGTTTAATTCTTAGCATTATTCACTGTCGAGTTTCAGCAACTGCCTGTAGGAGGTTCTAACGGTCAGCTAGCACTGTTAATGCAATGGTAGATCATCCCAGTCTTGCAGAGAGACAGACAACAATCACTCTGGAATCACCCCTCCCCACAGCACAGTGTGGAACTCAGAGAGCCTGGTGGGATCAGGAGTCACATCAGGCCCTCCATCTGGAAGCAGTTGGGATTTTTGCTGACTTTTTGTCATCTGTGTAGTGTAATGGAATACTTTGGTCAGGTTAGATCAAAGAAACAATCAGAATTGGTTCTCCTTTGTGGCTTGTGATCACCAGCTGTAGGTGACCTCATCTACTGGAACTGTCAGCCCCGCAAGGTGTGTGTCTCCCAGTCACAGCAGCCTTCCTCGAGGGAGGGCCATACGTATGGAGTCGAAATATTGATTGTGTCACCTCAGCAAATGACCCTTACCTTAGGCAGAAGAATAACTATGCACAAAGAAGAATATGCAAGTCCCTCCTCCAGACAGAGAACCCAGCTGAATGAAACCAGGTGACAGGAAGTATCCTATGTCACTTCCTGTTAGTCAGAATTTCTAGAGTGCTTCACTGCCAAAGATCCAATACATTTCTCTTCTTGCTGTATTCTTGCTGTAGTAGAAAACAAGTATTTTCCACATTTTTCTATCTCTCTTGTCTTTTACTGTATACTTCCCATGTGTTCCCGATGGTTCATCTTCCAGTCCAACAGAACTCGGTCCCATTTTTTGGCATTCCACTTTTATTACCCAATCTCTTATTTAAAAAAATTTTCCAACACACAGTGGTCCCACTCACTTTGCTCTTTGTTCATGTCCTCCACTAGACTCCCAGAATCAAGAACAAAACTCCTTCTTCTCTTTCCTGTTTCCATGAGAAGCAATCTCAAAAGAATGTGCAGAGACCGGAGTGTGGGAAAATAGCAGACGACAGTTCTTAGTGTTTTTGAACAGAGTAGTCTAATTATTCAAGGACTCCAGAAAGGGATTGAGTTTGCTGTGGTTCTTATTACTGACTTTCAACATATTTTCAGTGGTTTTGTGAAACCCAGTTTCAAATGTAAAAAGTTTTAAATTTTCAAAATGATTGTTACCACTCACGTATTCTGAATTCTGATAACATTTATAATACAACTACCTATATTTGACTTTGAATTAAAAAGAACTTATTCTTAAATGTGTGGCTTATTAGTTATCATTATTTGTGCTAATAGATATTTATTAGTATTGATAAGCTTTATATTCACATTTCCTTGGATCCAAATCCATATATCCAGTGTGGTTTTGTTCCTAAGCACTTTTACCTCCACTCTGTCCAAGACTCCCCTCGCCATCCTCCCAAAGCTGCTCAGCACCCAGTGGTCCTTTCCCATGTCGTTTTCTGTCAGCAGCACTGCTATTGTGTAAGTACTCATAAAGTCAAGGGAATTCTAGGTACCCAATCAGGTCAACTCCACCTAAGAACCCATTCCTCTGCCTCCTTCCTCCCCCATTCCACTGATCCTTTCTGGGAGGCATATGTTTCACTGTCTCTCATCTCCACAATTCACTTATCCCCAGCCAGCCTCAGATAACAACTGAGATGGATGCCGCATAGATAATGAGGTTATTGTCCCACAATGCACGCTGCTGGGATGTGCTTAAGTATGCCCTCGAAGTAAAGGCAGACAAGGGATTTTTACTGGTAGCATGAAGAAAGATCGTTAGGGCTGTTCTTCTCTGGAATAACTGCCCTCAGCTACAGAGTTCCACATCAAGCTTGACCAGATAGTCACCAGGCAACGTCTTCACAGAAGCTTTTCAGTTTTGTTTTTGTCTTTGTATGAAGTTATGACGACCTTCGGTGAAACAGAGTTCAAACAATCTTTTTGTAGTTCCTGCCAAATATCATATGCATATATGTACATGTATGTATGTAAAATATCTCCCTTTTCCATGACTTCACAGCTTTTTTGCTTTTACTTTCTCTTTAGAGCCTGATATAAGTAACTCCATTGATTCTGACAACGTTTATTAGTAACTAAACTCAATGACCTTTAGCTCAGCGATTCCCACACTATCATCCCCGGAGCAGACTCCAGACAGCTTTGAAAAATGCTTCAGTAATGCACTTACTGCATTTTCCAAAATTTGTACCTCCAAAATGATGTTATCATTTTACTCTTGAGTTTTAAACCATTGGGAATCTCCTAATGCCTGTCAGATAGCTTGCAAATTATTTCAAACGAACGGAGAGGCCCGTCTCTCTCTTTCCATCCTCTGTAGGTGAGAGATAACCTATCTACCCCGGCTCATGGGTGCTGCAACCCCAGAAAACCCAAGGCCGAGCCAGTCAGCGCTTTACTTAACACTTAGGAGTCATGCTGGAAGTAAGTCATTCACAGGTCCTGGAAGTGATTTCACGAGGTCCCTATGGCAAATGAAATCAAAGCTTGGCAGTAACTTTGAAATTCCACTGAGAGTTGCCATTAAAGTAGCTCCCCAGCACCCAGAGAAATGGCTAATGGGGCCCAGTGGGGAAACTGCCAGTACAAATTACTGTGATAATTGCATTAAGAATTACTGAAGCTTTTGAAAAAAAAAAGTTCTTGCAGTGATCTATAGCTTAGTCACCAAGAAATAAAAATATAAAGAACCCAATCATAGAGAAACTGTGATAGGTAGAACTTACTCCAGGATCCCCCGGCATTTGAGTCATAGACCAGCTATTATTTATGTGCTTTTTGATGAGAGGGAATGAAGCTTGCAGAAAACCTAGTCTCCATTTAGACAGAAACTGGGATTTCCGTCAGAGTGTACGTCAGCACGTAGTTAGCAAAGGACAAATTCGGCATTTCCTTTTCAGCTTATTGATTTCTGAGAGTTGCCTCTAGTCCCCATGGTATTTGCCTCTGGATTATTATCTGTTTAACTACCAGTGTGTATAATGTAAACACAACACATGTGCGAGTGTGCACACGTGCACACAGTACATACACACAAGCCATGTAGCCGAAAGCCGCCGTCATCTTCCTCTTTTACATCCTTGAAATACTAATTCCAGAAACCTCACAGGTGCCAATGCACTGTGTCTTTGTTAGAAAAGCGTGATTGCCGTTTGGCCAGTTGGCTTATTTAGTGGGTGCAAAGATCTCTCCTCCCTGGAGAACTGCTACTCATTTCTACAGAAGTTCTTTAAGTTGGCACTGACCTGCCCCAGCGCAGGCGTTAGAGCAGGGAAAACAGGCTTTGTCATTCTCAGGGGCTACAGTGTAAGGGAGAAAGCAGTCTATGACAGCTAATATTGACACAGAAGAGAGAAAAGCATCTTCAAAACGTTTCAGGGGAAGCGTATTCCAGAAGCTGAACCGGGTTCCTGTGGTGTATTTAAGTGCCTTTGAGTTCTGGGGCTGGTGAAATAATCCTGTAACATCTCTTAGGCCAAGCTTCAAAAAGATTTCTGGCACTGTTCAAGATCCCCAAACAAGGCCATGTTGTATAAGCAATACACAACCAAAACCTAAATAAATTAAAGATTTATTTGAGTAAATTTTGTATAGAATGACAGTATTTAATGCATATCTAATATAAAGTAAGTGTTCAATATGCTTTATAAGACATGACACAATGAGGTAACAATTATTTAAAGTGGTTCTATTGAGTAAGTCTAAGGGTATGTTGAATTTTAGCAGAAATACATCACCATATGTATGATGATGCTACTGCTTTGATGAATTATTTCTTACCATAGTGTTTAATCTTACATCACCACAATACACAAGATTATAAGATTGTTTCCAAGATTGGGCCAGAACACCATGTCACTGAGCTACATATATAAATATATTACTCCAAACATGTATTCATAAAAACTTATAAAAGATGGACTAAGGAGACAGCAGTTTCCCCAGACGCTGAGAAGACATTAATCTGAGTCATCACTGCTGAAGTAAGAGCTGTCACAGTACTCGGCTGTGTAGAGGAATTTGTGAATGATAGGATTCATCTTTGGTATCCAGTGTCGAGGAACCAGGTATGTTGAGAGGTTAAATAAATCCACAAACACCTTGTATCTGTCACTGGAAGCATACATGCAATGCACATGTTAGATTATTAATAGAAAAAATTGAAAACATTCTGCTCGATAGTTTTTCTAAAACATTTCTCATAAATAGTGAATCTTACATCATACATGTCATAAGTAACATATATAGGTTGGTTTGTAGGTAGTATCAGTACTAAGATTATGTAACTTTTCATCACATCCCAGATTAATGTTTATCAACAGTAATGTGCTTGATTCAGACCAGAGTGATCCAAATTAAACCTAGCGTCATTGCTGTAATATTGTTTTCACGTAGTTAAGGTTGTGACATTATTTCTTATTTGTTGGAAGATTTATTAATTTTTAAATAATATTTGTGTGGATGTGGTGTGTGTGTATGTGTGGGTGTGAATGTGTGTGTAGTGTGTGTATGTGTGTAGGGTGTGTGTTTGTATATGTATGGGGGGATTAAGTGCATGTAAGTGTGGGTACTGGTGAGGCCAGAGGCATCACTCTCTTGGACCTGAAATTACAGGCAGTTGTAAGCTGATTTACATGGGCGTTGGGTATCAAATTCTTGATGAACAGCAAATACTTCTAATGACTGAGACATTGTTTTATGCCCCTTACTTTTTCATTTTAAAGGGTTGGTCTGTAAAGTAATATACTTAAAATATGGATTTCATTGTTGCTCACTGGAAAGTATTTTCTAACTGCAAAGTATCTGTCATGTAACTTCTATGAAGGATTAATAAATTTAAATATAATCTTGGCTTCATTACACACATTTACAGAGTGGTTTCGTATGAAAATTGCTTTTCTGTGTGATAGCCAGCCATTTTAAATGATAGCTTTAAAATAGCAAAATCTGGCAAAGTTTTATGATAGGAAGAAAACTTGCCTTTGAAGCCAACTAAATCTGGTTGCCATCCTGATTCTGTCACTTGTCACATAAGGGACTGTGAATACAAAACTGAAGAATCTAATTCTGGAATAAAAATCTACAAGAACTTTGTGAGGATTAAATGAGATGAGGCACTAGAAACATTCTCAGGTTAATTCTGTCCATGTAGATGTGTCACTGTAAATACCTGTGGCTCCCTGTAGTCTTAGGTGACTCCTGTGGACCTCTGAGGGGTCATGACCCACACACTGAGAAGGACTGCTCTAGGAAATGAAGTTCTCTAACTGAGAATTTCATACCTTGAGTTTCCATAGAAATATTGGTATTTAACTAAATGTGCTGCTTTCAGTTAAGAGGTAAGTGTAACTTTTCCAACATGACATCCACAGACCTGTAAATGCCAAGATCTGCCCCAACTTACCTCACGGTTGAGCGTAGGTACTGATAGCCTGAGGATCCCCCAGTGCCACCCTTGGTGCCCAGCATCCTGTGCACCATGCACACATGGTTATCTAGGCAAACACACAAATTTATCACCTGAATATTGTTCTGTCATTAGCTCCGCAGTGTTCTAAAACCAAAGGGTTGGTAATGATTATTGCTTCAGTAAAGGCTGACACCTTATCACTTAGCCAGATGGAAACGTCAAACACGGGCACCAGAGGAGACCATCAGGTTGCCTAGCAACCGTGTGACCTAGGCTACATACAGTTTCACTTCATTCTTCATTGCTTTTAGCCTTAGACCACAAAAATGGGGAGGCAGGGCCATGTAATGGCTTTCATGAGTCCTTCCCATTTCTTTCTCTGTGGGATCTTACACCTCCAGGAAAAAATATTAAAAAAATGAAATTATGCACCAGAGATCATTGTGTAAAGTTCTAGGGAGGGATGGAGAAACTGGGGTATGAGGGAGTCCTAAGGGTTAAGAAAGAAAAAAAAAGGCTGCATGCTTTCTCTCATTTAGTAGCACATTCATGAACATCGAAAAGTAACCATGTACAGGGAAGAAGGTACCAGATAGGTAGGGAATGGAAAGGGGAGGTCGGTGGCCAAGTGAATACAGGGGACAGTGATGTGTGAGTGTGTAAATATGATAAAACCCATTGTTTCACACACCAGAAAATTAACAAAAAAACTTATGAAATAAAGTAAAGCAAATAACTTTATTTTTAACACATTGGCATGGGGATGAAGATATTATATACTAAGCCTGACATAAAGTTCAGTTTCCCTTTTTACTCTAAAAGGAAATAAAACATTCTTGATCCCTGCAATGCGGTAAAGGCACAAAAGGAGGGTGAGGGGACCTGGTGGAAGAGTACCTACATCTCCATTTGGTCATGAGTGTGTCTATATCCATCAGCGAGGTCAGCAACTGGAAAGGGACCTGGAACCGGGGCTCTTCCCTACAGAAAACAACAGTCAGAAGTCGTACTGATTGAGGAGATGCAGGGTACCCAAGACAAGCCAGAGTAGCTGTGTGTGGGCCCTAGGCAATTTAGTATTTAGGAGCTGTACTACCTTTGGATTGCCCTCTCCATCTTTGTTTTCTTACCTCAAAACATGGGAGAAACACCAGTCAATGCTCAGTATTAGAGTGAAATCTAGAATGGTCCGTGTAATATGTATGAAGTAACCAGCCAGAAAAATCCTGCCTACTACTATCTTACTGGAAGGGAAATGTGTTTATCTTAAATAGAATTCTAGCAACAATCAAATGCTTCTACACAGATACTAAGACATGAAAACAGATGATTTCTATAGCCCTTACTATGCTTGAATTTCTTTTATCTAAGTCATCAACATTCTTGACACATATTTTACTTAGGATATTCGTTTATTGCAAGATGAGAGTGAAGTTAAAAGATTTTGTTTCTTCTGGATTCCGAAGAAACAGACCTGAGAGAATTTGCTAAATGAAAATTTGCAACTAAAAAAAAAATTCTTTAACAGTCCCCTTGAGGCTTATTTGGAAATGTAATCCTCACTGACTGAACACATGTTCATGGTCCCCATGGAAGTGAACATCCAGGGGACCCTGAAAAACCTTTTAGACCGTAAAGGAAATTTTATATAAAACCATTGACCAAGCAGACAACCGGTTTATGAGACATTCTCCGTTGCCCACTTTTCATTTTAATCTTAATTGCATTGCCTTTATGTAGGGGTGGACCAGGGTGTGTGCACACCTTGGTTGGAACAACCGGGAGTCAGTTGGAGGTAGCCAGCTGTCTTTTTCCAGCTCGGCGGCAAGTGCCGTTACCCACTCACTCAGCTCACTGCCCTCAAATTTTCATTTGAGAAAACAGACAAATCTCTGAAACTACTTTTTAATGAAATAACGATATCATCATTGAACTTCTAAGAAAGGATCAGCTTTGGCCCTTGGGGCTGCTTAACAACTGACACACCCTGCTTCCTATAATTAATAGCCAACATATATTTAGTTGTGTGCACATGGTGCACCAACAGCCAACTGCATGAGCCCAGTCAGACTTGCCGTTCACCGGAGCTGCGTTCTGTGTTTGCTTCTAAAGCTGAATTACTGTACTGAATTTTGACTGCACTCTATGGTCTTTGTCCTCAGCATATCCTCCCAAACAACTCTTCAGATTCACACCAGTTTCTGCTTTTAAATTTTCTTTTTATACCTGTAAAAATAGATCATCAGTGCTCCCTGGAGTGCTCGGTATGACAGTCGTCGCTCACCTGTAAGACAATCAGCGAGTTCTCAGCATTCAAATCTCTCCTTCTGGTGCTAGGGAAGGAGCACAAGGCCTCGCATGACCTAGATGTTACCACTGAGCTAGCATTCATAGTCTCAGCTTGGCAGGTAATTTAAGGCAGTCATGTTCATTTGAATTACCACCTTAAATACTTAAATGTTTTAGGTGTTTTCAGAGAAAAAATAATGTTTAAGTTTTTGTTTTTTAGCTTAAACTTAGTAATTTATGGTTTTAAAAGCAGATTAATATATTTACCTATATATTTATTATACATATGTGTTATAAACACTCAAATATGTTCAGTGATGTACTAGAACAGCATTATATAATTAATATGTAACTCTTATGATATAGTATTTTCCAGTTGAAGCAATACAGTGGTTCACTAATCAAAAGCTAAACACGATTCACTTTATTCCCTTTTAGAAATTGTTTTGTTATTTGCTTGCTTGCATTGGATGTGGTAGTTCATATCCATACACCTTGTACTCAAGAGCTGAGTAAGGATCAGGGATTTTAAGCCAACTTGGGCTTCATAATATCAGGGGGTGCAATGATTATACAAGAGTGTGGCTTGTAATCTAAAAAAAGAATGCTTCATCCCTCATTGCAAGAGCCAAGTGTTAGCCATGTCTCTCTGATGGTTTATAGAGTGGGACCTAGCACCTGTTCGAGGCTGACCTCAAGTCAGTGTTAGTCTGTTGTTACACAACTATTATTTATAATTATTACATCTGTCTCGCTTATTTCCAAAAACTTTGAGAATTTTACAATAAAACTTTCCCTTGACACCCTTACACATGGAGCCAATAGTATGGAAATGTTTCCTAGTGTCTTGTAAGTGTATCTCTAACCAGCAAACTTGTTAACGAAGGGCTGTCAGGCACCGTATTTACCTACTTTTTACTTCTCCAAGTAGGAAAACAATTTTCACCAGATTTCCCCCAAGTCAGGCTCGATAGACAGGCCTACCGGTGCATTTTTCATTCTCGCTCATACACCCTTGAGGTGTAAGACTCTGAGAACAACGCATCTACCTTTGCTTAGGAGGTACTCGTGGCGCTTCTCGTCAAACAAGCACAGGAGAACCTCTTTCTGTTTCCGGAACTCAGCCATCTGCTCCTCTTTCTCTTCTGATTCTTCCAAAGCCTGAGGAGAAATACTGCTTTAATCTTCCCAAGCAGAGAAGAGACTACTCCTTTTAGAATGCCTGCCTTAGGAGAAGCAAATTCTCAGCTTGTAGAGAGGGTGTACCTTGAGTATTTCTTTCCAGCGAGTATTTATCTGTACCGAAAACACTACAATGTGGGAGAGAATGTCCTCAAGAAGGAATAATCCATATACTTCCTGTTCTCTCATTTTACTTGCGTTTAAATAATTTAATAATATCGAATACTCTTCATTAGAAGTCTTAGAAAATGTTACTTCTTAATCAGAAATACTACAAATTCCATTTAAATTGCATATTGCCTCTTTTGGTCTAGAAGTACCATTTCTTAAATATGGCTTACATTCTGTTTTCATTTAGCTGCTATCTTTTGATTGGCTAAAGCAGGTCTTCTTTATCCGCATGCCCTATAGTTCCACTTGCAATTGATTAATTTGACTGTAATAGACCACTCAGCCAGATTACCCATCCTCGATCCATCAGAGCAAGCACCGTGCGGAGGGGCCTGCATGTAATATTATTGCCATGATTATTCATTTACTAAATTCATAGGAAAGTGACTGATGTAAAATTGTGAGCAGAAATTGCATCACCTCACCTCAAACACATTATCTTGTAGGAATAGGATGCGATGCAATTAGTCGCCCAAGTACTGCATTGTGACCAGGGATAGCACTATGCAGGAACAGAAGCATCACCACAGGCAGTGACAGCAGTCAGAAGGTTGGCAGGATGGAAAGGTCTGCCTGGTGGCAAACAGTGTAAGCTAAGGGGATTCAGATCACTGAGCTCAGCTAGTGGGTCCTCCTCATTCAGTTCGACCAATTGATATATGAAAAACCTTAGGGTCCCCATCATAGATGTTTATCTTTTTCTTGAAAACAGAAACTATACATGAGGGGTTTTAGGCAAGAGGGGAAGGTCATCAGGTTTCTGTTTTGGAACGACAACTAAGACTGTAGCTCAGAGAATGAACTAAAAGGCCTTCAAGGGGGAAGGGATGGGACACTGAATAGACCTTCACTTTAGTGGAAATCTGCACTCAAGTCATGGCGGTAGGAGAAAAATATGAGCAAGCTACTGGAAGATGAAAAGTTGGCAGTGTTCAGAGATCCCTCAAAAACAGTGCTGAGCGGCCCGGAGAGACGGCTCAGTGGTTAAAAGCACTTGTCCTTTTAAACGATCCAAGGATCAACTGCTATTGAAATGCTTTAAAACATGAATGTATCATGGTAACCCTTTGAGGTAGATAGCCTTACTCTCTATTTTGCCTGCAAGAAAAGTTATGCAAGAAGTTAAATAATTGATTTGCTGTCACAAAGGTCCACGGTGAGGATGAAAGTAGAGCCCATGTCACACAGGACGTCAAAGTCTGTGCTTTCAAAATCCCTGCTCAAAGTGGCAGAGCTGAATGACTGGAGAAGCTGAGTCCTGAAGACAGTGAGAGATCTCTACTCTGAAGAGAACTTGGAAGCAATCTCATTTAAGAGAAAAAAAAAGAACAAACTGATATTGTCTGTGGCCAATGGAAAGGATCTAGCAGAAACATCAGCAAAAGTTACATGGTTAAATATATTTGTTTAGTTTCTCTCTCCTATGCCACTTGTGCCTTGAATTGATCACAATATCCAGTTTAAGAAGGATAAAACATTGTATCAATACTAGTTGTTCACTACAGGTAGAAATCGTGCTTTATAATGTAGATCTTAATTTGGCATCATGTTTATCCCTATGAGGAAAGCTAAAGCCAGTCATGTAATATATAATTCAAGACGATGTGTTTTATAAAAGATTGTAAAGAAAATTATGAAAATAACGGGAAATTTGAGATAAATTTCTAATTCTTTTCACAATAAGTATATGGCAGGAATTCCTAATTACCTGTATCCTTAGGAATTCTTCTTCTAGGCCTTTCAGGATGTTCTCTTCAAACTTTCCCCAGAAATTAAATCCATGTGGCTCTAATCCAGGTGTCCTCTCCAACCATGCCTTAAGCAAACAATTGTTTAGATGAGTACCTGGTAAGCATAAACGTTTAATATCTTCATAATTTTAAGATAGTTATAAAACTTGGTGCAGTAGCCACTGAGACCAGAAGAGTGTACTAAATCCCCTAGGGATTTATTAAATCGACAGGGTTGTGAGCCTCTCTATGTGAGTGCTGGGGAACAAACTGCTGTTTTTTTCCCCCCACTGTTTAAGGAATTTTTATTAAAGCAAGAATTTTATAATCCAAATTACCTTTTCTTGCTTAGTTATCAGTTCTTCTACTTAAAACAGAACTGACATCCCAAGCTATTCCATGATAAAGAATTACAAAATTAAAGAAAGGAATGCTTTAAATTTTCATACTTTGCTAAAAATTCTTCTCCCAGGGTCTATAAAACATTAATTTGTTTTTATATCTTACTATTTTGTTTTTTTTTGTTGTTGTTGTTTTAAATCAAATAATCTAGGACTAGTACTAGATTGCTAAACCTGGCATTTGCTCAGTAACATAAGGTTCAAAGTTTCCTTTTTTGTATTTTATATTTTGCAATGTTTTATCATAATATTTAAATTTTTCGATGTTTAGATATTTTTTCTATGGTGAAGCAATCGCTGGCGTGCTGCTGGAGATTGATAACTCAGAATTACTTAACATGCTTGAGTCTCCAGAGTCTCTCCGCTCAAAGGCTGATGAAGCTGTAGCTGTACTTCAAGCCCACCAAGCAAAAGAGGCTGCCCAGAAGGCAGTCAACAGTGCCACTGGTGTTCCAACTGTTTGAATTGATCAGGGACCAAGGAAACAAACTGCTGCTCTTTGGAAGAGCGGCAACTGCTCTTGACCACTGAGTCAGGCCAGCTCTGCAGCTCCTCCTGTAGTCATTCAAAGATTGCAGATGACCTCACGGTCTAGAAATCAATCTGGCTGTATAAACACCTATAGTTTCCTTACTGAGCCTGCATTTAGGTTTGAGATGAGCTTTTTATTCACTTCCCCCGGTCTGAAGTTTTCCAACAATGTGTAGGCAATAGTAAGTTAATTGCCTGCACTTTCAATGCACTGGAGTTTAAGGGTAGACTGCAATTCACTAGATAAAAATATTAAATTGCAAAGAGAAAAGCTTAATGACAAAAATCAAGTCAAACTTTGTATCATGAAAATTCAATTAATCATGAACACTGTTTGTAAATTCCCATGGAATATAAATAAGAGAATTTTCATGATGAGAACATTCTTAGTAAATTAGTAAAAATTCTCAGCATAATTTTTAATTATGCTATATTTCAGAGAAACAAAGTTGATTAAATCAAGGCAAAAAAATCAAATAATTGCATATTGCTCAGTAGGAATATTTGATGGGATGATTTAATGAGATGATGAAATTCTTGGATATTGACAATTACATAAATCTTGAAATTCTCAATAAGATTTTTAATATTTTAAATATTTTAACATTTTAAATATTTTAGAAAGCTTAATTACAAGTTTAGTAGGGTTTTTCTCTGTCTTTGTTTATCATGAATGTAGAGCCTTATTTTGATAACAGTGTTTGAATTCTGATGCAGCAGACCTGAAGTTAGCAAGAGGTTGGAGTTGTATGTGGAAGGCTGAACAGGAGGCTCCTACCTCCACCAGCTGCAGCAGCGTCTGCTCCTGCTCTGATTTCAACAGCAGCTCATTGGCCTCGCCGCCGAAGTTATCACGGTAGTGTCTCCTGTTGTAAGGAACTCTTAAGCTCTGAAGAACTCCTATCTTATTCTCTAGCAGTCGGAACTGTAAACTCTGGAAGCCCGATGCTGGAGATAGGTACTCTCTGAGAATAAACAGGAGAAAGAGGGGGAAGAGCAAGGGAGAGATGAGATTGTATACCCCTGTAAGGTTTCTTGTAAAGAGAAGATATAGCTCAGAATAGCTATCAGGAGCACAGAGAAAGCTGCCTGGAATTTACCTAAAAAGCCTCTTACTTGAATAAAAAACGAAGTGCATAAGCATTATTGTCACTTTGGACTACTTTGAAGTTGGTTTCCATAGCTGTGAAATATATATTTTAAAACGTGCAATGCATATTTTAATATATATTAATTTATAGACATTGTAAATTAAAGACATTTCCAGGATATATTGAATAAATATTCACATGAATAATAGTGTACATTGTGTCATACTTTTCTAAGAAAAATGACAGGTGGACATCAGGAAGTTGTGTTTTCCACAGTGGCAAAAGATTGTATACAAATATTATTTAACCTCTCCCTCCTACCAGTGCTAATCATGGATATGATCATCCATCTTTTTCTCTGGATGAGCATCAGTGAGAGAAAGCAAGTACAAACAACAAGATGCTGCCTAATATGGACAAAGATGATCTAAGACGTGATTAAGCCATCAAAGCACTTCCCCTCCCCTAAGTGATGCTGAGAGTTTAGTTTCTTAAATGCTACCACAAATGATCCGACTTTTTTCTTCTTCCTCTCTCTCTCTCTCTGTCCCTCCTTCTCCCTCTCCCCCCTCTCTTTCTTTGAAACTTGTTTGGAACATCGCCTATTACGCGATATGATGGACTCGTAAATTTGAGAAAATTTCTTCTAATTTTAGAAAAAAAAATTCCTGCATGTGTGCTTTTTAGAGACGTAAGTTCGAATTTAGATTCAGATATGAATACGCACACATGTACAGATGGCTGTGTGTGTTCAGAAGGTTAGAGCTAAAACAGAGTATATAATGAATACTGACATTTTGGTTGACATATTTATTTATACATCACTACTATTTCTTGCATTTTCATATTGCGAGTTATTTAAGCCACTTCATGTCTACTATCCTTTATCAAGTCCCATGATAAGCGGAAACTAGTTGGTTGTCTACTTTTATATCGAAAATGAGACATGGAATGTTTTTAACCTCTTCTCTAATATTTTGTGATCAGAATCATCAGTGTCCTTCAATGCTAATGAAACAGGCCTCTCCCTTTATGCCACACGTCCTCCTTCTGCAGAACCGGAATGAGGGTGCAGCCCACTGCTTTCTCAACTGGGAAGTGCACACCTGAAGTCGTTGAAGTCCAAGGCCGTCATGGTTTCCAGCACAGAGAACTGCTGCACTAGGAGCTTGAAGATGACCACCACACGGTGCATCCGGGTCATCACCTTGAGCATGTTCCTCTCGTCCCTGACCTGGTGCGGAAGGAAGAAACCCCCAGTCGGTGGTGGGATTGTGGGAAACTACAGGATACATTGTGAATGGCAATGCATTGCTAGCAGATTTCTGTAAATATTAACAGAGACAGCTGGAACTAACGTTTACCCTAAGTATTTGTGAAGATAATACAACTCTGAGGGGCAGGAGATGTCTACAAATTGGAATTTTTTTTTCTATTCGTATCACAGAGGCAAGCTAGAAGCTATCCAGGACAATGACTCTTTCTGATTTCAAAGCATGTTCCTGCTTTTGTTTTATTTCAGAGAAGAAAATTCAACAAACCAGAGGGACTTCTAGGAAAGGATTCAGTAAAATGGCTAACTCTAATTAATCCATTCTGCATTGAATGCCTAAGTTGCTACTGACAAGCCATGGTGTTGTAGTCACATGAAAGGGTAGAAGGAGAGGGGGGAGGAAGGGGAGAAAGAGAGAGAGAGAGAAAGAGAATGAGAGAATAAGAGAATTAACTGGAGCTCATGGAGCACAGGCTCAGAGAGGGAACCTATTATAGTGTCTGAATAGGAGACAGGTGGATGCAGCTGCTCTTCTAGCTCCTGGGTGCGGTTGTGTCTTCTCTCATCCTTTGTCTTATGACCCTTTCCCCCCTCTTCTCTTCCTCTTCCCACTCTTTTCCATTTCCTTCATCTAGCCTATCTTGTCATAGGTAAAGCTAAGTACCAGTAAAATTCTGCTACCTCTTATAGGATCGTTACGAGTTAGCCTGCCAATCTACTCTACAAAAAAAAAAATCTTAAGGGAGCAGTGAATCATTTGAAAACACTTTCAGACTTGAAATATGAGGAAACAGCTTCCCAGAAAGAATCTCCAAATACTCGCTAGGGATTTTCAATATTTCACTAAATATGAGATAAAATGCCCACTTCACACTTATAAAAGGCACACAGATGCAGTTTAATGACACTGAAACTTACATGGCCGTTTTGAAAAATCTCACGAACAGAATCGAGTTCCCAGAGGATTTGTTTAAACCAGAGTTCATAAGCTGTAATTTTTTTTAAAAAGTCAGTTAGAAAGTTACAGGTGACTCTTTGACTATAATTAGATGACAGATACACTCATGCAACTTTAAAATTAACAAAATATAATCATGGACCCATTTCTATGCTAGAAAGAAGCAGTTAATTTTAATCATCTCTATTTCTTAATTTTCTAATATACTGGATATTTTCTTTTATTCTCTATTTCATTTTTCATTATTGTTGCGGAGGCTCCTCCCAACAGAATAATTGTTTAGGTCTTTTATGATAGTACACACAACCCATTCTCACTGCCTGCATGGACGCCTGGTCCTCTGCTTTGTTCCACCACTGAGAAATTAGCAATCACAAGCTTAAATAAAGGACTGTACAGTCTTATATTTGTAAATCTAGGTTTTGTTGTTGTTTGCTTGGGGACTCTTGGGTTTTGGCTGTTCACTATTTGCACCTTTCTAGGGACTTGTGGGCTCAAGACAGATGAGACAGCAGACAGCTGACTGATCGAACAGCAACAGGGAGGCTCCAGGCTCATCACACTGCAAACTGAGAGGCCCCTTGTCTTCTAAGGGAGTCAGTCTCAGGCAGCACATCCTCTCTGAGAGCTCCTACTTCCGTTCTAGATCACTTCCTTAAGCCTGAACTCTGCCAGAGCATCTCTGTTGAGGACTGTCAGAGGGTTGGTCTGTGAGAGCTTGCCTTTCCCTCCCCACGGGAGTCACCAAATAATACAACTAGTAATCAAAGTTCCTACTGCCTAGGCCCAGTAGAAGATGCGTAGTTAGAACCTAAAACATTTGGTTACTAAAACCAACATTTGGGATGGAGACTTTTCATTAACGTCAGCCTGTCAATACATTCGTGCAGTGATCAAACAGTTATCTTCCTTTAAATGGGAGCTTGCGCTTCAGACTCCCAATATTTATAGTAAGAACGTGACAGGCATGGAAGATGGTTTGTCTTGTGTTTCCAGATTGTTTTGGGCAAGCAAAGTAATTCTCTCCCATTAGCTGTCCCCTTCACAGAGCGTATCAACCCCACAGCAGAAGGATTTTCATCATGGTCATCTATGTTTTCCTTCAGTAACCAGCACAATGCTTGTGACTAGGTGTTTCCTTAAGGAATAAGTGTACTAATTAGATAATCACAGAAGGTTAACAATCTGGTGACCCTGCTATATCACCGTGATACCATTCTATGGATAAAGGCTATGTTGTGATATATCATTTTTAAATAATGCTTAAGATTTGGCAAAATCAAACGTTTATATTTAGATGATAATGAGGAAATAAAAGGTTTGCTGATCATTTTCTATGTCTCTTCCCAGGTTCTTTCCAGGTTTAACCTTGTGTGGGTTGTCCTATAAGGCACTGCCAGCATGCTGTAACTAAAGTGTGGATACTAACGAATTACAATGTCCTCCCTTCTATTACAAGCATACTATGTGTTAGACTCTACATTTGCTGTGTATGATTTCATCTCCTCATCATGGAGACAAGTAGGAACACAAAATAATTGTCTTCATTCGATTATGGAGGTCTGAAATCTAGGCAATCTAAGACTGTGTCATTCACAACAGTAGAGATAGGATTTAAAATTATTAAATTTCATTCATGGTGACTAGCCAGGGTTCCTCTCTTACTGATTTTACCTTAGTATGCGCCACCAATAAAAATGTAAGGAAGAATTAAACAAATAGAAAACAGACATAACACAATGAGCCAACTCTGTCATTAATTTCTTCATTAAAAAATTTTTGATATTTGCTACCCAGGGAAATAAGAAACCATTTGAACAAAGGACAAGAACTCGTTGAAAGGGCAAAGTCTATGAGTGTGAAGACCAGAGCAAAACTCCTGGACAGACACACAATGCAACACAGAACTGACTACCACACAGCAAGCATTTTTAATATTTGGGGTCATGGGCCTATTAATATACACATTTGTGGAAATGGACATTTAATCTCTGTGCAAGGCCCTTCTGAAGACACAGATTGATGATCCGAATACTACTATCCAGAAATTAGAGTTCGGAAACAGATTACCAAATATCAAAACTATGTGGTTTTGTTTAATGCTGCAATTTTATAAAATTATATGTATTTGTAGAAGCAGAGACAGTGTGGGGGCAAAGGGGAGGTAGGGTGAAGGAATGGGCAGAGAAAAAGAAACTTCAGTTGGGATGTAAAATAAAAGAAAATTAAAATTTTAAAAATATCAAGGCAAAAATATATATAATTAAATCAAATTAAATTTGTAGTAAATTAAAAGGACTTACTTCTGGAAAGTAGGGTTTTTAATGCTCCATAAAAGCAAAATATAATAGCCTCTTAGCTTGTAAATCCTTTGTGAAATGTCAAGAGCCAAAAAGTCTCTCCCGAATTCAAAACAAAACAGGAGTCCCATGCAATCTAACTGATGGGGTAGGACCATGAAGATGACTGATGGATGCTCAGAGAGGCCCCTGTGAAATTTTCTATGATGTGGAAATTGTTCAGGTGTGTCTAGTCTTCTAATGTCTTACAGATGAAGTGGTTGTCCCCTCTGTATGACAGACTATCACAGCAGTAGGTCTCTGTCCCCAACCCTTGCGGCTTACCTTGGTGGGTTATGATAAAAAGGTGTTCATCATGGATTTTATTTCCTTTTATTTCACTTTGAAGTTCTTGTGCATCCAAAATTTTTTCCAACTTTAAAGAAGAAAAATGAGAAGATGGATTTTGATATTTCAGATCTGGAGTTTTAGAAAGACACATTAATAAGGAGCAGATTGCCACACTGGTTGTCAAACGCCACCGTCCTGAAGTGAGTGCAGTGGGGGTTGACCCGTTGTGTGGCCAGCTGCAAGTCTGCAACCCTCTCCTCTCCTCCCTCCAAGAGGCTCCTGGAAGGCACTATGTTCCTTATCAATCATGCTTACAAAGTCATCAAAAGAGGCATCCAAGGACTCTAACCATTTTTCTTAAATTTTTAACCCTAACGCCAACCATGATGACCTCTGAATTCCTCGCTGGAAGATCCCCTTTATTTACTGGTGCTTTCGAGAAAGTTCTGTGTACCTTCAATGTTTCTACTTTGTGATGAGGAATTCAAAGACTTTACGGTCGTCTGGGATTCTGACCATATCTCTGCATACATGCTGAGCAATGTCCGTCTACCGTCTGCACTGTGGTTTGGTCTCTCACAACCTTCTGCCTAGACATAGTACTTTCAGCTCTGACCGTGCCTTTTCTAGGGAGGCACACTTCAGCCCTTAATTTGCTGCAGCAGATTTGAAAAGGCTTAGATAAGTCATGAGTAGTTGAGTCCTAAGGTTCAGAAAACTATTGATGGTTGAGAAAAGACAGGCAAGGAAAGGCACGAAGCTGACGTTGGTGGCTAGAGTCCTTGCCACCTACCTGCAGGTAGCTCCCATAGATAAGCCCGCCTCTGCTGGCTCTGTTTACGCCATTTTGAGCTTTGTCTTCTTCACTGTCTTCTATAGATAAGTTTTTCAAAGAATATCTGTAGTTGGAGCAAACGACACAAAAGAGGAGCTTGGAAAACACAGTGACCACAATATAAGCCATTATGATTCTATTACTATTTTTTCCTGTGGTTTATTAATAAGTGAAGATAATAATAAGTAAGGCAATCTATAAGTCTAGAAATTTTACTGCTTATAGGCTAGGTTTGGGGAGGCCCCCTTCATTGGAACAGAGATAAACACTTACCCCACACTGTTTCCTAAAAACGGGCACCCACTCATGGTACTGAGGTGTCTTAGGAGCACACAGGTTTGCTAGGCTGGTGACAGTATCTACCTTCCCAGATATCTTCGTGCTGCCTTTTATGTGTCCCGATTACTAGCTCCGGCCAATCAGCACTCATCTTACACTCTTAGCCAGGCAATCCTTTTAACTAGCTCAGACCTGAAAATCTGTAACTTGAGGGTGGATCATGTTGGCCACAGCTTGTTTGCTGGAAGAGTGAGCCAAATCAAACCCTCTGACTCGCCAAGTTGTGCTTTTATATTCAACACACAAGACATCAAAATAAATCAATAGAGGACAAGTTCATAGACATTTGCGTTTAACTGCTTAATTCCAATAAAGCTTTTCTATTAGGGTAGGGATCCCTAAAGACAACGAGATTATAAACAAGTTTTACTCTCTCCAGGTAGGAATTTCTTATGTTCTCGGAGGAACAAGAACTGAAATGTTCCTGGAGAAAGAAGTCACTGAATGGGGCTGGTTCTGCTGAGAGCCACACCCAGTCCACGCTAGAGAGATGGCTCAGAGATTAAGAGCACTGGCTGCTCTTCCAGAGGTCCTGAGTTCAATTCCCAGCAACTACATGGTGGCTCATAACCATCTATAAGAGATATGATGCCCTCTTTTGGCCTGCAGACATATGTGCATCCAGAACACTGTATATTCCCATATAAATCTTAAAATCTCTCTATCTCTCTCTCCCTCCTTCCTCAATGCCTCCCTTTCCCATCTACTCATTCACTTTTCAGTGCTAGGGATGGAACCAAGTGCCCCATGCATGCTGGGCAAGCTCTCTGTCCTGAGCTATATCTCAGCTCCTATACTGGAAAGTTTACACAGCTCTTGAGAAAACATACTCTAACTCAAAGTAGAAGACCTAGTGATAAAATTTAGGTATTGTGATAGATCCAAGGACTATGTAGATAAAAGCAATGATCTCTGGTTAATCTTCCAAACTCAAATTCCAACTGCATGTAACTATATGTGCATGGATTACTGAGTAAATTTGCTAGAGGGAAAACTGAGGTTCATACTTCGAAGATTCAAATTTTAATGAATTATCAGCATGAAGGATCCCAGAAACCATCTATTGGGAATCATGGAGACAAAAAAAATTCTCCCACCCTGTTGTGCAGTAACAGAATGTCAAGAATGTGAAGCATAGAGAATTTTTTCTTTTTGTTGAAAATAAACATTTTTCCCTCATATAATCTATCTTGATTATAGTTTCCCGTCCCTCTACTCCCTCAAGTTACCTCCTACCTCCCCCACCTCATCTGAATTCACTCCTTTCTGTCTTTCATTAGAAAACAGTTTTCTAATGGATAACAATAAAATACAATATAGTAAGAAAATAAAAACTGACGTGTTGGAATTGGACAAAATAAACAGAAGAAAGGAGAGGCCAAGAGAAAGCATGAAAAACAGAGGCCCACTTGTTCCCACACTCAGGAATTCCATAAAAACACCAAACTGGAATCCATATTACATGCACAGAGGATCTGGTGCAGACGGGTGCACGCCCTGTACAGGCTGTTTCAGTCTGAGTTCATGTGAGCTTTGATCAGGAAAACTAGAGAATCTTTAGAGCAAATCATTGCTCTCTAGATCTTCTTTTGAGATTTCAGGAGAACAGACATGATACTGTGAGAACAGAGCCAGAAAAGTATTTGCTGGAAATGGGGTTGGGCTAGATCTGGACATTTGATAGAAATGACACAAGCCACTCTTCCTTTTACAAACACCCAGTCTAATCTATTATATGCTTCATTGTCTACATTTATTGCCTTGACCTCCCAAGTCAACTGTTTAACCTTTTTTTTTAATTTAACAATTACATATTGCAGCAGACATGAAAGTACTGAGCTAGTAGGAAAGTTGCCAGGCATAAATGCTCTAGTGTTCTTAACTCTGAGAAGCTAATTCTGAGTGAAGTTGAAATTCCTATTCAAATATTTTTTAGGAGCTCTTAGTTGCTCAGATCTTTGACATGGTCTGATGACTGATTGATTGGTTGACTACTGACTGATGAATGGCCGAACCCAAGATGTCCTAGACTGGAGACTCTACTGTTTCTACCTCCAGAGAACTGGGATTACAGGGATGTCACCACCCATGTCTAAGAGTTTATTTCTTTTGTTATATGTCTAACTGTTTGTGTTCATGTATGTCCTGCATCACACATCATCATACCCAATAAGCCTAGAAGACGGCATCAGATTTCCTGGAACAGACTCTTTTGAGCATCCATGTTATACTGGGAACCAAACCTAGATCCTTTTGAAAAACGTCAAATACTCTGTGTTAGCTCGAATGTATTTGCCCCCTAGAAACTCATAGGGAGTGGCACTATTAGGAGCTGTGGCCTGAGGGGGGAAATGCCTTGCTGGAGGAAGCTGGATGACACACACCTCTAATCCAGACCTTGAGTCTGGAGGGTACACCTTTAATCTTTTCCTGTTGGAAGTGTGTCACTATGGGGGTGGGTTTTGAAGCTTTTTTTTCCTGAAACTTCACTCAATGAGATAGTCATTCATCTGACTTCCTATTGCCTGAAAGATGTAGGACACTTGGTATTTCTCCAGCATCATGCCTGCCTGTATGCCACCATGCCCCAGTTATGAAGAACTGTTTGCCACCATGCCCCGTTATGATGAACTGAAGCACTGCACAGCAAGCAAACCCCCTCAAACTAAATATTTTCTTTATAAGAATTACCATGGTCATGGTGTCTTTTCGCAGCAATTGTAAACCGTAACTAAGACATACTCTTCACCACCGAGTCATCTCTCCAGCCCTAGAATGACTTATTCTTATTTACTCCCCCCTTGTTTGCTTAGTGTCCCCACCTCATACCCCTTTCACGATGTCTGCCCAGAAACACCAGCCAAATAACTCCCCAGGTCTACTGGGGCTGTGGTTTGGAGGAAGGCAAACTCATCTCTATTTATATCATAAGGTCTATCACATTTGGGAACCAAATAACTCCTTTCTACAAAGCTTTAATAATTTCCAGGCAAAGAAGCATCAACCCTTCAATACAGTTGACAGGCTAAATCAGTATACTGAAGTACCTTTCTGTTGGTGGTATTTTCTTCCATTTCCATTTCATTTCTAGAGTCCATAAATGGGACTCTAGAAAGAGAAAGAATCCCGTAACTGGGTTTTAACTTAGACAAGTTGGAGCTCTCCACCATCTTTTTTTTTAATTTTTTTATTGAGAAAAAGAAAAAGTTTCCGCCCATTTCCCTCCCCCTCCTCCCACCCTTCTCCCCCTCCCCCCACTCCTCTCCCCCTCCCTCTCCAGTCCAAAGAGCAGTCAGGGTTCCCTGCCCTGTGGAAAGTCCAAGGTCCTCCCCCCTCCGTCCATGTCTAGGAAGGTGAACATCCAAACTGGCTAGGCTCCCACAAAGCCAGAACTTGAAGTAGGATCAAAACCCAGAGCCATTGTCCTTGGCTTCTCATCAGCCCCCATTGTTCGCCATGTTCAGAGAGTCCGGTTTTATCCTGTGCTTCTTCCGTCACAGTCCAGCTGGCCTTGGTGAGCTCCCAATAGATCAGTCACACTGTCTCAGTGGTTGGGTGCACCCCTCGTGGTCCTGACTTCCTTGCTCATGTTCTCCCTCCTTCTGCTCCTCATTGGGAACTTGGGAGCTCAGTCCGGTGCTCCAGTGTGGGTCTCTGTGACTATCTCCATCCATCACCAGATGAAGGTTCTATGGTGATATGCAAGATATTCGTCAGCATTGCTGTAGGATAGGGTCATTTCAGGTTCCCTATCCTCAGCTGCCCAAGGAACTAACTCCACCATCTCTTTAAGACCAAGCACAGTCGTGTTTAGTAGCAATGGTGGTGGGCTGAAGAAAAAGCAGAAAACTATCAATTTCAAGTCATGTTGCTACTTCTGAGTAATTGTAGAAGTTTTTCTTTATTACCTCCTAAAGGGAAAAAAAAAAAACCAAGGCATCCTGGAACAGTGGGTACAGCTGTAGCTTATTTTACCAATCCTGTGAATAAGGAAACAAAGGCCCCAGAACAGCGTGGTAGCTACCACATGACCAGGACCCCAGGGTTCTTTCTCCGTCTGGCTGTAGAACATGATGTTTATGCAGAAATGCTTACAATTATTATATTTCTATATTTATTAAAGCACACATTATAAACACAATTACACTGAAATTTGAGATTTAAATTGCAAATATTTTAAAGATTTATTACGAAACCTGCTTTTCTTGGTTATTGGCATAACTTGTGATAGTTTCAGTCAACATTTTAAAGAGAAGTTCTTTCAATATTAACATAATTGGCCATTAACATTTTTTCAACAATGACCTAAAGATGTAACTTGTGTATAGATTGCTTGCTTAGCATATACCAGATCCTTGGCTCCATCTCCATACTCTGGGAATTAGTGAATTAAAAAATATTAATCAAGCAGTAAGGCAAGCTAAAATTAATCCTTCCTTCAGTGAAAATTTAAAAATAATGTATTATGTATAATTGAGAAAATATTAAAATTATCAAAAATACAAAATTATATTTAAAAAGTTTTTATAAACATTTTATTTCACAATGCACAATTTTTGGAAAACATTTAGAATCACAATTATCATCAGCAATGTTACAAACTTCTGATAGCTGTCTGCTCAATGGTGAGACTGGAAATGGCCAACTAGGTCCTCTGGAAGGCTGGGGAATTTAGTATTTGGGTGGAAAGAGGTTCAGCTGGTTGGCTAAAGACTGCCACAGAAGAGGAAGAGACCTGGTCAGTCGTCCTCATCAACTCAGACTATGATGTCCAATATGGACAAGATCAACAGACACACCTGGGTTAAAGTCCCAGAACCTGACAGTGCCCCAGTGCCTCCATGGGCACAGGACAGATGATGCTTCTCTCAAAGCCGAAAGGGTGAAGGGGAGCTGATAGAAATGGACAGGAAAGAACTTCCTCATGCTGAAGAGTCACCACAATAGGGACCTGGAAGGTGAGAACACTAAACACAGTCGGGGGAACCAGCTTGCTCTTGCATGAGCTCAGTCACTTCAGGTGGGATGTCACTGGATTGGCAGAAAAATCTGAAGGAATTTGGAAGAAACTTATTTTGACTTCAAGAAGGCATTCAATAGCATTTGGAGTAAAGGACTTTGGGAAACATGAGGTTCTACAGATTCCCAGAGAAAACCACAGAGATACTGGATAATGCCTATAAAGATACATTTGCATCAGTTAAAGTTTGTGGAGAACTAAGTAATGAGTTTAAGATAGTTTGATTGCCACTTTGACAAAAATACCAATACTTAGCAAGAGAAAGAGTTCATTTGAACACATGATTTTAGCACATTCATCCTATAGGGCTTTGCTGCATTGAATCTGGGCCCCATGCAAAACACCATGGTTAAAGTAGTCTGCATGTATGTGTGTGTGCATATGTGTAATGGAAGATATTGTTCATGCCTTGTTACACATAAAGCAGATCAAGCACAGAATAAGGAACAAGGAAAAGGTAAAACTTCCAAAGTCCAGCCTCAGTGACCTCCCCTCCTTCTTCCTGTGAGCTCACCACTTAAATACTGCCATGAGCTGGGTACTAACGGGTCAGTACATGAACATTTCTTAATCCAACTATCATTTCTTAATTCTCAAGATTAATTTATCAATGCCTTATGTTTGTAAAGTTACCTGTAAAAATTACAGAAAACTTACTAACTGTAGAAACAAAAGGAAACTATCTTTGAAATGGTTTTTCTATGCCAGGAACTCTGCTGGAATCACTATATTTTTCACTAAAATTAATTAGACTATTAATCATCTGACATCCAGGTTTTGTTCTTGATTGAGACGGGTTTTCTCTCCAGACTGTCCTGAAAATTCTAGACCCAACAACCTGCCCAGGCTTCAGCCTCCTGAGTCTGGCAAGCAGCTTGCTCCTGTGGTTAGTCCTCTGAGAACCAGCTTCGCCAAGGCTGCACAAGCTGTTCATTAATAGAGCTGGTACGTAAGCCAAGCATTTCCTCATGTGACATCTATGTCCCCTTCTCTACACACACTTCAGCATAAATCCCAATGATTAGATCATACCTCTACCGATTCTCCTTCTCTGTAAAGGATAAATATTTTATACACTTGAACAACTAAAAATACCTCAGATTTTTTGTTCAGTACGTGATTCATTTTATGATTATTTGTTTGACTTTTTTCAATTTTTTTAATTGCATGGATATGAATCTGACAGATGGTGGTTGCAGTAGTGTCTGCAGGAAGCAATGCATATGTGCAAACATAAGTCTCAGTGCTTCATACTTCCTTCAGCATCTGGCACAGTGACCAGTCAAATGGGGAGAAATGTACCTAAGTTAATATGATAAAAATCATGAGGACACACAGAGATCCTGTCATGCATACATTCGTAAATCAAATTGATTACGATTATCTACATGCTTTATTTAATTCACTTTAGATATTTTAAGTATAGACCATGTTTTAGAAAATGCCATCATTAGGCTAATAGTGGGGATTATTTAAAACAGTGTATTAGAATAATGCCTGGAGATCCAGCACATTACTCATCTGCTCGCCTCACATGTCGGAGGTTCAGTCTCAACACAACAAACACAACAGTACAGCAACTACAGATGCTAGTTGCCGCTCATTTGCATTGGCTCCAAGGCTACTTCGGCTTGTCCTACAGGATTTCCTTCACTCAAATGTGACCATTGCGTCACAAAGCAGGGTTGGAAAATGCAGGATTGAAATGATGTGCAGAGACAAATTCTTTCATGAGGCTAGGAGTAGCAGAGAGAAATAACAAGGAAACACTAAAACAATTGAGAAATAAGGTGATCGACTAAGTTGTGGCTGTAGGAAACCGAAATGGGGCTTGGAAGCGGGATTACGAAAAACAAAGTCTATGAGAAGAGACACCTGTGTGAGGACAGCTGCAGCGGAGCTCAGATGCCAAGAGGCACGAGACACAGACCTGCGTGAATGTCAGACAGAGCGTGCTCACTTCCAATAACAGCATTTTAATTCCAAAGAAAAATCCTTGAAATAAAATTGATCATCTAATATATTCAAATTTATATCTTATTGATATTCTGTTGGAGCCATATGAGCCCCACCCACAGTTTGTACAAGCCTCAATATTAGCGTTCCTGAGCTTTGCTCATCCACATCTACAGGGTCACACAGCAGCTTAGCTAGCTGAGTCATTTGATGTATTCTTACTAGTGGTGAAAGGTTTTCCACCAGGACACATTGATGACTTCTACTCTTATCTCGGTATAAGCGATCACAATCACATGAATAGATTTTTCCTGTATTTGTCTTCTTTGTCTCAGTCACAGAAATACCAAGTGCTGCTCACAACGCCCGTCTGTGCTCTATGCGCTACCATACAGTTCCCAAGCTTTGGGCAAGGGGCTGGAGGTTGAAACATATAGAGACAGAGAAACAGAGACACAGACCTCTAGTCACTGGTAAGAAGCCCCTTATTCAATAGCACCACGGAAGCTTATATACCCAACAGTCAGGTGGGCCAACAGGTGAAAACCTTATCCTCTGATCTTCAAGGGCAAGGCAACACGTGCTCGTGAAGCAGAGCTGGTAAACAACTTTGACACAGCTTTCAGTAACTCAAATCAGAAGTAAAAATAAAATTATTTTAAAAAGATGCAGTATATAAATATTTTCAAAGTATTTATTTTACTTCAGGTCCTAAGGTGCGTGATAGTATGAATCTGTTTTAAAAGTAATTCTGATTACATGAAGTTTTCTCCTACTCCTAAAATAAAACATTACAATATCTCCGAGATCCCAATAAGACAAAATGATGGTTAATGTTCATTATCAAGTTGGCAGACCTTATTATCACCTAGGAGGCTGGTCCCTGGGTATCTCTATAGGATATTATATTGATTGTATTAATTGAGGCGAGAAGACTTTCCCAGTGTGAGCGGCACCAATTCCCTAGGTAGGGCGTGCTGGACCGCACAGTAGTGGAGAACATGAGCTGAAAGCCAGCATGTTATGTTAGTGCCTACAGCACAGTGTGACCTGATGCCTTGACCTTCCCACCTCTGTGGGTAAAAATGAACCCATTTCCCCTCAAATTGCTTTAGTCATTGCATTTTAATTTAGCACCAGAAAAGCAACAACAACAAAAAATGGTTAGCTAATTCCAGTTGCCAAATACCTTCATTCACCCCGGCTTTCTCCCCTGCCTCTGACAGAAGTGACATCCATCCCAGCACTTTCTTTCCCAGCCATGATGCAAGCAGTCCTCTAGAGGAACCTTTGGATTTAGTCAGGGTTTCTAGAGTCAGTGGGTCTAATTAGAAGACGTGTTTGCTTATAACTTTGAGGACGCTGATTTGCAGAGACTGAGCTGCATAATAATTGTCAAATCAAATATTCAACACTTTCCATGAAATTTTGTCTATAATTATTTTAAAACATTTGTTTCACAAATTTGTAGAGGATATGAGTTACTTTAACAGTTGGTTATTTCTGGGAGGCAGTGCTCTGGAATCTAGCATTCCTGCAGTGGTTTTTTATTTTGTAGTTATTTTCCTACGTATGTTTGTTAGAGAAATTCAAGGAGTTACTTGTTTCCCTAAAGTCTTTTGACTTAATGCGACCTCTGTTCTTAACGTCAATCCTCTAGGTTTTTAGAAGTAGTTTTCTTTCTAAAAAACATTAAGTGGATGGTGTTTTAACATAGTCTTCATTTACTTATTTATTTTTTTTTATGTTGTCAAAGGACATTTTCTAGAAGTTCGTTTCTTCCTTCTACCATGTGACCACGTGGGTCCTAGGTAGAGAATTCAAATGGTTTTCCTTGATAACAAGTGTATTTGCTCAGAGGCATGCCCATAGCCATTTGTGTGTACTTTTAACAAGTTGTCAGATAACTGATACAAAGAACAAACAGGGTAAACAGTCAGTAGCAATTCTGAGTGTATGTTGAATGCAATGAAAACACCAGATTTCACTGAGATAGGAAAACACAGTGGAGG
The DNA here is from genome assembly GCA_025134845.1 of Neodon shergylaensis. Taxonomy (NCBI): domain Eukaryota; kingdom Metazoa; phylum Chordata; class Mammalia; order Rodentia; family Cricetidae; genus Neodon; species Neodon shergylaensis. The sequence goes on along the minus strand of JABTXL010008166.1, from coordinate 3,752,327 downwards.
CAAAGATGTAGCAAAGTGAACATGTGCAGGATTCAATTCAGGAACAGACACCTCCTGAGGTGATAGGGGTTCCACGGAAAAGGTACATCATGGCAGAAACATTTCAATCAAGGCTTAAAAATTAAGGAAACTTTTAAAGCGCCCTTCTCATTTTGAACCACACCACAGTGTTGGAATCGGTGAACCCCCAGATCCTGAATTTCTTGTAAACAACTTGTTTTCCCCTGATCTGAGTGCCTACAGCTGCTCTGAGCACGAGACCCTCGGGAGTTCCTGATGGTCAGGGGAACGGTTTCTGGTGTGTTTAGCTGGGGGCGTGGCTATCCCTATAAAAGCTGCCCCTGGACACACTAAAGGAGGCATTCTAGCATCAAGGACGACTTGTCTCTTTGTCTGTCTTTCTTTGTATGTTTCAATCTCCAGCCCCTTGCGCGGTTCACGAACTGTATGGTAGCGCATAGAGCGCAGATGGGCATGGTGCACCGCACCGCAATATCTTAAAATGGGCTTGCTACTCAGAGCCGAGAAACGCCCAAAAAAACTCATGTTTCTTCTTCCTCTAACGCGAGAGACTCCCGTGAAAACTCTTAATCCACTTTTCTTTTCTTCTTGCTTCTTGTGAGAAAGTTTTACAACACTCTATCACCGATCAATAATTATTAGTGCATAGCTGTAGTATTTACTCTGCTGTTGTTGTCCTAAAGTACTATTAGGAAGTCCTTGAAGGGAAAAACTCCCAAGAGACCTGAAGAAGTCAAGTGAAATCTTTTTTAAATGATGCAGGATGGTCCCAAACAGATTAAAGGGAAACATCTTAGACCTCCGGTTGGCTTGGGTTTTTAAGGGAAAGAGAACGCAATTGTCATTTACAGAAGGACAGATCAGGTCGTCTGCAGCAAACATTGTTTAAAGAAGCGGAGAGACAGCAGTTTAAATTGTCAAGCAGTTAAGCTCTAGCAGAGATCACTTCGTGTAGGAATTTAGGGCTGGTCCACAGACCAGTTTTACCGAAGATAGTTTAACACTTAAAGTACACTCGTTCATAAACGTATTCCTAAGAATAACTATAGTTCAGTAGCCTACTTACAGTACTATGATCAAAGGCAACTTAAAGTTTAATTTGACTTACCGTTCTAGAGCTAGATGTCCATAATGGTGGAGAAGACGTGGGAAAAGCAGAAAGCTAAGCAATCCATCTTAACACACATGCAGGCAGAGAGGGGATGAGGTGGGGCGGGCATACACTAGAAGTGGGAGAAGCCACTATCATCTAAAACCTGCTTTAGGTGACTTCCTTTCTCCACGAAGGTTTCGTGTCCTAAATGTTCTGTAACCTCTCCAAACAGTGCTATCTACTGGGACCCCGGATTCAAACACACGAGCCTGTGAACAGATACTTCAGTCAAAGCACCGTGGCCGTCACGATGTTTCTTTATCTTTCACCAAGTTTTACCATGTCAGTTCCAGAAAGTGTGTAAATCCACAAGTGAGGTGTTAGGGTCTAATGAGAACAGGCAGTGGTCCGTGTTCTCCAGTCCAGGACTTCTCAAAGTATATTCTACGTGCTAGTTACTTGTCAGATTTTATGGAACCTTCCAAAGAGTCATTTAAATTTGAGCGTCTCCACTGCGTAGGCAATGTAAGTTTCACATGTCTATTTTCCTAAAATAACCCCTATGGGTCACAGAACTTATAGGTACCCACCTCCCTCTAAAACATAAAATGTGTAGACAATAACTGTCTTTTCAATGAATTACATGCATGCATTCACTTGAATGAGCCCCTATCCTACCACCATGTGAAACAGTGATTATAGCTTTATTGGGATGGAGACCTTCAAACATTATATAAACACACTTCTATGGTGTTAGCAAATGTGGGTTTAAGCTGTGTGAGTTTTGTTTATGCTGTATTTGTTTAACTCTGCAAAGCTGAGGCTCGTGGCCTGTCCAAAACACCTGCTGGTTCTAATAAAAAGCTGAACGGCCAATGGTGAAGCAGGAGGAAAGGACAGCTGGGGCTAGCAGGCAGAGAGTTAGAAATAAAAGGAGAAATTTATGAAGAGCAAGAGAGCAGCAAGAGAACAAGGAGAAAAGGACAGCGGGGGCCAGCCACCAAGCTACCCAGTCACAGAGTAAGAAAAGAAATGCATATATAGAAATAGAGAAAGATAAAAGCCCTGAGGTGTAAAGGTAGTTGGGATATTTTAGGTTGAGAAAAGCTGGCAAGAAAAACAAGCCAAGCTAAGACAAGGCATCCATAACTAGGAATAAACCTCTGTGTGATTTATTTGGGAACTGGGTGGTAGTCGCCCCCCCCCCAAAAAAAAGTCAAAATAGTAAAATATCACATACAATAAAGGTATTCTGTGGTTGTTTGGGCACTGTCTTCTTCCCTGTGAGCAAACTGATCAAAACCAAACCATTTAAAGATTTCAGACTAAGAAGTTTAGATTGGTAGGTACGAGCCACTGTTGCCTGCCAGAGAAGAGAAAATGAATCCTTTCCTTCACAAGTTTTGGTCTTGACGTTTTCCCATATTTGTCCTAAGATACACGTACTTTCAGTATCCTGCGCTCTACTGTGCATACGGACTATCAACTCTACCCTGTGAACATGCACCATGAGCTACTCAGACTCCCAAGTGTGGTATGTTCTTGTAATCCCAGAACTGGAAAAGCGAGGTCAGAAGGGGAGTCCCACCGGTCCAGGAAAGACCTGGCGACATCATGTTAAAAAGCAAAACAAAACCAGAGCAAACAAACATACAACTCTGCTCAACAATCTCGCTGACTTTTCCCTCATGTCCCCTTGATCAGGAAAGTTGTGAAAGTGTGGCTAGAATTGAGATTGTCTCGCTAGATTGTAAAAGCTTTTACTGATTGTATTTACCATGCCAGGGCCATTGTATTGCATCATTCAGCAGCAACATCCCTCCGGAGAGCGATTCCTGTGTCCTGCCAAGCTTCTTGTAGTGGTTTGAATGAGAAGGGCCTCCATAGATTCATATATTTTGAACTCTTAGTCTCGAGAGGTGCCAGATCTTGAAGGATTAGGATTTGTGGTCTTTTTGGAGGGGATTGTGCTTTGAGGTTTTAAGTCCACACAGTTTCCAGTTATTCTCTACCTTATGGATGAGGGGGTTGAGCTCTCGTTGACAGCCCCAGCACCATTCCTGCTGACTACCGCCACACTCGCTGAGATAATAGTTTTGGGCTCGGCAACTGTGAGCCCCCAAGGAAAACTTTATTTCAGTAAGCTGTCTTGGTGTTATGTTCTTTTGCCACGGTAACTGAAGAGCACCTGAGATAGAGTTGGGCTGTTCGTGTGATAAACTTTATCGTGCTGGTTTTGGGAGAAACGTGGAAAGCTTTGGGACTTCGGACTAGGAAAACCGTTGGGTGGTTTAAGTGGGTTTAGTGGACCTCGCTAGCAGCCTGGTAGGCAGTAGCGCTGAGAATAACGTATACTACAGAAGCTCTGCTCAAGATGTTTTGGAGAGGAACAAACAGCTGAACTAATAGACCATTCTTGTGATATTTTGACAAAGGATGTGACTGCTCTCTGCCCTTGTTCTTAAAATCTGCCTGAAGTCAAATTAAAAAGCTTTGGACTAATTTCATTGGCAAAGGAGATTTTAAAGATAGCCTGATATTGATTCTCTTGGTTATTAGTAATCTTTAAGTCTGCAGTGGATGGGAGCACGCTGTTGGGGTGGGAGGGAGATACAGTTTAAGAAAGGATCTTTATTTTTAATTTATTTTTTAATAACTATTTTCTCACTTTACATGCCAAATAAAGGATCTTAAAAATTTAATTCTGGAATCAAGGCTTGTGCTGAATGAGGTGTAAGAAGCTTTGATGTGAGGTGGAGTAGGAAGGGTTCCCTAAGGCGATAGGACTACACTCAGTCATGTTTCTAACTTACGAGAAGTAAATGCCTGGGGAAATTTTATGTTCCTAAAAGTGATGAAGCAAACATTATGCAAATGTAATTCAAGGAAGGGTCACATTCCATCCAACAATGGCCTAATATTGCAACATTTTTGCAATAATCAGGTGCAACATCAGTCATGTGCTTCTGGCTTTAGAATCATTAAAAATGTACAAGTAAAGGGTCATGGCATCTTCTGTGGTTACAGAGAGAGCCGCTGAAGCCCGGCATGTGGCAGGTTTTCCCTGGGAGGATGTTGTCTGAATCTTTCAATGAAGCCTATCTTTTGTTGGAGGTGCCAGAGCTGTAGGAAGTCTGTCAGGAAAAGCTGCAGACAGGGAGTGGAACCAGCCATTAAAGCCGTTTGATACCAGTCATGGAACTACGTGTTTGGTGTGTAAACACCTCCAATTTGGTCCAGGGTTTCCCCACTGCTCCCCAATCTTTTCTTTTGATATGAGAATGCGCATTTTATGTTGGAAATATGTAATCCGCTGTTTGATTCTATAAGGGGTTACAATTGAGATTGTCTTGAGTTTTAGAAGAGACTTGGAACTTTTAAACTGAGACTGTGAAATATTATGGTGACTTCTGAAGTTGAAATAAACGTGTTTTGACATGGCTAGAAGCCTATGGCGACTGGGGAGTAGTAGAATGAGGTCGTATAAATGAGAATGACCACCATAGACTAATATATTTGTGAATGGCTTAGTTTCAATCACTAGAATGATGTGAGCAGCGTTAGCAGGTGTGGCTTCGTTGAAGGTGTGGTACTGGAGGCGGACTTTGGGGTTTGAGTGTCTTTATCAGACCCATGGACAGGAGATAGTCAGTGTGAACTGGCTGACACGAGTGTGCTGGACCAGAACTCCGATACTCTTAGCCACAGAACCATCTTTCCAGCTCCTATTTTCAGTTTTCTCTCCTTAAGTGAGCCTAAAGAAGACATTTTATAACCTGACTCTACCAGCTTAAGACACTTCTTGCATCCTTTAGAAAGACAGCTCTATTCTCCATGTCTGTTTCTACTTCTACTGCCTTCTCTCCTCTTTGTCCTGGTGTTCACATTGCCTCCTTTGCTGCCCTTCAAGACTCCAGTGTTTGGATTTGGGTCTGTCCTAAATCTGCAAGTATCTTATAACACCCTTAAAGAATTATCTTGCCAGAAGCCCTCCCAAATGGGATCTCATTCTGAGATTTTGAAGACCATAGATTTTTGTTTATGGAGACTCTACTTGTTCCACTGTGGCATGCAAAATCCACATGACAGAACTTCATAAATTGTAGTGTACAGTCTTCCATGTGATTTTCTAGTTTTTATTTTGCCATCTTTTGGTTTTCTTTGTGCCTGGTTTTGTCATCTTCAGTTTTGTTTTGCAAAAGAAGCATTAAGCATACAATTTATAATCCCCATTAGAATAATGTCCAAATGTGCTACAATAGCAGCAAGTTGTTGTTGTTGTTCTAGGGCGTTGGAATGCAGGCAACAGTTACCAAGATGTTCTATTGCACAGAACTAAAAGTTCAGAATTGAAAACAGAAAGGAACATAAAACTTCAGTGTTGAATATTCGGAGAAATCTCCTTCCAGTAACCTTGACCCCCTGTGTCCTACGCTGTTACAAACACATCACTTGGCAGCTTCACGAGTTGCAAGTTAAGCATTAGTGGAATCCTGCCCCCTCTGTTGACCAATGAAAGGGACATTTTTGATAGCTGTGCAATGAATACCTCAGTTTTTAAGGGCAGTTGTGTCCCCCCTGACCAGGGTGTAGATGTGTGACAAACAGAACCCTCCCGCAGGCTGAGCCAATAGCGGGTCACCGTGGACGGATGGCTAAGGAGTTCACCAGCATTTCTCCAAAGTGCCTTTTGCTCTCAGAAGACTGAGCACAGTGACTTAGGGGGTGGGACTTACAAAAGCTCACATAAAGACATGTCCATGGTGCATTTAACTAATATTAATGTTTTTCTGTCTGCCTTGCTCCTGTGTATAGCACAAAGGATGGCTGCTTTTCACATACTGGGTCTCTAAGTATGGGCAGTTTCTTCAATCGGTGTATGGAAATAAAAATAGGAATTGTTCGAAAACAAGTTCAGCATCTTGCTAGCTACAGTCATAGAACAGACACAGAATAAAACTATGGCATTCACCTTTTCCTTATGACTCACGAAGTATAGAAGCTTTGTTTTTAATGTCTGGTATAATAAACCTAGAGCTATAAAATGTATAAAGAAAGTATGAATAGTTGAGTTACTCAGAGGAACATTCAGAAATCTGGCATTGCCCCTCCACTTCTCTTCATAAACACTCCAACTGAATCTTTCACGAGCTGTCTCCTTTCCTGCAGTTACGGATCCTGGTTTTGGCTCAATATCTCAAATATTACAAATCTGAATTCTCAAGATCAGAATTGCTCTTCCATAACAGGTTTTGCATAACATTTATTGGAAAAGTGTACAGCAAGCTTAATTTTTATCAGGAAAAATGCAAATTTAAATAACTTTTCATTTAATAGTTGTCAAAATATAAGATGTACAATTAAATAATCCATGAATTTGCAAGTTACAATCATGTTTTAATCTGGGAGAACAGAAATCTCTTCAAACTCTTATCAAAGGATTTCAATCGGCAAATATTAGGAAGGGTGATAGGAATCAAATACTATCATTCTCTAAACGTCATAGGAACCATTCTTTCCAATAAGATTCGTTGGCTTTTCTTAAAGCCATGGCATAAAAAGATTTGCAGAGAGATAGTCTTTTTCTTAAATAGCTGGCTTGCTAATTTTTGAAGGGAAAGATATACTCACAAAGGAAAACCTGGAAGATTCCAATAGAAGAAGGTACAGTCATCAAATACAAAAGACACTGGGTATGAACATAGTTGAACAAATGCTTTTGTCATATGATAGGGCATCTCTTGGATATATTCCCAAGAGTGGTATTGCTGGGTCCCAGGGGTAGGTTGATCCCGAATTTCCTGAGAAACCGCCACACTGCTTTCCAAAGTGGTTGCACAAGTTTGCATTCCCACCAGCAATGGATGAGGGTACCCCTTCCTCCACAGCCTCTCCAGCAAAGGCTATCATTGGTGTTTTTGATTTTAGCCATTCTGACAGGTGTAAGATGGTATCTTAACGTTGTCTTGATTTGCATTTCCCTGATCGCTAAGGAAGTTGAGCATGACCTTAGGTGTCTTTTGGCCATTTGAGCTTCTTCTGTTGAGAGATCTCTGTTCAGCTCAGTGCCCCATTTTATAATTGGGTTGGTTAGCCTTTTACGATCTAGTTTCTTGTTCTTTATATATTTTGGAGATCAGACCTTTGTCAGTTGCGGGGTTGGTGAAGATCTTCTCCCAGTCAGTGGGTTGCCTTTCTGTCTTAGTGACAGTGTCCTTTGCTTTACAGAAGCTTCTCAGTCTCAGGGGGTCCCATTTATTCAATGAGGCACTTACTGTCTGTGCTGCTGGGGTTATACATAGGAAGTGGTCTCCTGTGCCCACATGTTGTAGAGTACTTCCCACTTTCTCTATCAGGTTCAGTGTGTTCAGATTGATATTGAGGTCTTTGATCCATTTGGACTTGAGTTTTGTGCATGGTGATATGGATCTATTTTCATTCTTCTACAGACTGACATCCAGTTGTGCCAGCACCATTTGTTGAAGATGCTTTCTTTCCTTCCATTGTATACTTTTAGCTCCTTTATCGAAAATGAGGTGTTCATAGGTTTGTGGGCTAAAAACCGGGTCTTCTATTCGATTCCATTGGTCGACTTCTCTGTTTTTATGCCAGTACCACGCTGTTTTCATTACTGTAGCTCTGTAATAGAGTTTGAAGTCAGGGATTGTAATGCCTCCAGAAGTTCCTTTATTGTATAAGATTGTTTTGGCTATCCTGGGTGTTTTTGTTTTTCCATATAAAGTTGATTATTGTCCTCTCAAGATCTGAAGAATTTTGAATGGGGCCTTGATGGGGATTGCATTGAATCTATAAATAGCCTTTGGTAGAATTGCCATTTTTACCATGTTGATCCTCCCAATCCAAGAGCAAGGGAGATCCTTCCATTTTCTGGTATCCTCTTCAATTTATTTCTTCAATGCCTTAAAGTTCTTGTCAAATAGGTCTTTCACTTCCTTTGTTAGAGTTACCCCAAGATATTTTATGCTGTTTGTGGCTATCGTGAAAGGTGATGCTTCTCTGATTTCCCTCTCTGCTTCCATATCATTTGTGTATAAGAGGTTGACTGACTTTTTTGGAGTTGATCTTGTATCCTGCCACGTTACTAAAGGTGTTTATCAGCTGTAGGAGTTCTTTGGAGTTTTTGGGGCTTCTCTCCATGATGCCGTGTGAAGCGTCACCTGTGTGGCTCCTACCGTGAATGTTTGACCTTAACCTACAATTAAAAGGAGACTGGAAAATCCTGAGTGAAGATGTGCTGTGCAAAGCATCTAACAGGAAGTTTTGAAAATAAATAACACAATAAAAGGTAAACAAATGGCTTCAGATCACGTTTGGATTAGAGACCACTACATACAAGTAAAAACTGGAATCTATAATTCTTACTTGATTCTGGATTAGATAAATTGTATATTATAAAGTTCTATTTGGAGAGACTGTAGATCACTTGAACATAAATTGCTCAATAGGGCTTCAACCAAGATTGCTCATCTTGAATGAGCTCCGTATATTCTATTCAGCCTGAAGGATGTTTAAGAGAGAAAACGCGTATAATTCTCAGAGTGAAGATAAAACTAACGAGGGAGGTGATGCATTGAGGTAAAAGGCAGACAGATCTGTGTGCTCATTGTATAATTTCCTAAGAGGAAAGGCATACAGACTTACTACCAGGCCAACATAAGAACAGACTAGTGACCCCATCCCCGAACACTGTTACCCACCAGCCAAACCAATTAAGAGCATTACAACCCCCTTTCTCTAGAGAAGTGGCAAAACAAAAGGAATTTCAAGGGACTTGTACATAATACTTTAGAGGAACTCAGAGAGCAGACACAATGACATTGACCAATATTGACCAAATGTCTCTGATATGCAGAAGAGACAGTAGCTAAACATATACAGTGGCCAGCAATGGCCTTTTCATATTGTGCTGTGTACAACCAGAGTGCATGACAATCTCCCAAAGGGTTTGACAGTCTGATGTGAACTGTATTCATGGGAGTTCATAGAAGTTACAACAAGTGAGGTTTTTGGTAGATCTGGATTTTTACCTGAGGGGAATTTGCAGCAAGTCAAGAAAAGGTAGAAACAGGTGTGGGAATAGGCTAGGGAATTAGCAGGAAAAGAGAGTAGGGTAAGCTCTATGACTTTTAACTCCTTCATAAAAAATTGTTTAATATGTCACACTTCTGCTTCTGTGCTCTAAGAGGTAGTTGTTTCATGTATGGTTTCGTGTACTTGAGTTCTGAAAGTGACCTACATCTGTGCTTATATGGAGATGTATTCCTTATTCCTAGGAGACACTGGTATGAAATTGATTACAAATCATAGCAATGTAGTTGATCTTCAGTTCCAATTTCTTTCATCTCTATAGTCAAACGGAAAATGAAGATTGGTGTTTCGAAACTATAAAGGCAAATATGAGAGTCCTCATAGTTAGCCAGTGGTCTACAAGAACCTTAAAGTGGGTCATTGAGATGGAATAAGGGCACCACATGGATTGTACGCTTTAGAGCTACAGAGTAGGGACCTGGGTTGCATGGGGGGGGGGGTTTCACAACTTTTCTGCGTCTTAGCTCCACCCTCAGGCAAGTGCTGGCATCGAGCTTGTTTTGCTGACAATGACCAGTTTACCTGTTTGAGTTTTGCTCAATTCCTCTTGACTGAAGCCAGCAACACTGCTGCTGTTCATTTTTAAAGGACAGAGTCTGGCTGTGAGTGTTTGTCAAAAATGTGTTCAAATCCTCTACCTTATTATCTGGGTGCTTTTTCTTTGTGAGAGCTTCCAGGTCTTTATCATTTATTAAAGATTTCTGTCTCCTCCCCACTACTGCCTCCCATTTCCCTCCTCCCCCAATCAACTCCCCCTTCTCTCATCAGCCCGAAGAGCACTCAGGGTTCCCTGCCCTGTGGGAAGTCCAAGGACCTCCCACTTCCTTCCAGGTCTAGTAAGGTGAACATCTAAACAGCCTAGGCTCCCACAAAGCCAGTACGTGCAGTAGGATCAAAACCCAGTGCCATTGTTCTCAGTAGTCCTCATTGTCCGCTATGTTCAGCGAGTCCGGTTTTTTCCCATGCTTTTTCAGACCCAGTCCAGCTGGCCTTTTGTGAGTTCCCGATAGAACATCTTTCTCCACAGGAAGAACCTGTGAGCCTGCCGTGTGCTAACTCAGCTGTTCCTATAGTCCATGCCTGTGTAAAACCAGTGTCTCAACCATTTGACTAGGTTTCATTTTTCAAAATACGATACTGAAAATTCCTAACATAAAGATTAAGATAGTACAAGGCTTGGGACAGATCACTTTGTCAACCATCCAGTATTTTCAGAGTGCTGCCTACCTGCTGTCTATCTAATAAGCACAACAGATAGCAAACTAAACAGGCTAAGTGTCCTTCATAAACTTTTCATTCTCTCCCCACTGTTTCTGGTCGGCCTCCTTTGTTTAAAGGACTGAGGCTGGTGTTGGCCACGTGGCGTTCCTTTGAATCCAGAGGTCACTTTCCATGTTCTCACTTCAGATTTGTGGATTTTGTATTAAGTACACATGACATATTAACTACTTCTTGCTTGTGTCCTATAAAAACTGAATGCACATGAACTTCCAGGCAGCTATGAGTGAACACAAGACCTGCAAAAGATCGAGCCAGCTCAAGTCCCAATGTAGAAAAAGAGGGAGGGGCTCTTGAAGTCCTACCCATAGCTGAGGAACTTGGCAATTTGACTGCTGCATGAGGGAGGGTCGGATCTCTTCAGGGTGCAATCCCTGATAGGTGACCCATGCTCCGATAGACAGATCTACACTCGTGTGCATACTGACAATGCTAAGTGAACTCAGTGGGTTTATAAAAATACATTAAGTTGGGAGAAAAAAAATGGTGAGGACTGTATTTACTTTGGCCCAGTCCTTATTACAATGACAAAATTTATGTTCCAAAAGAATTGAAATTGAGGACGTGGGGAATGGGTCTGACCAAAAACATATGCATTTAAGAAATTCTGAAACCAGAAAATTATCAGTCTGCATCCAATATTAAACACGCCATCAGAAGAACATGAAATTCAACCTTTTAAAAGAATTATCCTAATTAAAAATGATTTCTATGTAACCTTGTTGCATGTAACTTGGTGCTGGTGTGTTGGGTCCATGTGGTTCCATACAATGAAGTTGTCAGATACCTTGAATGCATTTAGCCTTTCGACTGTAGGAGACTCAGGCTCTGTGGACTGAAGTTTCGTTTCCTTTGCCTCTTGGCATCTTTATTTCCTATATTTGCACTTTTGCTAGTAAATTCCCTTATCTCAAAACAAACTGAAGCTCTCGAAACTACAGTGTTGAGTGCAAATACCTGATCCATGAGGAGGTACCACGGTTTTTCAGGGTTTCCTCTAAGCAAAGTTTTGCATAGGCTTTTTATCCATGGGAAAATCCCAGACAAGATTCACACAGGGCAACAAAAGTTTCTTGTAACATAAAGGATGGTTTAGGGACGGAGTTGAGAACTCAGAGCTAGGTCAAGTATAGCCAGTGGGAGTTCATGGCTAGTGGAGGTTGCTTGCAATCCCTCTGGAACCAGGCTGGCCGGGACATTATGCCTGCAAACCTGAAAACAAGAGTCCTGTAAGGAGAACTCGCCTGTACTTGGCAGCCTATAGTAGAACTTGGTTCTGTCCATTTCAATTTTATCTTATTTCAAACCTAAACCAATAAACTACTAAATTATTCTCAAACATATGGTAAGTTAGGGGGTTTATTTTCCAAAATTATATCTGGTCTGAATATAAAGGAAGAAGGTGGTTGAGGGTAAAGAAGGGGGGAAGGAGGAGGAAAAGTCGTCACTAGGTATGGGCATACCTTCTCCCAAGGAGAAAATCAAACATAAAATTACACTTTGTAACAAAATCGCGAAGTCAGAGCCAAATGGCAGTGTGTTGGACTCAATAGTTGAACAAGGACTCCACTTGAGCCCAGAGCCTGGGTCCCCACCCAACACTTGCAGTAGCCGCAAAGAGCAGTGGCCAGAGATTTTTTTAATATGCTGCACATGCAACTTAACAGAGCCAAAATTTTTATTAAAGCATCAATATTTTACATAAAAAGAATTAATGAAAATATCCTTCAGGAACTGCACAAGCAACACCATAAATGGGAAGCGGGGCCAAAGTAAACTCGGTCCTGTAGACGGTGCTTATTGATTTCAGTTATCACTCGAGTCCAGAATCTCAGTGAAAGGTCAGCGAGGTTTGCTGTTTACTCTCCTGTCCAGCATTTTATCAGTATTAATAAGTCATCGTTTGCTGCGGGTGCTGCAAGCGCAGGGGAAGGTAATAACTCAGTTTTTAGTTTGCACTATGGATGATTCCCTAGCTTTGTTTGTATATGAAAAGCAGGGTGGGTCAGGTAAACGAGGCTTGCAAATCTATCTTCTGTCATAGATCCTTATCCTAAACGGCTGTCACAGCCAGAGAAAGTGTGAACTCCTGTGTTTATCTTTCATTAGATATCTTAGAAAGTCAGCAAAGTCTGTTAACAAACGAACAAGGGATATCTATGTGGAGGATCCTGGGATATTTGATCTCAGAAAAGAAGGCGAGGGAAAATGGAGAAGGGGGGACCACAACTGGACAGAAGTTGAAGTTCAAATTGAATTCAGTCACTAATAAAAAGGCAAAAAACTGCAGAAGGAAGTGATGCTGGGAAGCTCATTTTAATGTCCGAGAGAGGTGGGAAATTAGCATTATCAGTGTTGAGAAAGTAGGATCACAAGTCCAAATACGTTTTTCCTACAGCTCAGCGTCCTTTGTTATCCACTGAAAATAGGCAGGACATGGGGACTTTCCTCTTCTGTTTTTACACAAAGGCACCCTGGGAAATATCAATACGTTTTGATCTAGAAGAAAAAAAAAGCAGACTGAAAATAAGAACTAGAAAGTGGAATTTAAGCGAATTCCCGTTCACGCCCTGAGCCTTGGTCAGGTTGTGAAGAAGACAATGTACCTTGTCGGCGCTTTCTTCCCTCTTCTGGTCCAAGCCTTTCCTTCCCAGGAAACCCCATCTTTTTGCTGTCTTTACATCAGCCAGTGAGAACCAGCCTTCTAAACCTAGCAACAGGAAGATGCCTCGTTCAGCAGCTCAAGCGGCAGGCATCTGGCAAGCAGGCCACCTTGGTTCTCCTATAGGTACTTAAACACCAGGCGGCTCTACAATTCTTCCGGAAAGATTGTAGGAATAGGTCCGGAGACAAGGGGAAAGGGAGTAGATTCTTGCTGTCAGGAGGACCTGAAGTCTGCGACTGTATCCCAGTCTGCAGTTTAACCCCAAAGAGATTTCTCTGAGGAATTCATCTCGCAGAATTCACCCTGCTTAGTCCTTACGGAAGTGAATGGAGAAGGGGCACCCAAGTCCCTGCCCTTCCATCACCCGAGGGCTCTTATTCTGCCTCCATACTAGCTCTGTTTCAGCTTAATGGGGTTTCTAAATAGGTGTCCAATGTAATTATGTTGAAGTGAATAGATGTTTGTGAAATATTATGACAATACCAACAGACTCCAGTAGAGATGCATGCAATTACAGAACGTGGTCAACAGATGGCAGCATTTATACACGCGAATTCATATTGAAGTTTATTAACAAAAGTTCTCAAATGCTAATATGAAAAAGCTGTGATTTTAGTATCTTATAGTTTTTGATGCATTGGTCACTATTAAAAGCAGTTTTGTCTCTTATAAAAGGAACTGCAAAGCAAAGATACATCTAAGCACACACAGGCGCGCGCACACACACACAACCCCCTCAACTAGGTTTGTATAGAGCTTGAAACTAGAAGTAAAATGTGGGGGACCCACCACCTGAGCACCCACCCGTGCGGCCACAGTTTTTCTTTAGGAAATGGGTTCTCACTGACGCTTTCTCGTTTCCAGTCCCCAGTGGCTCTTGCCAATCTGTAAATGCCCGTGGCCGGTTCTGTCAACCGCCTTTGATTCTCAGATTAAGTGCTTTATGAGGCTGAACATAGCAACACAAATACTTAGATCGCTCCCACATTTTACAACCTCAGCTGCAGCGTTTTATATAAAGGGTCCCTAATGAATAGTGTTATTGATAGAAATTGGATACACCCAGAGGGCTAGGGATCACGGAGAGCAAAAAAATGGAACACATTGAGAAATCCAAGACACATGCTGAGAAAGGTAGGAAATCCTCCAGCAAAGACAGCTTCCATCCCTCAAGACCAGTGATAAGCAGAGAGGGGTTTATGTTGGAAAATGGGACTCCCAGTGTGGTGTCCATAGTAACAGGAGTTTCAGTATAAATTCTGTTTGGGAAATAAGAGAAGCTTACAAGGATTCAAAAAATAATGTGGAAATATTGTTATATGCTAGAGTCGTTTTGTTTGTTGTATTTGCTTGTTTTGGTGTTCCTAAACTGTTTCAGTGGTCAGCCTTCTCGGTCAGGAACCCAAAATTTGCATAGATGCACTGGGTGGAACAGGTCTGTGAGAAGTCCAAGGCCTTGGCTGTGGGGATTGGTGGAGCCACACTGCAGGCTGTGGGCTCCTAGACAGATGTTTTCCTGCAGTTCTTTTCATCATTGACAAACTAGGGCATTTCTAATAGCAGAAAATGCTTCAGTAAGGTTCACACAACCCTCGGCGAGGATGTCTTTATGAAATGGTCTGGTGTCTGAAGGTAAGCCTGAAGTCTTATTCGGGGTAGTGTTTGCAGCTGGCCGCAATTGGCCTGGCCAGGAGCTTCTACTAGGTTAACTCTTCTCAGCCAACAGCCAGATCATTTCGGTAGGAAAGGTGGAAGCTGCCCAGCGGTTGAGTTGGTATTTCAGTTCTAAAGTTTTCATAAATGCCTCCAAGCAATGATTTTAAAAAAAATGTTCAGTTATTTTGATAATTGATAATAACAAGGTTTTTTTTTTCCCCCGGCCTTCTGATTTTACCCTTCCAGATGTTTTTATGTGTTGGGTGATCTGATGCTAAAAGAAACATCACATGATACTGTTACAGGTTATGTTGCAATTCCAGTAACTGGCATTGATACAAACATGACTACAAAGCTTGTAGTAGCTTCGACACTGTAACATTATTTCTAAGTGTCCGATCCCTGTGCATAAAACGTGGGACTTTAGAAAATGTGTAAATACCATTTATATCATTAATTCTTCCAAGCTGAAAACAATTGTAACTCATTGATTAGAGACTAGCAAGGTGTTATAAAATCCTAGTGTTAAGTAAAAGCCTTTTGGTGGAAAATTAATACTTCATAGTTGACAAAAATGATTGAATTAAAGCAAAGATTTAAAATTTTAACTTTGAGAATTTAGTAAGCTTCTAAGATTGAATCTTTTTCTTTGAGATATGTTTTGCTATTATCAGTACTGTGTATGTGTAAGACACAGAATGGCTCCCTGGGTGCTACTGCACATATAGAGATCAGAGGAAAAATCTGTACTTAAGTTTTCTCCTCCCACCTTTACATGGGTTCCAAAGATATGACTTGGATCATCAGGATTGCTTAGCAAGCACCCTTACCCACTAAGACAGTCAGCATCTCTTGTCCAAGGGCTCGTTTCTTAGATGAGAACTTGAAATCATTTCTTAAAACTCTGAATATTTAACCATGTTCTGCATCACTACTAGAAAAATAAAAGTATTTAATGTTGATTACATCTTGCTGTCTATGTGTAATACATTGTGAGAAGCATCACGCTATCTAATATGAAAAGTCGCCAGGCAGGTGTGCTGTTGCTGTCTGTTAATAGAAGAAGCAGCAGGAGAATGAGAAACTTGGCTAATGTTGCCTAGGTTTACAAAGAGGAGACCTACACCAGAAGTTGACTTCTCCAATTGCAGATGGCCCCCATCCTCTTAAGTTGTCAGGTTTTTCATCTTCTATCACCGGGTGAAAATGATATTAACCCAAGGAAAATTCTGGGTGGCTACATTCTAAAGAATGGAAGCTGGTCATACCACTGAACTGTAAACATTCTGACTTTGCCAATCGAGGGATAAAGCAGCTTGGTACAAAGCATTACAATGCATGGTAGTCACAACACCAAAAGTCACCACACGGTGACAAAGACTACCTGAGGAACTGATCATTTGTAACTTATGACTACCCAGAGAATAAGCCTAATCCATCCCAAGGAGCTCTGATTCTCCAGGGAGAAAGAGTAATTACAACGAGAGCTATTTTTAAAAGTTGTGAGCTCTCACAACGAACCTTAATGCTCCTGCCAACAATGCCTCTTCCCTCACCAGAGCTGTCTCCAGATGGCATTAGCAGATTACCAGCAGGCTCGCCTAGTCGGCACTTTTACTGCCCCTAAATTAGTCATCCAATGCCAATGACTCTGGGGCCTTTATGAGTGACTTGTTAGAGGTAACCTGTTTCGTCATTTGTAAACTGGAGTGTTTATGAATGGCGTAGTTTTCCTAACTCATGGACTCATTTTTGTCTGATTATATTGAGAGCATTAGGACTCTTAGGAAAGATAAAGCGTTACCTCTCCAAGAGGCCACTGCCATCTCCAGATGACCGGAAGAAGTTTGATCATGAGTTTGCCCTCTCCACTTCCTTTCACGGAATCCACAACATTGCCCACAACCGGAGCAGGATTCGCAAGGCGATCTGGCTGTCCGTGGTGCTGGGCTCTGTCTCACTTGTGGTGTGGCAAATCTACAGTCGCTTGGTCAACTTCTTCACATGGCCCACCACAACATCTGTAGAGGTGCAGTATGTGGAAAAAATTGAGTTCCCAGCTGTGACCTTCTGTAACTTGAATAGGTGAGACTCATTGCTTTAATTGATTTTTATTTAATTTTGGCATAAACTTTGATAATTCACATATGTTCTGATGCAGCATTTAGCCTAAGTAAAAGCATTGAAAATTTTAAATTGAACTTAAGGTACAAATATAAAGAAAGAACCGTGCTAATGTCTTCATCCAGTCATATTTTCCCTTTCCCCATCTTTCCTTGTGCAAGTACCAAATTCTATGGTTCAGTAGATGTAATATGATTCCCTGAACTTAAGTATGCTAACGAGAGAGAGGGGAAACCTCATGAAATTGAGTAATTACCAAACACAATATAGATACATACCAACATGTTCTATGTGGAGTGTGTTAGAGACAGCTGGCACCTCCAAGAAGATGAACAAGGGTTCTAATGCATAATACATGGAAATATGATGTTTGCATGGTAACATGATGGGATGTCTAAAACAAGTATTAGAGACACTGTGCATGTTATAAGGGGTTTGTGTGTGTGACCAGCAATACTTCAAAGCTTCAATTTATGCATTCATGTGTTAGAAAACCTCAGTGTTCATTGCCTCACGATATTTAAACCACATGCATTCTGACAAAGGCAAGGCTGGTTTGCAGGGAACCTTGACTGAGAGAAGCAGAGACACTGAAGGGACCATGTGAGGAGATCTGTGGTCACTATTCCCAGACAATCATCTATTAACTAGTGGGCAGAAACACTTTCAGAAACTGAACTGTTACAGTATTTACGCTGAAGGAAATGTAGCCTAAGATGTGTGATCTGTGAGGGAAGGGGGGGTATTTGCTCACTGAAAGTCTGTACATGTTCTGTACAGTGAAGTTCTGCACAGCCTAGTCAGGTCTTCTCCCTTCTCATCCTCCCCTGTCTCAGCATGACAAAAGTTGCCTCCAGAGGGGATTTGGGCAAGAAACCCAAAGCTCCCTTCACCTCTCAGTCAGAATGTGTTCTGGGAGATTCAGACCGACAACATATTATCTCAACCCAGGTCCGTGGGACAGAGCCTCACCTCCCAATCAGGGCTTCCAGTGTGTCCTGGGAGACTCAGGCTGAGGCTGTGACAGCATGTTCTCTCCACTCAGCTTCACGTGGCAGGTGTCTAATGTGAGTGTAACTTAGACGCTGGGGATATCCAGCTCTTTGATTCCCATGTGTCTGGTGGAAGAAAGGCGTCAGAGGGCACGCTTCAACACTCATGTGTCGAACTATATTATCGGTAGATATTGATAGCTAAAAATGTTGCTACGGAATTCATGATATCTAAGAAGGGATCGAAAAATTAATTTCCCATGGGCCCTGTGTGTGTTAGGTTAGAGCTGAAACCACAGGCTCACCCTACCCTGGCCTTACTGGCACAGTTCTTCCCACTAACAGTCATGTTTTGAAGTAGAAAATGTGTCTAAAGATGCTGAAGATTAAAAGAATAAAATTTTAAGAATCATAATACTTCGTTTTTGAAGGACATACATTCTTATCAGTTGCAGTATTTCCTAGGATCACTGCATCTCCATTTAAAGGGTAATGCAAAGTTGTCAATGACTCCATCAATATCAGCCTCTTAGCGCTTTAGTGTTCAGTACACGCAATGTCACGCTCAATATATAGTCTCCATATAAGTTTTATAGATGCCCACTGGAGTTGCTGATCTGCTTCACTTAGTCTGTTAAAAATATCCATTAACTTCAATTTTAAGTTTCTTTACAGAAAGCAATGTACAGACAAGAACTAATCTCAGAAAGGTATATTTGACTAAGAGTCACAAAAAAGTTGTAGAATAGATTCTGGAAAATGAGCTCTTATTCATGGCCTTTCTATTTGGAACTAATCTAGTAAATTATAATAGCTTTGAATCAGGTTCCTGCTTAATATCATTGCTGAATTCCCCACAGATTTCCAGGACCTATATTCCCAGCCAGCAACAGCTTGAATAATTTAAGTGTGTATTAAAGGTTGAAAATAAACTCAGTGCAAGACATTTTTAGTTTTATGCTGAATATTATCTTACAAAAACTTCATTTTTATTTCTAATAGTGCCGGGCTCTATCATTTAATGTTCTGAAATTACTAGTATGATCTCAACTTTCATTAGTGTAACAAATACAGTTTATGAGAATATTGTAAGCTGAAGAATTTCATAATTTATTCCCTATATGTATGCCACCCACAGAAAGGCTGGTTCTTTAATCTCACTGTGTAGTCACTTTGAGAAGAATCCATGACAGGCATCGCCTCATGGCCTCTATAGGTTATCACAGCTGCAGAGTGACTAATTCAGGGTGAAAGCTGTGCCTCTCACCAGCTGATGAATGGCTAGCAAAGCTGTGCACATGTGCACACAAAACAGCCTTATAGTCAGCATTAAAACTGAAAACTTCTTGCTTCTATTGGGAATAGAGTTGGGGAGAGTATTATGCTCAACAAGGTAACCCAGGCATGCTTAACTTGGCTAAACACTACACAACATATTCACATATTATCCCTCTAATATCTAAATTCTTTTATAGATCAGTTAAAGCAAATTTAAGTTTCACAAATGACTAAGTCTAGAACGTAAGATTCTAGAATGACACGCAAACCATGTCCTGCATGACGTAACCCTACCAAGAATGGACCACCCATTGCACTCTGTGCTGTAGGACAAGAGATATGAAAGCTGATCACTTCAAGGTTTATAAAATTGAAATATGAAATTATTAACTGCATTTTGAAGGCATGAAAGGCATGCATATAAAAATCTAAAGATGTACAGTGGAAATTACTTAACAAATATAATCACTTACGAATGTAGTTTTCCTTGTTTCTATCTTCGAGAAAATTGTTTTTACATTCTAACTGATGCCTTCATTCCTACAAATAGATTCCAAGCAGAGGCTGTATCAAAATTTGGCATCATTTTCTTCTTGTGGGATGTAGTTTCCAAAGTCCTCCGCCTTCAGGAAGTTAGTGGCAACATCACTCACTCTCCAGAGACCTTAGATTTTGTTACAAGTCACCAAAACTTCAGCATTACAGAATTTGTCAAGAACAATGGTTTTTATCTCAATCGGGACACTTTGTTGGACTGTAAATTTTTTGGAAAATCATGTGGTCCAAAGGTAATGGTTGACTACCCAAATCTAATCAGATATAGTAGACTATGGTTTTATTCTGTTCTAAGCTCAAAATAGTCGTGAGAAATCAACCTGTTCAAGTACATTTCCTTAGCGTTCCTAGTTTCTGCTTTATAATAATAGCAAGAGATGTGGGATCCATGTGAGACAAATTTCTTTCAAGAAGGTTATATACGGGGTTGGAGAGATGGCTGATGGATAAAAACATTGCTTTGGTGTACAGGCATGGAGATCGAGTTTTAGATCCAGCAACCTTACACCTGGTGGTCTGTGTGCTTGCAGGCAGCAGAGGCAGGCAGCATGTGGGAGCTGAATACAAATCCAGGAAAGGAAGTGGAAAGTGACAGATTGGGGCACTTGAAGTTGTGCTTAGACATCACAGATGAGAGAGTACATTGTATGCACACGCACACATGCACACACAACCCTCACGCACGCGCACACACACGGGGTGACTAGAGAAAATGACAAAAGTTTTTAAGACCTTTTTTGAAGCAGTTTTTTTTCCAAAGTAAAAGAACAAAACACAATAGGTTACTGTAATTTCTCATCTTTCAACATCATATTTGAAGAAAGCATTTCTCTCCCCCTTAAGCAGCTACCACAGTGTTTTTAAGATAGTGGCATCTTAATGGGGAGTGCACAGAAATGAGTCTTCCAGTCTTCCACTAAGAATTATATGTAACATGCACAGTATACACAGTGAGCTTTCTATCCATGTGGAACACATCTAAAATTGTTTTAATTACTGATACAACTCATCTACGAGTGTGCCTGGAATCTGATCTGTTATTGCCTACATACATTTCCGGTTCCTTAGTCTATGAGAGAGACTCAAAGTGAATATCAAATTCACAGTCCCACAAGACAATCAGCAGTCTGAGAGGCACACACGGTAAATACTGCTGAGTGTGGATGGGGGGGATGAGGGTTGAGCAGCAGGGATGGCCTGAACGCTCACCCTAAAGGGGCTCATCTTCCTTGCTTTGTTTTTACTAATACATTTAAATTCACTCCTAAGAAAGTTTTCCCTAGTGATAACATACATTACAGAAACCCAAATCTAATAACCTGTGAAGCAAAACATATGAATTGCTTTTAACTGGGTAACATAACAGAAAATTCTGTCATGAGCCTCCTTTCTTTGATTCTGCTTCCCCGTCCCACAACTTTCCCTGCCTGCTTTTGGTTTGTCATCTCCGCACAGAGCCAAAACTTCAGTCACCAATAACTTTCTCACAGTGACACCTTGGAACTCAAGAACCCAGGTGAGGATCCAATGAGAGGCTCATCATCTGGTCCTAGAGCACTTGGGGTGTGCAGAGCATCCCAGCTTATGTAGAAGGCACATCTCTGAGGAGGATGGGACAGTTATCACAGGAGGTCAATGGGGGAGGGAATGTGACTGCCCCACGGAAAACACAGGAAGGAGCAGTGACTTGTCAGAGGAGGGGCGTTGAAGCCCTTCACCAAAGTCTAAACATGTGTTTCTGTGAGTCATTGAAAAAACAAAAGAAGCTACTTTTAAGTTTTCTTTAAAAAAATGCTTAATTAAATGTAAAAACACTCATTTAAAAATAGCATGTGAATTTACTTAAATGTTCATTACACAAGTGTAAAGTTAATCAAATACATGCATAAATTGCCAGACTACCAATTTTTTTTATATATGCATCCTCAAATAAGCATTTGCAAGTATAGAAAATGGTAGTGATTGGAACTCAAGGGCATTGAAAAGTTTTCCACTGACTGTGTTCTGTTTGGTTTGTTTTTGTGTTGGAGGATTTCAAACACGTCTTTACTGAATACGGAAATTGCTTTACTTTTAACCACGGTGAGAATTTGCAAAGCAAGAATAAAGTGAGCTTGTCGGGAAGAGGCTTAAAGCTGCTCTTCAATGTCCATCAGGTGGTCCACTTCGCTTCGTTCCAGTCTGGGCTGAAAAAGGGACCAAGTGCACAGGACTCCATTTTAGTAACAATATTTTTCTCTGTCAAATAAATCCCACCAGTTGAGTTCATTTCACCCTTTGACAGTTTGCTCTAATTGCTCCTGAACTGTGGATCCCTGTTGTCTTAGAGCTGCAGGAAAGCAGATGCTTCAGAGGTAAAACAGTGCTTGCTGTTCTGGTACTTCCTATTATGATTCAAGGGATCGTTTATGCAGTGGAGTAAAGAAATGGAGAGTTCTATCGTACCTTATATACAGATAATGATATTATCATTAAAAACAATTGTAGTAGGATTTTCATCTGGACATAGAAATATATTTTAAGAACTCTATATATACATTGGTTCATCATAGAATTGTTCCCTGAAAAAAAAAAAAAGACCCACAAATACCTTTTCCTAAGCCTCGTTGTTAATTGCTTTGTTTTGTTTGTGGATGCTGTTTATAACTGGCCTATGAAGTTGGGTTTGAACCTAGGAGTCAGGTGTCCCAGCATCTAAGAATTGCTGTTACTCCAAAGGTGCTGGGAGAATAGCCCCGTACCTGCCCTCTGCTACCAAGAGTCTGTAGATGAGTATTCTGCCATGCTGGTAGAGTATTCAAGGAGACACAATGAATAGCAGAGAAAGATGACCTCTCATCTTGAATCACAACAAATTGCATCTCCCATAAGCATGAATGAGGTCACAGCTGCTTTTAAAGAACTTCTGTTAATATCTTTATAATTTCCTCCTGTGACTCACTCGAAATCATTTATGCCCAAACACAATGCTGCGTTCAGAAAATATTTTGTCAATATTTAAATTATTTAGATAATAGCCTTAGGGTTATTTTACACATTAATTACGCATTTTTTATTAGTGGAAAATTCAAAATTTGTATAGCATAATTAAAACCTACAAATGTAATGTTCCATAAACAAATGGCACCTAGATATTTCTGTAAATGAACATGGCCAATGCTTCTTAAAAGATTTTAGCAAGTTACACAATAGTGGACTAATTCACTGCAGAATCTGATATGCACACATCCAGCCTTTTCCTTATGTCCTGAAACTGCAGCATCACTAGCAATTTACATGTTAATATCTTTACCTGATATAGATGGATATATTTAAAAAGTTGTTAAAGTAATAGCATTGGTTTTCTCAATTACTGAAGAAATTTGAATTTTAAACAAGGTTTAATTACAAAGACACCTGCAGTGAGAAAAGAGGCAAGGAAAGGCACCTAGGAAATGAGAGGGTCAGAGGAAGTGAGGTCATCCGCACCTAGGAGATGAGATGGACAGGAAGTGATGTCCTCAGATGACACTACTGTGCTTGTGGATTTACTCAGGAGCAACTGACACGGGTGGGTGTACTCTTGAGCGCACACTCAGGAGCAACTCTGTGACAGCGCCTGGAAAAGGCGTATCTTAGCTACCAAATTTCCACACCTCTCATACACAGTAGATTGAAGCCTAATATAATAGAGCTGACCTTAGGAATTCAAATACACCATGAGCTGATGAACCCAGACCTTGAACTCCTGTATAACTAGTGTGTGTACACATGTGTTCCCTCCAGGAGGAATTTACTGATAACCCCTTGCCTGGTTTTGCTGATGCCGGGATCATCTTTGTCATTCACTCACCAAAGAAGGAGCCACAGTTTGATGGCTTAGGCCTGTCTTGTCCTGTGGGCATGCACTCACGGGTGACCATCCGCCAACTGAAGGTAAAATGTGGACGATGTGGAGAGAAAGGGGGATTAGCTGGTAACGGCTGCATTAAACACGCAAATAACTTTTTCATGGGAGACCCCTTTCTCCTGTGCTTTCAAACTAATGGCTGGAAGAGCCAACACTGTATTTTCAGATTCCTTTCCTTTCTCTGGAGGCTCCTCTCTGTAGTAAAAGGCAGTAGATCCTACCTCCAACCTAAGTGAGCATGGGGAAGCCTTATTAAATCCGATAGCAATAAGAACAAGACCACAAAGTCAGCTTCAGAATTAAATGTTTCCTCTGTGAAGCCATCCGCAAAGAAGAAAACAAGTGTGAAAGCATCAGCCTTGGAGACACATGTGGCTGGCTTCCATGTGACAAGCTTTACTCATGAGCTTCCTTAATTAACATTTTAAATTTGCATTCCACTCCCTGTCCTCTTGGCTAATGGATAGCTTCATTTCCAGAGACAAGATGTTTAAAATAAGGTAACATAAAGAAAGCAAAGTATTTGTTACATGCTAAATAGCAGTTGCTCAATAAGGAATTTTTGTCATATTGGTTGATGGTTTGTGAGCAACCTGAGTAGTATGGAGGCATAACATTTGCATAAATATTTTTCCTTATTTGAATTTTTACAATGGTTGGCCTATGATGTTTTCATTGACATATTTAGGGTGAAGGTTTAAAGCCTGAGGTTAGACCTGGTCCTCGGGGGCTTTCAAGATAATAGCGTGGACAAATGGGTAAACATAGTGTATCGAAAAATTTTAAAAACGGTGAGATGAGCCAAAGCGTGTAGAGCATCCTTTAATGGAAAAAGTGGACCAACTGAATTCCATCTCCTAACCTGGAATCTGTCCTGTCGTCTTCAGACAGTCCACCAGGAATACCCGTGGGGGGAGTGCAAACCTGACATCAAGCTGAAGAGCTTTACCACCTACAGCACCTACAGCTGTCTGAAGGAGTGCAAAGCCCAGCACATACAGAGGCTGTGCGGATGCTTGCCCTTCCTGCTCCCAGGTAGATAGACTGGCAGCTCTTCCCACACGGCTGAACTCGAAGCTTATGATTTAGTGCATCCTTGAATTGTTTTCTGTGCTCCCAGAAGGCTAGACTGGAAAATGACCCACTCGCCACCTTTACCTCAGTCCATTTGGAAGCATGGAAGTAGCAGAGGTTTCTGGGGAGCAAAATGATTCTGTCGGCCTAGGTCCTCAATTCTTACTTAGAAGGTTAAAGTCAGATGTTCTCAAATAGATTAAAATTAATGGATGTCAAGGGTCTTGTAATTTGAAATTTAAAACTAGGTCATGTATACTTATAGCAGGCCCTAAAGATCTCACTGTTGGAACTCTTCAACTTATGGCTGTTGGGAAAAAAACTTCCAAGACTTCTTTGTGCACAGTCTCAGGTATTTCCAGGACCAGGGATCCCTCGGGCAAATCATTGAGCAGAGGTTAAACCTTGGGTCTGATTTAATACTTTCTCATCTACCTGATGCCACATCTCTCTGTACTTCCTATAACATGGGAAAAATTGTGTCCTGCTGAGCAGGGTCCTGAGGATAAAATAGAAAACATAGATAAAATCTATTAAAATGAGGATCAATTTGATTTATATTCTATAGCCTTTCCTTAGCATTGCCCATAGAGATGAGTTATTAGAGAAGTAGCCATGGGGAGAATAAAACTGTAGCCTCTCTAGAGTGCTCATAGTGTCTGTCTCTGGGTGGACATATGCTTCCCCCACCCCATCTATCTACTACCTACTTCATCTCTATCTTATCTAAATAAAGGCTCACGGAAATATTATTACAACAAACAGAAAGGAAAGATGAAAAGTGTGCCCTTAGCACACTGTTCCTACTTGTTCTTTTTCCCTCCCTCTCTCTCCAGGGTTCCCTCTCTCTCCAGGGTTCCCTCTCTCTCCCTCCCTCTCTCTCCAGGGTTCCCTCTCTCTTCCCTCGCTCTTTCCTTTCCTTACCCTCCTCATCCTTGTCTTTTAAACTTCCTAAATTTGGAACACAGTCTTCTTCAGCCTCACAGGCATTGTGAACACTGTCCAGTCTCTTCAAGATTGTGAAGATTATTGAGTAAACATTGTGGCTAACCTCAGACCACTTGTGTTATACCAACAAAGAAATACTTGGTTACATAAAAAGGCCATGGTTTTAAAAATCGGCTTAGGGAGTAAACTTAGGTAGACCATAAATTGATTTTTCTTTGTCTCAAGATTTACAGCAGATACATAACAAAATACTAGCACCTACATGGCCTAATCTAACCCCCTTACAGCAGTTCTCTACCTTCCTAGTGCTGTGACCCTTTAGTGTAGTTCATGTTGTGGTGACCCCAATCATAACATTATTTTCATTACTACTTCACAACTGTAATTTTGCAACTATTATGAATTGTATATATTTTTGGAGATAGAGATTTGACATTTGACAAAATTGCAACTAGTAGATAACTGCTACCCTAAAGGGGGTTAATCAATGTGTATAAAGATATATATATTAATATTAATAATAAACTAATATTCAGAGGTAGCAGGATACAAGATAGAGTACCCCAAGGCTTCTCTAACATCATGGTCTAGTACAAGTCACCTGGAGCTTAGTTCATCTGGAAAATGATAATTTTTAAATAAGATTATGAACATGATAAAATGAGAATTGTGGAAGCAATTATAAAATTAAGATTTACAAACATTTAAAAAATAAAGACTTGAGGGGACAAATGAAAAGGACCCAAAAAATAGTGGTCTTCTCAACAGTTTCTTTCTCTAGATTCTGACATGTTTGCATGTTTGTATTCTGAAGAATAAATGTCCATATGAAGGATGGATAAAGATGATACAGAAAAGGAATATACTTCTAATTTGTGTTGATTTTATCAAAAACCTAGGGCCCTAGCCGGGCGGTGGTGGCACACACCTTTAATCCCAGCACTCGGGAGGCAGAGGCAGGTGGATCTCTGAGTTCGAGACCAGCCTGGTCTACAAGAGCTAGTTCCAGGACAGGCTCCAAAACCACAGAGAAACCCTGTCTCAAAAAAAAAAAAAAAAAAAAACAAAAAAAAAACCTGGGGCCCATATGTAGCTCAGTACTGGAGGTGGCTGTCTCGGAGCTGGAGGAACTTAGAATGTTTGAGGTTCTGAATTCAATCAAATGCATCCTCAAATGCAAAGACTCCAGTGAACTCAAATAACAATGTTCAGAATTGATGCCCCAAATCACCTATCCGGATAGGTGCACATTTCAAAGCTTTATTGTCTTTTCTAATGGGAGAATTTTATTTCAAGAAAACCCTTTATATGTTACAATTACTGTTTTTAAGGAAATGGTGTCGAATGCAATCTACTAAAACACTACAACTGTGTATCTCCTATCATTGGTAAGTGGTTTGTTTTACTTTCTGTTGGCAGACACTTATTTTCCCACCATTCAGTACCCAAATAACCAACATGGGGACTTAATATTAATTACAAATGCTCAGTCAATAGTTCAGGCTTATTACTAGCTAACTCTTATATTTAATTTAGCCCATATTTCTTATCTATGCTTTGCCCTGTGGCTTGGCACCTTTTCTCAGTACAGCATGTTCATCTTCTCTCTGCATCTGCTCACTATGCCAGACTCCTTCCTTTTCCTTCCCAACGTTACCTGTTTGGCTCTCCTGCCTAACCTTATTCTGTTCAGCTATTAGCCAGTCAGCTTCTTTATTAAACTAACCACAGTGACAAATATTCATACAGTGTATAGGGAATATTCCACAACTTTCAAGGATTATATTTAAATTGTTTAGTTACAAGATAAATAACTCTGGATATTCTAGAGATGAAAAAGAAAGCTATATAAAATTTTAAAAATCCATAGCACTCACTATATAAACACAGTAAAAGAAAATTCCCTCTGACTACAGGAAATCTCTGTTAAAGGCACAGGATGACAGAGTGCCAGCAGGTGCTCAGGGGCTTCTTTCCAAGTCTTTTTAAATAGTCTTCATTTTATTTGAGTACCGAAACATTTTCACAGTTTGATCAAATGTTCATATAAAATTCAGGTGAATCTTGTTACTTTGAAAATCATTTATATTTTTAAGAACATTCTTTCATTTAATTAAACACATATCACATAACATTTTTGTGTAAACAAAATCACAACTACACACGTCTTACGCATTGACAACCTAAACAAATTTATTTTGCCTAAACTTTGCATAGACCCCCAAATTATTTTTATTATATTCTATGCTTTTGTACAATTTGTTCCATATATATCTTTGTTTTTAAATCATTGATTGCTCTCTTAAAATGTAATATTCCCTTTGAATTTTGGAATATAGCAACTTACCTAAACAACCCAGGGGACAAAGGATTTATTTTAACTCATGGTTCCAGGTTCCGTACAGTCTGTGACCGTGGGGACATCAAGGCGGAAGGAACTAAAGAGCTGATCTTACTACAACCACAGTGAAGAGCAGAGAAGAGTGAACTGAAACACTTGTTCTTAGTTTAGTTTCTCATGTGGTTCAAGATCCCTTAAATGGTTTCACCCAGAGTGGGTGGGACTTCCCACCTCAATTAATATAAACAATAAATAATGTACCAAATTTTGTAATTCCCTTCTCTCAGGTGTTTCTAGACTTTGTCAAGTAGACCAAACTAACCATTTCACTCTTCTATTAAAGTCTTTTCTTTTCTAACCCATTGTAGAAATATCTTTAAGATGGCAACAGCAGAAGAAACATTTTTCTTTTAAATGGTGATCAAATATTTCTAGGTCTGGATATACAGTAGATTTATATTTAGTTTCCAAACCAATTACACAAATGCCATAATGCCACACTGAAAACAAAGAATAAGAACTACATTGTCAAGTTTGTTTTCCAATCACTGAAAGCAAGAGGAAGAGCCTGGGGAAACAAATGCATACAGTCGTTGTTTGGAGATGGCTGTGGGATAACAGGATCCAAAAGCTGTTCATACCATTGTGTGAATGCAGTGTGCATGAGCATATGTGTGGCAGAATACGTGCATGTGGGTATATGTGTAGGGTGTTACTGTATATGCATGTGTCAAAGCACATGCATTCATGTGTCTGTATGAGAACAGCACATGTGAGTACGTGGTATGCTAGATTGTATGTGGGAGGGTGTAGGAATGTGTAGTGTGCAGGTATAGGTAAAAAGGTGGCAACCTGGTCAACAGAGAACCTCAGTGGCCATCTGTGAGAATCTAATAAGGAAACAAGGAACCTTAAGTCAACAGTGTTTCACAGCAATTTACAACAAGTCTAAAGTTAAGAGTAGTTTAAGCAATGGACCTTGAGAATTATGTCTGTGGGTTCCTTTCAAAAAGGGGTCATGGCACAGACCACTCTCAATCCTGTTCCATCCAAACAGTTGATCTTTTATAGAAATCTAGGAACGTCCTGGAATTTCTCATTCCTAACGAAGATCTGACCCCAGTGACTCAGTGGATGAAGGATTCACATTCTGTCCTGTTGGTTTCTTAACAGTAAAATACAAACCTGTTTGACTGAGGTTGTGGGCATAGTTAACGATTTCTTTTTGACGCGATGTGCCTGAGAAGGCGCAGGCTTCCCATTGTGGAGTCTTGTCTGAGTATGCTACTCTCTGCTCTCGTGTTCCTTTCAGACCACATTGAGCTCGGGGGGCTGTGCACAATGGGAACACACAACTCCAGCTGCCCCGTGTCATGTGAAGAAATAGAATACCCAGCTACTGTTTCCTATTCTACTTTCCCAAGCCAGAGAGCATTAAAGTTTCTTGCGAAGAAATTGAATCAAAGCCAAGAATATCTCAGGTAATCTGGTTAATCTTACAAATTATAATTAACATGAAATTCTCTTTAATGAACACTTGAAGTTTTAGGAAATGACACAGTGGTCAGGTGAGGAAGGCAGTTTGGAGGTCATTGAGCTAACAGTGACAATAGGACTTTAGAGTGAGGGACAGTCATTACAACATCTATTAGCCCCTTATTTCAGCCTGGGAAGTTAAACTGTATTATCAGCGTATGTGCAAATTAAGAGCACAATGGAGAACAGGAAGTCAGGAACGTTAGTAAAATTTCTGAATTCCCATGACAACACTGTAACTTCTTTCATTTTGATAGCTGTTTTATCACTTGTAAACATTATAACTTCATCTGATGAGCTATTTAAATATTGTACATTTTCCTGTTACCTAACATTAGACTAATGGAAATTAACAACACATATTAATGGTGCATTTTGAACTAAGTATATTAGAGTATTGACTCCCCAAACAGTAAACAATAAGGAAATTGGTTTAGAGCTATGTTCCTTAGATATGTTAGAGAATGCCTTGTTTCAGGAAGCATTGCTAATAGAGCCCTTTCTTAAAATTGTTTTTGCTGTCTAAAAATTACAACTTCATTTTACAGCAGAGACAGGTTAATATTTAGCCACCTGTTAAGTCCATCTTTACGCTGTTGCAATTTTAACAAATATATAAAAAGCATGTGTTGGGTGTTCAGAGTTTGGTAGGCATGGGAATTCCTTAATGACGTTTACAAGCCATGCCTTATTGGACATGTTTCTACTGTGGTGGAAATGAATCATAAGTATGTAAGTTAAATAAAATGATGCTAGATGCTGTAACAGAAAAGATAGAGGGAAAGTCATCATGAGAAGTAGGAGAAAAGACTTGCCTTCAGCTTTGCAGAAAGACTTTGAGCAGAAGTGAACCAAACTCTACAGCCATTGGTCTCGAAAGTCCACGCAGATGTTTCTCAGGTCCCTGTGAGTATCAGGGAGAGCAGCCAGTGTCCTGATTCAGCAGGTCAAAGAATAATTATTGTGTGAAGAGCAGAGGGTATTTGCTGAGGTGAAGTAACGCAAATTGCATGCATTAAGCACAATCTCCAGTCAGATACCTCTAACAAACTCTTGAGAGTATGATGGCTTGGGTGGCAATGGGAAGAGTAGTTAGTGTGTGTGGCAATGGGACTTTATATAGATGCTGATGGTTCCACAAACAGGGTTTCCTGTTAGACCACATGGGGGTGCTAAATGAAAAATAGTAAGGGTTTGCCTTGGAATGTGTTGGCGTATGCTAAATTATTAGACAAGTGGAATTACCAAAAACCGATCAAATACATGATTGGAATTCAAAGCAGAGGTCTTGGTAGAAAGAAAAGAGTTGGGACTTGACTGTATCAATATAGGTTTTAATGTCATATTGAACCACTCTGGACATGCATGAAGGTTTACAGAGGGCATTAATAAAATCAAATCTTTGCTCAAGTATGTCAACAATAAACGGGAAATTGCACTTATCAGCAGGGCAGCTTCTACTTTGGTCCATGTTTGATTTCTCACCAAAACATGTAAGCTCAGCTCTACTACACTAATAGAATGAGGAAAAGATGCTACTTCTTCAGGATAATTCAGGCAACTTGGAAAAGTCACAAATTGAATTATTTATAAATGTAATGGGCCACAATTAGATGAATCACATGTACTGTCTTCAGTTTCTCAAGAATGAAGTACAGAAACATTATGTGGGGGCTGTTTTCTTGTCCCCATGGCAAGAGTACCTTCCAGATAATGCTAAAGGAATTAACACTGAGCTCATACATGCTGGATCTAAGGCAATGGTAAATAGCTTTTGAATCTAACGAGGATTAAAAGTAGTGGTGACAGCTGTAAGCTATGTTCATTCTGTTTCCACCCCCCAGCGAGAATCTTGTGAACATTGAAATAAACTATAGTGACTTAAACTATAAGATAACACAGCAACAGAAGGCAGTGAGCGTCCCTGAGTTACTCGGTAAGTCTGTTGACTTCTTCCTCAGCTGTTTCCTGTTTAGGGGTTGGTTAGGCTATCAGTGGAGGAAAAAAGATCAATTGCCCTGTCTCTTACAAGGGACTAGGGACCAGGGACCAAGTGTTTATCCTCCCTAGGAACCACCAGTGACTACACCACACAGGATTTTGCCAAAGCAGCCACTGATGTGTATTCTAGAGTTTCACGTAGTTCTTTCCTTTAGGCTCTTCCCATCACCACGTGACTACTGTAGAGTGTTTCAGGAGGTTCAAATCTTCGGTCTTTCACAAAGGGCTTCATCCCCCAGGGAGGGGGGAAGAAAGTTCCCAAGCAAGCAATCTTATTCATTCCCTTTATGGCCGCTGTCAGCGTATGCTATTATAACTTGGAGTCTTTAACCAACTGCTGATTTCCTAGCTCCAGTTACACACTAGAGGAAGCCACCCAGGAGTCAGGGGGAGAACATTCAGTTCAGGCATCAGCTTAGATGGAGCCAATGAGAACGAGTTCGCAAGGAATTATCCCAATTCTTTAAGAGTCCTGCAGAAAACACAGAACACTTAACATCAGTTTCCTGAAGACGAGTGCGGGTGGACTACGAACAAATGTAATCTTCCTTAGAAGGCAGTACTCTAGAGCAAGGATGGGGAGAAACAAAAGGGGTGTTTGCTGGGCTCTATGGGTGGAAGCAATTAGGGCATTAGGTTTCATAGGAGTTCTGGGGAATGAGGGAAGGTTTTTAGAGATGGCAATGATAAAGGAAAAAATAAGAGTGCACACTGTGTCTTAGAACTGCACCTTATAAACTGTTCAAACATAAATGTATATGCCAATGTAAATTAAGACCATTTTTAAAAATGCAGTGTTTTAAATATATTTTTGGTTAAATAGACCAAGATGAATGCTTAATACAAAATATAATTAGGACCCTAGCAGGGTAATTTGCATGCAAATTGTCTTGAAAAACAGCACGGATCCTGTAAGACCATATGGTACCAAGATCCAAGTCTGCTTTGCATTTCATGAGTGCACGTTACATTGTAGTTAGAGTTTTACCTGGTATTCAGATCTTCCAAAGTCTAAATTCAATCCATGGAAACATAGTTTCATACCTTCTCCTGTTGGAGATGATTTGTGTGAATACTACTGTCAGGTATTACTAGTTTGTATTATATTAAATTTCAAAATAATATGATTAATGTATATTCACATGTCAGCCATGATCAACTTATTGGATTCAAATAATGTATACTATAACAATGTTTACTTTTGTTTCATGAAAAATATGTAATTTCTTTATGGATTTTTATTGCAGCCGATGTTGGCGGTCAGCTGGGACTATTTTGTGGAGCTAGTCTGATTACAATTATAGAAATTATTGAATATGTATTGACCAATTTCTACTGGATATTCATTTTCCTTTTGCTGAAAATACTTGAAATGATCCAGAGGTCTCCTCCACCTCAGGCAGTATAGAAGAATGTTAATATTATGTTAGAACAAAGTATTGCTTTTTTCTTCATAATACATATAATTATAATGGCTCATTCATTGTTACGGACTTTGTCATAGTTTGGAAAGTCTAATAAAATCATTGAAGATTCCTATTTTTGTATTGTTTAATATAGTCTGGATTTGTCTAATTTTTTTATTGTAAACTGGGCACAGAAAATAGTAACAATTACATAATAGGCATCCTTTACCTTTATATAATAATGGAAAAAATATTTTATAACTAAATATGGTAATCACATCTATTGAACTGTATATGGTTGTGAGGATTATTTTTTTTATTAAAGATTTCTGCCTCCTCCCCGCCACCGCCTCCGATTTCCCTCCCCTGATCAAGTCCCCCTCCCTCATCAGCCCGAAGAGCAATCAGGGTTCCCTGCCCTGTGGGAAGTCCAAGGACCACCCACCTCCTTCCAGGTCTAGTAAGGTGAGCATCCAAACTGCCTAGGCTCCCACAAAGCCAGTACGTGCAGTAGGATCAAAAACCCATTGCAATTGTTCTTGAGTTCTCAGTAGTCTGTGAGGATTATTTTAAATGTCAACCTGCCACAACCTAGAATCACCCTCA
The DNA here is from genome assembly GCA_025134845.1 of Neodon shergylaensis. NCBI lineage: Eukaryota > Metazoa > Chordata > Mammalia > Rodentia > Cricetidae > Neodon > Neodon shergylaensis. The sequence continues at coordinate 3,718,755 of JABTXL010008166.1, read as the reverse complement.
AATAGTCTTTGTTGAAGAATTCTGTAGTCTGGGTTGGCCTGTGGACAGATCTGCTGTTAACTGACTCAGCTCAGTATAGGCAGCACCATTCCCTAGGCTGGGCCTGAACTTAAGAGACTGAAGGAAGCTACAAGCAGTCAAGAGAGAACCTATGCATCTATCTGCTCTCTGCTCTTGACTGTGGATGTCAGGTTTTAAGTTCCTGCCTTGACTCCCACTCGGGGATGGACTGTGATCTGGAATCATAAGTCAAACTTTCTTCCTTGGTTGCTTTTTGTTGAGGGTATTTTTATCATAACATCAAAATCAAAGCTAGAACAATGGATCATTAAGACAATTGTTCATTTAGGAACTAGTGTACATAATTTATGCTTTCTAAACTTCCTCAGAATTATTTTCATTAAATCAGCATTTTTGATCTTCCTTCTGCATGGTTTTATAACTGATTAGGGGATGCAGGAATCTGCATTCCCTGTACAGATGGATTCATAAAATCAATGTAATTGAAACTGGAGCTGAATCTGTGGTAGAGAGGGCTGCACATTCCCTACTAGGCAACTCTTATGCGCTTATTTAAGCTAGACGAAAATCCAACAGTTCCATTATGTTTTAGGCAATCAACCACTTTCAACCTCTTGGAATGCTCATTCAATAGAGAATTGCTCAAAAGCCTTCTTTAACACACAAAACGATAATCAAACTCTAACTCCTGGGCTGAGGGTGCAATTAGTTTGTGCTTAGCTTGTGTGAGGACCTAGTTTCAGTCTGCAGCAAAAACAATATCAATCTAATTCCTAGTTCTTGTTTGGTTACATTTTCTTCCCGGCTGCATGGCATCGCCACTCTTGTTGGCTCAGGTAGTTAAGAGAGAAATGGCCTGACAACCATCACATACTGACGTGAAGGACATTGTTTTTTTCTTTTATATTTCTTTTTATTTTTTTTTAAAAAAGCAATATAATTATAGGTCAGTAAAAAATTGCCTTTTGAAAGACATAAACACCATGTAAAATACTAAAGTGATTAACTATTCAGAAGTTTGGTTCTTTTTATTTATTTATTTATTATTGAAAAAAATTCCTGCTTCCTCCCAGCCTCCCATTTCCCTCCCCCTCTCCCCACTCCTCTCCCCCTCCCTCTCCAGTCCGAAGAGCAGTCAGGGTTCCCTGCCCTGTGGAAAGTCCAGGGTCTTCTCCCCTCCATCCAGGTCTAGGAAGGTGAACATCCAAACTGGCTAGGCTCCCACAAAGCCAGAACATGAAGTAGGATCAAAACCCAGAGCCATTGTCCTTGGCTTCTCATCAGGCCTCATTGTCCGCCATGTTCAGAGAGTCCGGTTTTATCCCATGCTTTTTCAGTCACAGTCCAGCTGGCCTTGGTGAGCTCCCAATAGATCAGCCCCACTGTCTCGGTGGGTGCACCTCTCGTGGTCCTGACTTCCATGCTCATATTCTCCCTCTTTTCTGCTCCTCATTGGGACTTTGGGAGCTTAGTCCGATGCTCCAGTGTGGGTCTCTGTATCCATCCATCGCTAGATGAAGGTTCTATGGTGATATGCAAGATATTCATCAGTATGGCTATAGGATAGGGTCATTTCAGGTTCCTTATCCTCAGCTGCCCAAGGAACTAACTGGGGACATTGCCCTGGGCACCTGGGCGCCACTCTAGGTTCATGTCTCTTACCAACCCTAAGGTGGTTCCCTTAATTAAGTTATGTGATTCCCTGCTCCTCTATCCAACCTTGTTTTATCCCCAATCATCCCGTTTCCCCAAGTTCCCCCCATCCTCCCCTTCTCACTTTTCTCTCCCCATCTCCCCTTACCCCCATCCCACCCCACCCCCAAGATCCCAATATTTTGCCCAGCAAGCTTGTCTATTTCCCATAACAGATAACTATGTTTTTCTTTGGGTTCACCTTCTTATTTAGCTTCTTTAGGATCACAAATTATAGACTCAGTGACCTTTATTTACGGCTAGAAACCAATTATGAGTGAGTACATCCCATGAGCCTCTATTTGGGTCTGGGTTACCTCACTCAGGATAGTGTTTTCTATTTCCATTTACATGCAAAATTCGAGAAGTCATTGTTTTTTTTATGGCAGAGTAGTACTCTAATGTGTATATATTCCACACTTTCTTCATCCATTCTTCCATTGAAGGAATCTAGGTTGTTTCCAGGTTCTGGCTATTACAAATAATGCTGCTATGAACATAGTTGAACAGATGCTTTTGTCATATGATAGGGCATCTCTTGGGTATATTCCCAAGAGTGGTATTGCTGGGTCCAGGGGTAGGTTGATCCCGAATTTCCTGAGAAACTGCCACACTGCTTTCCAAAGTGGTTGCACAAGTTTGCATTCCCACCAGCAATGGATGAGGGTACCCCTTTCTCCACAACCTCTCCAGCAAAGGCTATCATTGGTGTTTTTGATTTTAGCCATTCTGACAGGTGTAAGATGGTATCTTAAAGTTGTTTTGATTTGCATTTCCCTGATTGCTAAGGAGGTTGAGCATGACCTTAAGTATCTTTTGGCCATACCAGAAAATGGAAGGATCTCCCTTGCTCTTGGATTAGGAGGATGAACATGGTAAAAATGGCAATTCTACCAAAGGCTATTTATAGATTCAATGCAATCCCCATCAAGGTCCCATCAAAATTCTTCACAGATCTTGAGAGGACAATAATCAACTTTATATGGAAAAACAAAAAACCCAGGATAGCCAAAACAATCTTACACAATAAAGGAACTTCTGGAGGCATTGCAATCCCTGACTTCAAACTCTATTACAGAGCTACAGTAATGAAAACAGTATGGTACTGGCATAAAAACAGAGAAGTCGACCAATGGAATCGTATAGAAGACCCGGTTTTTAGCCCACAAACCTATGAACACCTCATTTTCGATAAAGGAGCTAAAAGTATACAATGGAATAAAGAAAGCATCTTCAACAAATGGTGCTGGCACAACTGGATGTCAACCTGTAGAAGAATGAAAATAGACCCATATCTATCACCAAGCACAAAACTCAAGTCCAAATGGATCAAAGACCTCAATATCAGTCCGAACACACTGAACCTGATAGAAGAGAAACTGGGAAGTACCCTACAACAGATGGGCACAGGAGATCGCTTCCTAAGTATAACCCCAGCAGCACAGACATTAAGGGCAACATTGAATAAATGGGACCTACTGAAACTGAGAAGCTTCTGTAAAGCAAGGACACTGTCACTAAGACAAAAAGGCAACCTACTGACTGGGAGAAGATCTTCACCAACCCTGCAACAGACAAAGGTCTGATCTCCAAAATATATAAAGAACTCTAGAAACTAGACTTTAAAATGCTAATTAACGCAATAAAAAAATGGGGCACTGAACTGAACAGAGAATTCTTAACGTGAAGGACATTGTTGAGAATGAATATTGATTATCAACTGTTTACACTGGTTCCCAGAATCTGGATAATTCCTGTCATTTAAATATATATGCGCTATCTGTTTGGGAATTGGTGGTGAGAAAAGAAAATACCTGTGCTTTGAAAAATAAAAGTTTTAAATCTTACCTTGAGTAAAGTGGGATAACCTCCAAGAGCATTGTGAAATCTGTGGAGGGATCAATCTTGGGGAATGATTGCAGCAATGAGCCACCCCCAAATGTGTTACACTCTTGACTCAAACAGAAGTTGATGTAATAACAAAATCAAACACCTTATGCAACCTCTCATCAAAAAGGGACAGGTCACATGACATCCTCAGTCTGATTGATCTGTTTGGTAGAAGTCACGTGCATATAAATAATGTGCAAAAAAATCTGAGTTAACCCAAGGAGAGGAACCTATATGGAGCAATACACAATAATAAGGAATATTAGGTGAAAAAATACTAAAGCAAAGCATGATACTTTGGGAATGTCTGAAAAGCAACAGAGAGGAAACTGACAAGTTCATGACGGCAGAGACAATGACTTTTTCATGGTGCAAAGGCACTCCCATCTTTAGATCCAGTAGAGTGTGGGACATTCCCTGTCTTACCCCATGGAATGAGTTTTGTAACAACACAAGAGTGGAGCAGGAGGAAGGAGTTAGAAACAAATGCTGAATGTCCTCTTCTCAGAAGCTGTCAGGAAAAGGATGATTAAGTGGCTTGATGATCAAAATCTTGGTACTAAAGCCTATAATTGTTAGTGCTAAAATCCAGTGAGCTGGCAATCCTACACAAACCAGTTCACTTAGCCTTGGAGAAAAGGCAAGGGCATTCCTGAAAATCAAGAGCAGCAGTTGGAAGGTGCAGTTCTGGTATAACTGAGTACCAGAGCAAATAACAAAGTGAAGTCTGCAGTTTAAGGAGCAGGAGATGCCTGTGAGAGCAGCCATTACACCCCAGCCTGCCAGGATACACTAGATGTGAGAACATGGGACTTTACCCGACTCTCTTAGAGTCTCGATCTCTCCTTCTCATCTTCCTAACCTGTGACTTCACCTCTGGAAAGATAACCAACTCTTAGGACTCTGCACTGCTCCTCAACAACTATCATGGGATACAGTGACAGAATGCAGTTTCTTAACACTATTGTGCTGCTTCTCCTTGGGCATAATTCATTAACTCTTGTCTCATGATCTTTTATCAGATAATCACAACATATATTAAGTAGCACTTTTAGATACTTTTAAATACATTTATGCAAGCTAGTTTGGCAGGGCAGGATATACTTTAATATTTCATCAGTTTCTCTTTTCAGAATAATTTCTTTTTCATAAAAATGCTCATATTTCCCTGACTTTTGAAGCTCTGCATTCTCTGACAAATAACCTCCACTGGCTTTAACCACAATTTAAGTCTTCTCCATCAAATTGTAAGACTTTCGAGCACTAGGAAACATTTACTTACAACATAATCAATAAATCCAACTAGACCACTGGATGCATTTATGCAAAAATTAATATAGAAAAGTATGTTCATGCAATCTCTACTTTCTCTTTTGAGTTAAATGTTTCAAAAACTGGAAACTTCAAATCAGAATGAAATGCAATGAAAGGTCATATCCACTACTCAGGTTTAACCTAACCAGCATCATCAGGATTACTTCCTTCAGACTTTGCATTCATGGAGTCCTCTATGCATATTCTTAACACAATGTTTCTGCCCTTAGATTAGAGCAACTTTTAGTCTTGGCCAGAGAAGCCACTTTTGCTGTGGGAAACAACACAAATTCATAGCTCTGGTCAGTGTCCTGTACATTACCGACCATTGACAGCTCAGCACTAAGGAGACATCTATTTCAACCCTCTCACTCTGCAAGAACATTGTGTGAGACATTGGGTCAGACTAAGATCCAGAGGACAGGAAGGGATTCCACAGGATCTATCTTCTGCACACGACATGGTCATAGCACTTAGGAACTCACTGGAGTTATGATTGCTTGCACAAGCTCTATACAAAGCCAGGTCAACAAGATCCGTCAACACCCCAGCATGTAGCACTAACTGGACTCAGTGGGCTACAAAAAGATATAGAAGTAGATGAAAATTGAAGGGGACATGTTTGGGAGACAAAGGAAAATAGGAGTAGATTAAGATATGCTGTGTGCACGTATAAAATTGTCAATGGATAAATGAAACATACTTTAAAAATTAAGAGAAAGCTGTTTGATAATGTGACGATGTATGATAACATGAATGTTACCTAGGTTTCTGTAAAGCACAAATGGCATCTTTCATAAGGATGACCTGAGATGCAATGCTCATGGTCTATCAGGACAGCAGGGGGAGTCTGAGGTAAACAAATATAACAGTCTGGAGGATTCTGGTGAAGCCTGGCCCCACAGAGAGCAAAGGATCACCAGGTTGTAAATGACAACCATTCCCAGCATTCCAGGTGGAAGATAAGTAAACATCTTCTTCCTCTGAAGAGATAAGCCTGTGTGTTTAACTTGCCTGGTTTCCCTCATGTGTGTCTGTGTGCACAGGGACCTCGAACCCTCTACACGCATGCTTTTTAGGTTGAATTATTACTTACAGTGCTGAGCTATGTTTAAGGAAACATAAATTTCAAAAAGGAATGGTATGACTTAAAATGTTGCTACTGTTTTTTGAACAGAAACACTAACAGGGCGCATTAAATGTCAAGATGTGCGATGAACTGGAGCCAAGGGGTTTTGAATGTTAAATGCTGATGCATCAGAGGAAATATCAGTAAATTCACAGACAAGAGCACACTTAGCATGGTAGAGACACTTGCTTCCCGAAGCCTGAAAGGTTCTTGTAATTTTGGAATATTTGAGTACAAGTCAATTAAAAAATGTGTTCATCTGGCATAGGCATGCAGATCTTCTCGTCTTCATTGCAGATTTCTCCTTCTGGTCATACTTTAAGAATATCCCTGCCAAGTGTGGAAGGATAGGTTGAGTTGACAGCTGGGTCATCCCTAACAGGAATACAAAAAAAGTATCATGTGGGTAGGGACTCACTGAAGAACTAGATATTTACAAAGAGCCTTAACTTTGTCACTGAATAGTAGGTGCCACTTAGTGTCTCATAATTACTGTTCACTAAAAACAGCAAAGAGATGTCAAGTGGGAATGATGTAAGATATCCTTTGTCATCTCAAAATATTGCGTTGCTAATGTTAGCAGCTTAGAGAAAGGAGCAGTTTATGGTTTTGTATTTTTTCTAAAATTCTTTCCCATAGAACCCTTTTTTATTTACTTTTTCTTTCTCTTCTTGACACCACATATTATGTTGTAGCACATAGAATGTTAAAATGCAAAATATTTTATTCAGTTTATTCAGTTCAGAGCTGCATACGGCAAATCAAAATAAAGTATAAATATATATTTATCATTTTCCTTTATCTAGCAACTACTTTCTCTTTCAAACATTATTATGGTTTGCATGTGAGGTTTCCCCTAAATGCTCATATACTGATTCTTTTTGATGGTCAACATGGCCCAAACTTGAGGCATCTGGGAAGAAGTGCGTGGGTCAGATTAGCTTATGGACATACCTGTGAGAGATTGACTTGATTGAAGTGCAAGGGGCCAGCTCACTGTGGGCAGCACCATCCCTAGACAGGGAAGCTCAGGCTGCCTAAGAAAGCTGGACATAGCAAGGTAGTTGATCTGGGAGAAGCTATGGGAGTGATTGTGATCAAAATGTATATTATACGAAATTCTCAATGATCTAATGAGAGCATTATTTAAAAAGAAAAACAGGCTAAACAAGCCAGAGGGAGTAAGGCAGTGCCTCTGTGGTTTCTGCTGCAGGCGCAGCTCTGAATGCCTGCCTTGACTTCCTTTCGTGATATTAACTGAAACTGCAAGCCAGCAGAACCCTTTCTCCTCTTAGTTGCTGTTGATCATGGTGTTTATGAATGCAACAGGAAAGCAAACTAGACCAGCTCATGTGTCTTTGCCCCAGGCACTGATTTCAGCAGTGAGAAGTGGTTGAGCCAAAAGAATGAAAAGAATTACTGGATTAATCCAACGTTTGGTCAGTTTGGTGTCGTTATTGGTGGGTGGTAGAAAATTCTAGAGATAGGACCTATTTGGAGCAAGAAGGTAACTGGGACATGTTTTAGGGTTATGTCTTAAGCCCCTTCCTCCTTTTCTCCCTGGTTGCTACAAGGTGAGCAACTTTGCTTTGAGAAGCTATCATCCATGATGTCTTTGTTGCTATTTGCTGCTTCGACTGGATCCTCCGTGATGGTCTGCTGTTTTATACCTGACACGGTGGATGCATTGATAGCAAAGAGAAAACAAGCCGGTCAAACGTTTCAAATCACATCAGGTCTTATAGAAGAGCTGGGCATCCTCCTGTGCTCTTATCTCGTACAGACTGAAAGCTTTGTGTGACCTTTAAGCCCTGGAATGTGGCTGACTTTAGATGTGCTGAGAATATGGAATCTAGCTGTGATTTCAGACTTAGGAAGGAACAAAGCAAGTAGAAGAGCCAACAAATTTTTTCCAGTGGGGGTTTATAGAAGCTGTTTTATTAATTTAGCTCATGTGAACTCCCTGCTGCTCTGTTCCTAATTGTTTCATGAAATATGTTTAAAGAGCTGTAAATCTTTTATTACTATGTAAGCAGGGTCCTCATTTAATCATGATTGGTTTTCTTTTCCTTACCATGGTTACAAAATAATGTAGAAAACAATTAAAACAGTATCTCATTCTCTAGAATCTCAATCTTTTCTAGATTACAAATTGATGGTGATAGCAAGAGAAAAAGTAGAATTTTTCTTCATGATATGATAGTGCTTTAGATAAATAAATGCATTCCTTTATAAACAATGAAATACTAATATCATGCTATAAGAACGTAAAGCTTTTCTGACACTTTTGGTGTTTTATTTACAAAGACTGTTGTTTTCTCATTTAGGGTTCCTGTTGCTGTGATGAAACACCATGATCACAGAAACTTGGGGAGGAAAAGGGTTTGCTTGGCTTATGCATCCACATCACTGTTCATCGCTGAAGGAAGTCAGGCCAGGAACTCAGCATAGGTACCTGGAGGCAGGAACCAATGCAGAGGCCATGCAGGAGTGCTGCTTACTGACCTGTTCCTCATGGCTTGCTTAAACAGCTTTCTTATAGACCCCAAGACTGCTAGTCCAAGGGTGACGTCACCCGTAATAGGCCCAGCCTCCCCCATCAATCACTAATTAAGAAAATGCCCTACAGACTTGCCTACAGCCTGATCTTAGAATCCATTTTCTCAGCTGAGTATCTCTCCTCTTCCCATTTGTGTAAAATAGACATGAAACTAGCCGGTACAGCAGACCCCTTGTCAACTTGGCATACAAACACAAATACTTTTCAGTTAGAACCTTTCCTGCTTCATTTATCCCTGAGATGGGATGTGAAATATGATCAAGATACACTGTATACAAGTATGAAAATTTTAAATAACAAAAAAGAGGCCAGTTAAGCTCCTTGTCAGATTCTGAATTCAAATTTTATAAGTTTCCTCTGATTTGCATTTCTGACCTTGTCCTCACCTTGGCTCAGGACTTAGGACACAGACTCATCATGGCCACCTGTGTATGCCCCAGCATTGGCCAGGGAACAGAGGACCCAGCAGCAGGCTTGGCACATACTGAGGTGGAAATGAACGAGCTCTCAGGTCTATGATTTGTACTCATGCATGGCACGTGACATCACCAACTCAGCGTGGGGGCTGTGGTCATGCATGTCCGGGGTCACCATCTTTATGGAGATGGGTGGTTCTGCTGAAGCATTTTTACGTGGGGTAGAAAACCACAGGGGGAAACTAATGAGTTTTGAGGGATATGTTTCTTAAATTAATGTTTTGATTTCATATGACTCTTTTCTTCGAAGACCTAAAGCTACCTTGTGGGCAGTTGTGATCCTTCCTGCATGAATGGGCAAGATGGTACAGTGGATAATTGCTCACCTTACAAGAGTCAACAGAAGTTTGAATCCTCAGAACCCACAAAAAACGGATGTGGTGGTGAACATCTGTAATCTCAAGGCTTCCAAAGACAGGTGGAAGGCAGATGGAAAAAAATCTCAGTAATCTCTCCATCTGGACAGTTAAAGTTCTTGCCGTCAAAATTTTAGATCTTGTTCCTATAAGGTCCAGACCAAGTTCATTCACAGCCTGAGCCCACAAGCCTTTTACAAAGAACTGCTACAACTGTAGAGTATGCCTTACTGCTGATCAGCTCATTTTCTACGATTAGAAACCTGGGTCCCCATAAACTGAGCTGTGGAGGCCATAGGGAGAGGGCTTCGCTATAAACAGGGCTCCGGGGTCTTTCTTCTCTATGTATGTTTCGTTCTATTTTGGTCGGATTCACTGTATTCCTGTTTACTATGATAGAAATTCAAATTTAGGGTAAATTAAGGCTTTAAATAAGCAGTAATTTCTTATTGATATTTGACAGCTTTCAATAGGAGGTAGATGAACTCTGCTTTTACAGCAATATTGTATTACCTTTTCCATCACAGATTGCTTGTTCTAAAAAAAAGTTAACTCCCTACAGAACAGGCAGGGAATTGCTTGGTCAGCATTTCTGAAAAAAATATCTAAAAGTATATTTGTTATTTCCTGATGAGTAAAGCTGGCTGTTTTGTGGTATTCCTTTGGATTTGTGGGAGGATGGGAATGAATTCAAGATTGCACAAGGAAGTGACTGAGTTAGTAGCTACAGAAGGTGAACTCTATCCTTGGAGAGCAATTGTCTCCTTCCCTTAAGCGCCAGTCTTTTTTTTTTTTTAAGCTCCAGTCTTGATGGGCCGTTCTCTGCTGCCCTCTAGAGGTTCATCAGCCATCATTGCAAATGACATACCCTAACTTCCTTACACTGGAGCTTTTTCTTAAATAACAGGAGGAAGACCAAGCCATCAGCACTGGAGTCTGGGGGAGTCAGTCAGATCCAAATTATAACATGCCCAAACACCTAAGCCAGTGTAAGCCCAGAGGAACCCTCAATAAGTGTGTTGGGCCTTAGGAAGATGCTAATGGAATTGTTATTTTATTTGACCTTCTTTTCTCAAGTTACTCATTCAGTATCATTTCTTTGCACCAAATATCTTTCATTGCTATGAATATTAAACATGTTGGTTATCTGTGTATACTGCTCCCACCTTAAGGCTGTGAACTATCACAGTTGAGGACATTTTCACCGCTGTCTGCATTTTCTCTGGTGTTTCATCTTTCATTCTGTTTCTCCATGATGCAGGAGGAAAAACATCCTTTAGCGCCCCATGCCTGTCATCCCAACAATAAGGCGGGAGGACTACTTAAGTTCGGGATGGTCTGGCTAAAAAGTGAGATTTTGTCTCAAACGAACAGAGTGCTAATACAAGTAACTATTAAGCATTTATATCACAGATGGGCAGTGTGTGCAGCTCCCTGTTAACAGCATTTGTCCAGCGTGTGTCATGCTCTAAGATGAACACCCAGCTCTGAAAACAAATTATGAAAGGTAGAAAAATCAGAATTGATAGGTCAGAAACAAAGTTATATATGCCTTTAAAATAGGAAATTGAGAAAGACTGTAAGTTGTGTCAATATCATTTTATTAAATTAAAACTCAATAGACAAGTGAAAAAAATAATTTATTGTAGATTTTTTTACACAATTAACAGGTAACATTTATACATATATTGATGTGCTGATATGAGATACTAAATTTAAAGACAAACATTTTTACATAAAAGTAGTTGTACTGTATTTTTTAAAGATAGATACCAATAAATTATCAGACATTTAAAGGATGATAAGCCAAATATTCCCACTCTAGGTTGGGATTAAAATGATTTTTCTGAATATTCTGAATATGATGTCCTGGATGCGTTGCCATTCCTCTAAGCTAGTAACGGAAGCTCAGGCCTGGAGACAAGCCACGGTTGGCTCCAACAGTGTCCTAGCAATGTATTCCCAGCTTTGTTCTTGGATATAGCTCGACCCCCAATGCTTGCTCAAGCAAATGCAACCTTTGAGTGTGAAACAAAACAGCCCCATCCCAGCCATCAGTAGTTTCTGAAACTCCATACAAGAACTGTACTACAGATTAGGGCATGTCAGAAGTTAGATAAACTAATGGGTGCAAGACTTGAATGAGCAGCCCAATTTTACAATAAAAGAAATGTATATCCTATATTTCCAGGAAAGAATTAGCATCCTTCAAAATAGCCACTCATTTCTTAGTATAGCATATAAATTTATACTTCAGAAGTCTAGAAATCGCATTTTTCCTAAAACTTAGATCCACTCCTTTAGAAAATGGTTTCTAGAACAACATGCACCAACATGATATGAACCTTGTTTTACGTCATAGTCATTAAAATATACATGTACGTATACATGGAGAATAAAACAAACCTGTTGAGGCATGATAAATACACACAAGGCCAGATTCTATTAAGTCTCATTTTGTCTAATTCAACAGATACGTATTGGGTGTCTACCACTTTTAGGTCACCAGTATAGGTAACACTTGCAGCAGAATTTCAGGAACGTGACACTCAAATCATCCACATCAAAAGCCAAACTTTACCATCACCTTAAAAGTAGTCAAAAGAAGAGCTAACATCAGATAATGAATAGTGTTGGATATGTGTAAGTAGGTGAAAGCATTGGGGCATGAGAAAGGACAGTAGAAATAGATATCCACAGGGAAGAAGCGCTCCCAGGCTTGATACATCTTAGGCCGTCACCAGAAGCCAAATGACAGTTCTTGTTGCCCCACAGTCTTGAGACTCAATTTTCATCCTGGTTTGTTTCCTTAAATGGATGGGGAAAATATATTATAGACTTTCCATATTAATGAAGCTTATGGTGTCCCCCAAACACATTTTCCTGTCTGACAGTGGGGTATACATTTATCTCTATAGTTCCCATGAACCATCTCCAGCCCAGTTTGAGAAGAAATCATCCTTAGGGTCTTTTAATCAAGACAGACACCAAAGAGCCCGTCTCTTCAGAAGGGCACCCAGGGGCATGCCACCCCCACAAGCTAGTTATTTAGAGGAATAAAAGCAGCTGCAGTAGGGTAAGTATTTAAAAAGCTGCCTTTCCTAAACCCTTTATAGTTTGTTATATCCTATGAAAACATTTTTAGGGAATGTATACAGAGCAGAAAAGAGATGTGCTGGGGTCATCTCACACCCTCTGGAGAGTTAATGTGTCAAAGAGGGAACAAGTTGTACTTGTTCTTCTGGTTTGACCCCTTGAGAGGAGGAGGGCAAGCCTGGTGGGAACAGTGCAGTCCTGCCTTGGCTTGGGGCTGGAGTGGAATCTCTCTGCACTTGAGAACCTAAATCTCTTCTAAGGAATTGTTTTGGATTCTGATAAAACCAGAAGCCAGACATCTCTGAAGGAGAAACTCTGAGAAGACCAGATCAAGGGTCTTTCAAACACTGTGCAGGAGCTTCTGGTGACCTTGGGAGAATCCTAAGCTTTCTGAGTGATAAAACCATCAGGAAATTTGGTCATTGTGTAGACTTGCTGAACTCTAAGGGAGCAGCAGGGGCCAAGAAGGCTTCTTGGGTTCCTGAGGACTCAGCACTTGAGCTGTTTGAATTAGACCACAGAAGAAACACACCCTAACCCTAACCCATGGGCCTGAGGCTTTGGTTCCTACTTCATTACAAGGCAAAAACTGAACAGCACCTTCTAAAGCAGATCTGGTTCTAACTGGTTCATCAGTACTTCAGTGAAGTCGCCCTTTACCGAAGAGTTCCTCTCTGTAAGCAAGAATTCTTTTCATTCCGAGGTCATTGCTGGTGTGTCTGCTGGAACTCCCCAATTTATTTTCTTTCTCAGAAACAAAAGCAAAGATGCCCTGACGGGCCATACCTCTAAGCCTGTGTTTTTTCTGGATAGGAACCAAACTTGCATTGGTTCTTTCTTGCCCTTCATGGACACTGGGCCTCTGTGCTCCAAATGGAACTGTGGATCTGAATTTTCTGGAGACATGAGACACCTGAAAGACAGGAGATGGAGCAGATAGGGAAGCTGGTTAAGGCCGTGGAGAGAATCCAGACAACCAGATCCCACAGTGCAGGTGTAGTTAAAGGCGCTTAGGATTTTAGTAATGGTGCTTACGAGAAACCTCCACTGTGATGTGCAGTGGCTTACCACAGAAGCAGCGGTACACACTTCTCAAATAAAAAAAAAATAACAATCCCAGAAGCAGAGGGGAGATACAGAGGTAGCGGCTGTTTAAAGGTAGTGAAACCACACAGTTTGCCCCCACACTCCCCTGTTAAGAGCCTGACTTTTCCCTCCTCACCTGTATGTATATTCAGACACGTTAATCTTTCCCTTTTCTCCTGTGGTCTCTGTTCTGCTTGTGAGGTTGACGGTATTTCCAAAGAGGCAGTACCGCGGCATCCGCTGTCCTATGACACCCGTCACCACCTCCCCGGTGTGGATCCCGATTGTGATCTAGAGAAGGCAAAGTTGGACTTCGGTTGTCGACATATGTGCTATTTTACAGACTATTTCAAATGCCCTCATGCAACGTCCCTCCGAGAAGGGAAATAGTCTGTCCAAAGAGAAAGGTCTTAAGATATAATATGGACCGCTTCCATGGAGAGACAAGACAACAGAGTGGGAAATTTCCTTATCCTCAGGGCGGGCTGTCTACAGAACAAATGAGCTAATTTATTCCCATGTCTGCAGGAGTGTAATACAATAGTCAGTGTTCTCTCTAGATGCCTCTTTCTGTACATGTTAACCATTTCAACATTAGAAGTGTACATCAGTTATTAACCAAGTTCTACTATTAGCATCCCAGTGTCCGATTTCTCCGCTCACCTGAACAGATTCACCGTCTACCTGAACTTGACCAGCGATTTCCATCATGTCCAAGGCCAGGTGACAAATGGACCGTGCGTGGTGGATACAAGGTTCCGGTAATCCACTCACGGTCATGTACTTGTCGCCAACTGTCTCCACCTAAGGTGACACACACATCCACGTGTTCAAAAGGGGACATAAAGTGACTGGTTATTATAATTATTATAAAACAGTATTTCCCCAGAATTCCTTAAAGCTAGAGTCGTGTGAGCTCCAGAACAATGAGAGCCTCTAACAATTTAGAACTTACATGATATGGGCTCTTGATCATTTCCTCTGAGATCCCCTTATAACTCAGTAGAACATGTATGTGTGCATGCACATACTTGTAAAGATGCCCTTACCCATGTATGTGCAAGTGTGTGTGGGTAAGGGGTGTGTGGAGTGTGTTTGCTCGTGCACATAGAGACTTCAGGTTGATGGAAGCTCTCTCTCTCTTTCTACCTTAATTTTTGCCATTTTTTCTTTTTGTGTATGAGCATATGCTGGTGGAGATTGAATTGGAATCCAGGTACTCAAACACTCTAGACGAGCACTCTGCCACTGAACGCACTTAGACTCAGCCTGTTGCCTTATTTTCAGACAGGGTTTCTTACAAAACCTGGCGCTGAACGTTTAGTTCAGCTGAACTGGCAGGCCAGCAAATCCGCAGGATGCCCCTGGCTCCTCTTCACACAGCACTGAGGATACAGATGTGCACTGCCCTCTTGGCTTTTCCTAACTCATGCCTGCACAGCCCTCTATAGAACAGTCCTGTTAATTCACTTCTTCCTGGAGCAGCTCTGGTTCAACAGCACAGGAGCTGTTGGCTGAAGTTCATTGATTTATTGTGGCCTCTGACCACGTTTTAATTTGTCAGTTAATTATTAATTTTTAAATTGTTGATCTGGTGCATGCATGCTGTTTAGGTACATGTCTCTGCGAAGATGCCATATGGAGGCCAGGGGATGGATGACCTTGGGTATCACGCCGCAGACACTGCCACCTTCCTGTTTAAAATAATCCACGTACTGCTGTGATGTGCTCACCAACTGCAGCACTGTGCCTCAGAAAAGAAGCGCAGAGTAGCTAGTCCGTGTGGAGATCTATTATCCCGGGAGCCTAGCGACAGTCGGGAGCGTTCTTGCCTTTCTTTATAAAGCAGCATTCCACTGACTTCATTTTTCCGATATTATATTTGTTTCTACTTAAAACAAAGGGCAGAGATGTCTTGTAAATGTTTAGCTTCAATTTGATGGTATCTGAAAGTAAACCTGAGCCCCAAACCCTCCTCAAGCCCCATGACTTCTTCATCGCGCAAAGCATTTATGTATTTTAGGAAAAAATGTCTTTGGCGGAGCACAAAAATGAATGCTGTGTTTATACTGAACGTATTAAACAATCTGCAGAGACTCGTTAACCTAAGTGCAAAGAAACTGCCGGATACTTCATGTCAGCCCGAGATAGTCTGCTCCACGAAACCTCACCGTGGTTGCAACGAAAAGAAAGTTTCCTAAGTGGTAACTACTCAGTCTTGAAGTTTATACCATAGCCTAGTGCTGCCCTCAGCCTTGGTCGGAGAAGCTTCATTTTACAGTGAGCAGCTGCTAATGCAGAGACTCATGACTGGTCAAGGGCCTGAGGATAAGGTTGAGTGAACAGTCTAAGAACAGCATGTGTATCATTTCCTCCAGGCTCAGCAGACATCTGGGAATGTCTGTCAGTGGGGGCGGAACAAAATGTAAAAGCCAAGGTTGGGGAGGAAGGCTGCGGAATGACGTCTTCGGGAACGTCATGGTTGGTGTACTGCAGGGTCACACTGCAGCTTCAGGTGCCTTCCCAGGGCTGGCACAAGGCTGACGCGAGTCAGCATGAAATCGTAAATGGGGCATTACACCTGGAGACGTGAGACACCTTGTATTCAGTGCTCTAACTACTGGTAAGACATCCATATGCCAATGGATCGCTCCACATCCATGCTCACGGAGGCTGCCCTGGTTAAACTCAAAGGGCCAGAAAACAAGCATAGACAAAAGCAGGAGAGTGGGAGGGGAGAGGTGCTTGTTGGGAAGAGTGAGATGGAGGGGAGGGGTAAGAGAAGCTGGGTGCGAATACAATCGGAATGCATTGCCCACATGTATGAAATTACCAAATAATGCGTTCTTTACAGTGAGGAATTACTGAAGCAAGCGGCCTGCAGGGACTCAATAGACCTTATAACACTAGGAATCAGAGACCGGAAGCAGTGACCATGGGCTTCTGTGGAGCATCTCAGAAGACCAGACCGGTCTGCTTGACAACAGGCTCCCGTGAGGACTTACCTTATAAACGAACGGGTTTTTCCGGGAGTCAGTCAGTGTATCAAATCTCGTGTAGAGGTCATTGAGGAGATTGACAATCTTCATGGCCCCTTCTCCAGATGCATGCTTGCTACAGAAAGCATTGAAGCCCACGATGCCACTGAAGAGGATGGTCACATTGTCGTATCTTTTGGCAGGCACTGGGCGCTTGTGTCTCAGCTCATTGGCGACAGATGGAGGGAGGACGGAGTACAGCAATCTGCGGGGATTAGGGGAAAGCACTCTAAGGCATGCTGTGGGAGCCTGGGCCACTCCAACCTCGCCTCTGTACTGCATCAGACATTGTGCTGGATTCTGATAAGAAACCCTTTAAAACCAGCGTCAAACGTTAGCTACGTACAAAGCAAAGAAACACAGCAAACACTTGTCTGTTGTCATCGCATACATCCCTAACCCTAAGCCATTTCAAACCAACTCAAACCAAGCAAATAGGGAAAACAGAATATCATCAATAGGCCCTCACGGTTTTTGTTTGCAGTTTTGCCTTTTCCTGTTCTTATGAAAATGACGTGTTTGACATTGGCAGTATGAGAATCTAAAACATGGCATAAACTACCCGGTAACAGAAGCATGTTCACTCTATAAGAATAAAGTTTATCTCAAATATTGCAAAGTTACAGAAGATAAGGTAGAATTCACTCTTTCCTGGGAGAAACTGATCAAAGAGATAAAAGGGATCCAGATGGGCAGACATCTTGTTTACAGGCAACGGTGAGACCACCACCATAGCACTGGGAATGAGCCCCGGAGAGCGTGTGTTCAGCACACAGTAGGAGGGGAGCTGGTGGGTTAGAAGAAAAGCAAAAACCTTTGGGCTCCAAGCCTGAAGAAACAAAAAGAAATGAGGCTTTCTTATCCATCTCATCCTTTTAGCCAGGGGCAAAGTTCAAATATGAAAAACAGACCTGAGCTCTCTATTTTCTCTCTAGCCACAGCGGAATTTCTTCAGCGGTTAATTTTAGCTTCTAAACAGAAAGGATGTCGTGCAAAATTGAAATTAGGTCTTAATATTGAATGTGAGCAGTAGAAAGAGCTTTAGAGAAAACTAGATGCTTTATAATGAAATATTCTTAACGTCTCCACTATAAAAATCAAACCCAAATCTGTCAATCTAAAAGTCAATTGTGAAATTTAATGAAACACAGTATCCCTAAAATAGTGCAAATGGTTTTGAAAATCCACTCAATTTTGGGCAAACCGGAACAAAAAGGGTCCCATGATGGATCTTTATATTCTGGTTCAGAAGTCAAACTCTAGTGGCGGTGGTATGAGCTCCAAAGGCTGAACCATAGACTGGTGAGAGACGTGAACACTCAAGCCACCAGTTGAGAGGCAATGTGAATGAGCAGCTTGTTTGGCATGGGATGTAGAGCTTATGGATATTTCCATAACTTAAAGCATCTTTGTACGGTTAGATGTCTGTTTACTACTGGTGTAGTTTGGACCAAAACATTCCACCAAAGGCCCATGTGTTGAAGCCATAGTCCCCAGGCTGTGGTGCCATTGCAGACTGATGGAACATTTAAGAGGTAAGACCCAGTGGAAGGAAGTTAGGTCACTTGTACACACCCTTGACATGGGTCTCATCCTTTCCGTTAGTGTCCTAGCCAGCACGACAGGAACGGCGTCCTCTGTCATGCATCCCTACCGTGATATCGCAGCCTAAAGCAACAGGGCTGGCAACAGAGGCAGAAACCTCTGAAATCCCCAACTGTGAATCTCTCCTCATTTCTTCATGAGTTTATTATCTCAACAGTTCCTATAACAACAGAAAGCTGAGGAACATAACTATGAGTGGATATCAGCACATATGGAACCATAATATATATATAAAAAATGAGGTCTGCATTATTTTCTGATATGACAGCCAATGTAGAATATAGGGTAACTGGAAGTGACCAACCCATGCAACCCTGAATCTGAATCCTTGGTGCATCACACAAATATATATGGTATTTTTCATGGGTGAGTTGGCTCATGAACTGATAAAACAGGTAGTCTAGGGTTTTTTGTCTTTGTTTTTGTTTTTTTTTCAAGCAGAGGGTAACGTTCAATTGCCTG
This sequence comes from Neodon shergylaensis, assembly GCA_025134845.1. NCBI lineage: Eukaryota > Metazoa > Chordata > Mammalia > Rodentia > Cricetidae > Neodon > Neodon shergylaensis. The sequence goes on along the minus strand of JABTXL010008166.1, from coordinate 3,700,030 downwards.
TCCCCATGTGCTTGAAATTTACAGCACATGCACCCAATTAAACTAGGTGTCCTTACAATCACGGAGGAAGTGAGGGGTCTCAGAGTGAGTGGATACAGCTTCAGATGAATAGTGTAAAAAGAAACACGAATGGATGAAGCCGTGTGGATGAAGACAGGCATTCGCCATAAGTTGTGTTTCTTTCATGGTATCAGCGATGTGAACGCTTGTGTTTACTGGTGTGCCCAGTATCTGGGGACAGGCATCAATGCCATAGAAACAGAGTGTACTGCACCTGTCTGTCCTCTGGTGCTGAAGTGGAGTGAATTAGTTCTGATAGAAAACCAGTAAATTTGTTTCAATTCTCTAAAAATACAACATCCTATTTTGCAAACAAAAATAAAAAAAAAGAACATTCAAGAACCTGAGGAAAACATCCTATGGGCATCTGGAAAGAACTGCTTTTAATTACTATGTGGAGACAGGGCCGAATAGTGACCAGGGACCCAAGAGGTCCTAGACCCTTCTAGTGAGAGTATGGGCTGTAACATTACACAAGTGGTAGCAAATTGTGAATAATTGCCAGCCCTTTCCCCATTCCATTCTTACGTGTCTGTCTTTTTCTTCTCGTCCTCCAGGGCTCTCAGTGTGAGCTGTAGCCTATCCGTGAGGATTTCCAGCTCCTGGGTCAGTTTGTACTCCTCCCGGAACTGTTCCCCCAAAAGAACCAGGTCTCTAGTGGCATCATGAAGAGGGATGTCACTCAGGTACAGACCCCTTCTTGTCAGGTCATCCAGGTTCATCACACTGTCAAACAGAGCAATGATGCAAAAATCAATACCGCGGGTCCACAAGGTGGGGTGAGCCCTCCCTACAGCACATCGTGGAAGGCAGCTTTCTTTTTCTCCACCTTCAGAGTTCAAAAGATAAGTCAGGAGAAACACGAGGAGGGTGGTCACTCAAAAAAAGCTTTGTTTTCTGTATACCTAAAACCCTACAAGCAAAAGCTGAACTTTGAAGGTAGGTGTTTATGGATTTTTACTTTTTGGAGGTATCTGCATCTGCTCTCACGAAAGATGATGCAGAAAACAGCCCCACAAACATCTATCTCCTTCCGTATTTAATACAAGGCTAGCACATTTTACAGAATCATCATGCTTTTCTTTATCCCAGAAGAGCAATCTATCCTCCTGCATGAATCAGGAACAATGATGTTTCTCTTGAGAAACTACCTCATCTGCCTTATGACTCTAAGAACATCATAACTAATAGCTTTTCTATTAGAAATGATTGCATTTCTAAGGATAGAAACCCTCCTCAGTATGTATTTTAAGGAATCCCTGCCTTGTGCTTGGATGCCATTCATTGGTCAGGCTTTCTTCTCTTCCTCTTTTCTTGTTTTTTTGCTGATTTTCCCCATTTTTAAAATGTATTAGACCTTGCTGAAGTCTGAATCTTTGCAACTTAAATCTTACCATTTTATAGCATTATTATAATGATCTTAATTGATTCACTGAAATTCTGATAAGCAAAAAGTTTATTTAAAAATTACCCATTACCTGAGCATCTTAGGATTTATTTTTCTTTTGAATTAATTCTTAAAATGTAAAGTTATTATTTCCAGATATTCAGGATAGTAATTTTTCTAAAATAACAAATTTGGATCATGAGTTTATTAAAGAATTTTGAATTTAAAAAGTTCCCATGAAAGCATTTTCAACAGAAATATCTATAAGTCAAAGCAAAGTAAGCAAATGTCTGTGCAAACACAGAATAATCAAGGATGTTATTGACAGATTAGACAGGTACTGTATATATTTTAAAGCTCCCTTGCAAAAATAAACCCATCTAAAAAGATGACAGATAACTTGCCAAATGATCCAAATGTGACCATGAGGAATGACGCAATCAGATAATCTTAAAATTGAAATGGATACCATACTGCCAGTGTAATCTGCCATCTTAGGGAGGCCACAAGAACCTCTTTAGATAATGCAGATTCTTGTTACTCTTCTTAGCTGCATACAACCCGTTGCTAAAATCCTGTTACTAAAGATACCACACATCTTGGCTGCAAGGTGTAGAGAAGCCAAGCTGGAACTGAGCTGAAAATTTCCTTCCTGCTGGGAAGCTATCATAGCTCCAGGAGGGGTTGTATATTCCGCTAGGGGAGAAAGGCAACAAAGGTTTTATCCATCTGAACTCCATGATCCTACAGGACCAACCAGCCAGGCAAGATTCCCCCACTTATAACAAAGTTGCCCAACTGTAATAAGAAGAAACAATGGCCACAAGAGTAACACTTTAAACCTGCTGTGACTGAGATCTTAAGCCCTAGGACAGAAGGTAATAAACATGTATGTTTATACCTATAGACAAATGCCACCAATGGCTTTAATGATGGAGACTGAAGAGACACAGCTGCTCAAAGAGCTAAGGATTGAGAGTTGAATGCTCAGCCTTGAGGATATTTATACCATCCCTGACAAGGCTCAGGAAACATCCTGGAAGAGGGCAGGAAGAATGTAAGATCTGGAAGAATGTGGCCCCTGAGAAGGGCTGTGAGATGCTGGGTTCTTGGCATGGCTCAGCTGTGCTCGACTGTGCTGCCTGCAGTAGACCTAGGCAAGACTGAGCCTCAACAGTCAGTCATGGCCTAAGGAATTTAGGAGTTTTTCCTTTCCCTGGTGAACTACCCTTGTTACTGATGGATTCTGTGGGACAGGCAGCTATTGTCTTCGCCTGTGTGCCACTGAGGAGCCCGCCAGGCCCTAGGGAACAGTTCCAATAGTGAATAGACCACAGTGATTGTCATTAAACTCAGGGAGTCTCAAAAGAACCCAAATCCAAACAATGACAACAAAGTCATGAAGATAGAAATAGAACTCGTAAGGAAAAGGGGAAATAGAGGAGGCTGGGAGATTCAACAGAGGATTACAATGATCAGCACGGAATGAATACGAGGTGAAAGGTAATTCTACTGAGGTGGAAATCTTAACGAGATTATAAACAGCTTATTCTTCTGAAAGTTCCTATGGGTCCTCTGCTGTGTCTCTTGTCAGAATGGCTGCCTGGCGTGCAAGGAAATCTCTTATTCACTCCTCAGCATCATACAAATGGCTACCATGGTGCACATTTGTTATGATCAGTCTTCAGGAAGTGCGGCCAGAGGATCTAGTGTACCCCAGAATGCAAATCTATATAACTAGTCTGAGGCTAACACGGGCTACATAACATGCTGTCTCAAAATTGAAATCCCTATTACCTTTTCCTAGTATGAATTAATCATCCTAGGATTATTCATAGGCAAATCTTCCATTTTAAACAGATTTCATGGTAATTAGTAAATGTATCACTATAGGACTGATTTCTGCATATGAAAATTAAGATAAACACTATGAAATCTGTGATTCTGCCTCCAAATAAACCATTCTGTTCTTGATTAGAAATCTCCCAAGATGAAGCTGTCATTCTCCTGACACACATCCAGAGAAACGCAGAGCAAGAGGCAGGTGACTTGGTTCCCTGCCTTGTGCTAGCTTCAAAGATGCTTCATGGTTCACCGTGTTGCCTCTTCTGTCTGCATGATAATCCTCAAAGTCAAAATTACTGTTATATTATGCACAAGATATCATTTAATAATAATCCCTGCAATTATCTTTTCCTATTTCTCTATATATACATATTTCAAATCCTCTTGTATCTTTTAGTAAAGAGCTAAAACCAGCAAAACAAACCTGTTTTATCTCCTCTGCTGTTTTTCATGAGTAACACATTTAACATTAATTCTATCTTAATAATACACTTTGAGCACCACAATCCAATTAAAATAGTTACATATTTTAAAGTGACTCAGGCAAAAATTAGTTTTAATTGTTGCCAACGATATAAAAGTCCCTTATTGATATCATCGCATCCTATGCTTTCCAGAATTGCTCTCTTATGTGACTTTCTTTTTGAAAGTACAAAAATATAGAATTAGCTAACAGGTTGTTCATCCCATGATCTAACATCATAAGTACTTCGCAGACAGATTATGATATGCCATAAAGAAGGTGGGACTTTGAGTTTTTAGAAATACCCAATGAATTGTATAATGAGGGCCTGAAAATCCAGTTTATATTTCAGCAAAAGTAAGCAATGTGGATTAAAATGTTGGATTCTGAGAGGCTGATGTACATGTATGCACTGAAATATCATGCCAAATTCCATTCATATGTACAACTAACACGTACTGATCAGAGTTTTCATGGCGTTTCTGTGAATTCGTTTGTAACTTATGGCAATTCCAATAAAGCTAAAAGTTGTTACCTTGGTGAACAGAGGAAGAGGATGCTATCTGCTTCTGGTAAATAGATCATTTGGCCCTTGAGACGTAGGCAGCTAATCTCTGTCCCAGTCAGTTCATCCTCATATTCAAGTTTCTCAACATCCAGCAATCCTTCCTTGAAGGGGAAAGACAAAACATTAGAGTCCACCTTTCCCTGCCTGACAAGGCATGGGGAAGGCGTGTAAACCTTACCCTTCTCACCAACCCTAAGGGAGAGGATGCTGGCCCATTAGAACTGCAGGGGTGCTGCCCTGGCTAAGACCGTCAGTGCTTGACGGGCTTCTCTGCACCCCAGGTGGCAGTAGTGGAGTTGCTCCTGTGATTTTCCTGTACGGCCCCAACACACATTTCTGACTTGTACCAAAGCTTAAGCCAAGTGAACCCTGTTTTCATAGAACAACTGAAAGCAGTAAGTCCCTAGCGTGTAAAACACAAGTGGCTGTGTCTTTGGGGTGCCTTGCAGGCAGTATGAAGAGTGGATGCTGGAGACATTGTGTTTGCTACTATTATCCCAGGCGCACAAATGAGGAAATCTGGAAACCATCTAAACTACCAACTACAAGAGTTTATGGATTTTTAATCCGTTTATTTCCCTACAGAAAAAATTATTAACAAGAATTATAAACAATTTGCAGAAAAATAAATAGCTTTGGTGACATTATCAAAGACTTCTTGTTAGGTCTTCTGATTTCTTTTTTTTAAAAAGAAACACTGTAAAATCAAGGGAGTAGATGCTGGTTTTATTATGTGAGACTTAAGAGGCTTAAATGTTCCCAGCAAGACACTTTCTCAAGATGTTTTCCCCACTGGTCCTGATCAGCTGACAGAGGGCCCTGTTCCTCAGCCAAACACTGCTCTCTTGAGAGTTGTGTTTTATTTTCTTCTATCTCCACTGCATGGGCTGTGCTGACTGATTTCCCCTCCCTATTACGGCTGATGGATGACATGCCTTGTTTGCATCCAGCTGAAGGAGTGTCTTCTTACCTTGCTTCTCAGGACAAAGACTGTATTGATGTGAGAAAGAATCCCATGGAAACTGATGTCAATATGAGGGCGGACCAGAGAGAAGACAGACAGAAGACTGCAGTTCCCAGGCTGAAGCTAAAGGGGTGGGGGAGGGGGAGGAAGCAAAGAACGCTCAGCAACTTGAAATTGACTTTACCACTAGATATCAATCTTGAAATTAAGTCAGATCAATTGTATTTATAAGTGAAAAAAAATCTTGAGTATTGGAGATTTATCCTATATGTACAGCTGAGTGATTAAGCAAACATTAAATGCTTTCGGAGACAGGAAACCTAACGTGGATTTGGGCAACTAATGTTCAAATATAAGCTGGTACAAATCATTTCAAGAGAAGAAAGGTTACCATCTAAACCATAGCATCTACATGGGTAGATGACTGTGGCTGCAAATGAGATTAAGTATCAAAACGCCGATAAATATTTTTATAAACGCATAAAGTTTATCAAAAGGGAGATAATATTAATAAGAAGCTGCAACACACACACAGCAGCTGCCTAGGATGGAACAAAGCAGAACTGGATAGAAGGAACCTTGTGTCACGTCAGGACACAAAGAAACCGAGTAACACACCCTGGTGAGAGCCCCCACCAGACACTCTTCTGCTTCCAGATCTACAGCTTCACATAAGACCTGAGTTCTAGTCGTGAATTAAAGCAAACGGTACGTCAGACGTACGCATGCCAGGGGCGAAGCCTCGCGGGGAATATGGGAGGAAAAGTGTGCTGGCAACTGTCTTGAGGTCCTTTAGTGCTCTCCCACTCTACCCGTGGTCGCTTCTCTGCTTCGCACCCTGAGTGTTTGTAAACTTCTTCCCCTTGTCAACAGCTGATTTTGAAAACTATTTTTGGAAGGCCGATAGGCAGTGAATATTTACTCAATAAACAAAAACATGAGTGACATCTGGCTGCTGTTGCCAAGCCTCCCACCCACCCCGCCTTTGCTCACAAAGCAACTCTGCTGTTCTCATATAACTTCCTCCCCTCCCTGGGATTAAAGAAGAAACAAGTGAGTCCTAGGGAAATATTATAATAAGTGTGTAGGATACTTTCTATAGTGTTGTCAAAGGTAAAAAGGAATGAAGCCCGGGAGAGCGTCAGGTCCCAGTGCTGTGCGCTTTACCTGGGGGAGCACTCTGTAGATGGCATTGCCACACTGAGTGACCACCAGGTCCCGGTCAAAAATGATGTGGAAAGGAAATGCCTTGCAGAAGGTGTACGGACTGATGCGTGACTCCTGGGTACCGTTTTCTTCGAATCTGTCCAGGTCTTCATAAAAATCCTCTTCCTTGGACTCTTTCTCTTCAATTAAAAACTGAGTGTGGTCACATTCCTCATTTCTTTGCTGAATAACCTGGATGTGGATGGGAGAAAATTAGTGAGTGACTGTTTACAAACACTGTGTTTAGAGAAATGCTATGGACATGAAAAACTGAAAAACCTTTCTAGATGTTTTCAGACCTGTGAAATGTGAAGGCAGTATTCCTTTGGGATGAGGTGTTGTGTGTTCCACACAGCTCCCTTAGGGTAGTTTCCAGTCAGCTGGGTAGCTGAGGATAACTTTGAACTTCAGGTCCTCTTGCCCCCATCTCCTAAGTACTGAGATGATGGGTTTGTGCCACTATGGCGGTGTTTCCCGTGCTAGGGATTGAACCCAGCGCCTTGTGCGTGCTAGCCAAGCATTCTGCCAGCCGAACCACCTCCCACAGTTATTCATACATAATTTTTCATTGTAATTCTGGTGTGAGTCCCCGTAGCACATATGGCCTTTTGGGTGGCCTAGAAAGAGAGCGCCCCCTTGGCCTCATGGGGTCGACCTCCCAGACAGGCACAAGGTACAGAGAACTTATGGTTGCTCTGCATTCAAAGCTGAGCGGGAGAAGCTGACCAGAAGCCACACAGATCCGAGACAGAGAAAAAAGGCAGTTGTCTCCATTCTCCATTGCACGCTTTCCCTAGGGGTGCCTTGAAATTGCCACTCGAAAATAACAATGGGTGTCACCAGCAGTATCGGGAAAGACCAGAGCTGGCTTGGCTGTGTTCGCCAGCACAACTTGACTTTAAAAAGAGAAAGAACACAAGACTTTAAGTTAACAAAATAAAGTGTTCTAGGTACATTCCCTGGGAGACAAAAGAATTCACATAGAAAAGGGATCTGTAAAATCAGCTGATTTAATATGCTCTTTCCGTTTCACTACCCACAATCTGATATCTTGCAGACTGAAGCTCAGTCAGTCAGCCCCCTCCCCTCTCCCAGCTGGCGTGTGTTCACAGAAAGTAACTGAATTTCCTCTTGCCTTAAGCCATGTATAATTAGAAAAAAATCTGTTGCAAGGGGAAAATTTCCCAGTATAATGCATTCCCAGGCCAAATGGAGAAGACTCCCGGGGTTCACACGATTTCATCTTACAGGGATTGCTAGTGCAACTCGTGACCAGCAATCACTGCGGTATCGTTTCAAATATTTCCGTGCTCCTTTGTATTCAGAAACATCTTCGCTGGTGGAGATTACCTTCATGTCTATCTCAGTGCCATGTATCTGTTGAGCAACGGTCTTGATGATCCCGATCACAATGTCCTGAAGCCCCTCTCTCTCCGAGTAGTAGTGCAAAATGAGCCCTTTGCCTTTTTCCGCATCGGTGCACCGGAAGGAAGGTGCACGCATCCCTGGGTAGATGGTAGCGAGGTGGTCATGCAGGGCATCGAGGTTCTGGAGTGGAGAGGAGAGAATGGTGACTAGAAGCTTCTAGAAGGGGGGGGGGGCTTAGCAATGCAAGGAGCAGACTCAAGGTTCAAATCTGGGTTTGCTGGGAGGATCACTAGAGTAAACATTTACATAGGAGATCCTTCGTGGAGTCCTTGAGAAAGTTCCAAGGTGAAGAGAGAGTGAAGAGAACAGAATAATGTCATTATTAACTGTACATTTGAAGAAATGATAAATGAGGTGAACGCATCAGGAAAAAAGCATCCTTAATGACCAAAGCAGGCATCTAAGGTTGCTGCTGTTCATGCACATTGTAGCAATCAGTAGAGCAGGTTTAAACCACCCACTTCCTTTTCACTTGCTCTATAATCCCCAAACGAATTTAATTTAAAAAAATCAAAATGGTCAAAGATAGTGAAATATAAACATGTTACTTTGATTATTGATATTTTAAATTAAAAATGTGATTATTTAAAGTAAAGATGCCTAATTCCTTGTTCATCAGTAGTCTCCAACCAAGATAAGATCCCATAGCAAAGCAACCAACACATGACCGTCTCGGACTCAAGTCTTGGAAAATTAACATTTTCTACTTCGTTGTAGCTCTATCACATAAAACACGCTGAATTTAACAGCGTCTTCTATTAGTTCCTAAAATTCAAAACTGGTTCATACACAGATTGACCCAAAACTGTGAAAGCTGCAGTTTAACGTCAGCCCTACTTCTCGGCATTTAGATGACAGCATGTGTCAGGCAGGTTCGTGCGGCCGCGGGAGATACCCCCAGGCACAGAGGATCATGAAGACTAAGACTTCTCCAGTCAGCTGGGAGAATCCAGTGTCGTGCTGTATCCTCAATTTGCAATGAATTCTGTTCTCTTTCCTCTAATAACCCCTGTAAAAATTATGTCTCGCTAGTGCTGAGCAAAAACATGACTTCTTCCTGATTGCCCCCAGGGGTCGCTGTTGCAGTATAAAAGTTACCAGGCAGTGACCAGGCTTGCACAGGGCGGTTCCTGGAACCCACCTGTCCAAGAACTTCTCATTTCTTCCTATGGAGTTGAGCAGAACAAGGGGTTCTTCTGAAGACCCTTAGACCCCTGTGGGTCTGTTGGTGTAAAAATCTTAGGAGAGAAACTATCTCGAGGAGAAAATGTACTGTCATGGGTTTTACTTTTATCCCTATTTTCTATAAAGTCTCGACTGAATTTGTGGCTTCAGTAAGGACATTTTTCTTATATATTACAGACCAAGTACTGTGTTGCGTTCCTTAAAATGAAAGGAAACTATGTTAGTGATCTAATAATATTTCATTTTCCTAAGCGAAATATTAATGTCCCCTAGTCAACATACCCATGTCACTTGCTTACTGTCAGTATCCATTTTGGCTCCTGACATGGCTTTGTACATTCCTACATGGGATCAATCCAATCACTGGCAGTGAAAAGGTACCATTTCTGCTAGCTGCTGCCGTGATGTTAAGGCAGGTCTGCAGCTGTACGGAGACCCAGGATGGATGTCATTTAAGCCGGCCCCCTCCCTGTCTTTGGTGCAGCCCTTTGCATGGTTGCGCACAGGCATGGGCGGTACTAAAGCTTGGATGCTGGGATACGGCATCCTTTAAAGGCAAGCGGGTTACCGCGAATGCTAAGTGACAGGGCCGGCGATTCAAACCGTCTTTGTGGTAACCCAACTCTCCAGGGATTTGTTGTTATATTGAATTTGCTATTAATTAAATAGACAAGTAGAGTGCCTTGTTGGAGCATGAAAGATTTTACCACTTAATGTAATATTGATTTTATTTAGATAGTACCCAGTATAAAATACACTCTTGGGGTTTCTTCTGTTACAGTTTCCCTGACTCAGTTTTACTCCGTCAAAATTCAAGTGATTATCACAGCCTGCCTCTTCTAAGAGATTGGATTATGAATAAATTTAAATTATTTTTCACCACCCTGATGCTGCCGAGAAACGTGCAGTCTTCGCATTTGCACCACAATTGTTGCAGTAACCTCAGGAAACCACAAACGAGGCCTCTTAGCAGCACGGTCGAGAGAAAAGCTTACCCACGCTCGATAGCAGTGTCTAAACAGACTTGACAATTCATGAACACAGCTATTTGGATACATCTGGGCAATAAAACGTTCTTCTCAAAACTGGAATTGTTTTATTTCTAAATATACCCACGGAGGTAAGAGCAGGAGGAGAGCAGCTGCGTGGCCAGTTAAAAGGAGTATGCGCATCTGACCAGCAGCCAAAACGTCATGGGAAAACGTAAACACGCATGCTCCAGTGTGAGCACCCTCCAGAAAGCCACGGAGCAACCTCAAGCATGCTCGAACTCATTCTCCTCAGCGTCGTTTAGAAAGGCGGCACTTTTGTTCCAATACCTAAAATTCAGTCTGAAGGTTTAATTTCTAATTGTGCTGATATCATTTTGTGTCCCCACACACACCCACACACCCACACAGAGAACGAATGCCCTGTTTCTATGCAGGGAACCTGTGAATGTCAGTCCAGTTAACTGGTCTCCAGATAAGAGCAAACTTCACAGCTGATCTAGATTTAGTTGAAACTATGCAACCCGTTATTCATAGACGACGCTGACAACCTTAACATTTTTATCTTTCTTCACTTTTGTTTTTCTGTTTTAAATAAATGGAAATCGTATTTTAATTGTAGGCTGTAGACCGTGGAGTTTAGATGTTTCTTTTGAAATTCAAAAGTTAAAACAAAGTCACTAGCGCATTTTTTCCTCCAAAATGTAAATAACTTGGGGAAGTATTAGGATTTTATAGCTGTTTAGGAACATCCCAGTCTTTCCCAAAATAGCCCTTTGCGCAAACATTTGAGAGATCGAAATTGGATCTGCTGTGAGTGCCGGGTTGCTGCTGGTGGGGGCTGTGTTTTATCAGCCGGAATCGGAGCCAAGAAGAGCTTAAGGGGTGACTGAAAGTACCCCAACCGGGTGAGCCAAGTCTCCAGCCAAGAATGAAAGAATATTTCAATTTTTAAACGCGGTCCTTCTGGCTATTGAAATAAGCTCATAAATTACAAATCTTAACAGGTCTCTAAAACAACATTTTTCCAGTGTATTTTTCGAGTTAACCGGGCAGGTTTTGATGCTGATTTTTTTTGCCTATAGAACTGTTAGGGCCATAGAGAATAGACAAGGTAACAATGCAGCAGGCTTAGCAATGAATGGATAGACCTGCATCGGCCTCATTTGGGTCCCATTGCCAAGGGCCCTGCATCAGCTCACCAAGGACTTAGTCAAAGATTCTTGACTCATTGTCCAAGAACATACATGATATAGCAAGCCACATCAGCACGGTCTGATTGAAAATACTAATTTATTGTTATCCTTGATGGTTCTCTGTGCTGTCTGAATGAGTGTGGGAAACTCCTGGCCTGCAATCATCAGCACATTGGCAGGATGATTTTCTGAGTAAATCCTAGAAACAGCCTTGATAAGGCCAGGTCTCTGCAAGGGAATTCCCTGCAAGGGAATCAGACTGGCTTTTGCTCTGACCACCTCTATAGTTTGTGTGACTTGAGCATCTCATGTTGGCTGTCTGCATCCATAGAGGTAACCTTATGGTGAATTTTTTTCTGTGATACCTGAGAGCAACTTGAAGACATCTTATGCTGTGGCCTAGGACGTTTCAAATTGCCACCGTTGCCATAATCTATTGGCCAAATGATTCCCAAAGCCAACCCCTACTCAAAGGCAGCAGAATTGCATCAACTGATGGAAGCCAGGCACAGGAGCGACAGGAGACACTGTCGCAGTGATCTCTGGAAAGTGTTTTCTGTCATCGTGCAGAGTGGGCTGCAGTGGAAGCGCCTCTGGCTGGACATTCCTTACCAGTGATGTTGTCAGGAAGCAAGCAAAGCTTCTCTTGAGTCATAGAGGCCTCCAATAGGAACCTTACATGTGCCTAGTGTAAGACTATAAAAGCAGAAAAGGGCCGAAAGAGCTTGCTAAAATATAGCTTTGTCCTTCTAGCAATATTTTTAGCTAAATGCATATGAAATCTAACAACCACACAGAAAATACTTAAGAGCCTTCACCTTATTGCTTTAGGGTTTCAGTTACGAAATGAACTAAAGAATAAACCGACAGCTCCAAAATGGATGGTTTCACAGACTTTAGGAAAACTGGTTGCAAAGTATGTAATCCCTAAAGACAGATTTTAAAAGCTTCCTCAGGAGTATCTCCTATATTTTATCAGTGTGTTCACTGGGAAAACTCACTTTCAAAGTGTTCATGGCGCCAAGTGTGCTGAAAGTGACATATATGTCAAAGGCTGGTCTAACAGTCTCCTGAGGTATAACTTCATGGCAACTTTATTGTCCTCTGAGATATTTAAATGGCAATATCAAATCCATAAGTATATTTAATATACAAACACAGCAATGTATTTAAATGCACGGATACACTATTGTGGCCTTTAAATAATAAACATCAAGTTACCTTCTGCACCTAGAAAGAAAATTAGTTCAATGTGTCTTCTTTTATGTGTTGGTTTAGGCTTATCTCTATCAACCGAAATTCTCAGGAAAAGAAAACAATTGCAGATAAATTGGGAATTCTATAAGACTGACTGAGCAATAGGAGCTTTGAAGAGTTGGAATGCTCAGAACTGGGCTAAATTGCCTTGGGTTAGCATAGATCCTTAATAGCCTTTTTCTCCATTTGTGACCTAATATCTTTGTGTAGAACCTTCAGGTAAAACCTCTGAAACATGTTCTTAGCCTACCACTAATTTTCACCAATAGTTAAGCATGTCATCGGATAACACCCAAACTTGTAGTGTCATTCCCTCATTATGCTCTAACCTGTGCCTTGATTTATAATTTTCTTTTGTTCTGTAACTATAAAAGTTTGTATAGCCCTTGTGCCATCATGGAACATGTAACCCTACCTGGAATTCCGAATCTGTATTCCTAGGTCATGGTCTCTCATCTTTGCCTCAGAATAAACCATCCTATCTCTTTTACGATGGGAGTTAAACTTTTCTTAAACTGCGCAGCCTCACTTCGAGTGGATGATCCTTGAGGGAATCCTTATTGGCTGAGTTCCTGCCAGGTCTGTTTATTCTGTTTCCCTCCTTGCAGGGACTATTCTTTTCTCCTTAAACTATTGATTCATCCCCCAGATTCCGACTGCAGCCTGCATCCTCCGAGCTGCTCTCAGGGTCTCTGGCCTCCCGAAGTTTACATTCCAGTGGGAGAAACAGGAAACAGTGGTGCAGTCAGTGCCCGGGCTGAGGCTGGGGACAGCATGCTTTGAAAGCGTGAGAAAAGCCAGCAACCCCATTGCAAGTAGGGCAGAGTCTGGAGAAGCAATGGGACCTGGAGAACTGAGTTTACTGTGTGAAGAGGACTCAAAACCATGCTCTGGACAGAGGGAAGAGCATGCATAGGACCTCAGAGGACAGAGGGACCATGGTCAATAAGAGAGTCTACAGAGATCAAGGCTGACTATGTTCTAAGAGACTAGAGATACAGAGGATAGAGGAAATGATTTCCATTACCTTAAACCTGATATGCTTGACACTTCCAGCAAGCAGTAGAGAATCACTCAGGGCTCAAAGAAGAAAACATATTATTTTCATTTTAGGCAAATCATCAGAGTTAAAGAGAAGACTGCAGAAGCTGAGAAGACTATTCAGCCTCTACATACAGGAAGACCCTTCCTGGAAGGTTTCAGGAAACTGCTAAAAAGGCTGAGTCCTCCAAATGAAGCAGGCTCAAAGAGGATAGGCTCGGATATTTGGTTATTGATTCAAATTGGGGCATGCAAATGAAAGAAAAGCCTTTGAACTCTCTTAATGGTCAAGCCCGGATCATCTCACCGTCTCCTGGATGGTGGAAGTACATGCCAAAGAGTGTTTCATCAAAATATGCCAGAGGAACATTTTTATATGTAAGCTAGGACCTTAAATCTATATGTGAAAACCCAGTTCTTTACATCACAGCAGCGGATACAGGAAAACATCCCCCAAATTTCTTTCTGCTTGTTAGCCTGACCATAGCAAAACCACCTCCTCTACAATAAAGCATTGTCTTAGCAGAGTACATTTGTCATAACAATTTCAAAACTAGAAAGACAAAATCCACATGTTCAAAAGGAATAAACAAAAAATTTGTAGTGTCCAAAATATATCGCTTCATTTTTCACAGTCTTAATCAAGGGGACATAGAATAAAAGTAAACTTAAAGACGCTAGCAAAGTTTTATCATTAAATTGTAAGTGAGCCATTTCTCTTTTGCAGCATCTGTGAAAGTGGGTGGCTTACTTCTTAGCTCATTCCCAGTGTGAAAGTTGGTGCCTGGTGCCGTGGGCTGATGAAGGGCCATGGCTGGGGAGCCCAAGGGCTTCCAGGTGAACTTCTGGTTTGCTAAATGAGCACATTAACAACCTAAATTGCTAGCTTCCTGCTGGTAGAGCAGCCCTGTCCACAACCTAAGTCAGAGAATCTTCTTTTGTCACGAACAGTACTTAGTGAGGAAACTTGTGGCTTTGAAAGGGTAACCTTTGAGTCATTTTGTTCAGCCCTTGCTGTGACAACTGTAGCATCATTTCTATGGCTCAACGAGCATCACGGAAGGCGGGGGAAGGAACATAAGGGCCATAGGAGGGGGGAGGACGGCCATGAAACCTGGCATGTCCAGTACACTCGTGAACTCAGAAGCTGCAGTTGCCTTTTCTAGACTGAACTTGTCAGCATGGGTTCTGGAGGAAACCATGGGGCCCTGGCATTCACAGAAGAGTTATTGGTTATTGGTAGTTGCAGCTGATAAGAGGGTAAAACTACTTTTAGTGGTGTAGCCACCAGCTCGTACTCACACCCACAGTGACAGTCTTGATTAAACCTAGTGGGTCCTAAAACAAAGCAAAACAGACAGGTATGCTAGTAGGAAGAAGACTGTTACAAGGAGTAGGCTTTGTTAGAGACGGAGTGGGTTTGAAAGGACAGGGTGGGGGGTGGGACCAAGGTCTACTACATAATGCACAACATTGTCAAATAAGAATTACTCTTTTATAAAGTGATGAGGGACCTCTCCAGCTAGGGCCGCTACAGTGGGACAAGGCATCCTGAGAGAGCACAGAGAAACACAGGCACAGTCAGGCATGGATGTTTATTCCTCGGCCCTGATACATTCAGCCAATGGTCAAGATGACTACAGGTGGGGTAACGGCATTGGGAAATCTACTTAAAGATGTGGGCTGCTGTGTAGATAGGGTCGTCAGAGTTTCACCAACACTGAACACTGCTGGAAGGCGGGGCTGAACAGATGGCACGGCCGTTGTGTGTATCTACTTCTCCATCATAAGACCAGAGTTCAGATCCCAGCACCCACATGGGGGCTTCAGAAATTCCTGTAACTTAGCTCCAATATGCCCTCTTCTGGCCTCTGTGGGTACCTGCACACACACACACACACACACACACACACACACACAGCACAGGACATTTTTTAAAAATCTTTTCTGGTAAGGTGACACAGTGGTCAACCAAAAAAAAAAAAACTTTTAAAATGGACTTTGCATTCAAAAACAAAAAATCCCACCAACACTTTGAAATATCAAACTCCCATTCGTTTGAAATAATCAATTTAGAAGCCATCAGGTTGGCTTTAATTTTCGCAGCTATTTCGTATGGAAGGGAAGGCTTTCTTTGGACAGCAGGACTTCAGCAAGTCCACAGCTGGAGACTGTAAACCAGCGTTCATCATGATTTAATGCTGCTTTAAGTTTATAAGAAAAATGTCCCTGTGTAAACAGCAGACATTTTGATTAAACACAAAAGTTCTTATTTTGGCTGTTAAATCAATAATGCAGCTGGCCTTGGAGTCGTTTACATTCTCCCCAAACTGGGCTTCGGTTCAGCTGGTACTGCACTGACATCATTTTCCAGCAAGGTCCAGCCGCTCTCGGCAGTCAGGTTAGACACACTCTTTGCAAACGAGCCCCATGAAGCTGAGTGTTCACACGTTCATCCAGAGGGTCTCACAAACGCCAGAGCTCAAAATAGCACAGGCGGTCCAGAAATAGCATCTCGGCAAGTGAGGGATTTACTAGCACAGACTTCTACAGCAATTATTCAACACTGTAAGATAAAGGCCTTGGGTGGTGGTATTTGTTTTATCTTGTTACCTGAAATGGGCTTCAGATTTATTAGATTTTGGGGTGTGTGTGAGAGAGTGTGAATGATCAACTAATTAGCAACTCTAAGGCAAAGAATTAGTTTTCCTAAACAGGATACCCGAAACAATACCCGCAACCCCACCCCAACTTTCTCCTCGTAAGGAGGCCGGTCAGCACTTCCTGATTTAGAAGTATATTACAAAGAAGAAAACTTTATTATATATGGAAAAGGAAAAACCACACCGTTCACATCTGTGATTCTTATTTAACGCAACTGAACAAATGATAATAGACCTGTGGACTCTAGGAGAATACTAATTGACGGCTTGTATATTGAGAGTTATCGAATAGAGACTAGGAAACTACATTGAAGGGAGATGCTGGAATGTGTGTAAGATCATCAGATAACTCAATGTTGTGTTAGAATGGCCGTTGTTCCTCTTCAGGAGCAAGACACTCTTGTCCAATTGGCTAAAGGGAAGCATTCAAGAGCTCAAATGTACAAACTGACACCAAGAGCCTTCACTCTCAGGACCTCAAGTTTCTCACCTGCAAAAACTCCCTGACGTTAGATCCCAGGACACGCAAGATGGTGTCATAGCCAGACTCTTGACAAAAGACGAAAAACATCTTCCCGAACATCTGCAGGATTTCACCAGCATTGAGGTCTGTGTTGTAGGTTAGAGAGGAAAGAACAACAGGTAAAACTGTCAGTGAGAAGGGAAACACAAGTCTAAATGAAAATGATTTAACATGTCCATAATTACTGTACAGTATGAACATAGACTAAGGAAAGGACTTTCAGAAGTTCAGTTCTGACCTCCACACAGGAACTCTGGGACATAAGCATCTGTATAACACACACACACACATGTATACACACACTATAAATAAATATAACCCAATACTCCGTGGCAAAATAACTTTTCTTTAAAAAACATAAAAACATTTAATTCTTAGTGTATATCCTAATACCCTACTTTTTCTTAATATGTAGTCATTAATACTTCCTAAACTTTAATTGGTTACTTTTTCTGTATGGATTTTTGACTGACATCTTACACAACATGAGTTATAATGATTTATTCAACCACACTTCTCCTACTGAAAATCCATACCTTTTGTGCTTGATTACGTACACAGTTCTCAGAAAACCACTTACACAAAAATCCTAATAAGAAGCAGATCTCATATGTCTTTGTGAAAATTCCTTAACAGTGTGGGGAGGCAGATGGAGCCTTCGGCAAAATGCCTGCCTCACAAGTATGATAACCTGTGTTTGGAGTCCAGCCCTCATATGATAACCAGATACAGTGGTGCATGGAACTCCAGCACCTGTCAGATGGAGACAGGTGGGTCACGGGTCACTGGAGCCTGCTGGCCAATGAGTCAGCAAGCCAAACCATGAGCTTCAAGTTCAGTGAGAAACCGTATCTCAGAAAATAAGGTGAAGCAACTGACAAAACGCAGTGTTGTGGAGCCTAGCTCAAACTGATGTATCCACAACACCACTGCTTTATCTGAGGCTCGGGAATCATTTGAGAAGAGGGACCAGAAAAGAAAGACTGTAAAATCCAGAGGAATGGGAAGGAAGTTTGCTATGAGATTGTGTCCCCTAAGTATATCAGAAACTGTACCCATCATGACTCCTGACACAGGAGCTGCACAAGGGTCACACTTAACAGACACAGTAATTGGAAGGGTGCAGGAAGCTCATGAAACTTCCAGTATAGGAAGAACTACAGGCAACTAAGGAACGCTTGTAGCGGAAGTAGCAGTCTTTCCCATGGAAAAGCATGCCAACTGGTATTTAATAACAGATGCTCATCCCTGAAAGCATATACATAAAAGTAGCATTATGTGGTCTGAGCAGGTGCTATTCATGTATTTAGGAATACACGTAGCGTGTGTGTGTGCGTGAGTGAGTGAGAGAGAGAGAGGGACAACAATAAACAAAGAGGCATGGATTTGAATGTGTGGGGGTATACATGGGAGGCTGTAGAGAGAGGAAAAGGGATAGGTAAATAATTATAACCTCAAACTTTTTTAAATGTTTTGAAAAAATAAAAATGATTGACAAAAACACCTGGCCATGATTTCTGGCCTCGAAATGCACACATATACACACATACAGGCACACACAAACACATGTGCCTTTCTCTGTACATGCACACACACAAACACTTACACCTGATATACAAAAATGAATTTAAAAATATATTGTCAGAGTTTTAACATTTTAAGGGATTTGGATAGTATAAAATCAGTTCCCAAAGTCACCTTATCATTAAATTGAAAATGTCTTATTTCCTCTCCGGAACTCTTGACCCAAATAAGTAAGACTCTTGATCTGAACAGATATTTCAGTTTTGCAAATTGGAAAATTAGTATTTTAAAAGTTTGCTTCATATTTTATCATAATTGCTGTCTCCTTCTTTTTTATTAACCATCTAATAGTTTTGTTTCTAATTCACGGATCCTGCCCAGTAGAGCATGGCTTCTGTGTAGCTTACAGCCCAGATGCACGTGAGCCCCTGGCATGTGAGCACCCACAACAGTTTCGTACCATGAGACTTGTCGGAATTACACTTTTTTCAGTAATGGGTCTTATCTATGAGTTTCTCTCTCTCTCTCTCTCTCTCTCTCTCTCTCTCTCTCTCTCTCTCGTTTCACATAGCTTATTATGGTAACACACATTTGAAAATAGTATTTTGTGCACTCTACATTTGATTGCTCACTCTGTGGTTGGGTTATAACCAGAGCTTTTATGACTGAAATATTAGTGCTTGCATTTTCTCCATACAAGGCCTCACAAGGGGAAGGGAGATCTCCGCTTTCCCCTTGTTGCCCACTAAATAGTGTATACTGGAAGGCTGGGCTTCCGCATAGCCCCAGCCTAGCATCAAAGGATTGCCCCACCACGGTAGTTCAGTGCGCAGCTTGCTTGCGTCATCATAAGCTGTGGTCTCGGAGCACACATTCCTCTGTGAACCTGTGTCTGTTTCACCCAGAGAAGGGAAGATTCATTGAACCTACTGAGGACTTTGCTTGCCGCCGCCACCAAGTCATATGTTTTGGAATCATCATAGATTATTCTGACAAGAAACTGGCCTTCTTCATCCAGCTGTGCTTCTTTCCTGAAAGAAAGTGTGGTGGAGATATAAGTTAGAATAAGACATCTGTCAAGATCATAATGACTGTGTGAATAATGGATCTATTTCTGGAACATGATCTGGGGAGGCAAAATTGCTTAAATTGACACCGTGTACCTAAAAATCTAGTGATTTAGGAGAAATTGCTATGTGCTTCTAACCAAATCAAATGAGGCATTGAGCCATATTTTAGTACTCTCATGTGTAATACAATGCCCAGCACTATATATAATCAAAAATTATGTCTGTATTGGGGAAAAAGTCAGCAAATATTTATGGATTCCCTATAGGTGTGGGACACTGCCCTGGGAACTGGGGGTACAGGCTTTACCAGAACAGACTGGAAGCCACTTTCCTTGGAGCAAACATTTTCTGGAAGACAGACGTGTGTCTGTGAAAATGCAGTGCGTGGATCGGGGCAGCAGGGTGTGCGAGCCATAACTTCACTCTAAGGTGTCCATTTGGGTAAATAAAACATGGCCAGCTGAGACTGGACTGGGGAGGGCAAAGCCTCGGGGATGACAAGGAGGTCTCTGGCCGAGCAACTGACATCAGTAGCTGGTTTTAAACACATTAGGTTTGAGTTGCTGAGTGACCTAGTCAAACCTTCCCGTCTATCTTTCGAACATTAAACACAGTAGCTCAAATTATACACAGTTAGTACAAGGAAATCCCAGTTATCATTTTTTAACGGTCATCAGGATTCTATAAATATATTTATTTTGATAGGATTTGGATAGCTTCTCTCAAATAAGCGTCCGAGCAGAGGAGGAAGTCATCCTTCAAACAGGGCTGGGTGGAGAAAGCACTAACTAGTTCCCAGACGACTGTCTCCATGTGAAGTTCACACACAATGTGGAGAGTCATTTGTGACTCAATCCTCAGCTGAACCTCTGTACCCACACAGTCGCAATGACACCTTCAAGGCCACCCATGGGCACACTTCTCTCAGAAGCTATCCAGTCATGACCACTGCTCACTCTGTTTATTCAAGGGCCATCTCCCCATTTGTGTCAAGTCTTATGCACGACTGAGCATGGAACTCTTCCTAAAGACATCCTGTGTTCTTCAGAGCATGTCATTTATGATTGTGTTGCAATCATGCAGAGCTGGGATGTTGTTTGCCCAGAACTCACAAGGTCTTAAATTCCATTCCCGAGACCAAGAAAACACGATTTCAGAGTTCAGAATTTATTAGTTGGATGAAGTTAGGCAAATCACTTATACAGCAGGAGCATGACAACTTAGCTTTTCTGAAATGAGAGGGAGAATGTAACCCATCTCCCACGGCTATAAGGACACACAGCCATGTGAATTTAGCTGTGCATATTAAGATGGAGTTTCATATATTTACTTTCTCAACAATATTACATTCTCTATTAATACAAACTCAATTATTGAGGTATATGTCAAGTGTGGCATTATTCTATGTCCCAAACATACATAACTATCAAGTGAAAGGAACATAGTTCTCCAAAGTGTTTACATCTTCTCAATAGCATCCATTGGGACAATACAGAAAAATTCTGAACATGTAGTGGACAGATGTGTACCCTTTGATAATGCAGTGATTCTCATTAGGTGTTCTATTGCGGATTGCAAGAATTCACAAGGTACAGGAAAGAAAAAAGCTAAAACTGAAATAACAAACTTCGCTTAGCCTGAAATAACTACTGTCAATATTATAACAAGTTTTCTACACTTGAATATATAATGCTTTTCAATGCTGCCAATTTCAATGTCATATTTGATGGCTATCTTTTCATTTCAACAAATACTTCTGGCTGCCTCAATTTGCATTGTTTAAATACACTGAGTCTTGGCAGTGAGGCAGAGTGATTTTATTTTCTTCCACAAGTATAAATAATAAAATTATGATGAACATATTTGTAGCTAATTTTATTTCTATATAGAAACAGAATGAATTCCTAGGAATGGAATTGCTGGTTTAAAGGACATGACTGTGCTGATTCTGTTATTATCCCATTAATTTTTTATTGTGAACCAACACCAATGTTCACATGGGAATTTAGAAACATCTGACCTAAAATATGCATAAATGCTAATCAAGTCTGCAATAAAATGTATGCTAATTCGCCATAGTCACCATGTTCTGTTCTCCCAAATGAATTAAATCAAATTACAACATGTATTTTTATAATAAACTTAGTTTGTATAAAACACAGATCCAGCCATAGTAACCTTTAAACGAATGAGAAGCATCCACACCCCCTATGCATAAAGTGGAGAAGCAGCTTTTTGCAGAGAAATCCACTAGGCAGGGCCAACCACCAACCGTTCCTATATCCTCTATTAACTGCAACAAGTTCCTTTATCTTCTATTCCTAAAATGATCGTAGAACATGCTCCCTGGAGGGGACTAAAGTCAAAGTCAGTAGCAGTGGAGACCAGAAAGTGTCTTCTTGTGGAAAGGTCATGCTGAATTCCATTGAATTATTCAGACACTTAGGACTCCTTATTAGCATCTATCTCAGAAGCCGTGGGGAATATCCGGTTGCTTGTTATCTTTTCTAGTCCCTGACCCCAGAAGTTTTTTCCACACATACTCAATGTTTCTTATACTCTAGGCTCTTTTTCAAAGCATTTTCATGACAGTAAAGAAAACTACCAAAGATACCAGCCCTAACTGACCTGTAGATAGCTGGTAGAAAGAGCTAATATGAAAAATAGGTTAAATTCTATATTATGTTGTAGCATGATAGATGCTTCAAGACGAGAAGACAAGGGAGACACAATGAGAGTGAAGGAGAAGGAAACAGTGAGATTCACATTCTCCATGGAGTGGCACTAAGGTCTCAGAGATGATGTGCTACGTGAGTCTTCAAAAGGGCAATTGCTGTCCACCCTCATGCACCCTGCCTTCTAGAACAAGGTCTCTCCTCTTTGCAGCTCATTCATCATCTCCCTCCAATTTCAGGGGACATGGTAACTAGAGAATCATTCATCCTCCCCCCCACCTCCAATTGTGCCTGGTTAACAGAAAACCTGCGCAGGAAGAGACATGAGCCACAAGGAAGGGGAGGCAGGCAGTGCCACCTGCAGACGCTACCGGAAATGCCCTGTCAGTGTTCAGCACCAGTCCTACTTTCTGATATGTTCATATGGGATCAGGGTTCATGGCGTCTAATATCCTAGCTTCCATTGGGGGTACAATGAGGTGATTAATGTCATCCCCCAGAACTCTTCACCACAGACCCCAACACCATCAGTCAGTGATCTTAAAATCTTGAATGGCTCTTCTTCCATTTCTACTACACATTCTCTCTCTTCAGTTTGGGAGGGTTTCCCCCCTTCACTTCGTACCTGACTGAAATCACAGAAGGCGACTGGCAAATGTCAGCAAATTTAGGAAACAAGCTGGTAGCTCGATTATATAAGCAGAACACATTGCTCAAATTCCAGCTCTCTACAATTCTGTCTCTTGCTTTGCTGACCCATGGTGTTATACATTTTCCTTAAAACCAATACCGAATATACATGCCTATATCTGTAATATTTCTAATAATCTACCATTTACATTTTATATGCAGCATTTCCTTAGACCTGGAATTACCTGAGTCCAGGTATACTCACCAACTTTTCTAGACCCAATCACTGTTTCAAAATCAACTTGAGCATCAACCTTGCTTAACTTCTGCATCACATGGGAGCAGCCCTTGGCCTGTCTATCATTTTGGTCTACAGATAAAGCAAAACTGAGGGTTTCGCTGAGATTTATAATTTGAAATTTTCTCAATTAAATATATTGGGACACTTTTATTTACTTATTTTGTTAATCTCTCTTGGTTTTCTCCAAATTACGAGTCAATGCCCTTCTTTACAGCATGTGAAAAACAAAGAACTTCAGCACTTCGGCATGCAGGGGTGCCGAGTCCAAGGGGGAGTCCACTCCCTGGGCTTCGTTCCATGTCATGGGCAGAGCACAGCATCGGCACTCTCCTGCAGCCACTGGAGAGCACGGTCAGCCTTGGCCTCACGCTCCACACCCAGAGCGTTTTGACAGGTGAGGTCCAGGTGCTGGAGAAGAAAAATGAGGAGGCCACCGGGGAGGAAGAAGAGGGAATATCGAGGAGAAGAGGGTAGAGGAGGAAGACAAAAAGAAGGAAGAGGAAATGTTTAGGGAAGAAGCAAGAGGAGCAAAAACTCAGAAAGCCCTATGCAGTGTAAAATAAAGCTAGTGGGCTCTTTGCTGACTTGTTGGTAAAATGTATGGATTCTAATGGCCAAAAGCAAGCTCTGCTTCCCTATGTGACTTGTAGAATTATATGCTGTGTTCACTAAATGAGTATTGTGTTATAGAAGGATGACATAGTTTCCTTAAAGCCATTCACTTCTCATTTCCACTGATGATTGATGGGTGTCGGCAAACATCTTCATATCTACTAATTACTTCCAAAAAATAGGTAGTAGGTAGATACAGCAGAATAATGTTTTGTGGATTGACTGAAATAACCACCATCTTAATACACTTGTGCACATTTTAAAACAAGGGAATGAATTAATCACTCATACCTCATAAATGTCTATACTTCATATTACAAAATCAAGCTATTCAGTATAACGGCACAAGCCCATAGTTCATGTTTAGTATTAAGTATATTTTGTATGACTTAAAGAAAAATAATTAGATATACAGTGAGTTCAAAATGGCCAAGTTTCATCCATTCTTCAATTGAAGGGCATCTAGGTTGTTTCCAGGTTCTGGCTATTACAAACAATGCTGCTATGAACATAGTAGAGCATATACTTTTGTTGTATGATAAGGCCTCTCTTGGGTATATTCCCAAGAGTGGTATTGCTGGGTCCAGGGATAGGTTGATCCCGAATTTCCTGAGAAACCTCCACACTGCTTTCCAGAGTGGTTGCAGAAGTTTGCATTCCCACCAGCAATGGATGACTGTACCCCTTTCTCCACAACCTCTCCAGCAAAGGCTATCATTGGTGTTTTTGATTTTAGCCATTCTGACAGGTGTAAGATGGTATCTTAACGTTGTCTTGATTTGCATTTCCCTGATCGCTAAGGAAGTTGAGCATGACCTTAGGTGTCTTTTGGCCATTTGAACTTCTTCTGTTGAGAGATCTCTGTTCAGCTC
Organism: Neodon shergylaensis; assembly: GCA_025134845.1. NCBI lineage: Eukaryota > Metazoa > Chordata > Mammalia > Rodentia > Cricetidae > Neodon > Neodon shergylaensis. Next base: position 3,675,571 of record JABTXL010008166.1, on the reverse strand, counting down.
AGTGCCCCATTTTATAATTGGGTTGATTAGCCTTTTACGGTCTAGTTTCTTGAGTTCTTTATATATTTTGGAGATCAGACCTTTGTCAGTTGCGGGGTTGGTGAAGATCTTCTCCCAGTCAGTGGGTTGCCTTTCTGTCTTAGCGATAGTGTCCTTTGCTTTATAGAAGCTTCTCAGTCTCAGGAGGTCCCATGTATTCAATGAGGCACTTACTGTCTGTGCTGCTGGGGTTATACATAGGAAGTGGTCTCCTGTGCCCACGTGTTGTAGAGTACTTCCCACTTTCTCTTCTTGAAGTTTGCAGGCAAATGGATGGAAATAGAAAACACTATCCTGAGTGAGGTAAGCCAGACCCAAAAAGAGGAACATGGGATGTACTCACTCATATTTGGTTTCTAGCCATAAATAAAGGACATTGAGCCTATAATTCAGGTTCTTAGAGAAGCTAAATAAGAAGGAGAACCCAAAGAAAAACATATAGGCATCCTCCTGAATTTTAACCTTCATCAGGCGATGAAAGGAGACAGAGACAGAGACCCACATTGGAGCACCGGACTGAAATCTCAAGGTCCAAATCAGGAGCAGAAGGAGAGAGAGCACGAGCAAGGAACTCAGGACCGCGAGGGGTGCACCCACACACTGAGACAAGGGGGATGTTTTATCGGGAACTCACCAAGGCCATCTGGCCTGGGTCTGAAAAAGCCTGGGATAAAACCGGTCTCGCTGAACATAGCGGACAATGAGGACTACTGAGACCTCAAGAACAATGGCAATGGGTTTTTGATCCTACTGCACCTATTGGCTTTGTGGGAGCCTAGGCAGTTTGGATGATCACCTTACTAGACCTGGATGGAGGTGGGTGGTCCTTGGACTTCCCACAGGGCAGGGAACCCTGACTGCTCTTTGGGCTGACGAGGGAGGGGGACTTGATTGGGGGGGTGGAAAAGGGGAGGCGGCGGTGGGGAAGAGACAGAAATCTTTAATTAAAAAAAATAAATAAATAAAAAAAAAAACAAAATGGCCAAGTTTCATTTCTCATAACTGTTTAAGGAGCTATCCATTGATTTCATGTGTGAACACAGAAATGCTGCCTTTGCTTCCTACCCTGAGCGGCTGCTCCTGAGTACTCCCCCAGAAAGTGTAGTCCAGGGAAGGTCTGTGCTGATGGATAAAGAAGCATCCCATGGAGGTATGAGAAGGGATGTTCTGAAATGGGACAGTCTGAGGTCTGGGGAAATGACATCTCAAAACAAAGGTCAGCTCCGAGCCAGAAAATTTCCACACTTACCAGACTCTCAGTTCCACCCAGCACCCCCAGAGCTACTGATCCAGGAGCATCACTGGTGCACACAGACTTGGTCTTTCTAATAAATCCTAGCAATGCTGAGGAGAGAGGGAGGGAAGTGTAATAAAAACACTTAGCTGTATCTAGTCATTATGAAAATTAAAATGTTCCATTAGAAGCCACAGATAATAACTGTAGGCAACGTTGAAACTGTATGTGGCTTTTTTTTGTAAGTGGATGGAAAAAATAGTTGCCATTTCTCATTATCTAAGTGCAATGATTTTAATAAATCTCTGAACCCCCCCGTAAGGTGCGACTCCAGTGTGAAGAGTTTGCCCGAAGGAGAGACAGGCCCTTTAAATCTAGGGCCAGCTTCTATTTTGGATTTTCCTTGAAGCTTGGTTCCTGTAAGTGAAGCTGTCACTCATGTATGCTCTGAGTGACAATGGGGTCTCAGTTCTAAGCAAAACAATGCCGTCACTCTTGGTATATTTTTGTTTTCACTGTGACTTTCCTGACAGGGGAGACCTGTCACAGCAATGACTGCAGCTCTAAAAGTCACTCATAACTGTCTTAAACGGGCGCCTTCCACAGCCTTATCACACAGATGGATTCATTTGGCCATCAACATTGCCTGGGGAACGCCCAATCTCAGATCCCCTCAAAGCAAACAATCTGCTCAAAATTTCAGTGGGTATAGCTTTCTCTCACAGATGTGATGGCTGATTAAATAAAAATACCTTCAAATCGTAATAATCAGTGTCACCTGTACAGATGGGTGGAGTCTTTACTAAGTCAGCCCTCCCTGGGAAGGAGAGTACAGGTTCTCACTAAGAGAAAGCCCATGGTAGGATGACTGGCAATCTGGGCCCCAGTCCCTACTCTGTGAAGGTGTGTGAGGGAAGTTCTCTAATATCTCCCGTTTCCTAACTTACAAAGTGACAATAAGGGTGAATGGAGTGGATGTGACTGATGGTTTGGTGATGTCATGCATCGACAGCATTGGGATACAGTAGACCTATAAGGCAGCTGTCCAATGTGAATGAGATATTGTAATCAAAATAGAATGGTGCACTGCCAAGTCCCCCCACACACCTAACTTCAGCATGGCATACATTTCTCTACAATTTAGGACACTGTCCTTATCCAACATCTCACAAATTAAGGACCCAGATGTGTTCTGAATCATATACATACCTTCATACATACGATGAGTATATGTTATACAAATATTGTCTATTGTCTCCAATTTAGAGTGTAAAAACAATTTACATGCAAATGTATGTATCATATTCATGGAGAATAAGAGGAAAATAGAGACACATGTAATAAAGGAAAGGAAGGGAAAGAATGCGCCAATCTCTAGGTTTTACCCTAAGAAATGGTAAGAAGCCTACACTCTGGTGAGGCAGGTCAGATATTAGAATATATGAATAATTCAAAGCACACTCACCATGACTAGGAAGGGAGCACAATGCTGAACATATGAAACAGTTCCTTCAAATGCCTTTGCTGCGGTAGGGCAAAGCTGGAAGGTGGACATTTATAGAACACAGAGAGAACATGGAACAGAAGAGGCTCAACTCCCCACCTCAGCATGGTTAAGTGACTGAGATCAGACCTCAGGGTGGGATGCTGAGGGCAAATGGGACACGGTGCACACTGACCTTTGTCTTCCTTACTACCGTCATCGACAGTTTATAAAGGGAAAATGTCTTCCATTTTTCTACATACAAACGATAAAGGCAACGTTTTCCTACTATTTATTCTTTAGTGCACAGACAGGCGAAACAGTGAGCACAAAAGCCGCAGAGCTTCAGGTCTGTGCTGTCGCCCTGGAACAGGGCTGGAGAGATTCCTCTTTATAGTGCTCATTTCCTTAAGTGTGCTTTCCTAGAGACATCTGCACAGCGTCAACCCTTAACTATCACCTTCCAACACGCCATGAGGAAACATTTGCCAGGTCCCTATTGCTAGAGGGGAAAAAAGACATCGCAAAGGACATTGCTCTCGCAAACAGCAGCCATGTTTAGTTAATATTTGCCGTTACCCCATCTTGACATAGTGAGAGCGAAAGCATGGGGTTTCTGGGTTCTCTTCTAGTCCTCACTGGAACGCACACACACACAAAAAGCATAGACCAGGCTAATATGATTCTGGTATATACCTAATGCACGCACACAGAAAGAGAAAGAGTCTTAAGGAAATTAAGACTCCCCTAGACCAGTCTTTGGGCTGTTGCATATCATAGAAACAAAACAATCAGAAATGCTATGGCCTCCCTTATCATGCAGGCACCATGTTGTTCTCAAAGTGGTATGGATTCTAGAAGATTCTGTTTAGACAGCTCACCAGCAGCTGTGTGAGGCCTAAGCAGTTAGCTTCCTAGCATCAAGCAAACATACACAGTGTGTCTTCCTCTCACTTTCAGGCTACCCGGAATAATTTCCTACAGAAAAAGGTCTCACTCATAATGCACAGCTAATTGACTTATTTTTTTAGCTTTTCAAGGAATTTAATTTTCAGAGGTTGTTTTTGAGTAAGAAAATGAGTATATTGTATTTATAGTTGGAAACTTTTCTTGGGTAAACACATCTAGAAGCATACAGCCTGGTCTCAGAGGACTGGCTCCAAAGTAACTTGTGACTTTTCAGCCTCGTACACATAATGCCCCTGACAGTGTTCCTTTAATTTCTTCAAAATGCAACTTCATAGTGGAAAAAAAAAGACAACTATGACAAACACAGTGAGCTGGAAAGTCATTTCCTGTTTCAAATAGATATCTCAGCACTCAGCTGAAAATACATAGAGGAAACGGTTCTAGAAAGTTTAAAGAACTTTCTCATATGAAGGGCCAGTCACACTTTCAAACACACATAGGCTTTTTCCTACCTGGACTCGGCTATAAAAAGGCATAGAAATTTATTTAACTCACCCCATCATGAATGTGAAAATGCCATAAAGCATGCCAGATTATGGTGATGCCCTAGTTTGCTTGCTTTCATTGGTTTTGATAAACTCATTATAAAGAGCTCTGGCAATCTCCGTGTAGAGGCATAGTGAACTAACGATCTTCCCTACAGTCTGCAGAAGGCAGAAGGTGGGCACAAGGCAGACACAGGAAACCTGGCAAGAAAGTTGTTGGAGTGTAGGGCGAGGGGAACTGATAAGGACCAGGAGGAAAGAAGCAAGGCCGAGGGATGGTCTGAAGCAAATTAGAGCAGCCAGTGTGTGAAGAGGGTGGAGGAGAAAGTGAGAAGTGAGGTGGGGACCTCCAGCAAAGTGAAAGGAAACATTTAGGTTGGACTAGCACGCAGGCACAATGGGCTATTGTTCTTGGTATTTTGTCTGGGTGTAAAGTGCTAGGCAGACTGTTTAGCATTGAGCCACACCCCTAAAGCAGGCCACTGTTGTTGAAATGGAGCTTTACAGCATTCAGGCATGCTGCAGAAGAAAGATGTAGAAAAACCCAGTTAACAGAGGGAAGTGGAAAACAGTGCACGCTGTTACTCCGGCAGCTATTCAAGAACCATATTAAGCGTGTTTCCAGATAATACTGAAGGTCCTGCAACAACCAAGGCTATCAATTTCCCCATATACAACTGAAACTTGGAAAGCTTGAGCAGGTTAAGAAGCCATGTAACTATCCTCATTTTTAAAAAATTGCTCGTTTGGGCCCTAATATTGATTCATAATCAGCAAATTCAACTACACATACGGAATCCAAACTGGAATAGCAGTACATGCTATCCAGCAGTCAAGCCATTTCCTTATTTGAGTGACAGACAGGAAAGTTTTTTTTTTTTAAAAAAATGATTAAGACTAAAAATATCCTGATATCTCTAGACATTTTCAAGGCAAGAATGACATCATTTGCTTTTCTGTCCTCGGTGCCCGAATTGTTAACCTATGTTCATTAAAGATACGCTTAACAATGAACGAAAGAAAATAAGAGCCCGTGCAGGAAGTAGACCAGAGCAGCAGCTTGAGCAAAGCCATGAAAAACACCTGGAAGGCGACGGACCACAAATTGACAACAGTGTCTATTAACTAAAATGATATTGCGTAATTCTAGAACTGACAGATTTCATACCAACATTTGGATTGAACTGGTTATTTCTAGTCTCTCAGAAAGTCTGATACAAGGTAGCCAGTACTCTGGCCTGGTCACCTGTAGGCAAGTCAGTACAGTTTCCTGAACGGCGGTGTATGTGTGGGAGGGGGCTGTGTTTTTTACTGTTTTGGATCCCACCACTGAGTTACATCTTCAGCTACATCTACCACTTGTTTCAAAGAGACTTCTAATCATTTTAGAATCATTTGAACCCACCTTTAGAATTTGTGTATTTTCAAGGGTAGACAGAGAATCTCAGAGCTCACTGGCACAATATAGTTGTCAGGTTAACCAGGGCTGATGCAGTGCAACAGAGGCAGACCTATTGAGCATTTAGAAGATATGCTTATGGGCATAAAGTCTGACTACATTTTCTAAATGAATAAGAGGTATTTTTCTCATCACTCAAGAGACATGGCTTCTTTAAGAGGATCATCTGAAAATCTGAAATAAATTTACAAAGCAAGATTTGAAGCAGATTTGGTAGCAGGGCTTGTCTCTTACTCTTTTATGTTACTACATAGATCAAAAGTGGGTAATGACGCTATATCCAGAACACTGGATGTTCCCTCGTTCAAAACATAGCAATGACGTGTACATGGCTACATTTGAGAATTTATACAGATACATCCACAACATCCTGAAGCTGGTCTTGGATGTAGACACTAAGCCTTTTCTGTCTGTCACTTTGAGAGGAATTGCCTGGGCTTGGGTTTGGGGCAATTTTTACTGAAGAGAGGAGACAAAGCTCTTGGGAGTCGGTGATGCTGATGATACTAATTCATGTGGTCACCGAGATTCCAAGGAGGTATTTTCCTGCTCATAGTCATTTAGAATTTTTATTTGGAATCTATTACTTAGAGTTTTATTTGTCATTAAGTGTATGACTTAGTAAAGGATGGATGTCCACTTCCTACTAAACTAAAAAAAAATACTACAAAACATGTTATAAATATACAATTAGACAGTTTTTCACAGATCAAAAAGAAGATAGAAAAGTTTGGTTCGTATGGGGGCAAAATTATAAAACAGCTCTTCTCTCATATTGAGACTTCCATAAAACTGACAGCATCTTGGGGAATTGCTGCAGGGGAGGCTCAGGAATGGGAGGGGAGGGCCATCTTCATGGCAATAGCCTTTGGCAGTTATATTTCTCTCACCCTCAGTAAGCATCTGCTGTTTGGGCAGATGCTCTTCCAGGAAGCATTCAGCAGCATCTGGGGAAGCCAGGCAGAGTAGCAAGGAATAGTTTTAGACCCTCAGTGCGAGAACCAAGCCAGACTGTCCAACATATATGCAAAACTGCACCTATGACCTGAGGAATGCCTTCCTAAAGAGAAAACAGGCAACTGAGTGGCCAACCCTATTCTATTCCTCTGGTAAGGGCACCATCCTCACAGTAATTTCAGAGAAAAATGATCTCTATGACCTGGTTCATATTTATAAGAAGTGTCCTGGATGATTGGCATTATTATCACTTGGCCAACTAAGAACTTTATTCAACCACACCTCAAGATAAGTACACACGTCTGTAGTCCAGGCCCATGAGAGGCAGAGACTGGAAGACTGTTGTGCTGTTGTGAGAACAAGCCAATCTCAACCACATGGTAATATCCATTCATTCAAAGCTACATAGCAAGAACCAGTCTCGTGTGTGCGTGTGTACATACGCACACACACATGTGTACAACGTACATGAAGAAACATGTAACAATTTCAGCCACCACTTGAGAGTTAATAGAATGTATATATGTTTAGGTATTAGCCATCATAAACAAGTATCTGGATAATTTTAAAAAATAAACGTGTTGGTACATTCTTCTATCAAGTATGAAGTAAATTTTTTTCTACATTGACTAGTTATCAACATTGATAATACTCAGATGTGTATTCTAAGTTTTATTTAATTTGCATAGTGATTATTAACTCATCATAATCTGTTCTTGTACTCTCAGAATCCTGAACATATCAATTGTTATGATTTATCTGTCATGGACTTTGGGGACTTCACTTCTAAATGTGAAAGGTTAACACATGGGTATGTGTGCTCCCTTCATTCACAAAGAAAGGGCTTATGCTCACCCTCACGCTTGTCTACACCGTGAGGGCGTGTGCTTAGTGTCTTCAACGGTGCCTTTCTCCACTGAAAACCAAAACTATGAAAGAATGAGTAAGGTCAAAAAAATTACAATCTCCAAGTGGCCTTACTTCCTAGAGTTTTGTTTGATAGTCTTAACTGCCTCATCTGGCCCTCTGTTTATAGGATGCAGATGTGTCCTGCGAATAACATAAATGTGGATAACATGAAAGACTCTGGAACATCAATTAAAACTCGTACCCAAGAGAGCTGGAGGAAGATGTTGCGTTCTAGAGCTTATTTCCACAGAAACAGATAACTAAAGAAAATCACCATCCTATTACTGAACAATTAAGTCCATGAAATCGATAGCTAATAAAAATGTGCTGAGAAAAATAACAAGGGCTCGTGCGCTATCATTGAGCGCAGGAACTTATCAAATAAGAGAAACGGGTTCCCCTCTGCCCTTCTTAATCCTCACCACTCTCCCTAGCCAATTAGAATGTGGTGATGCCTACCTGTGATTTTAGTATAGCTAGTTGGTAGCAACACTCGGCTATGCAAGAGTTAAACGTCGGTTTCAACAAGGGAGCGAAGGAAAGATAATTCTGTTAAATGGTAAATGCTCTGCTGGGCATGGTGACGCATTCCTCTAGTGCCAGTGCTCAGAGAGGCCTGGAAGATTGGCAGGTCCAGGACAGCCTACGCTGTATCTAGGGAGATCTCTCAAAAAATCTAAAGGTCAGTCATGGAGCTTGGTGGCATCGTGTTCGCCTGTCACGCACAAGGCTCGGAATTCAGCCCCCAGTAAAACCCAGCCCAAAACCCACAAAAGGCTTCAGAGGTGACCAGGGCCTTAAAATCTCACCTAAGTGTATTCTTCTGTCCCATCTGAGTAGCAGGCTCGAAGTTCTACAGAAACTAGGATGCTCTGTTAGGACTCCTAGAAGAACGCCCAGCAAAACAAGGCTGATTTGAGGAAGTTATAGGGCAGAGGTCCCTTTATTAAATACGTGCTTCACGTGACTTACTGGAGAAATAATTTCTGAGTGTACTATAGCATACCCAAACGATTTAACCATATTATGTGGACCAGGTGTGTAAATCTCAGAGCAGAGCAAGTCTTCTGTTCATTTCCTGCCTCAAGTCCCAGAACCTTTCTAAGGCCCCTGCATGGGAGCTGACCAACCCTCCGAACCTGGACTGGGAGCCTCAGGACTCTGGCAGGGTGTTCCCACGCTCAGGCCGGGTGAGGAGGCCGCAGTGACCCCAAGGGGCCACGCCACGGCCTACCCTCCTCTCCTGGTCCCGGCTCCAGAGCGTGGGAGCGGAGACCGGAGGATGCGCACCACGACCCTGCCTGGAGCATTAGGGAAGCCAGCGCGGGCACGACGCCAGCGCGGCCCTGGGAGCAGGGCTGTTCACTTACTTGATGTCTTCCCACACCTCGGGACCATAATTGCGGATCACCAGCAGCTCCAGGGCATGGTTGACGAATCCGTACTGCAGGGCAGGGAAAGACTGAGGTCAGGGACCTGCTCCTTTCCACCGCGTCGCCCACCCCGCTCCGCTGGCCTGTCACTCGCCATCTGGTTGCGTTTTCGGGGTACCCTATACTAAAAGGGGGAGATTCCCGAGAATCAATGGATTCTCGGCTCCACCGTACCCCCCTTCCCCATCTTCTTACCCCTGCTCACCTGTCACCACGGTACAACAGGGACAGCAAGGGAATCTGAGCCCCGGAGCCTCCCACCTGACCCGGCCCGCGGAAGCGAGAATCACCCCAAGTCGAAGGCTGGCGTTGCGCGGTGGGGACCTACTCGGGACCCAAAGACTCAGAGCGCTCCAGCAGATCATGTGTCCCCACCTCCCACCGAAGGCGCTGTTTCCTGCAGCCTTCCGCTCTGTGCCCCCCTGCTTGCTCCTGCAGCACCGCGCAGTCCGCTCTCTAGTCTCTTAAGGTTCACCCAGCCTAGGTGTGAGGTTCCCGCTGAGCGTCCTGACAGCACTCACCATGGTGTTTGCGCCCGGAGCCCGGGAGACAGCCTCGGCACAAGGGTACCGCGGAAGAGACCCAGACAGCGACTACAGCGGCGACAGCGCACCCAGACCAGCACAGAGCTGCAGCTAGAGCATCAGCCTGGGCCAGCCCTGATTGCCACCTCTTCCCAGCCAATGACGAGTAGAGCCACAGGAGACCGGGCGCTGTTTCTTCCCATATCTCAGCCAATCAGAGAGAGCGGAGGGAATTCGGATGGGCTCAGAGCTACTGGGCTCCAGCCTTTTCCCGCCCTAGTTTGGTTACAAGTCCTTCATTTGAGGCCTTAAGGAAGATAGAGCAGAGCCAGCTACACTCCTCCCAGTAGTGGGTGGGTGCGTTATGATCCTGGTACATGTGTACTAATCCAGAAGTCTGCTTTCTGGCTTGTGGGGTGTGAGTATGTGTGTGTGTGTCCAGCATCTTCATGTTTATTGCAGTTATGCAGATAAACATTTTGTCTGTGTCTTTACATCTCAGCAGCTGGCAAACGTATAGCTAATTCTACGGAACTAACTAAACACATTTTACTTTTAACCACTAATTAAGTGTACAGACCATGATGCTCTGTAATAGATAAGAGGGTAAACAAGTTTATTAGACTTTCTGTCGCCGATACAAAGTACCTGACGGTAACCAGCAGAATTCACTTGGGCCCACGGTTTCGGTGGTTCATCGTGCTTGGCTTCTATTGCTTTGGGGCTTGTGGGGAGGCACAGCTCCTAGGGGACTAATTAACAGAGGCTACTCAGTTCATGACAGAGACATACGGATAGGCCTGGGATTGGCTATGGTTCCCAAGGACACCCACGATGGTCTACTTCCTCTACTAGGCTCAAACTCCAGAACTTCGAGAAGTATTCAAAATGATGCTAACGGCTGAGGACTGCGCTTTCAGGACCTGAGTTTCTTGGGGGATCCTTCACGTGGGGTCATAACTGAGAACAGAACGTTAAAGCATCGCTGTCCTTTTGTGAACTGCGCAGGATACATGGTATTCCAACCCAGCAGTTAGGGTTCCAGATGTTTTGAGTCTCTAGAATTCTCATGTGCTCCTGTTCTCAAAAATCATATGAATAGAAATGGGCCAGTAGAAAATACGTGGACATTTGGTTGATCTCACTCCAGTCTGCCTTCTAACGTGCTGGTGAGTCACTTAGCGGTGGAAGACTCATAAGGAACAAGAGCAGATCTATTTGGGGATCCTGTTGGAGGTGCATGGTTTTGAGGCAGCCCCGGGAAAGGTCAAAGGGCAGCCATCAGTCTCATGTAGACCCAAGAGTCTTTGTAAGCAATGAACTCTGTTTGAATCACCTCACTCTGGAGATGGGAAACGTCAAAGCAAGAACAGTACACGAGCACCCAAACATAGGCTGAGGAGGAATAGACAATAAGGAAAGGAGATGACAAAGAAGACATCAGGCAACCGAAACACTTCCCTCAAGGATGCTGTGATTAAACAGATGAATCTTTCAAACAATGGGACATCCAACTTTTATACAGCTATTTAAATATGAAGCCCTTTTTGAACTTTTAAAATTGCACATTATACAACTAACTATGAAAAGACATGAGGAAGATCAGATCCTCAGTGATAAAGACTCAGGCTAAGCAAAAGCCAGGCATGAAATCGTCCTCAATTAGGACCCGATTCTATAGAGTGGGGAGCAGCAGGGGTCAAATGAGCATGGCTGCCGCGCACACTGTACAAGCATAACCTGCAGGGAGAAGCTTCAGAAAAGGATCGATAGAATTATGGTCCTGACGGGAGGGCCAAACACTCACCTTCTCTGCTGTAGTATTCTGTTGTGTGGCATGCTCCTCCAGATGGAAACATTCTTTGCAGGAGAGAAGGGGGAGGCTCATGTCACTCTAGGTAAATGAAATTCACCTGGGAGAGCAGGGAAGCTTGAAGAACGCCCAGCCTCGGCTTTACTGAAGCCGCCAATAAATGCAAGAGGAGGCCAATCTGAACAGAATCCCTATCTAAAATATCCCTCGGATTTATTCTGACTCTGTAAAACTTTCCTTAAGGCATAAATATTCTCTCAAAATGTAAACTTTCTGTTTTGATATTAATGGTTAAATAGAGTACTAACTAATTCTAACCTTAGACTTTGTTGCTTTCTGTACATCATTTCAGGCCTTTTTATTGCATCACTGCCAGAATTCCTCGGATATTAAACATTTTCTATGTGAGAAAAACTGATGAAGGAGATAGAAGAATGATATCCACAGGATTCCTGTTCTTTGGCCCAGCTATGAACCTCTCTAAGCACCTGTTTTCTCTTCTAAACATAAGACAATCCAGGGTATTTAATGTAACAATATTTTAAAGCACATACAGCATTAGCATGTGGTAAGCTCTCATCAAATATTAGCTTTATAATCCATTTAAACAATGTGATTCTTAAAAGTACAGATAGTTACTGTTTGCACATGTTGTGTTTGAGTTAAAACAACTTGCTTAAATCTCATAATAGTATTATAGAGTGTCTATAAACCAGATTTCTAGGACCTCCCTTTATTCTCTTGAACTCAACAGACAGCAGTCAGTGTCAAAAGAATAAAATGGCCCCAGATGTATGTTATTCCATTAATTCATGGGAAAGAAAGAAAGTCCATTCTGGGTTCTGTCTTAATTCATTATCTTCCAAACTAAAAGTATTCAGTTCATGGAACAGCTCCCTTTCTTTTTTTGTTAGGAATTGATTACATTCGGCTTTTATTCTATTTGAAATGAGACTATTTGAAATGTCCATAAATAATTGATCTTCAAGAGCAGACTTATTCTTTAGGCATAAACTCTTTAGTGGTTTCTTCTGTCTAAATTAAGGTAGAACTACCTTCAGGAAAGCAAGGAGTTTCTCATGTGGAAAAATGGCGTAGTTGACAGAAATGAATTAGGCAACCTTCGATCCTGACAAAATGTCCACACCCTCGTCTCCACAACCCTTGGCAGGTAATTTGATTAAAAGGAAGTCATGTAAGTAGGGCTTAAAGGATGGGGCAAGAGTTTGTGCAAGACAAGAATGGCTAAGCGCTCTCTTCCCTGAGTGAGACAGACAAATCAGAAAGCAGGTGTCTCACTGCTTTCCTCTAACGATGGTGAAATACTGTGATGAAGACGATTTACAGAAGTAAGACCATTGCAGAGAGTTCACAATGGCAGCGGAGGCATGGCAGGAGGCCGCTGGACCAAGAACCTGGCAGAAATATTCAATCATACACTTGAAGCAGAAAGAGTGAATTGATAGTGGGACAAGGCTATTGACCCTCAAATCCTGCCCCCAGTGATGCATTTCCTCCTGCAAGAACGCATTACCTTGCAACGTTCCCAGACAGTATCACCAATCAGGGAAACAAATGTTCAAAAATGTGAACCTAAGGAGGGGATATGTCTTAAAGCAGCAGCACACTTGGTCAAGAAGAGAGTTCTCAGAATTCAATTTGTCAGCATGGTCTTGAACTTCCAACCTTGAGAACAGTGAAAAATAAAAACCTATAGATTATGTCTATATGCTTTTATGGTAGCAGTCTAAGCTGACTAAAACTGGTGTCCAGATTACATTCAAACTAAATCTTTCAGAAATGTCAGTAGCAGCAGAAATTCTCCATACACAACTCTTATGACTATATTAAGTTTTTGTTCTCTTGTTTTCCATGGTTGTGTTTGCTGTGAAAATGTCCACACAAGAAGAAGCTTGTATCTACCACAGGCCACTCCGGTCATAGAGAAGCAGTTATTTTTTAATTTTACATTTTGTAATATTTAATAGTTTTTGATTTAAGGACAAAAATATTTTCTTTGGCTGGGCAGTGGCGGCGCATGCCTTTCATCCCAACATTCGGGAGGAAGGAGCAGGCAGATCTCTGTGAGTTCAAGGGCAACCTGGTCTACAAGAGCTAGTTCCAGGACAGCTAGGACTGTAACACAGAGAAACCCTGTCTTGAAAAACAAGCAAACAAAAAAAAAAATAAATACTCGCTTTGTGACAACAGATTTATTCTAGAGCCTAAAGATTTTCTTCACCATCTTCTCAGAGCTGGAAAAACACCAACAGCATAGTAATTTGTGAATTCCCTAGTGTTTATTGTTTTTCTCATTGCATGCAAACACTAGGACTATGTATAAGGAAAGACCTCTTCCTGCATTGAGAACTAGGTTAGGTTTGAGCAAGCACCAAGGATGAAGAGAAAGGCTGAGAGAAGAGGGAGGCCATGGGTCAGGAGTCCCCTCTGGGACAGGAAGTCCTCCTGGGGAGGCGAGGCACGTTTCCAAGAATGTGAATGAGAATGCGAGCTGCCACTTGTTCCTTGTGACTCTAAAGGTTTAACTGGTTGTGTAGATATGCACAATCGCCTCTTCTAGATGCCACATCCGCCACTCCTCTTCAGGTCCTCAGCTCAGCAATTAGCTAAGCACAGACTCTTTACCTTTCTCACAGAGTAGCTCTCTGGGTCTGGTATGACATTGGGAAGCATATAGATCTCTCCTACTCTAGCCTGTGCATATTGACATTTGATTATCTTTATCATAACCTACAGAGCCTATGAGAGAGTTAGCAAGATAGAGAGCATCTAAGGAGGTTAGAAGTCCCATGACTAACTTAATACACTCCTGGTCTCAGAAGTGAACAAGTGCTGAGACCTCAGTGTTTTTGTAGAAAAAGAGGGCACACAAAAGTTAGGAAGACAGGATTGCTCTTTGTAAAATTTTATTTATTTTACATGTATGGGAGCTTTGTCTGCATGTATGTCTGTGCACCATATATGTACCTGATGCTCAGGGAAGGCAGAGGTGGGTGTCAGATTCTGAGGGACTAGAGTTACAAATGTCATATCAACAGCCATGATATGACATTCATAGAAATAGAACCCAGGTCATCCAGCAGAGCAGTCAGTGCTCCTATCGACTGAGCCAGCTCTCCAGTCCCCAAGATTTCTCTTCTGAAGACAGCTCTAAGAATCATCATTGGGTCCAGCAAGAGTCCCATTTGTTTTCCCAAGACTGCATCCCCAAGCCCTAAGGGTCCCCCACTGCGCCCTAAGGATCTGCCGCTACTCCCTACCTCTTAAGAGCACTGCCACCTCTCACATCACCACGCTGAGACCCACGATTTGAAGCATGAACCATCTTGAGATAATCCAAACTACACACCATCTGTATCTATTGACCACTCCATTTGGTCAAGAGCATCTTTACCAGAGCAGCATGGTTCATTGCCATCTGCAGGCTTAGACTTATCTTAGTCAACAAGAGGAGAATCTAGACTAATGGCTGCTCATCAGGTATCTAACATCTCTCTTAAATCCTGGAGTTACAACAATTCCTTTCTGTCCACATTCTATAAGCACAGACTAGGGGGAAAGGCCACCTTTACTGTGTGAGATGATAGGAAGAAATGGGAATGATCAGAATAATCTATACAATCTTAAGCATTTATTGAAGGCTTACTCTTTGCCAGACATTATTCTACACTTTGTACTGCCCGTTATTTCTGTGGTCCCCATTATCATGAGATCGATGGGCTCTGTTCAGACTAAGTCCAGCCACAGACAAGATAATATAGAAATATCTACTTCTTACATAGCTATACAATATATGCAATAACATATACAACACACATATACATACATATATACAACACAATATAAATATTTATATATTTTATTAATATATTTAATATTTTATGTGTATTACTGAGAGCAGGCAGCGTCTTTATGGGGCAATGCCTCCATACCTACACAGAGAGAGACTGATCTTCTCTCAGGTCAGGCAAACAACTTCTATGCTCCCTATTGGTGTCTGTCAGTTGGTGCACTTATTTCACATAGCCTGGAATCCATTAGCTCTGAGGAAAGAAGAAACACACTCAAGTGAAGAGCAAAGTGTACCCTCCCTACTATACACTTGAGCTGCTTACAATGAGGGAGGAAGGGCACCTTTGAAAAGATACACATGGGGGAAAATGCCATCTCTTTGCAAATGCAGGGACACGTCTCTTTCTGACAGGTGTGGACAGGGCTGTCACCTCTCATTGACTTAGGCATGATTTAAGAAGGAACTGTGGGGTTTCATCCCTCTCTTTCTGTCTGCTTAATAAACAATGAACCTGCTTTTGGACAACCAGCTCTTGGTGTTTGGCGGCCTCACCTACCGAACTGCGCCAAGAGTAGAGAGTAGCTTCTTTTCAGGAGGAATTTGGAATAAAGAGTGAGACTGTGACGAAGCACATTTTAAGAAACTTTCATATACTCTATAGAATTTTCTTGTACCTGATCCAGCGAACCTAGGGAACTAGGAGAATTTCACAGAAAACTCCCTGGACATTGGATTCATATTTTTTTATTGCCATCGGGGGAAAGGAAGGCAGGAGTGTGAAGGACAAGACGTTTCATGGAAACTAGACAGCTACCTTTCATTTGGTCCATTTGCTTGGAAGTCATTGCAAGAAGCCGTATAGTTGTTAAAGCAACTATTTCCTAAAACCCATTACCTATCTCGCAATGAAAACCCAAGTGGCTCACACAAGTCTGCCTTTTAAATGGAATTCTAAAGGAGTTTCTAAAGTCAGTTTGTTCAGTCGCAGGAGTCCATTGCAGTGTCTCTTACCATGGATAAGCAGTCACCGACTGGGGGGGCAAGCATGGTTGGCTGCTGGTATTTCCATAACTATGAGTATTGCTCGGAAACCATTTCAGTATATCTCCACTTCTGAGACCAGGACTGTATTAAGTGAGGCATGGGACTTTAAACTGAGCTAACTTTTTCTCTTCGTGGTGTACACCTTGGTAGTGGTGATGATGGGAACCAAGTCTTGGAGCGGTTGTGTTAAGTCTACATGGACCTAGGGTGGTAATTTAGAGACTGGTATTGGCGAATGAAAGAATTCAAAAGAGCAGGTTAGTAAAGACCTCTAATATGCTGTGTACAGAGAGTTCCAGAAGAGTGTGGTGGGGTAGAATGAGGACTAGGGAAGACATGGAGCATCTGAGAGACTCGTGAAGTGATTTGACTGAGTAATGATAGAAATGCAGACAGGAGCGGACTCATTGTGAGGTCTCCGATGGATTCTGATAGACACAGATACATCCTGCACATTTGCAATGCAAATGAACCAGGAAAAACGAATGGCATGTCAAGTTTCTTCCCATAGTGGGCACCTCCAACATAAACGAGTATCTCTGACTTGGTCCAAGGATTCAGGACTGATAGTTTACAAAGTTAGTAACCATGTACTGCATACTGGAGAATTGTGGGTCGTTGTTGTGAATAAATACTGCCTGAAGGGACCAGAGCCTTAGTCCCTGGGAATTGCCACAATATTTATAAAGATGCCAGATCCACAACCACCGTCACCAGAACTTTCCAGTGAGTTTCATTTTTTTCTTCCACCATGTGGATTGCCTAACACACTGTTCTTCCAGTTTCTTGGGCTTTTTTGCTTTGTTTTGTTTTAGTTTATTCTGAAGTTACCTCATAATTCTTTCTACCATAAAGAAGGGCTTGGCAGAACTTCAGAGTAAACAAACATCTCAGCAGACTTTTTAGGACTTGGGCACCATGCAAGATTGCTCTGCTAACCAATTTTCTTCAAACTCCGAGATTCACTTACAGTTTCTTTTTCTGGCATCAAGTGTTTAAAAAAAATATTCGAAGCTTGAAAACACTTCTCTCTACAGTCTTTTTATGGAATATCTTAGATTAAGCCTTACATCTGCCATTTAAATTTTGTCTTGATTTTAACTGCTATATTTTAGACTAACACAGTAACATATCATGAAAGTAACTTAATTATGATTGCAACGGATCTGGCCTGATACGGAAGAAGTGAGGGTTTGAGATTATCACATTTTCCCTGTTAAGTTTTGAATTTTTTTTAAAAAAAATTAATCATTTATGAGTACTTTCCTATTTTCTTATAGAAATGTCAAATTTGAAGAACTGAACACGAACAAGGAAGTAAAAGTTTTAGATGAAAATTGTGTGGGCCGTGTGGGTTGCTCCCAACAGATGCGTATGTGGCTAGGAAATGGAGATTAATAACATGCACGGCATTTGAAGTGGCCTCAGATGAAAACACCCCGTGAGTCCTATCAGTGTCGTAAAGAAACATTTGGAGGGCACGCCACCATCACAAACCCAGACGCTGAC
Source organism: Neodon shergylaensis (assembly GCA_025134845.1). Classification (NCBI taxonomy): domain Eukaryota; kingdom Metazoa; phylum Chordata; class Mammalia; order Rodentia; family Cricetidae; genus Neodon; species Neodon shergylaensis. Next base: position 3,657,899 of record JABTXL010008166.1, on the reverse strand, counting down.
TTTCTAAGGAAGGAAACTGGATGCAGCAAACACTCCAAGGGACGGAGGGCTTCTGCAAGAAACGGGAGCCTTTTCCATCTTCGTGAAACACATAGAGACTTTCCAGGTCCTGAGAAGTCTCCAACCAATGGCTCTACATTATGTTGTGACCCTGTAAATCCTGGTTGGAAATGATTTGGTATCTTCTGCGTAATCAAGCAAGCAAATCTGCCCTAGCTGTTCGCTAGAACTTTGACAATTGAATCGCCTTTCCCCTTATCTCTGCTGAGTAGTTTGTTTGGGGGAAGATGCTAACGGCTGCCTTTGCAAACACCCCCCACCCAGGTACCATATCTGGTGCTGTCACCATTTAATTCTACGTGTAATTGTCCAACTCACATAAAGAACATTATCCTCAAAGTATACAGGTCATGGAGGTCAAATATTTATACAATTTAATGAAAAGTAGGGAGTCGCGGTGTTTAGAAGTGTTACTGTTCCCCAAAGGCCTGTGTGTTGAAGGTTTCTTCGCCAGCGTGGCACTCTTGGGAAGCAGTGACGCCCTTACCAGAAGGGGGCTAGTGAGAGATCAGTTAGCAACTTAAGGCCTGCCTGAGTGGGTAGTGAGACCCTTCCCTTTCCTCTCTGTACTCTACCTCACTTCCCGGCTATGGCACGAACACGTGGTTCTCGTCTGGGGACTGAACAGATGCCACCACACTTGCAAGAGCTTTATTGAGTCGGTTATTCTGTTCATTCTTCTGACAAAAGACCCCAAGGATAATGTGAACTGTTTTCCACTAAGAGAGAAGCGACTGTTCGTGCTGCCACCCCTGTGCACTAACACTCATTGTCATCTATGCATTTCCTAAAACAGTTTTTGAAAACCACACCCTGTCTCTCAACCACATCCTTTCAGGTCCAGCATGTCCCCCTTTCCTTGTCTCATGGTTCTAATACTGTTGGAGAAGCAGAAGGCAATGGCTTGGCTTTGTCAATTGTTAATGGGCCCTCACAAGCAGGTCTACGGAACCTACAACAGAGAGTCTCTCCGGGAAAATAATTTTTGATAATATTTTTATTTAGTAAAATGCCAAAATAATAGAAAAGTTACAAGATTCAGACATGGAGTGTCCATGCTTCTTTTACTTGGCTATCTACAGTCCCTCCCTTTTTTCCAGGTGTACACAGGTGGCACAGGTGACAGAGGTGAACGTGATCATATATCATATACACATGAGAGATACATGCAGTTTCTTCCCACCGGTTGGCTTGGAACTCAGGACCGCATGCATGCTAGGGGATTTTGCTCTGCCGTTGAGCTATATCTCCGTCCCTAAAAGACCGGGTGGAATTCTAATTAATGTGCAAGCATCTGAATCAGATTATTAGTGGCATAGCAACTTGTTATATACACAGGTGATGAGAATGATGTCCTGTTTGGTGCTTCTAATTGCCTGTATAATTCCTATTACTTTCCTTGTAATGAATTTCAGTTCCAGAAAGAGAAAGAGCGTGTTTAATGAGACACGACCAGCCTTTAAAGAAACCCACTGGAGTGTTTTAGTCGTACCCTTGGGAAACTGGGGCTTGGCAAGTGGTGACTATTAGATCCGATGCCTGGAGACTAGTGGAGGTAGTAAAGGACTTTTAAGTGGATTTTCTTTTCAAATCCATGCCTAAAAAGTCAGAATGAATATAGCTCTGCTAATACCGATTCAAAAACCCGACTATGCATCTTTCTCTTGCCTTAAAGTTGATCTCGTTTTAAAGTCGTATCCTTTACCAGACTGAACACTGGGACTTAATTTGGGAGAGAATATGAAATGACATCAGCAGTAAAATCCAAGCTCCATGGTGACGGAGTCACTCAATAGCAGAGCCCTTGCCTAGCATGCATGAGCCTTCTGCTCTATCCCCAGAATCACACACACATGCACAAGGCGGGTGGAAGAAAGAGGGCTTGAGAGGAGGGCATGGGAGGGAAAGGAAATTAGTTCAAATTCCAGAAAAAAATGTTTGGAAATCTCCACAAATGAAACACAGTAAGGTTTTCTTCATTAGTATTAGTGGTTTCTTTAGAAAACGCTATTAAGATATTTTAACTAGAATAAAAGCTTCACAGATGTACACCAAATAACACAAAACTTAATTCTTACACAGACACTAAAATGGTCAGCAGAAATACTTATGAAGCTATTAAAAAGGATAAAAATAAGTCTCATTTTCTACTTCTGAGCTAAAACTTTCCTCCTTGGATTTCATGGCTCAACATGGCAGTAGCGGATCATTTGGTCATGTATGTATGAGAACACGTTACCAATGCGCTCTTTTGCAGGCTCTCTGTATGCAAGGTTTAATCCATGTCGCAATGCCTTAATTAGATTAGATTAGATTATCACATTTTAACTGTAAGCCTTTTATTGCGAAAATTTTGCTATTAGTATGTTTCACATGGATTAATAGGAAGTAAATTTTCATTGTTAAATAAAATAGGCTTTGCCACATATAGAGTCAAAACAAAAAAAAGCATTTGTTTTATGATATATTGTGCTATGGAGAATATTTCTAATGTTAAACATGAAAATATTCTTTGATAAATGCAGAACTATTTTATACCACATTTGATCTAATGTCTAATTGCTTATTTTCTAAAAAAAAGAAAAAGGGGGAATAAAAGAAAAGAAATACACACACAAAGATGTAGCTGAAAAGAAGGTTTGCAGGCCTACTGTGCTACAGACGCTGTGCTTAAATGAGGAAATTTAATCAGATGCAGCTTGAAAAGGCCAGAAGCTCCTAGAGGATTAAACACTGTCACAAATACAATTTAATAACCACGGCATTGCACTGGGCACAGGCTGTAGGTGAATCCATGGCTTTATATAGTTGAACTTGGCTATAATTGCCTGGGATATGTACAATGTGCTGGATTTTGAGTGCAGGTAGTGATTGTTCTAGAACAAGACTATGTCCTCAAAAGTCACTTTTGAGGTTTCTTTCTTAAATAGAAGAGGATTGAAATGCTGACGTGTATACATTTTGTTATGTTAAGTGGGAGGCAGAGGAGACAAGGACTTAGTTCCTGAAATTTCAACACTGCTTTTCATCTTCTGTAATCCTAAACTCATTTCAGAGATTCTGCAAGTCCTCAAAGGAGTCAAATCCGTACACATGTGGCTCCCTAATCTACTCCGGATGCTTTGCCTAAGAAGTTGGCGTTTCCATTTTCCATATCTTTCTGCTGGAACCATGGCTTAGAATTAGGTCCTTGCTGCTGATAAGCATCCAGAAAATGACAGATCCCAGGAATGTCACTAGGGAAGTTTGGTGGAAGCTCCTCCCTTGATCTCGGGGTAAACACAAAACCAGGACAATCTTTGAGTAACCTGAAAATAAAATAGCATTAAGTTTATTTTATTCTAACAGAAACATTTGGCAGTTCAGGACAAGACAACAGAAATAATTGGGTATTACTACAGTAGTCACATTAGGGATAACTGATAAAAAGATTCCCATAAGTCAATAGATAGTCACACACACACACACACACAGACAAATGCTACAAAGAATCTAAATCATACATTTGGCTCATATTAAAAGAAAAATTAATTATGCAATATTGGGGATAATGTGATTGATATAACAATGAAATTCATAAACATAAACTTTAAGTTTTAATCATAACAAACATATATCATTTTAATGTCACTGAAGAGGGTTTCTCCTAAGTTTAAAATGATAAATGATTGTCTGATGAGGGATTCTCCTCTGTATGCTGTGAATACCACTGGTTAATAAAGAAACTGGCTTGGCCTGATAGGGTAGAACAGAGCTAGGTGAGAAGAACTAAACTGAATGCTGGGAGAAGGAAGGCAGAGTTTGAGGAGAGGCCATGGAGCTGCTGCTGGACAGACACACTGAAACTTTGCTGGTAGGCCACAACCTCGTGGTGTGATGCACAGATTAATGGAGATGGGTTAAATTAAGATATGAATTAGCCAATAAGATGCTAGAGCTAATGGACCAAGCAATGATTTAATTAGTACTGTTTCTGTGATTATTTTGGGGTTGAGCAGCTACGAACCAGCAAGTGCCCCCCCCAAAATAATTGGCCATTCATTCATTCACTCATAACTATACAAATTCAATTGAGAAATTATGGGAAAAAAAGGTAAAATTATATAAGTGATATGAAATTGGTTTTTAAAATATTAGTGGATTTTTAAAATGAATTCCATAAATGTAGGATTCAAATGAGCTCTTTGGTGGGAGGGGCTTGTTGGAGACAGTGCTTCTTGTAGCCCAGTTTGGCTTACAACACACTATTTACCTAAGGATGACCTTGTACATCTGAACCTCCTGACCTCATCTTCTACATACTGGGATTGCAGCATGCACAACCACTGTTGGTTCATGCAGTGGTGGGGATATCACCCCAGAGCTTCAAGCATCATAGGATAAGCATGGTACCAATGGAGGCGCTTCTCCAGTCCCTAAATGAACTTCAGTTGTATGTGTAGAACTCTACTTATTGTCGGTATCTATTTGTATAAAGGCACATAAACATAAGGGAACAGTGAGAGAATGACTTGCAATATGGAAGCTTTTATGTTTTCATAAGGTGAAATAGTATGATATTCTTGGGATCTGTAGGGATCTGGAATACTTTGTTTCTGTAGGGTCTCCATTAAGGGGCTTTTTTAAAAAATAAGACAAAATCTATAAAATAATTGAAGTCTATGGACATAGAGAAGCTGTTTATTTTCTGGTTAAATGTGGATAAGTGATACCACAAGACAGGAAATCATTGGCTCAGGTTGCTAAGTGACTGTACTGGGATTGAACCTACAGCTTCATTCAAGCTAGGTCAGCCCTTTACTACCGAGCTATGTCTCCAGTCCTCCTTTAACTTTTTAAAAACGATTTAATTATTCATGTTTTATGTGTATGGGTGTTTTATCTGCATTTTATATATGTCTGGTTGTCCTTGAGGCCAGAAGAGGGTTGCTGGATCATCTGGAACTGGAGTTACCAAACGTGAGGGTGCTGGGTACTGAACTTGAGTCCTCTGGAAGAGCAGCAACTGCTCTTAACTGCTGAGCATCTTTCCAGACCTCTCCCTAATGTTTTCATTTTGTGCCAGAGTCTCATAAATTTTCCAGGCTGGTTTGAACTCACTGCAGTTCAAACTCTTCCTGAACTTGATCTCACCCTGATTCAGCCTTCAGAGTAACCTGAATTCCAGGCCTGTGCCACCACTCACACTAAGATCTCCTCTTGATGCTGTGTGACACTTGGCTCCTGTGTTACAATGTCACCATTTGCTGCTGGTCCTCAAGAATGCAGACTGAAATTGGTTAATTACCTGACAGTTTTCCTCTGCTGGACCCCCCCCCCCACTTTTGTCCCTGTGGTTCTGAAGCAAGGAATTTAACCCTTGTCCTTGTTGTTGCTGCTGGTGGTGGTGGTTTTTTGTTTTTTTAAACCCTTTGGGTCCCACCTGGTTTATATTAATGAGATGACCCAGAGTGGGGCCAGAGTTCCAGAAATATCTTCCAGGTTAGAAGAGGACTGAGGCAGGGGACTGGAAACTGTGTTTTATTAACCAAGCGTGTGGGGCAGTCCATCCTCCCTCAGAGCAGGGCATGCAGGCATTAACTGTTAAAAGAGCAGAGCCTCCTGGTTATGGCTCCACTGTTGTGCCAAGGGCCAGTAATACGTCCAGATTGCACAGGACTCTGCACTTGGAGCCCAGCCAGGCTTCACCTTCTTCATTTGCCTGATCATGACTTGTATTCTTTACAATTAAGGCATCCTGGGTTGCTCAGGCATCATTTACCTGAATCTGATACTATTCTTACAACTCCCTTGGAGGGCTCAGGGCAGCCCTCATATCTGTAGTTAGTTGGTCCAAAAGTGCTATAGCCCAAGAACTCTTGGAGTGTGGCCGGTCTCTGATCTTAATCAGTTTTGTTGAGCACTGACCCCTATCCCCTATAAAATGTTGTCATTGTGTTAACTCTGGGCAGCTACTGTCAGAACTGTCCACCAAGATACCAGCTGGTGTCAGAATACCCACTGATATACTGAAAAGGTTAACACACATTCAATAAAAATAAGTATGAAAGAAGATGTGATATCTGTTAAGAATTAATGCTATAATTATCTCTGAAGAGTAGTGAAAGCCTTAAAGGAAGTTAAAGTAAGAATTCTAAACGTAATTTCATTTTATTTTCCTGTAACATTTCCAATGCAAATAAAACAGGAGGGGGAGGACAGATACAAAAGACAACGGCATCAAAGGGAAAACCGTGCATTTTAGGTTCTTAATGCAGTCGGTACCTGTATGTTGTGGGGCTGGCATTGATTAATGCAATTGGTACCTGTATGTTGTCAGCAGACTCCTAACACAATCAGTACCTGTATGTTGTGGGGCTGACATTGATCTTCCGCGGTACACTGCAGGACTCAAATTTGTTAGCCAGAGTGACGTTGTTTCCAAACAGGCAGTAGCGGGGCATCTTAACTCCGACAACTCCAGCGAAAACTGACCCAGAATGCAGTCCAATTCGCATCTGAAAGCCAAATAACAGTGTTCCCATGTTCCCAGTCTCTGGAAAGTCACTTCCCACTTGCCAGTATTGTTTGAATGCGTTGTCTAGATGCTTCTAACCAGTGTAACTAACTATAGTGGCAGTTCATTTGTATTTTAATAAACACAGCCACACTGGCCAGTCTTACAGATCAGGCAACAATAACACTCACCTTTAATCCCAGTAGCCACACTAGTTTGCCATAGAAACCAGCTGGTAGTGGTGCACGCCCTTAATCTCAGAATTAGAGAGGGTTATATAATGGGAGAAGACAGCTCTCAGACTCAGTTTCTTTCTGACGTTTCCTGGAGGCAAGATTACCATTTCGAACTCAGGTCGAGATAAGAGTCAGTGACTGATTGCCTTGTTTCTCTGCTCTTCGGGTTGAACCCCAAGATCTGTCTCGGAAGTTTCATTAATCGTGATTCAACTAACTCCATCACGTTCCTCTCTTTCAGTCAGTCACCCTCTAATGGCCATACAAAGCCACTTTACCAGGAGTCAGTGGTCACAGCAGGTAACTCTGCTCCGTAGGGTGTTTGGTTTTATTTCACCTGTCTTTAGCATCTGGAATAAACTTGTTCTCAGGCTTCTCAGGATCACTGTGGCAGAATAATTAAGAACCCCTGGGTTGCTCACACAAAGCTGCTCTGTCCTCTAAAGGAGAGAAACATCCTTTCTTAGAGTCTAGCAGGAAATTCTTGAAGCAAGGCCAGAGGACCACCTGTAGTTGCAGATAGTCAGAAGGCTAGAGCAGGATGTTCTCCTGAACTCTGGAGCTTGAGGTCAGCTTGTGGGATCTAAAGCAAAACACTTTGCTTTACAGTAATTGTATGCCAAACACAAGTCCTTTATTTAAGTGACTAGCAACTGAGGAAAAGAATTGTAACATTGAACTGGAAATGATAGAGGGCAGAGAAAATTGTAGATTGTCGGGGACCCAGAGCCCTGTCGCTACCTTCTCTACTGTCTAGACTCAGGAACCTAAAACCCAGACTCACACAACATGAAACTTAGGCGATATCTAAATAGAAGATACAGCCCCAGCTGTCCTGGAGCTGACGATATAGCCGAGCGGAGTCTTGATTGTCTGATTCTCCTGTTTCCACCTCCGAGTGTTGGAACTGGGATTAAAGACTTTTAAGTGGGTTTCTCTTAAAGATCCAGGCCCTTGAGGAAGTGAAAGGATGCGCACATTCTTCACCGACGACTGCAGCAAGCATGCTAACAGACAGTAAGGATATGATATTATGCTCTCGTTTTCAGCTTCTATATCCAGCTGTTCACCTGAAAAGTTTTATTAGTTGTGTGCCCCTTAAATAAAGGCCGAAGACCCGGTTATCTGAGGGGTTGCTTGCAATTAAAAGACTCTGCGTGTTTTTAATACAATAATAAATAATACATTTTTTTATTCAGGTGTGGTGGCTCATGCCTTGAATCCTAACACCCCAGAGGCAGAGGCGGAGGTAGAGACAGGTAGATCTCTGTGGTTTGAGACCAGTCTGATCTACAGCGTGAGTACCAGGACAATCAGGGCTGCATAAAGAAACCCTGCCTCAAAAATAAAAAGTGATGGGGATGGAACATAGCACAGCAATCCGTGGAGGTCCGAGGCCAGCTCCGCAGGCTGGGTTCTCTCCTCCTACCTTTGACTGTTGAGGAGAGAACTCACCAAGGCTGCACGGTGTCTTTGGTTATTGCTGAGCCATCTCTCCAGTTCAGGCACTTCTTAGTTTACAGCTAATGTTGGGCATTTGCTAGCAACGTCCTAGAATCATTCATGATGTCCTACCCCAAATTCCCCATTGTTCACAAAGCAGAGCATCAGGAGAGGAGACTTCTGAAGATCTGCTTCCTGTGCCTTCGTCTCCCTCTGCTTATTCCTTCATCTATAAACAGGGGTGGGGATTCCTAAAGCCAGAAGTCTACACTAATAAACAAAACTTAGCTGTCTCCTGTACCTAGGTTTTTCATCCTTAGTAGAATGTGGATTTACACAGTAATAATTGTACAATGTTAAGTTGCACAAATACAACCTTAGCACAACTATGCTAAGAAGGTTGTGTTCTCTTGGGCACACTCTTGCTCCAGTTTCTCTTTTGATTTTCAGATTTTTTTAAATGATAAGTTTACCATAACGTTTTCTTGTTTTATTTCATAAGTAATATGTGAGTGTATTCCCCTCAGAGATACAGCCAAAGCCCCACATGTTCCTCCCACACAGCTCTCCCTGTCTCCCCTTCTCCAGCTCTCAATCTCACATTTACCCCAAATTCAAGAACAAAAGGTCACCCATAAGATGATCTGCATGTCTGAATGAACTTCTTTCCCCTAGGAAAAGACAGTAAAATAATGAAAGGCAAAAGGGATTACATCTCTCATAACTCTCGAAGGGAACCTTATAATAGGGAAGCCCTTGGTTGGAGGATTGTTTTGGTGTTGCCTATTTAATCTCCTAGGCAGCTAAGCGAGGACGGTACCTGATTCGAATTTTCCTTTTTCCTGCCTCTTATTGACTTTCACTGTAAATCCAGTTCTCAGATCTCTAACCATAGCCTGCTCAGAGTTTCCCAATCTGAGGGGATGAGGATGAATGAGGATAGCAGTAAGAAGGGACTTCATGATACACGGATGTGACTATGCTAGCGGACAGCACAAAGTTAGGAAACAAACACATAAAAAAAAAGAAAGAAATACCAGGGAAATAGTTCTCACTTTTTTGTGAGGAAACCAGATGGATCCAAGACTTCAAATTCAGATTCCCAAGGAACTTAAACAGCCTTCAATAGTTGTCCCCCAAATTAAATGAGACAATGTCTAAATCACAGTGTGCAGCCCTCCATACACACTCATGTTTCCCTGTCTGCTAAAAGCACTCCCCCCTCAACCCTGAGTTGTTCACTGTAAGTCTCTAAATCCTTCAGGTATTTCACAGGACTGCGGATGAATAGGCAATGAAAGACCTAATTAATATCTCACTTCACAGGTCACTAAGACTAACCTGTTATTTCCCAGGTAATTATCTTTAAGGTTAACTATAAATAATTCTCCTAGCTGCAAAAATAAGAAAGACTACATTGAGGCAGCTAACAAAAATCCTGCCATTAATCTTCTGATACAGATCTGACATATAAAATTTAAGTGGCAATCTTGACCTTATTGCTCACAGTCTAGATAGTTTTTAATATTTATTGTGGTGTTATGAACTCTTTTACCAAAATATTAGAAAATAGCCATTTGTATCTTCTCTAAAAATGCAAGGTAGAAACTAAATCTGTTAATGTGAGAGGCCGGGAAGCTACTGAAACACAGCTGCAAGGGATTCCGTACCCATCTTCTGCAGGGTTGGAAGCTGCGCTCCCTCCCTCCCCTGAGCAGACAGGTGACTGCCGTGAATGACAGAAGAGGCGGAAATGCCTATTCTGTGTAAGGTTAAGTCATGGAAGGCCATGCCAACATCTGCCTGTCATTCGCTGGGATGTCAGCCACCAATGGGAAACGTACGAGTGCTCTTAGCCCACCATGCTGGAGCATGTAGTGTGTGCGTAGACAGTTGTAGCTGATACCAGACTTCCTACGGTCCTACCCAGCAGGTGCGTAAAGCTGCTATTTTGGAATGGATCCTTCTGCTCATGCACTACAAGCCTAACTTTTCAACAGACTCCAATCGACTTGGTTATTCTTAGCGAGAGTCCCAGATATTTTACACCGGAAACTTGGCAGCCTTCTCGTAAGTTCTTCAGGCTCATGATGTGCAGAATCAATGTACAACAAACGGCTGTGGACTCACACTAGTGAATGTTGGGACGTAGGCAACAGCAATCTATGAATGAGCTGACCGACGAATTTGAGAAGCTCGTGAAGGCTTAGACCCACGGCTTCTCTTAAGGTTACAGAAGGCCAAGGCTAAACTTGTCTTCACCATAGCTTTATTTTTATGTTTGGCTTATTCCTTGAAATTGGATACTGAAAATTGGGGGATAGAATTCTGCATTATTTTTAGAGCTCGTAGCTGAAAAGTCATCAAGTAAAGAGTGTTAAGATTAAGTGGTCAGTTTACTATAAGACAGCGCCTATAAGATCCACTCAGGTTTTATCTATGAAGCCAACCCTTGATATTTTGCTTTTATTTTCTTTTTTGCAATAGTACAGTATTCTTATTTATTGATTTATTTTGTTTGTTTCAAAATGGAGTTTCTTTTTATAACCCTTGATATCCTGGAACTGTCTCTGTAGACCAGGCTGGCCTTGAACTCACAGAAATCTGCCTGTTTCTGCCTCCCAAGTGCCGAGAATAAAGGCGTGCGCCACCACTGCCCGGTCCACAATAGTACATTATTCTGTTTATGTCTCATCTCGAAGTCCAACAGTATCACATGCCTAGAGAATCTTACTGGTTTCAAAGTCAATATTCTTTCAGTTTTATATTTTTATTAAAACTTTATTATAAAAAAACTTGCAAATAAAAACATAGCAGACAGGGAAATTAACCATATCCAATCTGTACATCTCAATAGTCCTCTTTAGACTTAGAATAGTCATTCCACAGCCAATTTCCTAAGGGGATATCCGCTGTAATTGCTGGAAAACAGATACTTCATTTTCTAAACTGCCTGTCACGTACTGGACACACAAAGCTGACTGGATGCTGCACACACGCATTGGGCTAGGGAAGGTCAGCTTCCCATGGGGACTGTGTTCCTTCTGTTTCCAACCATGAGTACAGTCATGGGAGCTTTGGGACTGTCTACAGCATGCTTAGTAGAGAGTGCATTTGCCTGTCTCATATCTTGCAACAGTAGTGATGCAAGAATTTCCATCTTGCTGGTTAAATTCCCAGCAGGTGTCAGACTGCCTTTCGGCCACCAGAATAAGAAGCAGCTTTCTGCTCAGCGTGGTTTTATGCCAAAGCTGCAGCGACAGAGGTCTGGCATATGATTCCAAACCGCACGAAAGCACTGGTCTGCTGTAGATCTTTAGAAGATGTTTTTTAAAAACCAACTTGCAAGGAATTTTCACTTATCTCAATTTTCTTGTAAGGCCGTATAACAGACTATGGTGAACTCGCCCCCCCACCCACACACACAAACAAACACACATAACTAAACAAACTTGAGAATACCTTCCTCTTTAAAACTGAACCCTGGTCAGTGTACCAGGTTTTTAACAACCAGATAATCTGTCACTTGCCATTTTCTTACCTTGATGGGTTCTCCGTGGGGAGACATGACCTCGTTGGAGAGCTCCATCATCTTCAGGGCCATCAGGGCTATCTGGACGGCATGGGTGTCACTCTCTCTGTGCAGTCCCCCGGCCACACAGTATGCATCCCCGATGGTCTCCACCTGGATAGAATATAGTTTGTCCATTAAATAATAGTTCGGAAGGAGCAAGCCCAGCATAGTCTTACGGCAGACACCAGGGCATTCTGGCCCTGTGTAGAAGCTGCAACAATGGTGACGGTAACCATTCATTTCATAAAATGCACAAGAGGCCAACTGCTGAGCTCAGGGACGTGAAATGAAAGAGTGCACAATCTGTGAAGACCCAATCAAATGGTCTCTATTGTAGACTACTACTAACCACATGTGTTCGTCCCTAAAAAGCAAGCAAGCAGCAACAGAAACTATATATAATAGTACAAAATGTATTTGTTGCTTAGATTTTTTTTTAGATTTCACTTTTATTCATTATATTTATTTATGTACATGTGTTTTTGGAAACCGTGTATGTATGAGTACTTACAGATGCCAGAAGAGGGCACTAGATTCCCTGGAGCTGGAGTTACAGACAGTTGTGAGACTCCCTGTGTGGGTGCTCAGAACTAAACTCATGTCTTCTGGAGAATCAGAAAGATATCTTAATGGCTGAAACCTTTCTTCAGCCCATAGTTTGAATTTCTAGAGAATTTTGATAGTGGGATCAATTTCCTATCATAAAACTACATTTCACATGAACTCACCTTCCCTCAACAATGTTATATGAATGCAATAAAAAAGTATGATGTAAATATGAGATACTAGTAGGCATAACAGCAAAAGGTATAGAGCTTCTCTAAAATATTCCTGAGAATTTTGGCAATTGTTAATATACTCAAGTATATTAATCACAAAGGATGGGTAGAAGCCAAATTATCAAGATGGGAAATAAAAATAATGGTGCTCAAAAAGCTATTGGAAATCAAGTTGTTGTTTAAATTTGAACTAGGCTTAGTATCTTTAGCATTGTTTCCACAAGCAACTTTCTCTGTCTGTGAGTGGCTACCGAGAGCTAACTATTAATTTATCAATTTAAATACATATATAATTCTTCTACTCCCAGGGGTCAAACTTGTCCGGTCCTTATATTATGCTACTGTCATATACAGAGTCCATTATGAATTATGTAAGCAAGAAGAGAGCAAAGGGAAGGAGGGGGCAAACATGAGCTACTTCAATTCATTTCCATTATCCGTGCAAAAGCTGCAGTATTTGGAATGCCTCCAGAGTTGCTCTGAGCCTGTCTTTGCCAAGGTATAACTCTATCTTTCATTGCATCTCTTTCTCAGGTCACTGAAGTTCCATTATCACTCAACCACACCAAGCACAGTCTCACTTACTCTTTATTTACCTAGAACAAACAGTAGATATCTGTTTGCTTATCATTCATATCCTTAAAACATCACCTATTATGGCACACATCTTTAACTCCAGCACTCAGGAGGCAGAGGCAGGCGGATCTCTGTAAATTCAAGGCCAACTAGTTCCAGGACAGGCTCCAAAGCTTACAGAGAAACCCTGTCTCAAAAGTCCAAAAAAGAAAAAAAGTCTACCAATTAGAAATGTCTATTTTAAGTCATGTGTAGAACTATGATCTTTTAGGGTCTTCATATACTCCTTAATCAGTTCTATGTTTCTTCAAAAAATTCCATCAACTGGAGTTTTATTTAGAGCCCCAGCTTCTTCCCCACCACACTAGAATGTAAAAGGCTGTGAGTATGGCCATGGAAGTCACTGCATCACCTGCACCCATAATGCATGAACAGGCAACTTTTCCTCACTAATAGGCTCATAAGAACCACTCATCCTAATGCAAAACATATCATGCCCAACAGAGCACTTAGGAGAAGTATCACTTCCCACTTGTACTGCTAGGTGCCTATTTCTTTTGCAGTCATCATAGTTTCTGCCTACTAGAATAGTGGGGCATCCAACACATCACATAGAAAGTGGACATTTGTTAAATCTCTTCGTCTTCTCACATGTGAGCTCTGCTCAGACAGGACCGATGGTATTTATAGTTCACTCATGAAAGCAAATGTTGGATAATCAATAATATGCTAAGATAAGAAGGGATCAGAGAAATGAACAGGAAAATGCTTGAAAGACTGAAATACAACAAGAAAATGAAATTGTGTAGTTATTTCCTTCAACAAAAGCATTTGACTATTCTTTAAAGTCATATTCAATTACAGGGCATGCTAAGCTCATTTTATTCATAAAAGCCAGTACTAGGAATTACCCTTTTCTGAGTTGTTGTCTAATATAGGTCCCACGTACCCTTAAAATTACAATCTATTGCCAATGCTGTGGATTACTCCCCAGAAATTGGCAATAAGATTTTTTTTCTTTATTCCTTCCTTCCTTCCTTTTTCTTTTTTGGTTTTTGAGACAGAGTTTCTCTGTGTAGCTTTGGAGACTGCCCTAGAACTCACTGTGTAGACCAGGTTGTCCTCAAACTCACAGAGATCCACCTGTCTCTACCTCCAAGTGCTGGGATTAAAGGTGTGCACCACCATCACCTAGCTTCTCAGTAAGCTCTTATTGCTGAATGGTGTGGGAGGTCCTTCTGTCTGTGTGTTGTTTTTATTGGCTAATGAATAAAGCACTGTTTTGAGCCTACAGCAGGGAAAAACAGAACTAGGTGGGGAAAGCTAGGCTGTATGCTGGGAGAAACTAGGGCAGAGTTAAAGTGAGACACCACATAGCCCCACCAGAGATGGATGCTGGAATTTTAGCTGGTAAGCCACAGCCATGTGGTAAAACACAGATTAATAGAAATGGGTTAAATTAAGATATAAGAGTTAGCCAGTAAGAAGCTAGGGCTAATGGGCCAAGCGGTGATTTAATTAATACAGTTTCTGTGTGATTATTTCAGGTCTAAGCTAGCAGGGTAGTCGGGACCAACAAGTGGCCCTCTACCAATAGCTGAAGACATTACATATTTGAGGAATAGAACATGGAGCAGGTTAACTGATACTCAACTGGAAACTTCAACCCTAATGGCTCGCTTTTATGGTGCTGGTGCTAGAGGGTTGTCAAAGGCAATTTGAGAAGCAAAGTAATAATCTTACCCAACTGTGAACACTGTAAATTACATTAATGACATGCCTGGCAAGATATACCACTGATGGCATGAATGTTAAGGCTATAACCAACCACATTAAGAAATTGGATCCAGTGCTCATTCTACAAGATGGAACCTGTACTTGATAATTTCAAGGAGACCATAAACATGTGGTTAGAGAGGTTATGGGTTATAGGTAAAAACCTACTATTACTACTCTGCTAAATGGATGTAGCATCAAAATTCTTTGTAATGATATATTTCTATGCCCACAAATCAGTACATCTCTCAGTTCTCACCAGAGAACCTTCTTGCGATAGATGGTAAATAACATTGAGATTCACAACTGGTCAATGTGCAGAAAATAAGAATTTTGGAATGCTCAGCATTAAGTGGGATGCCTATATTCCCTCAAGGTTTGGAATCTACTTGGAGGAGGGGGCAGGAATATTGTTGGAATAGAGGCAGAAGATGACTTCAGGGAAACAGTGTATTTATTACACACACAACAGAGCAGATGCACATAAGAACTTGCAGCGATTGCAACAGCATGCAAATGCCCTATGAAAATGCTACCCAGACAAAAGCCCAGCATGGAAGAAGTAGGGTAGAAATGATCTTTCAGCTCCAGCTGAGAAGGAAATTTTGCCATTTGACCGCTGCAGGGAGAGGAAGAGTCAGTTTTCTATAGTGATGTGACACCTAGTCTATTAAGCGCACTCCATGGCAGTCCCTGAACTCTCCCAGAAGTAGTTGGTCAACACAAGCTGGACTTGGTACCCACCAAGTGACTAAGAGACCGAGAATTTGACATTGAGTGGGTAGATAGGTAAGAGGGGTTCAGGGAGGGAAATCAATATGATCAAAATATAATGTATGAAACTCTTAAAGAATTCATAAAAATGCTTTAAAAATAGGCCCTTCTAAAGCTGTTTTCAGCTCTGTCTATGCAGAATCAGAAATAAGGAAAAGGTGGAAATGAGGACTGGGGAAGTGGCGATCAGTTGTGCGCTGTCTGCTTTCGCTGAAGCCCGTTAGTCAAGGAACTCTATGGACACCCTTCTTGGAGGGGATATGGCAAGGAATCTTTGATAGAGTCGTTGCCACTAAAAGCAGGGGTGACGAGTCCTTCTGAGGCACTCAGAGGTGCCTATTTGCTGGAAAAAGATTTGTTTCTCTTGGTTCTGAGGAAGGATCTGCTCTCTGTGGAGAACATAACTAGAAATCAACAGTGGATTCCACAAGAGGCCATCAGACATAACTGAATCAGTGCCAATTATTTTATCTGTAATTATACAAGGTCCTCTTCCCTCCCCTCCCCTGAGAAAACTCACAACTCCCTCGGAGATTTCCTGTAAGGAATGTCTCAAGATGTTGCTAGCCTGGCCACAGAAACAAGGGTGGGTCTATGCTTTCCCATAGGCGATATTTCCTTCTTCCCAGTAGTTTATTTCTTTTGTGTTGTGCTGAACTCTGCACCAACCGCTGCGCCCAGCTAAACAGATGACTTGAGTCAGACACAGATGAATGTTTTGTTCTTACTGCCACTGTCCAAAATGAGCCAAAAGGATTTGAACAAGAAAATCTTTTCATCGAATAAAACAAGCAGAGCCTGAAATTTCATTTCTCTCCCCTTTCATAATACTTCATTTCAAGAAAATGATGTATTTGGCTCCAGGACATAATAGTGTTGTTGGATCACCATACCTAGAGAGGCACCTACGTGGTCACTAACACCTTTTCAAGAATCCTGGATCCTGAGCATCTACAAAGTCTTCATGATGGTCCTGTTCTCATAGGTTACAGGATATGGAACGTTATTCATGGGTGTAGGTGCTAGGAAGAGCTATTGTGTTTGCTGTTTTACAATTGGGAAATCACTTGCTCTGTTCACAAAGCAGAGGAGAGGATGGGATTTGAAGGCAGAGCTCTTTAATTTGAGTATCTCTGCCTTTGATGAAGACACAGTCAGCACCTGAAGTGGCTGATTTCGATTTGCTGCTTACGGCCTATGAAAAGTGTCAAGTGGACCGTGCATTGCGGTAATCTATTTTAGGACAGTTTGTATGAACCTTTTGTTTCTTTCTTTTTAAAGACACAAAGGATAAAGTTCCCCTGTCTGAGTCATACCTTTAATTAGCTCTTGTTTAACTCAGTTTCCACAGCTAAGTGGCTGGTCCACGGATGGCTAATGCCTCGCTTCTCACCGTGGGAATCATCATTCAGCCTAACCTCTCTCCACTCTGTTGCTCATCTCCGGGAACAATTGGTTCTTATTGAGCTATTTCTGGCTGGAGAACACCCACCTAATTAACGCACAATACCTGATCCCCAGATATAGCCTGTGTGATCCAAATGCAGAGATCTACTCATCAGCATTGCAGTTCACTCAGGCACTCTCCCAAGGTGACGTCTGCCTGCCCGACCATCCCTGTCCCACCTCCCCTACCTTGTAGACATCCAGCTCTCCACACTGCTGGTCGAACCGTGTGTAGAGCGCATTGAGCATGGTGATGACCTGCAGGGGTGAACACTGAGAGCAGATGGCCGTGAACCCCACGATGTCAGAGAAAAGCATGGTGACGTTACTGAACTTCTTGGCTTGCACAATTTGTCCTTGCCACAGCTGCTGTGCAACCTCACAGGGAAAGATAGAGCACAGAAGATCCACTGTCTTCTTCTTCTCCTCCTCCAGGGCCTGGTGGGCATGCTCCAGGGTGGCTTTCAGCTTCCCCAGCCTCTTCTTGAGGCCATCTTGAGCCCGTGCCTGCTCCCCTATCAAGACAACATCCCTCAGGGCGTTATGAATTGGGATGTCAGACAGATAGAGCCCTCGTCCCGTGAAATCTTCCAATCTGTCCACACAGGGCGATCCCAAGAACAAGATGGCACTGGATTCCACAATGTATATCATTTGACCTTTGAGATCCATAACCTGCCAAGCAAAGGAGTACCAATTACAGTGTGTTAGCCAACGTCCCCACACCTTTCTAAAACAAGAGAGGGAGCTGATACCGGCGTAATCTCCTTTGTTTCTAATTTGCTATAGAAGAATAATAAGCTTTCTAACCACTTCCAGTGTTCTGTCAGTTCTAAAATTCATGCAGACACTTGGAGAATATATCAGAATATACTACACAGACATGAGTTCTGTGAGGAATGCATAGAACACCTCGCTCTCAGGTCCTGTGAAAGCACACATGTGCTGCTGCTACTGGATTCTTATGGTCTTCGTATGCATTTGATCTGGAGCTAGAGAGCTCACATAATGCAGTACCTATGAAAACCATTTCCATTCTCCCTTCCCTTCCCCCTCATTCATTTTCTCACTATGCTTTCTTCCTTTTTTTTTCTTCTCGATCTTCTATTTTAGCAAGCTTCTCTTCTGCCATGAGTTTCTTGCTCCATCTGGCAAGCATTGAGACTAAAATGTCTCCAAACATGTATCTGAACATTTCTTTCTATTCTGTCTGGAGATGGCAAGAGCAAACATCTTTCAGGTGTGATTATTTCTCCAGCGATTGCAGTCTAAGATAGCGAGGTCTCACAAGAGAAGCCATGTCTGTGTTTCAGTTTTGCCTTCAGATCTTAACAAAGGCTGTTCTCCAAAACATAAGGAAAAGTACCACCCAACATATAGTCCCAGTGTACCCAGAGGGTCTCGCAAGTAGTGGGACTTCAAATGAGTGTGCCCTGGACCACACAATTCCCTTGTACGCATACAGACAAGGACACACATGTGTGTTTGCACTGTATCAGAGTCCAAGCAACCCAAGTTTTCATCAAGGGGAGACTGGACAAATAAAATCAATTATAGCAATGCAATATAATAATCTACAATTTCAAAACATAGACATAGACCATTGTCCAACAACAGCAATGGAAGACTAAATTCTGTCCTTCAGTGCTGCAAGTAGTGCAGGGATTTGTTGAAGTGAGTAAGCATACATCACTTCACTTGTATTTTGATGTAGCAAACAACATTAACATCATTATAAGATAACTAAATGTATTTTTTGTCAAAAAAAAATAGCTATACAGCTGTTTTCATTTTGAGGAACAGTCAGTGCTCCTGGGGGAGGGGGCTGTGTTTCTACGGTTACTCCTTATCTATGTGTATGGTTTCTCCAGACAGTTAGCAGGCATCTGTTCCTGAGATTAAATGATTGTCAATGTTCTTTGCCATGAGAGCATGGCCTCCCTTCCACACACATTCGATAGCGATCCATCAGGCTATTTATTTATCCATGTATTTGTATATTGATTGAAATTCACTTACTTGCTTCTTACAGCTTTGTTCTTACAGAACAGCATTTTTATTATTCGAGCCAGCTAAGCTATTTGATAATAATCAAAAACAAATTTCCATATGAACACTTCTACCTTGGTTGTAAAGTTCTTCATTATGATGTTATGTTTGTTTGTTGACTTATCTTTAAATGACTTTCTATTTCTGTGGGGGGGGGCATACACAGGCCACAACACGTATGGAGGTCTAGGTTCTCCTTCTACCCTGTAGTTCCAGAACTCAATACTCAGACTGGGCGGCAACCACATTTACCCACTGAGCCATCGTGCCCCAAATCTTGTTTTGAGATAGGATGTCATTTATTTTGAGCTGGCCTTGAATTAGATATATAATCAAGATGACTAGGAACCCCAGATTCCCCTGCCTCTACCTCCTGAATGATGGGATTAAAAATGCGTTATGAACCAGGCCTTTCTGGGGGTCAGGCAGGCCTTCTGCGCATGAGAGATACACACCCACACCATCCTTGGGATTTAAAGAGGCAAACCACACTCAAAAAATGTTTGTAATGAATGAAGTAGACAAGAAAATGAACATAGAAAAAATTGACTTCCTAAAATTGTTTTAGAATTTTAGGCAGATGTGTTACCAAAATAGCATGTGCTCATTTGTTCTGTGAGTTGTTTCCCTTAAATATTACACAACTGGCTTCATTTTTGACTAAAACATTTTCTTTTCCTTACCCTTGATGATTTCTTCACAGAGTTATCCCATCTCCTCACTCGGATGACAAACTGCATGTTCAACATCGTCATGATGCCGCTAAACGTCTGGTTGATTTTGGGAGTCAGAATTTCAAAGAACTCTTCAAAGTTGGGCTTCCCTTGGAAGTCCCTCTTGTTCACCAGCCTTCTGATGCCGTTACCCAGCTGCAGGATGGCCAGGTCCCGGTCGAGCATGAAGTGGAATGGGAAGGTCTTGCAGAAGAGCGAAACAGGGATCACCAGCGAAGACTGAGGCTTGCCTGGGGACAGCGAAGGCTTGGTGCTCTTCACTTGGACAGAGTAGAGCAAATAGGGCTGGTTCACAAATTCGGCGCAGTCACTTCGGAAGCAGGGAGGCATCAGCGACACCTCCACGAGGCTTTCGTACAATATGCGAGCAGCCGCTTTAATGATACCGGGGAGAAGCAGGGCTGTGGTTCTCTTGGGGAAGAAGTAGTAAACATTTAGGAAGTCATGGTCCTTGTCCAGGCATAAGATGGAGGCATCTTCCAGTCGCCCCCTCTTCTCTGCCTCTTGGCAGTGGCTGCTCTGCTTCAGGAGCGTGCTGAAGCTGTTCAGGAAGTCCTTCAGTGTGCCGCCAACCACGCCCAGCGTGTGCTCATCTTCCTCATAACAGATCTTGAACAGCTCCTCACCCAGCGAGTCTTTGAGCATCTCCACGGGGACCCCTGAAAGCACACAAAAGGGTAGGCCAGCAAGTTTGTCAACCCAAACTCAGAAGGGATGACTGGTGCGACCAAAGGCAACCTCCCTTGATTCGTGATGAACTTCCTTTACTATTTTAGGAGTGTCAACTCAACTCAAAAGCTCACACTCAACTTATCAACACAGATAAGCTTCTAGAATCCTGGAAACTCTGATTAACAATCTTCAATCTATTTATTTTAAGCCAAGAATGACTAGGTGAGCAGGATGCACTACTTTTATCTTTCTTAACTCTAGAACAACCAGAATTCCAGGGTAAGGACCATTTCAGATGATGCCTGTCTTTCTCTTAATGATACAACATGGGTCTTCTGGAAGTTCCAGGAGGCTGGAACAGTGTAAGAGCCACACCTGGAATTAATTTAAAACACAAGACTGTTTTATCTGGAGATGATTTCAGGAGGGTCTGTTAGTTGAGTTCCCTAAGTGAATATTTGCATGAACTGTACTATTCACCTTGAGCATCTTCTTCCCAGGCTTCTGTCTTGCCTACATATGCTGGGCACTACGGCTTTCATTATTTCTATTGAGATTATAAAATAATTACATCATTTCCCCCTTCCTTTCCTTCCTCCAGATCCTCCCATATACCCTGCCTTTCTCGCTTTCAAATTCATGACCTCTCGTTTACATAAATTGCTGCTGCATGCACATGTGCATCTGTATATATAGCTATAAGTCTAAATAGGAACTGCCCGGTCTGTAGAATACTATTTGAATGCGTGTTTTCAGGACTGAGCATTTGTACTGGTTGATGAGTTAATCGGCCTGCTCTTCTCCCAGGAAGAATATTTCTCCCACACTGGGATTCTCAGTTGCCTACAGTTCTTCGCAGAGGGTTGAGGCTTTGTGGTTTGGCAGGCCCACTGTCTTTATGCAGCTCATGTTTGGACAGACATGTTGCTGAGACTTTCTGAGTCTAGCTTCTTATATTGCTAGGAGACACAATCTTACAGCAAACTCTCTGGTCCATTGACTCTTCCCATCTTTCTTCCCCCTCTTCTGTAATGTTCCCTTACATATCTTAGCGACTCCCAGCCTGTGCTACATACGTGAATGCTTTGTAGATGTGTCCATTGGGACTGGATTCCATGACTCTATAATTTGATTGGTTGTGGGTTTTTTTTTTTTTTTTGCAATTGGTCTCCATCTATTGCAGAGAAGTTTCATACATTTTTCTCTTGTAAAATTGGAGACAATGCTACCCTCTTGGAGGAATATTGTGTGCCGTGGAAATTATTTTAGAACAGTGTCTATCTTCCAAGAATGGCTCAGTACAAAGTAGCTGTTGCTAACGTTATATTTCATAAACACAGTACTTTTGCAAGCCTGTAGCCTCTCGGTTTTCACACCCATATTCTGAAAGGGCTCGCCAGCAGCCACTCCTCATCTGTCCTTGGCCTGGAGCTAATTATTAATGTGGGAACTCTGCCAGACTGTTTTCCCATGATTACTTCCAACCTTTGAAAATACTCTTTAATCTGCTTTGTGGAACAGATTTTTTGTATGCAAACGAGGAAGACATAGTTTGGATTAAGACCACAGCCTGTAAATGTGAATGCCTGTGAATCAGCTTCCCACACAGCCTTATCTGCTTCTCAGTAAATAAACAGTTTAAAAAGAGGAAATGTTTGAGTACTTGAAAAAACATACAGTATTCAAAGGGTTACTCTGCATTAGTACACAGAGTTCAAACACTTCATGCTGGAGTCGCTAAGCAATAAATACAAAAATGTTGAGAGAAATATTAATTATCTAGGAATGTGGTATGTGTCCTAATTTCATATATTTAAACAATTTTATTTATTACCTGCTGCAATTGCTTGCTCTGCAATTATTTTTTCAAGGTCTTCTTTTTCCGAAGATTTCCTGGAAATAATTAAATATCTTAAATTATAGACTGATTAAATGAATGCTGGAAATTCAGATAATATACAACATATAGATAACATAAGATAATTATTTTTTAAAAACAAATCTTGACTTGCAGTATATGAAACAAGCAGTTACTGAATGACTCAAGACACTTTTGGGAAGACCCCAAAGTATACATAGTGTGGAGTCTTCTTTGTCTCTGTGGTTCACTTTACAGAGGCCACTGAGAAAGAGAATTTACACTGGCACCTCACCAGGAGGATGACAAGCCACTGTTAAATGGCAGAGGAACTGCCTTGTCCATGGAGGGCCTGAGTCCCACCCCTTACCACCAAAATAAATAAAGAAAAAGATGCTAATATGTTCTCAAGGGGCTGATTGTCTAAGATAAAAATCTACCTATGGTGGATTCCACTGTAGTTCCGTATTGTCTTTTCCTGAAGCTAAAACATAAAATAAAATACAGGAGTCCTTGCTGCTGAGATTAGGGATCAGATGTTATTCCTCCATGTTTATGCCTGGTCTTGTATATAAACTAGTTCCAAATCTATTTTTCTCATCATTCAGTGCATTCCAGATAAAGGAAGCTTAAAACAAAGATAGCTTTTTCTTTTTTTTTTCTTTTTCTGTATGTCTGGTTTTTGTAGTCATAGGCTAAAATCAGCATCTTCTTCATTTTTTTCCTGTAGTTCCTATTTGATCATTTATACTTTTTGACATTTCTGTGCATAAGAACAACATGTTTTTCATGCCCGCTGATGCTCAGCCATAGAGAACGTCGTTGTCTTTGTACACCGACTGGACAACTTTGTGAGATATCGTTGCCTAGTTGCTTTCTGAAAACTCCTCATTATGGTGACTGATTATGGCCACTTTTGCCAAACTATTCAAGAGCTTTACGAGTATCAAAGAATCTATTTAATTGTGAGGTTCAGCTTACCATTGGCTGAGCCAAGTTTAAATGCAGGTATATTTCTCTATTTTAAACAGCCTTTTAATAAAACATGATACAATTTAAGAAGTTTTAGAAGTAAATATTTGCAGGAGGAAAATGGCCCAGAGCACAGCCCTGTTCCATAGAAACGTGATGCCTCTGAGTACGGACAGTTCTGGCTGGGATACTTTATCCAAATGGACTCGGGATCATAATGCAACCCTGTGCTGAATCTGGATGTGGAGACTCGCAATCCCTTTGTTAGCCAATCCACTATCACACCAAATACTTATTTTTCCTTCCTTTTTTTTTATTTAAGCATATTTTTCCCCCTAAAAAGTAAGAGTGAGCCTCCTAGGTCTAATTCTGCCATTTCCTCATACTCACACTGTCGGATAAGAGCAGAGAGGAGCGTTGTCATTCTAGACAGCAACAAGGACCTCTAAACTAAGTATCCCTTGTTTAGCAAACACAGCTGACAGGAAGACTTGGGAGCAGCCAGTAGAGGCATCCATCACACCACACACACACACACACACACACCAGTTGTGAATTCATCCACCTCTAGAGAAAGAAGTGGGGGAGGGACGGCATCAAGAGGGGGTCACAGTGACTGTATTAGATAAGAACTGGGCTTTGTCCCTTCATTCAAGGCAAGTGGACTGCTTCATGTGTTATTTGTGTTCTGTTGGTTTTTAAGTCCCAGAAATAAGCTGCATGAAACAGGTTTTAGGTGTTTTCATCTGCTGGCAGATCAAGGATAGCACAAACACGTGAGACTCCAAGCAAGTGAGGGACAGAAGCACACAATTAAAGGAAGGCGAAGGAGCCAGAGCCACTCCACACCAGCAGGCAGAAGGGAAAACCCTACTGCACCAACTGGGTCATCATCATGAATAAGCATTCTCTTTTCCTTAAGAAAGGATTTCCAAATGAAAGGATTCTGAAGGCTCTCCTACAGGGTGCACCGCAGAAAACAAATCTCCATCCAGCAGCAGGGATGTTTCAGAGCACAAAGACCCGAGAATAAATCTCAAACAAGCTGACTGCCAGGGACTTGCACAGACAGCCCCAGTAGCGCAGAAAGATTGACTCCTGGCTATCTTATCAGCCTGTCTGGGAATTGTGGGTAGAGGCAAAGGCGCCTCTGGGATGCTTGTCAGGTCTGTCCTATAAACAAAACTTCTGTCAGACAAGGATTCACACCCTCCTGGGCAGTTTCCGACTCTTGCTTGGCTCAGCCCAGCTGCCTGTCTGAAGTCTGGCTGCAGCTACTGGACAGGAAAATCCAGCCCAGACAATCCATAGAACAGACAACGTGCTTGTGGGGAGGAAGGGTGAATGAAGGTGTTTGTGGATTGTGCCCACTGTGGTGTCGGCATGCAAAACTCCTATGCTCTCTGCAAATTTGCACTCAGAATAATAAAAGTAATTATATTATTCACAAATTAAATATGGAGAACACTGGTACAGATTTATCCGCCAGGAGCTCATGTGACCAGCCTTATTTTAAAAAATAAACAAAAACCTAACAATACAAACCAGATTTTTTTTAAAAGCACCAACCTTCCAACTCTCGTAAACCTTTAAAAGTGAGTTGTGCATTTACTTCAGTTCAACTCAGAGATATAACAGAAATCCAGCACGAGCCAATATATATGCAGTAAGGCTGCATCATTTTGAACAGTGTCTCCATGATGGGGGTTCATTCAGCTAGAGGGGCTCACTCACCTGTCTTCAATTTTATGCTTTGCCAGAGTTCTCTGAAGTGCAAGGTTCAGTCGCTCAAACTGGAAATACAAAGAAATATTTGCAACAGTTTCCTTAAGGTTTCTCATAAGGGAATGGGGACTTTCACTGGACAGCGAGGGTGGTGCATTTGCCGTGTTGGGAACTGAGACTTCTTTCCCACGTGTTTTTTCAATCCTGGGAAGAATCAGTGAGCTCAGACTATTTTGCGTTTGGTTGTGTGGGGGTCTCACAGAGAGTTCAGCTTAGTTTGACCTCAAACAGAAAATGTCAGGTCCTCTGCAATGCACGAATCCATACCATCTCTTCCTCCTGGCCAAGAAGTCTCCCTGGACACACTGCCAATATTTCAGCTGCAGCTCAAGCCAAACACGCTGTTCCCTTGCTAAACAGTATCCCCTCCACAGCTCACCACGGACTACAGCGCCTTTCCCACACTCTGCTCACATTTCAGACTCTCCTCAAAACATCTGCAGTTATCTCTGCTTCCCTTTTAAGTCCTCAACTTCATCTGTCAACAGGATTGTTTATTTCAAGTGTCATGGGTCTACCTCAACTATACCAATTTCCAGGTTCTGAACTAACAATCCTTACCAATCATTGGTACTCTTACTCTCTTTCATTGTTTTCTGAGAGTTTGAGTTTTTCTTTTTTGTGAAACATACATAGGCAATGCTCCCCCCATAAACACTTTTGGAATCTCTTTTAATGTATCTTTGCTTCTACTTAATAAATGTCAAGGGGGACATTGACAAGAAATGTTCAGCTTTGCATCTTGAATGAAAATCGCAAATGTCTAGGCGTGGAAACATGATCATTGATTCTTATTTTCAGTTTACACAGAGGAAGTCAAGAACTTTCTGGATAGGGTCCAAGTTGGGAAATTCCTTTTGCCTTAATCTATTTATATCTCTCATCAAGTTTCCACTAGCCACAGAAGACAATGTTAAAAAAAAAGTAGCAATCGTTTTTCCATAAAGGACTTTGAGTTTTAAACATGCAGATCAAGCTTAGAAAATACATATAAAATATATTCAAAGAAAACATAACCCCTCAAAACAAATTCCAAGAGATTTTAAATTTATAGTATAGCGTAAGGTTTTTGATGGTTCAGGAATGGAGAATGGGGACCCATCTGTGACCGGATGAAGAAAAACAGGTAAATGTACCAAAAGGTAGACTCTGAGTATGTCTTGATGACCCTGTGACAGCAAAGAGCCTGAGAGATAACAAGTGAGCACTAGGCTCAGAAGGGAACAGGTTGGCGTACTTCCCAGTAGTCTTTCATGCCAAGGTAAGAGAAAGGCCCAATGCAACTTATGAGAGTATTAAGGAGTGTTCCAGGCAGGTGCCTAAGAAACTCATTTTCTCAAGAGCCTTCCTCTCCGCAGTTAGTCTACATTACTAGCTATAGACGCCAGTGTCATACAAACCAAAGAAGCCACAGACTTCTGAGAGTTCTCCATTCTGAGGAAGATACCCATGTGAGGAACAGATCATGGCAGGGAGTGGGGTGCAGCTTCTCCGTGCAGGAGGTCTTGATTTTCCTTCAGTGTTGCTACTCAAGCAGTTTTTCACTTGTTTTCTGGTGTAGAAGCCCACAATGGGCAAGAAAAGTCCATTTTGCCCATCTCTATCAGCTCTTGATCAGAACCCTTTGATGGATGATGAAGGAAGAAAATCTAACCAATGCTGTCAATAGGAAATTGGTCCTTTCTCCTGTGTGGTGCTATGGGAGACATCTTTCTCTCACTCTCCAATTTCAAGTACCTCCTCAGGTTCACTCTTTCGCTGTTTTTAAAGCTCCTACCCTTGTGTTTCCAGTCCTTCCTATAGTCTCCAGTGTCTTTGTTGGGTCTTTCCTCCTAACATGCACTGGCATAGTAGGTTGGGCAGGAGTAAACTTAATGCATTTCTCCAGCATTGCTAGAGATGGTGGAACAGATGCTTTTTTGGATTTTTTACTTGAATCAGACCGATCTTCCTTTAAAAGAAGCAATAGATTCTTAAGAGAACATGAGTAGAATGTTACAGTGAACGTCTGCCGGACTCTAACTTTGTCTTATAACCATGCTGTATTTGGTGGCTTCTTCTATGCCAGACAAGCCCAGAGCCTGACATGAGCACCAGGCATCATTCAAGAGAGGTTGCTATGGTAACGTACAAAATGGCCTTGGCCCCATAGTTAGAACAATGGAATAAAATACAGTGGTAACTAAGTCTATTGATATGGTACACAAGTTGTTAACACTCCCTAACAAAAGAAATTGGGAGCGGGATAGGGACTCCATCCCTCCCTGGGATTCCAGTCATTTTTTTCTGCTGTCCTATAAATGTGCTTGATCTTGGGTGATTCAGGAGTCTAAAAGAGGTAGAAGATTAATTTAAGAAGAGACTATTTCACTTTGAGAAGTCATCACTCGCCTTGTGTTTAGACTTTTGGATGATACAGCTGTTTGTGGACTACCTATAGTCTCATTAGTAACCCTGATAAGCTTATCAGTTCACAAAACTGTCCTTGGACGGAATACTTATATTCATTTGCAGTCACTATGCCCTGTCTGGGGTAATTGTAATTAGAGCATGTTATATGTCTCTCTAGGAAAAATCAGACAACATTCATTGTTGTTATTAAAGTGAATTGGTTCAAATAAAATATAAGGTTTTTCTAGGCAAAGAGTTTCCTGGCAAAGGCCTGGTGCACGAAGTGTCTTTCTTCATGTTGTATGTCTTTTGATTTCTCCATCCAGACACTGAAGTGGTAAATATGTATGTGGAAGGGTGTTTGTCTGTATACATGCTCTGCCTGTGTGTGCAGGTGGACTCCAGTGATCAAACATGGGTATTGTTCCTTGGGTTTGTTTTTGTTGTCATATTAAAGCAAGACATCTCTCTGAGTTTTGCCAATGAAGCTTGTCTAGCAGGCAAGCAAGACCGGCGAGACGCGTAGCTCCCTCAACCTTCCTAGTGCCAGGGTTAGGTTTCTAGAGCTCTGAGCATTAACCTCAAGCTCTGATGTTGCATACAAAGCACTTTGCCTACTGAGGAGTCTCCCTGGAAGACTCTTCAGAGGTCAGTGTTTTAATAAACCAATGGGTTTTAATCACAAGGATAAATTATAATGCTATGAATTACTAATGAGATAGAGCTCTCCATCACAGTTATCTCTTTCACTTTGAACAAATGATCTAACTTGATGTGCCTTAGCTGTTGCTTTTCAAGTAGAAATGGTAATTTTTCATTTGGTGATCAAGGAAGCTCCTTCAAATACAACTATTTCATTTTTTTATTAATAATTTACTAAGGCTAATGAATTTTCATTCTTACCATCCCCTATGAGGACACAACTGAAGAGTTAAATCTGATAACCTAAAGTAAGAACTACTATTATGAATTGAATTTTGAATATCTTTCATAAGTTTATTAAAGTTACTGAAGCGAAAACGCAAGATTGAATGTGCCAACTCAAAACTTAACTCATGAAAAGCAGATGTTTTCATGAAAAGACCAAGCAGATATTTGGACAGTTGATAAAGTAGAACAGACTGATCGATACTCATTTCAGACATATTTAACAATGTGGCATTTGCTGCTCTAAAACAAATGATCTTAACTGTTGGAAGAACGCCAATAAATAGTGCTAACGTATTCCTCCCTACCAGAATTCCTATGGTTTGCAGTAGTCTGCCTGTTTCTTCTGGATTGTGGCAAGGCATACACGTGGCTACTCCTCCAAAAGATGAGGAGAGAAAATAGAAGAACATGGCATAGAAAAGATCTCTGAGACTTCTGAGAACTTCTGGTTGGCCAATTGCTCAAGGTATTTCCAGCTTAAAATTGGTTATCAGTGGTTGGCAATGCAGTGGCATCTTGAGTACATAGACAGCAAAGCAAAGCAATACAAAGAACCAGGAGAAAGTGACAGTAGACAGAAATTAATCCCCAGCTATCAACCCTAGAGGCATGGTAGGTAACTCAGAACAATAATCTTGAGGAAGTTTGCTAACATGTGAGAGAATGTTGACAATGAAAGACAAGAAAATTATTCATGAGAAAAATGAAATAGCAACAGAAATCATTAAAGGAAATATTGAGCACCGCCCCTTTTGCCACCCTCTACTTCACTCTGTCTTTGAGGAAAACCTCCAAGACTACAATATAAGTCACTTCCATGGGAAGGGCTATGTCTCCCCGTCTCAACATAGCTGGGTATCTAATGACTGGCATTGGGAAAAATGATTAAATATTTGCAGTTCAAAGGTGGAACATGCAGTAAATACCATCTTTGAAATAAATGTCTTCAACTTTCTGCTAACTCTACCTTTTCTTGGAGCTTCACTTCTGGTCTCCCATTCTGCAGGCACCACCACCCACCCCGCCCCACCCCTCCCTGGCCTGTGTTGTTAGAACAGCATTGCTCTCCCATTAAAAGAGGCTTAATTGGGATCACACCATCCAACCTGTCTAGCATTTCCGGGGGCAAGAGTGGAGGGTGATTTCATTCAGTGAGCAGTAACACTCAGAGATAGGTGTGACGCAGCTCCATGTTACAGATAACGGAAGCTCAGATTGAGGGGATGAAGCAAAGACACAAGTTTGTCAGAGTTTCAGGATTTTTTTGAAGGAAATTCATGTTGACTGAATAGGAGTGGATGGAGTGGATGGACGGGAGGTGGGGGGAGGAAATGGGAAGAGAGGAGGGAAGAAAAACTGTGGTTGGTATGCAAAATACATGAAAAATTTAATTAAAAAAAGAAAGGAATTCAAGATATGAGACTTAAGAAGATGACCCACAATTTAGAATGATTATTTAAAAAGATAGTTTTCATATGTTTCAAGGAAATTCTGTTCGTCATGCCATTAAAAGCAAGAGACACATTTCTAAATATCTTCTCTTGGAAACTTTTTCTTTTTGAATTCTGAAACACCATTGTCCTTGTTAAAAGGAGAACACTCACCTCTGGAAAGATGAGCTTTCGGATACTTTCTGCCAGAGTGTGGAGGTAGACTCTGTTGCGGCTTGTCTTTCTTTGGGAAAGACTCCCTTGTGGATTCTTTTCAGGAATGTCCTGGCAGATGGGCAGAGTAGCCCAGCAGCCCTCAGAGCCTCCTGCCACCTCCTCTGTAGGCTCTGTAGGAACCTGACCAGGGGCCAGTAAGGAGAAAGGACACTCCCCTGTGATCTTGAGATCCTTAAACTTCCTGCAGAACATGGTGCTCTCCAGGCTCTTCTGAGGTTTCCTGCTGACCAGCTGGTGTTGATGTGAACTGATGAGGATCTATCTGCTCCTCCTACCGACTCAAGGACACTGGTGACCAGGCATCTGTGGGCAGCAGGATATCAGAACAGAACAAGGAGAGAGGTGACTTCATGTGCAACAGAAAGCTCGGCACATAAAGGAAGAGTGTGCAATCATACAAGGGGAAATGGCCAATGCAGTACCCACTGAAGAGAAGCACATTAGGAAACAACTTTAACATGTGCACATTTCATTATACTTCAGCAGAAAAATACTTGCCTAGAGAAAATTAAAAATCTTTAAAATAAATTCTTGTTTTCCCTAAATGTCCCTGGCACAAACTACCGATTTCCACCTTTGCAATCCATTTGTTTGTTTGATTTCACAAGGATAAAACATTACAGCCTTCGCTTCATTAATGCTAGAAGTATTTCATTTCATTGCATCCTGTCTAAGCACCAGAATAGTACAAAGCCAATGTTTCCCTTACATATTTCAATCGATGTTTATTTCATACACGTGAAGAAACTATCTGGATGATGGGAGAATGTAACGTAGGATCAACTCGACTTTAGTTAGCTGGTGTTGGGTCAAAACTTTCGGAATCTGACCCCAAGCAATGTGTTTCTTACACATTTAAATACAGAAAAACTCTGGGAAAAAAGTTTCCACGTGACAATTATCACAACAAAGCTTTAGGCATGGCTGCATCTGAGACTCCATTGCAAAGTGTAGCCTTCAGCAGAGCCCCTTTTACACAAATGATCACAAATGTATTCCAATAAAGCTTTCGCATATCAGACTGGGAATCAAGGAATCTGGACCACAGGCTGTGACTTGCTGACTCATGGCTCTAAACAGCTCTAAATCAATGGCACCATTTGAATCCAAATGTAAGGATAATGTTGCTCTTCTTTGCCCTCTCGATGTGGGAAGTCCTTCTGTATATGTGTTGCTTTTAATGGTTAATAAAGAATCTGCCTTGGTCTGTGATAGGGTAGAGTAGATCTAGGCAGGGAAAACTAAACTGATGCTGGGAGAAAGAAGGCGGAGTCAGGAGAGATACCATGTTGCCACCAGAGGGGAAAGACGTGAGCTCCCAGCTAGAACCTTGTCAGTAAGCCACGAGCCTCATGGTAAAATATAAAATAATGGAAATAGGTTAATTCTAGATGTAAGAGCTAGCTAGCAATATGCTCAAGCTATTGGCCAAGCAGGGATTTAAATAATATAGTTTCTGTGTGGTTATTTTGGGAGTCTGGGCAGCCGGGAAACATACAAGTGGCCTCTTACAACCCTCTCCTCTCTTTAAAGGAGGTGGATCCTATGTGGTTATGAATGTTTCCAAAGATAATCTAAGGTGTCACACTTGCTGGGCAAGCACACCTCTCTTGCACTACATCCCAGCACATAGATGTTTGCAGTTCTAGGGGAGAACCTAGCAGATCACATGTTCTGGAGAAGCACTCTCCTCCTGAGCAGCATCCAGGAGTATGGATCCACATTTGTAGAACTTGTTAGTAGATTAGAAGATAATTTAAAATACACATTTATTTCTAGAATAATAATGATGATGCTTCTATATTATTATTCAAATGAAATATCCATAATAACAATGCCTCATCTTCAGTTCTCTCAAAGTATGAACATAATAACCAGAATAGGGGACTCAAAAGTGAGACAAAGATAATAATAAATAGATCATGGGTTGAATCTGCCAGAAATATAGCACTGCTTCTTACAGTAAGTTATTCTAAAACATACCAGAATTTTAGTGTTGGCCTTGGGAATTTGGCAGAATAGTTTATGATAAATCCTTCCATCACACTTCATCTTTCTTCCACAATGTATTTGAACCTTGGTCCCCAAGTCTAATGCTTCCCTGGCTGCTCAGACTGCCTACAAAGTATATATAACCTGTCAGCTAACCTTGTAATTCTCCCCTCTTTTAAATTGCACAATGCTCCCATTTCCAGAAAATGTTCTTGGCATGGTTTTTTATTAATTTGGAAAAAGCAATGGGAAGTAGGTTGCACTTATTGAAGGTTGGCTGAGTGTTTAGCCTCATTAAATCACACATGTATAAACAAAGTAATTAGGAGTCTTCATCTGTGACTGATGAAATCGCACTGTGAAACACACACAGGGATCAGCACACTTGAAACCTCTGTGTGTCTTGGGTTTGCCAGGAACACAGGAGACATTCTTCCACTAAACTAGAGATTATTTTTGTGTGTGATGTCAGCACTCACTTCAGAAAGAGTGTGGTCACTTGATGGGGTCAGAATAGAGCTTGCTGGGAAGAGGGCAGATATGCTAAGGGAAAAACAAATTAAAATAATAAGTTTAATGACAATGGCTTAGCAACCAGTGAGATCGTATGTTCTCAGAAACTTGAGTTTCTTGCTATCCTAAAAGCTGATTATTAAACAACCCCCCTCCCAAATATTAAATGTCTCTTATTTTCCCTGAGAGATTAACTTTTTCTTGGTGATATAGTAAGCCCTCCATGGGCTTATGTTAAAACCCAGGGTATTTTGTTGTTCAGATAAGGGCAATCTTCATCATAAACTGTAACATTTAGTTAACCATGAAAACTTTGCTGCTGTCAACGGTTTCATGCAGACCTGAGAAGAGAGCTTCTTGGTCAGCTAACGACAGGTGTTGCTCTCTCAGCAGCAATTGAAGAGCAGATTTCAGACTTAGCAGAGGCTCTGAGGAAGGTGCGGTTTAGGAACGAGGCCCTCCTCCTGAAGAGAAAGCATCAGCCATGTCCAATGTTGATCATATAAGGCCTAGACATGCCTGTGACTTCGGCGGTATGCCCGTTTTAACATGGACTACCAAGGTGAGGGTTTTAAGACAAGCCAAAGGGAAAGGGGCTCAAAAAAATCAAATTTCAACATCAGGGTACAATTTGCACCCCCTCGTTACGGACTGCAATCCTTTATAAGTAAAAGGAAGGACAACAGTGAATACTGAGATGGATGGGAAGAGTCAAAGTTCTTCAACCTTCACAACTAGGGAAATGCCACAGGGTTATCTCAGAGCGATCTAATCCGCAGTGGGAAACACTTAGGGAATTTCTCCTGTAGTCAAAACAAGACAATTAGAAAAATTGGGGAGCATGTCCAAGTCTCCCCAGTAGTGCTATTTCTTTAAGGTGCTACCCCATAGGCTTTTTAGCTGGATCATTTCTCTCAGAGCAAGCACTGTCTCTATCTACACATTTCCTGAGAGGACAGGGCTGTGACTGAGTTTACTTTCGCTTATCACGTCTATTTCCTGGGTTTCAACTTTCTGGCTTTGTTGTTGTTGTTGTTGTTGATGACGATTTATCTATTTATTTCTGTTTTTGCATTCCAATCAAAGTCTCTTCTCCCTCCCCTTTTCCCAGTTTCTCCCCTGCTTACCCTCTCCTCCACCCCTCTTCCCTCCATGTTTCTCTCAAGATACAGGCTGGCTTTGCCAGGGAGATCAGCCAGCCACCATGTATCAAGCTGCAGTGAGGCTAGGCTCCTCCTCTTAAGGTTGGATGAGGCAGTTCAGTAGGAGAAGAGGGTCCCAAAAGCAGGCAACAGAGTCAGAGACCCTGCTTTCACTGTTACCCGGCAAGTGATGGAAACAGAATTAGAGACCCAGAGCCAAACATTAGGCTAAGCTCTGGAATCCTGCAGAAGAGGGGAAAGAAGAATTGTAAAAGTGGTGTCAAGGGCACCACAAGAAAACCCAGAGAATCCATTATACTGGGCTCATAGGGATTCACAGAGACTGAATCAACAACCAGGGAGCCTGCATGGGACTGACCTAGGCCCTCTGCATATACGTTATAGTTGTGTAACTTGGTCTTCATATGAGACTCTTTTGCAGTTTTATTTCTAAGAAATGACTGCAACTTCCTTGTTAAGTCAATCAATGATGCTTGCAAGACGAACCTCAAGATTTTCTTGCCTTTTAAAAAAATTGAATTCTTAATTTTTTTCCTTTACATAATTTTGACCCACACTGTCATTAAAATCTCTAGATGCCCTTCTACCTCATTTATTCTGTTCCACAAATTTGACCATCTTGCTGAGCAGTTGTTATGACACAGTGGCCCAGTGACAGCCAAAGGCACTCTTTGCTCTCCCAGAGCCCATGCTCTGTGGCTCTGGACATCTGGGACATTGGTTCCCAGAGACAATGCTCGGTGCCGTGGGAATGCAAATCAGGGCCCAGCTTCACTCATGTGAAAATACCTTCATTAAAAATAGCATGCTTGAATAGTAAGATGCCCTGTTTAAGAGCCTGCAGTCGTTCCAGGCTGACTCGATTAGGGCATCTATAAAGGAAAGCAAGGGGAGAAGATGAAAGCTTGAACGAACATAGGTCACCATTGAGCAGGCTTCTGTGATTGAGGAAAACAAGCAAAAGTTCCATAGTATGGTGGGCATCAACTGGACAGAGAATCCAAAGTGTGAATGACTGACTTCATTTCTGGAAGATTGGTGGAGATGCATAATGGAAGCCGGGTGAGAGGTGCACAGACAAGAAGGCCAAAATGGGATGAAAAGCAGACTCTGAGGATGAAGGTGTGGACCAACTCCACAAAGGTTTGCTGGAGAAAAACCACAGGCCTTGGTCAGGTCTTGGGACTGAACCCTAAACAAATCCACTGAAGTTTCTCTCTCTGCAGGCCATGACGTGCAATCAATATAGAAAATAATGTCCTTGTTTACCTTGGTTATTTGATTATAATGATATTTAAAATTGGGTTTCTGGTGACATATTACTCCTTGTATTACGTTTTATGAGAGTTGGGGCACATCAATTTATCTGACAAAATTCTTTGTAATTTTTAACCTTAAGATAATAATCCTGATTCTTATGAGCCTGAGACAGGAGAACCATGAAACAATGGTATGAAACACTGCAACCTTATCACCAAAAGAAACAAAACAAAATGCTTTTT
Source organism: Neodon shergylaensis (assembly GCA_025134845.1). Taxonomy (NCBI): domain Eukaryota; kingdom Metazoa; phylum Chordata; class Mammalia; order Rodentia; family Cricetidae; genus Neodon; species Neodon shergylaensis. The sequence goes on along the minus strand of JABTXL010008166.1, from coordinate 3,622,511 downwards.
AACACTATAAATTTCCAGATTTCTTGACTGATGTTCAAATAGACATTGAGCAGCTCTACAATGTGAATTGGCTCAGAAGACCATGGGTAGAGGCAAGTTTCTGTGTGGAGTGGCGCGCACAGAAGGTCTGACCAGATCCCCCATCTCAGAAGTACCCTGCACACATTTTCCTCTCCTCCCCATAGTCTTCATGCTCACAAAACCATTTCTTTTCATGTTTTTCTCATCAAGAAGTTTTCTCCTCTTTTCCTTGAAATCAAAGCCTATAGTCCCTGTTGGGTGATTTGCACCAGAATTCAGCATTTGTCTTTTAACTAAGCTTAAGAATTGCCTTTTAGGATTGTTACTGCCTTATTAGGGCTCATAGATAATGTGAAGCTTTCCCTCTAAGTATTTTCTTCCCAAAAGGTTTATGTATTTGCAGTGTGGAGGTTTGCAGTACTCAGGCTGGCTCTGCCAGATAGGATGCATCAGCTAAGCTTCTTCCCGGTTTATCAAGTTCCACTCCTAGTGGAGAACAATGGCAGTTGATGACAGCTGTGGGAGGGAGAAGCAGCCCCTAAGCGGCTACTCATGAACTAGTAGCTGGTCATACATCCATGCACACGAAGTGGACTCATTAAGACGACTTAAAGATGGGAGTAAGAGTGATAGTGGAGATAGGGGAGGAATTTGGGAACGGGGTTAAAAAAGAGTGGATTTATTCAAAATCTTATGCATGTATAAAATTCTCAAACAATAAAAGGTCTCTGTTCTCAGCAATGTGTGATTGAACTTTGCAAGTAAGGTACAAATCAGATTTATTTATGAACACATAGTCTGAGACCACCTTTGTTTATGGCTTACACAATAAAATTTGATGGAACGTTCACCATGAAAGGCAATCCTTGATTATTAAACACAAACTGACTGGTGTATTAAATTAAATCAAGGTTATTTATTGAAATATTAGATTTTGATATTTATATCTCACGTAATATTGATATATTTAATTGGGTATTACATGTCTGTCATGTAAGAGAACAGAACTGATACAGAAGTTGAGGAATACAAAATTAACTGGGAATTGATTTATTTAGAAAGAAAATCCTAAATGAAGAGACAACAGGTAAACTCATAGTTCTTTTAACGCAGCTGAAGGGGAACACTCAAGATGAAGTAATCTCACACTAGCTCCAAATAGGGTGTGATACGGGGTTCTTTATTTAAAGGGGAACTCACAGAGAACAACAAGGAACAGAAACAGGCACTAATATCTAGGTTTGAGAGTTGGGGGGGGGAGGAAGAGGAAGAGAAAGAGGTATGCATGTACCAAAGCCACACCCAAGCTGGTCCAGCCTCTCAAAGGCCATTGGCTGAAGGAGGTTCCCCCATCACCCTGGGAACTTTTTGTGAGTACCTTGGCAAGATGAATCCAAGTGACATAGCCATGGCTAATTCACACTTTTAATGCACTATTGGAAGTAAAAACTTTTCAAACATGATCAAGACCTGATTAATCAAGAGATGGGCTTGGCCACAGCGAGTACACCAAAAAGTGTCTGGAAAGAACAAGGACAAACATGTCAATCACAGAGTGGGAGAGGTGCCAGTGAGGTCTCAAAGGCTTCAAGAGGATGCCCTTCCAGAGACTGCCTAGTGGCTCAAATGCTGTCCAGCAGGTCCTGTGAACAACTGGAGCTTCTTGAACAGTCAGGTCAGCGGCACAGTTCTTTCTGATTCTTAAGGCAGAAAATGAACTTTGGTTGCCAATGCTGGGACAGTGTAATACATCTCCCTAAGGTTCATGCAAGGACCAAGCTAGTAGCAGACAGAAAATGCTAGCACAAATCCAGTTCATTTTGAATATTTATACAATGCTTAGTTCTGAAGGAATCATGGACCAAAAGTGCGTTTGGCTTCTTAACATGTACTTAAGGTGTATATTTAGATACTAGTAAGGAATGTGTGGGGAAGGGCTGAGCTTTTTCCCACTACACTCAAAACCACAGCCTTATTGTTTAAATATTTTCTGCTTCCTCATTGATTCAAAACAGGGAATTAAAAGAAATCTGTGTGTGTGTTCACATCCCAATAACCCTCAATTTTCACTTTTCTTTCGGAATCTTTTACCTAAAGTCACTGAATATGCATGCGCTAGAGAAGAGAAGTTTTAACCCCAGTGCGTGTTAGAGAGCATTTGCTGTGGTCTCTTGTACTTGACAGACAACAGATGTCCCAGCGCTCTTCAGGGACAAAGGTGATGCAGGAATCCAGTTAGTCCGTGAGCACAAACTCACACAGTTCACCCTGACCATTTTTCTCAGCTTAAACACAGAAACACTCCTCCTATGGACTCTCTAATTCTAGCTTAGGGCCTCACAAAGGCTGGGTCCCCACTTGATTCTGTTGAGTTCTATACGCAGTCAATGACACCCGTGAAACACCCATTTTCTCCCTATTTCATGGCACGTCATCTAGGGAATACAGCGCATGCTCCCTATGGCTCAAACCCTTTGAAAAGCTCCTTGAACAACTTCCTCTGTTACTGAACATGCAATGACTATAACTATCATTGGTACACACATTAACCTTCAACTACCTTCTCCAAACAATATACGGAAGAAAACACCAGCAATAAAAATTATAAAAACAAATAAAATTAAGCTAGATCAGAGACTACACGTTACACTACCTCTGAGGAACAGGGTTGGACACAGGTTGTTATAAATTCATTTTTAATTCAGTCAAAATTCAGCAACTGTGGAAAAATGATTTTCTTTTATATTCCTGAAAGGCTAACGCGAATAGTGCACCCTCACACTAACTTCCCTGAAGGGCCATCACAAAAGCAGAGTGGGCGAGAAATAGATTATGGACAATGTATAGAAGAAACGTCACTTTCAGGCAGCAACCAACGGGTTAAGTAAAAAGCCATCTAGGAACAGGCAGAATTTGAGTATCAGTATGAAGGTAACCAGGTTTAGACACAAAGACATTGGCAAAGGACCACAGAAGAACCGCCCAGTGAAGGCAGGGATGAAGGAATCTGTGGGAAAGAAGCAGGAAAGGATGGCTGCTCGAGATAATGGGAAATTAACTGTGCATGAGATGGCAGCTAAGGAGCTCCGAGGACCACAGTGGCTCTGGTGCTCTGTCCGAGGAGATAACAAGGGCATTAATAGAAAGGGGCAACAGAAGGAACTCAGGAGATCTAAGGGCTAGGGAATTGTCATTCTGTTTATGTGGCTTTTGATTGTTAAGAGAGTATTTAGGGAGAAGTGCATTTGAATACGGAAGACTTTCCTTCAAGAGGAACACACTGGAGTCTTTACCCTGTGGCCCTCCCCCCAAAAAAGCTAGCAAGCGTAGAACTTTAACCCAAGGTCCAAATGTGAAATACAGAGAAACAAAAACAGCTAAATTTAGGTTCTGGGACTTGGGGTGTTTAAGGATTAAAAAGAGATGTTATGAGTAAGTCATAGAAGTCACAATAAGCAAAGCATGATGGGAACAAACACAAAAAGGGAGACATGTTCGAAAAGAGACGGGTGGGGCAAGAGAGCCAGGAGTTTGAGGGCACTGTTAGAGTTTCAGATTGGGAAGGAATGCACAAACTGAAACAATAAAGTTGAGTATTCATAGTGGGGTGGACTGAAAGGAAGGAAAGAATCAACATGAGCACACTGATACCATAACTAAGGGCAGCCTGCTGTGAGTACTTCATTGACAAACACAAGTTCAAAAGAAAATATTTTCAGGATAGTAAGTCTCTTTTATTTGTCCACAGTCATCATAAATGAAAACAATTACTATACCATACAAAGTAACCTCCAACAATATATGTGAAGCCATTAATTCTGGCAAGTTGAAGAAAGTCACAAGATACTCTCAGCTCCAGCTCTAACAATGAGAACTAGCCATTCCTCGCCATTATCAACAGAAGCGTGACTTCTTGTGCAAAGGAAGGCTGACTCCTCTCACCGTGTCTACCCAGTGCCATTGCGCTCCACTAAGAAGAAACTTGACAGAGAAAGGATGTCTGGATTTTATGTGCACGGGGAATTGTTTGTGGGTAAATTCAGAAGTGATCCGTGAAGCAAACATGAACCAAGAAGAAAAAGTGAAGGGAGTTCAGGTCATAAGAGTAACATAGAAAAGTCCATTTAACTTTAATCGTAAGAGTAAACAATTGGAAACGGCTTGAAATATCAAAGGTTTTTACAATGCAGAATAACAAAAGCATCTGTATGCTGATGCTGGCCAAATAGTACACCAGCTTGACATTTTTATAAAATTTTAAGTACTCCCTACAACATGATGTATCTTTTCAAATTTTACATGTTTATTCAAGAGAAATATAAACACATGTTCAAATATAGATTAGTGTGTAAATGTTCATACCAGCTTTACTTGTATTTGTGGATAAGCCCTCTCTCCGTCCCTTCAGTTTTATTTGTAAGAACCAAAAATTGAAAGCACTTCTAATGTCATCACTGCATAAATAAAATATTGCGCAGCCAGCCACCCATGAATGGGGATATTACTCAGAGGATGCACACTTGACCAGACAGACAGATTTCAGAATCATCATTGTGAGTGAGTGAGACCACACACAAGAGGACAAACTGAGAAGTTATTTTTATATAAAACATGGGAACCAAAACAAATCCTACAAAAACACACAGCAGAATTCCAGCTGCCTGGAGACGAAGGAGATGGGAGGGATGGAAGGAGACAGGACCCAAGGATGTTTTCAAGAAGCTCAAAGTGTCTGTTATCTTGATTTCAGCCATTGCTTTCCAGCATACCTGGCTACACGTGCAGTTCATTGTATATTATTTTTACATGACCGAGCTGCTTACAACAATAACAACTCCCAGGACTTAAGAAACCTGTGTTCGCTGATCACAAGGAAGAAGGCTACTTCCTCTGCCCCCGTCCCCATCAAGGTAGCAGGAAAGAGCCAGCATGTGAGTGAGCTCTGTAGACTACAGCTTCTCATGTCAGATACTTGCAGCTGCCTGGCCAACACTTATTTTGCTGGTGATACTTTGGTCCTAGCCTTCTGTAGCTACAGGGAAGCTTTCCAGAGGCTATGACTTGTGAGGATGATATTATTCTAAGGGAATTTATGGCTGGGCTAAATTTTCTAAACTAGATCTAGTATCTGCATTCGAGACTGGTACAATTCATCCTCAGAGGAGGACACAGGACCAAATAGACAGATTTCAGAATCACTATTGTGAGTGAGTGAGATCATGCACATGAGAGGACAAACTATAAAAACATTATTTCTAATCTTCTCAACTATGTTTTTATATTCTTTAATCTTTAATACTCTAATGAATGCTTAATAATACCCATGAATTAACATGAACATTTGGAACCCTACATTTCTCTTATACTTAAGGAGGCAGCTGCACATTATGGTTTGGTGGGATAATCATGTCTAAACTTAAGTTTTTTACTTAAAATATTACCTTCATATTTACTTATATCTTAAGGAAATCTATTTGTGTATTCCTTATAATGAAGGTTGCACATTTGACTCAGAAGGAAGAGATAAAAATGCCCTCAGTCTGCAGCTGTAGGACCTCCATCTGCCGTGACTGATGGATTTATAACACTTAAGATTCCTCATGAGACAGCACTGACATAATTAATGCAGCTCTCTGGTACTGAGTAACGAGCTGGGCTTGCCATGTGTAATGTCTGCAGCTCCGAGTATATCTGTGGTTTCCAGTAGACCAGCATGCTACATGACAGTGATGTGTGACATTATGCAAATGGGATGGCTCAGAAAACATGACAGGGCTTAGGTTAATGAGATCTTTAAGGCCCACACTGCACAATATCTTTTAGAAAATTGTCACATCTTAATTGCAGTGTCAGACCAGAAATAGCCACAATGTATGATACTACACACTAAAATACTCTTCAGATACATCTGTGTAATGCTCATTTGTCATGTATTGCCAAAAACCTTCATTTGTTCAGTGATAAAATATATACATTTTATTTCAAAGCATCCTATAGCATGATTGTGGATTCTTTTACCAAGTCAATAGTTACCGCTTAGAAATGGTATGCTCTAAGTTTATATGTCACTAATCTTGTGGGTGACACTACCAAGTCCATTAAGTGCCACGTTAACTCATTGTCCGTGATTGAATCATCTTCACATGTGGTGATTCTTTCCCTTTTAAAGCCAACATTCCCTCAATGCTCTAGACTCCATCATGTCCTCCTTTCTTCAGAACCTTTCCTTGATAACCTCTCTACCTATTCTTCCCTTAGAATCTCCCATCAATTCATCCACTCATACATTCTTCCATTATTACCCACCTCTTCATTCATTCACAGATCCCCAACAATACGTCTCTGCTACGGTTACATTCTCGAGGCTGTAGTCTTAGAGATTTAGAGCAGAACCCAACTCCATACCCTTAAAGCATAGATTGCATGTGGAGATCAAGGTCACATGAGATCATTTCAAGGTGAACTAATGTGTTGTGACAGGTTGGGATTGTGGCTTCAGAAGCTTGCATTGAAACCTGTGTGACATGGGCATTCTTTTTCTGAAAACATACACAAGCAGAGCTTTGTAAGACAAATGGAAAACACTGGAGCAGAGAACTCAAGAAAGGATTTTCCAGGATAAAACGTAAGTGCGCCAAATACAAAGGCACAGGAAGAAAGAAGAATGTGATGATAGCGTGCTGCAGCAGCGGTTGGTCGATTGCCCTGAAGGACGGGGAAGAAAAGGCAAAGTTGCAGTGGCAGGAGTGTGACCGACCTGTTGCCAGCCTGAACTCTTAAACAGGTGGACTTGAACACCCTTTTAAAGTAGTTCTAAGTGCACAGCACACTATACAATCTACCGAGATTTGTGTTCGCTGAACCAAACGTCATTTATCAAAGAGGATTAATGCAACCATAGCCACATAAAAATGTACTGTGTAACACTGGACTGGCAACCAACAGCTAGTAATCTCTGCTATGAAATGAATCACCATTGGTCATACAACAGAAACAGTTAAGCTGGTTTAATCTGGCTTGATTTAGATAATCAAAGCTCCAAACTGCTGGTGAAGAAAAATGTCCCAACCATCGGTACTAATGAAGACAACTGATAAGCAATCCCAAGGTGAATCTACTTTCTTCTGACCCCCTTCCTACCGTGTGTGCACCATGTTGCCGCCCAGCACACCCATGTGGGCCTGCCTTTCTTACCTATGCCTCACATGCGGTGGCTTCTTTCTTTCCTTAACTTTCTATAAACTTTAACAGTCTTTGCCCAGATGCCATGCTCTTGGTTGAAGGCAGTCGACATTCTAATAAAAGGCACTTTTGATCTTAGGCAAGCAATGTTATACTGGATAAAAGTACAAGGCCACACCATGACACACACTTTCTATGTATTTATGAGATGGTCAGCTTTTCTCCTAGGTGGTCATGAACAGAATGGGTATTTAGACTAACATCCCCCAACCCAAAAAGCATACTAATGGGGCAAAGAGGACTCCAAATACAGTTATAATACAGTATGAGAATGTAGAGGGAATGTGCAGGGTGTTGGGCAAATGGGTATCAAGACACTCAGTTCAGAATTGGAAGAACAGGAGAGCTGAATCTAGGGTTTAAAGAATAAGTCAGTGTGGGTCTCCCAACATATAAACAAGAAGTAGAGTAAATTAAACACCAGGGCAGTCAGTGCTACGGAAGAGACCACACCTGGAAGTGGCACACAACTGTAGCTAATCTAAAGACTGAGGCACGACCTGGGGCTAGGCCAGCCAGAGTAAGACCTTGTTTCAAAACCAAAACCAGAACTGTGACTTACAGAATGCCCATGCTCTGCCCCCTCCCCAGTACCTGCCTGCCCCTTCATAACCTGCAAGACAACCTTGTAAGAGGATCAAGTCAATGAGGACCTGACACAGAAAGAAGGGTTCTGGGACCATGTTAAGGCTCCTTCCAGTTCAGCATTCTGCAGTTACTTGGATAAAATGTGCCTCTTGCTTTGTCCCCTGCTGGCACACTGTCCCCACTACTCTGATACATAAACCATGTGTGTCCTGTGGAACCCAGTACACTAGCTTAATCTTGGGCTGTTTCTGGAAATAGTTCCTCAGGTTTTCCACCGCAGGACTGCCTGCCTTCTCAGTTCTTTAGAACCTATTAAAACTGCCACACGCGTATCAAGCTGCTCGTTAAGGGCTGACATGTATAATTTGGAGACTATTTCTTGCTTTTGCTAGCTGCCATGTGCAGACTTTAAATTCCATTTAATCAAAGGCTGTGTCATCAACTTGGTTGTGTCTCCTCGGTGACAAGCATAATCTGTAATAAACTTTATTGAGAGAAGAACAAAAGAGTGGCTGGTCCTCCAAGAAGGGCACCATAAATTACAAAGCATGAAATGAAACCGGAGTCTTTAAAACCTACCATCACAAAAATGTCTTTTGATTTCTGTTACTGATGGGGTTAGATAAAGCAGCAATGATGGCATTTTTATTGGATGTGGGAAAAGCGTTCTGCCTTTAAGAAGACAGAGAAGGGTATATGGTACCATATCCTCAGAGAGTCTGTGTGACTCTAGACTCAGTGCCACTGCTGTCCCCCAGCCCCCGTCAGTAATATTGAGACAAAAAGTAGAATAAGAAATACATAGTCCAGGATATGCAATGCCATAAAACCTTCTAGAGGAGTTCAAGTTTGGTCAAAAGGAGAAATCACACTGCAGAGTACCCAAAGGATTTGTGGGTAAGATGATGGAATTGCCCACACAGATTTTTTCAAAGTACAATGATGCTGAGCTTCTGTAGTGCAGCTGTGAGCACAGTGCTCGGGAGGCTGAGGCAGGGGGCTCATATGAGCTCTAGGTCACCCTGGGCTATGTGGGAAGATCATGTATCAATATAGAAAGAGAAAGGAAGGGGAGGAAAGAAGAGAAGGGGAAAGAAACAGAAGGAAACAAATGAGAAGCACTGTGTTAGCAGAGAACAAGAAATACAGCCAGTCCAGTGGCTCAGTTTGCAAAATGAAGTGCATTCCACTGACCCGCACCAAAAAACCAAACTTGACAGTAATACCAGGCACAGATTCAAGAAGATTCTTTAAAATGTGCTACTTAAGTATGGAATATGTGATGTGTTGTTAACAGGTCACTGTCAATGAGCCCAGCATGACTGCTTTTGGGTTTTGATAGTTATTTAATGTCAGTTCTGCAGAAAGTGGAAGAAGATTTCGTCAGGGGTCTGACCAGGTTTGTCTGCCCCAGTAAACTCTTGGATCAAATAAAGAATGTAAACTCCAAGAAAAGAAAGGTGTGAGCCTTCATAACCTGCAGGACAGTCTTGTAAGAGGATCAACTCAATGATGACCATATTGATAAAAATCTGTTAACACTTTGGTAAGAAATGTTTGATCTGTGTTATCAAATTGGAATCCAAAGAAATTCTGACCTTTTGTAACAATAACACAAAAACAAAGGTTAAATGTAACTGTAGTAAGTATATTTTGTAACTCCTAAATTCCAAGCAGGTGTGCTAACACCCAGTCTAACACAAGCCCTGAGTCTTCAGAAACAGGAAGACTGCAAGCTCAAGGACAACTGGGAATACATAGTGAAGCCAAATCAGGCAGCCAAAAGCAAAATTAGGGGAAAGTAATGTATTTGTAGAAGAATGTGCAAAAGATATGTGGCATTCAACACTGTAGGAAGAATATAAAATAAAAGAGAGAAAGAACAAAGGAAAGAAAGGAGGAGGGAAGAAAGGAAAGAGAAAGAGAGAGAGAGAGAGAGAGAGAGACTGACTTACAATGCATCATCCAGTGGAAATGAACCAGTGCATCTGAGAGCATCACGACAATCTTCACATATGTATGCTCAGCTATAAGAAATACATTTTATGAAAAATGTAGCTTATTCAAAAGAGAAAATTCTCAGTAGCAAAGTCTCTCATCTTCTACCACTATGAAAGAATAAAAACCACTGATCATCTTAGAAATTACAAGAGCTGTTACACATAAAAAAAATACTCAAATTTAAACAAAACATTCAAAACAAAATAGTGTGTCATTTGATACAAGATAGGGAGGGGCTTTTATGTTCAAAACTGGTCTCCTAAAGAAAGACCAACTCAAAGTAGCCTTACAAAAAATTGTCTCAGTCCTTCTAACTGAAATTAGCCAATATAATCACTTGCTAAGAATAAAGACTCAGGGTAGGCTGAATAGACCAAGAAAACTGATAAAATTCTAGAACATTTGCTGCAGATACAGAATTATTGGTACAGAATAACTCAAGAAGAAAAGATAGCTTCACAACTCTGTCAACATTAAAAAAAAAAGATGCCTATTAAGTATCCATTGTTCTGAAGGTAGAGCAGGTCAGTAGGTGGTCATGCCAGAGAGGCAATGGAGTTAGTCTTCCAGTTGAATCCATCCCAAGGAAGGCTTTACCCAGATGTTCCAAGGAAGCTGACAGAGTCTGTTGGGTCTTTGGGAAAAGATTTGGGAGTTGAGCAGAGTTGAAATTTGAGTCTAAAATGGGCTGGTTAAAAATAGAAAACTGTTAGAAAAGGAGAAACAAAATGGAGAGAAAGATATTAAGTAGTTATAAGTTAGTAAAGTATTTATTTGGGAGGACAGGAGAATTTTCTCAAAAAAGACCATGGGTCTCCAAGTTTTTTAGTTGAGGCTCAAAGTGACGAGAACCATAGGAGACTATGTACTTGATGGTTCTTCAGAGAGTCGAGCAGGTTAAGGTCAAGGCTGAAAATAGAGCAAACACATTAGTAGATACTGAAGGAAGGCCTGACCACACAGGAAGCCTGGAAGGCGGCTCACCAAGCTGCTGTTGGTCTGGACTGGAGGGGGGTGAGGGATGCTCAGAAGGTCAGTGGGTGCTGACAATGGAGATGAGTACCAAGTGTAACAGATGAAAGTGCAGTTGGTGACAGAGATGCCACATCAGGTGGTTCTAACAGGATGAAAAGCCTATATAAACAGGCAGAAGGACATGAGCATGGCCATGCTCATAACAATCCACAGATGTGCTCCCAAAACACGCACTGTGCTTTGCATGGTGTTCATGAGTAACATCACCCATAACATCAGACACAAAACGCCTTAACTCAGCACCAGCAAGGAGTAACCCACTAGATACCTACTGTGTGGCCTGCACGGCTTTGTGAATCCTGTGGCAGAGAACTGAGACTGGCCAGAGATGCAGACATGGCAACAGATACCTTCCGTGTCGTGTGGCAAGATGGAAAGGCGGCCGTAGGGTTAATGTGGGAGTTTATCTAGCTTCCTTTCAGCCACCATCTCCTGGTTGACTTCTTGCTGATCCTTACTACGTGGGAGTAGCCGGTATGCGAGTTAGATCGGCTTCCATTGTACAGAAAGAAAGGCTTGCTTTAATAAAAGATTAATACTACCTGGGAAGCATGCTGGGCGAGGAACTTTAGTAACCACAGGCCCCAACAGCCACACTTCTGTGGCAAAAAATAAAATCATGCCGCAGAGCCTCTGCAGTTGTCATAAGCATTATTCTCTCATGGTACACTGAAGGTGCCCGTGGCCCCAATCTCCTCTCACCTGTACTCCGAAAAAAAAAATTTTTTTTCTGTAAGCTCTCTGGACTAGAGGAAGTGGACACCTACTGGCCTAGATATATGAAATAGATGAAGTATTTCGGAATGATTCTGAAGAAAGTAGAAGAACAAGAAAGCTCATGAGGCGGTTCAGTAGGTCAGGGTTCTTAACTGAACAACTGAGGGGCGGAGTTTAACCCCCAAGACACGCACATTCAGAGGTAAGCATGCACGGAAAGCTGTCCTCTGTCCTCCTCACGTATGCTGTGGTCTATGCATACCCATACATGCACCCACACATATGCACAGACACACACCCACAGAATGAGTGCGTGAAACTAGATAGTGTAAAGAAAATGAGTCATCAGGAACAAGATGGACAAGAAAGTACCCAGCTTCCAAGAAGTCGACTCCTTCAAAGACACTGAACCACTAACGCATTCGAGATTGCTGGAAGCTCTTGTGCCAGGGTAAGATGGTGCCCGGAGGAGAGATCTAGATGGACTGGAAAGGACAACCACTGTCATTATGGATGCTTGGGAAAGAGACAGTTCCTTCTGCAAATGTGCGGAAACGTGATCAATGGGATGTCTAAGGAAAGTCTCTTGGGTAAATAGTTCTAATCAAGTAGCATAAAAATAGTTCCTTAAAAGTTGAATATCCTCTCAAAGCAAACAAGGAAAGTCAACGACTTCCTTGTCAATCTGACATCGAAAGTAATTCCAACACGCTACATCCTACCATTCCCCCACCAGCACCAATAACAGATTTTAGCTTGTTTGTCTAAATATTACTCTGCTTTTCAGTTCCCCTCACTTAAATAGACCCATTCTTAAAGCTAATTTGGTGTTTATTTTTTTAAAGATTCACTAGAGACTTGAGAAACTTATCAAGCTTCTTAAAATAACTTCTAAACAAAATCACTATTCTCCCTTCTCCCATATACACACTAGTGCCAGTAAGTAAGAGGACTGGTGTTTCTTCCACTGTTTCTGACACAATCCAATGTTACATGATTTTAATTGCTCAGTAGAATCGTTGTTTTTTAAAGTCTGAAGATCTCTCTGACAAATCATTGACAATTTAATGCTCTAGGTAATTTACTGATACATTACTCATAACAGCACAATTTTAGTGTCGCTACTTAAGCTTGCAATGACGTCAACAAGCTAAGACAACTTTCCAGAATGTCTTGAGACAAGGTTATCTAATAAGCCATAGTTATGAGACACCAGCACTAAATATTATGAATTCTTTCCTACTGTTGGATATAAATCATAACTTCACATTTCCTCTCTCGTTCTCGAGTGGCAGAAGATAATCATATATTATGCCTGAACATGTATAATGGGGTCTCTCTGGGGCTGTCTACACGCCATGGGACACCAAAGGAAGCAGAATTACTTTGTATTTCAGGTTAACTTCGACAAGAGAATGGTGTTTTATTTTCTGTAATAACTGAAGAGATCTAACAGTGCAAGCAGAAACAAAAGGCACCATCTATGCATCGCAGACTTCTATTAAGTAACTTCCATAGCAATCATGCTTGCAAGGAAGGCAGTTAATACTGGACTCGCGTCTACTTCACAGGAACTTTTCTTCTTTCATTTAGTATACAAAGTAGGGGATATCGTTGTGACATTTTCAAGTATATGCGTGATTATACTCTACGTTTTTGGGGTTTGCTCCCCTGCCTTCCCCACCTTGTTTGCTTCTCTTTCCCCAAGATAGTTTCTCCTTGTTTTCTTTGTCCTCATCTCTCCTGACTTCGGCTCACTTCCCTCCTTCTCATAGTTCTTCCATATATAATGTTTTATATATAAAAACATATATATATATGACTCTAGATTTTATATATGAGATAAATGTTTTTTGTCTGTTTTGTTTCTCTGTGAATGGTGTCCAGTTCCATCCCTTTTCCTGTAAATGTCAAAATCTGATTCCTCTGTAAAGAGGAATAAATGTGTATACATCCCTCATGGATATTTCCACATTGTCTTTATGCATTCATTGGCTGCTGGGCACTAGGCTGGGTCCATATCTTGGCTATTGTACCAAATATCTCTGTTGTGTGCTGACACAAAATCTTTCCTGTATATACCCGAATTTACATAGCTCAATCAAGTGGTTATTTCTATTTTTAAGTATTTTGAGGAACCTCCATCCTAATTTCCATCGCAGTCTCCCACATTTGCATCTCCCCCCCAGGTAGCGTATACAGATTCTTCTCCCTCTGACACCTCACGAGCACTTGGACTATTTAACTATTGCAGTGCTATTCCTGCCATCTTCTGCTAGTCTGTGTTTGCACACAATTCATACAGATGCTAGGATTTGAACCAGAAAATGTTCAGCTTAACTCTGGTCCTCATTTTCCTAATGGGTCGCAAATTTCTCTGTACAGCAGAGTTCATTCTATTTCCCTAAAAATGCAACAGCTCAAACACTTGCTTATAATTTCTGAGAGTACAAGACCCCTAAATAGCTGAACAAAAGCAACATCCTATAGCTCCAGAATTCTAGACAGTTTCATGTCGTCATCCTTTGCCTTGCTTGACCACCAGTGCCCTACACAATAGAGTACCTGACGCGAACCTTCCTGAAGAAAAACAACAGATTGCACATACATTGTGAGGAACCGAGAGACATAATTGCTTATCTTTAAGTACCTCAACTCAACGTGTATGTAAGACAAAGGTGAACACCAAGCCCAGAGTTAGTCTGAATACAGACAATAAACATTGTTGGGGGCTGATCCTAAGAAACCACTACAAAAATTGTAATGAAGGTAATTTATATTCTTTTAAACCCAGCAAGGTTTCAACATGTTGGAAGCTAAGATGCAACCAACTACTCCAGGGAGTGGGCTGAACAACCAACCCTCTGGCTAACATCAGAAGACATAAACTGTTTATCACATTCAGAACGAAGGGACAACGCTGTGAACCCCAGAAAGCAAAAGAAAGGTTCAGGAAACTTGTACCCCAGAACCACGTGACCACAGTGCAAGGCAGTCCTTCACACCAAAGTCGCTTAGGGGCAGCTCTGAGAAGCCAGAACAGGCTGTCCACTCAGCTAGGCCCTGGAGACTGTTGTGATGCCCGGCCGGGACACTGCCTTCCCTTCCAGCGTGTCACAGTCATAACAAGAGGAAGGCGGGCTAGTGAGCAGTCAGGCTCGCTCACTCTGCATGCAAGGCACACTTTGCTGCGGGGGCCCCAGCAGAGGCTGGAAGTTTGCAGTTTGCATTCTCTGAGGTTTTGAGCTGCTTGTCCACCCTGGTGGGTGGGGGGGGGGAGCCCAGATGAGGCCACAAGCTGGAGGCTATAGGTCCCGTTGCTACTGGGTGAGGGAGGCCACACAGTTTCTCAGAGCTGGAGGCCGGGCGTGGAAGACAGCCGCCCACGCCTGACACATCCCCACTGAGGGACCACAGCACCAGCCAGAGCTGCTCCCGTGGACACTCCCAATCACGCCCGGGAGTCCCTTCCCTGCTTCTCCCCAGCGTGGGAACCGTGATCTTGCTTCCCAGGGCTGGGCAGGATCCCGAGAGGGCGTGGGAAAGGACTGGGCCAGGGCTCGGCAGAGGGCCGCGTGAGTCCCCGCCGGGCAGGCGAGGGCGCCTCGAGCATTTACTCAGTGGCTTTCAGGTTCGCGACCACCCGCAACTGCCGAGCACACCCAGCACAGCACAACCGCACAGGATCCAAGACAGAGGGCAGCAGCGCCGGCAGTGGACAGAGAGGTGACGCTGGAGTCGCACCTGTCTGTCCCCGCACGGGATCCCCGGGGACTCTCACCGCCACGCCGAACACACCCGGCGCATTCTGTCAATCGGCTCCATGGGCGCGGCGGGACCCACGGAACACCCCCAGCGCCCGGTGCCTACGTTACTCGAAACAGTTACTCCTCGCCTTTGTTTCTCCCCGTCATGACCCAAAGGGCTCTCCCGTGTCTTTCAAGTCTCAGTGACATGCCTCTTCCCTTTCTCCAGCCCCCAAACATTAGAAAAGCAAGTCCGCGGCGCAAACCCACCATGGTGCGGTCACGCGAGGTCAGGACCACCGGGACACCGCGCCGCAGGTGTCCTAGCTCGGCTGACTCCCCAGGCTGTGCACTGCTGTGCTCTTAGTCTTGGGATCCGACTGGCAGACACGGGAGGAAGACTGCCTGGAAGGCTGCGGTGTGAGAAACCCTCAGCTCGAGTCCCTCCCACTCCTCCCAGGCTCAGCTGGAGAACTGAGTCCTGCTCCCCGCCCAATCGCCATCCTCCAAACCACTAAAGCCACACACACACACACACACACACACACACCAGGGAAGGCTACAAGGAAAAGCAAACAAAGGAGAGACTCTAGGAAAAGTTGGCACATTAAAAACAAAACGAAAACATCGTCTCTAGTACAGGCTGGTACAGAGCAACTGTAGTTTCCCTAATCTAAACTTAACTCTTTTGTGGGGAAGTCTCTCTCTCTCTTTGGTTGGCTTTGGTGGCCTGGTTCTTAGGTCTGAGGACAATCTCCTCCTTGCAAAGATAATTTTGTGGTCACAGAAATGTAATTTCTTTTGAGTAAGGTCTTGCCTTTATTTGGTTTCACTACACAATTCTATTTGCACACGAATGTGAGCATAGCTGTTCTTGTATTTTTTAAAATCATCACGCACACACAAACACAATCAAATTACTTCTGGTGTCTTCTCAATCCTTCAACTCCAAGAAATCTGAGACAGATAGTACCTGAGTGTCTCTTGACATATCTGCTTCCTGACTTCACCACCTACTTTGATTCCACTGAGGCTCCCAGCTTTGCCTACCACATAGCAAACATCAGAAGAATCGGCATAAAGAAAGGATAGAAGTGGAAAGAAACAGAATTAGCCGGAAATACCAACACAACTGCGGGAACCAGGGAAACTTTGGCCCTAAGATCCAACTAAACCTCACAGCTCCAATGCTGGTTGTGGTTCAGGCTTTGTCGTTGTTTTCTTGCTATATCATACACTTCCCTTACTCCTAAATTAACCAATGATATTCTCTTAGATAAGTAGAAAAATCTATCCTCAAAATACTTTGAAGTTAAGACCCAAAAAAGAATACAAAAAAGGGCCCATGAGCAGGGGGAAGATGGGGCTACGGTGGCAAATAGGAATGACCACACAGGGCAGGAGCTAAAGGTGGGTAAAGGAAAGTGTAGGAGGAGCAGAGGGCACAGGAGCGTGTCTCCACTGGGCTGTGAGTGTCATGGAAGGACTCTTGATGCTACTCTGCTACACTGGCATGGGTCTTTCCTGCATGGCCTCCTTTCAGAGACATTGTCTGCTGAGCAGCTAGTGACACCTGAAGGGTACTGCATCTTCAAATCTGTTCTGACCCCTGAGTGTCATGTCCTAAAGTCTTCTCTCTGTTGGGAACAAGGAAGTCATGCCTGTTTAACAGAAATGCTACTAAAAGGCAGTTTCTCAGTGCCAAGCAAGCCTTCTGCAACCTCTTTGGCCCTGTCAGAAAATGTAAATATTACAAAGAAACCCAATACAAGCAATACGTGCATAAAAACATATTCCCCAATGAAAAGTTAAGATCCAGTCAGTGTGAAGCTTCAGCTCCAACTGGGATTCTTACCATAGAGCCATTCATTCTGAAACCTCTGGTTTGGTTAATTTTGCTGCATTCTCTTTAGTCTTCAAACTCTTTGTGATGAAGTTATAAAGAAAAACGTTAAGATTTAAAAGAAGACAGGGTCGTAGAACCCAGGTGAATCCATCTGGTGCTGGGTTCCTGTGAGGAACAATTTTTTCTCTCATTGATTGTATGGGTCTATTTATAACTATTTTCATCTTCTGACTTCATTTTGCTAGCTCATATACATTTAAAAACTCAGCAATTTCTTCTAGGTTTTTGAGCTTTGGGGAGTTTAAGCTTTCAAAAAAAATCCCCTCCTGAGGGTCTGCTTTCACTGGAGTCTGTTCTAAGGGCACCATTTTCATCTCCAGGGTCGACGCTTCCTGCTTTCTTTCTCTTTCTTGACAGGCTGGCCATGGTCTGCCAATCTCGGTAACTTCTGCAAAGCACCAACTCTTGTCTGATTGACTTTGTGTGTTATTCTTTTGGTCCCCACCTCATTAATTTCTTCCCTAATCTTTTATTTTTTGCCATTCATTGGGTCTGGGATTGATTTCTTGTTGCTTTTAAGGAGCCTCGAGCTGTATCATTAGGTTGTTTATTTGAAATTCCTAATCATTTTTTTATATGAGCACTTACAGCCATTAAGGCTACACTCAGTACCAACTTGGCTGTGTCCCAGAGATTCAGTTAGGTTGTATTTTTATTTTCATTTGACTATAGGAGTTTAAAATTTCCTCTCTGACTTCTTGCAATCCACTATTTACTTGAAAATGCACTGTTAAAATCTCCCAGGATTGCTATGGTTTCTGTAACTTCTCTTGTTCAACCACAAAAGACCATGAGAGAGATTTTATTTTAAAAATAAAAATGAAATGAAAGGGAAACAGAGGTTGCAGATGAAATTATACCACATTATCTGTATGGACCCAGTGTAATTATACAGATCTTTCTAAAAAACGGGAGACAGGAAGGCCAGCGTGAGAAACGGGCAGTAGGAACGAAATGGTGGAAGAAAGGCTTCCCGTGCCATTTCCAGCCCCGAGGATGGAAGGGAGCCAGAACGCTTGCTGCCTCTACACAGGGATGAGGGGGGATTATTTTACCTTAGATTGCCCACAAAAGAAAGCAGCTCCATTGTCACCCTGGTCTCGTTCTAGTCAAACTCAGTTCAGACTTCTCTAAGTAAATAAGCCCAGGCTTCCAAAAGTATTATGGAGAGTTCTGCACCATGGGAACAAACAGGAAATTCACAGAGAATTTTGATAGTGTGGGAAGTGGGCAGCAATCGAATAAAGACCTAAAAATGTGTCTTTGGACCTGTGCAATAGCAGAGGCTGGATGGATTTAGTAAAGTCAGCTTTTGAAAAGCCTAGAATTTGTTACGAACGCTTTCAAAAGAAATACAAGTGTAAATATTGGTAGGGATCTCAGGTAAGACTCATGGTGGAATAAAGACTTGTCACGCTAGAGAATATACGTAGTCATGAGGAGCGGACTGTGGACACAGACATGAGCTGGATCTGAGGATGGAGGTGGAAGCGCATGAAGTGTTGTGGGAATTTCAGGGAACAACACCCCTCTACACAGCGGTAGGAAAGCTCAGCCGAGGTGCGCAGATGTTTCAGAATAATGATGTTGCCTGTTGAGCAGCGATTTCTGAGCAGTCTTTCTTGAAGGTGCGGCCTGAGTATTTTGTTGGAGCATATGAGAAAGTGGCCATCTGTAACAAGGACTGCTAAGTAACTTGGAAATAGATAATTTAAGAAATTCTTAGTCTGTTCATGTTTTTAGCATGTGTGTGTGTCTGTGTGTGGAGAGAGAAAGAAAGAAAAAAGAGAGAGATGCTGTGGGACAATGGTCTGTACCCCTGTCTCTTATATTATTTTTAATAAAATGCTATTGGCCAGTAGCCAGGCAGGAGGTATAGGCAGGGCAATGATAACAGTAGAATTCTTGGAAGAGGGGAGCTCAGTCTCCAGTTGTGACCCAGCGCAGAGGAAGCAAGATGTGAGTGCCTCACAAAAAAAAGTTACCAAGCCACTTGACCAACATGGACAAATAATATGGGCTAATATAAGCTATAAGAATTAGTTAATAAGAAGAGCCTGAGATACTGGGCCAATCAGTTTATAATTGATGTAGACCTCTATGTTCTTCTTTGGGACTGAATGACTGTAGGACCGGGAAGGACAGAAATCTCAGTCAAGAGAGAGATGTGTAATATTTATGTGTGATGTACGTGCGTGTCTACAGAGGCCAGATGAACCTTTCAGGTACCCTGTTCTGTTGCTCCTAATTTATTTCATTGAAGTAAGGTCTATCACAGAAACTGGAGCTAAGTCAGTGGCCAAGAAACTGCAATGAGAGCCTTGTTTATGCTCTCATGTGTGAGTTCTCAGGATCTGAACCCATGTCCTCATGGTTGCAATATTCTTAACCTGCTCCAGCCATCTCTCCAGGCCAGTAAGCACTTCTGTCTGCTGAGCATCTTTCAAGCCCCACTATTCACATCTTAAAGGACGCACTGTATCCTTTGTTCCTGTAAACCTAAAGTCTTTTTGACTTTCACAACACTGAATTATCACACCAATTCTGAAACTGGGAAGTGAACTCAATATATCAACATGAAAACTCTGTGTATGTTTATCTTAAAGTCGTAGTTACATGGGGTGCCTTACCAATATTTGAGCCCTGACAGATGACATAGACACAGTCTTCCACAGTGTGCATGGTTTGAGAGGAAGTATGTTACAGACTCTGATAGACTTAATGCTGCTTGAGGCCCTCTTCACGAGGGCAACTTAAACTGCATTGACATTGGTGTTTGAAACTCAGATGTAGGCTATACACACTGATTAACAGAGGAGTAAGGGGCGTGTGTTCTTGACTAATGTAAAATCCAAATTTGAAATTTGTTTCACGGCTCTTGCAATATTTTCACATAAGATATTCCCCACAAATAAAATTTGGCAAGAACTCAGCAAAATAGGTTATGAATCAAAAAGAATCTATAAGTAGATAGTTATAAATAGATTTTTATTTTGAGTGGGCTTCCTGCAACCTTCTTATTTTTCAATAATGCTGTTTTCCCCTCTAGCTTGGTCCCTCTTACACAGCCTTATATTTTCATGGGGACTCGGGGCTCCCTAAAACAATTGAACATTTGAAGATAGATTTTTATTTTGTGGTGCTTGAATCTCTGTCTCTCTCTTTCCTCACACATACACAGACATACTTGAGTTTTATCTACACTCTAGCTTTAGTTTATTTGTGTATTTATTTATTCTTAATTTCTTAATTATATTTATTTATTAATTTTGGTGAGTATTTTAGCTGCATGTACATATAGCACCACCTGCATGCTTAGTGCCTCTGAGGTCAGAAGAGGGCATTGGATCTCCTACAACTGGAGTTACACATGGCTGTGAGCCATCATGTGCTTATTGGAAATAGAAACTGGTCCTCTGTAATAGCAACAATCTTAGCTATTGATGCATCTCTCTAGTCCTTATTTATTTTTATGGCACTGAAGATGAACCTCAAAGTCTCATATACACAAGGCAAGCACTCATCCCCTGAACTCTATATTCTACTCTTGAGTGTTCTGTTTTCTTTCTTTCTTTTTTCTTGTTGGTTTTTTGAAGCAGGGTTTCTCTGTGGCTTTGGAGCCTGTTCTGGAACTAGCTCATGTAGACCAGGCTGGCCTTGAACTCACAGAGATCTGTCTGCCTCTGCCTCCCGAGTGCTGGGATTAAAGGTGTGTGCCGCCACCACCTGGCTGACTTTTCTATTTTCTAAATAGAAATTAATGCCAGTTTCCAACAAAGAGATTAGCAAATAATGAGCACATGGTTCTTTTCCATGGTTCTAACATTTTAATTGTCAAAAGAATCACACCAGCTGATATTATAGGATATTAATCACATGCAGCCCCTAATGAAGCAAGGCACTATTTATATACATAACTGTATTATTATGAAAGATCTGTACATATTTAGTTTTAATAAACCATAGTCATATTATGATGTCACCTTTGGAAAAAATGGAGATACAGGGATATTAAGTATCATTTCCCCCACCTCGATCACACAGCTAGCAAGTGGGAAAATCAGGGCTCAAACTCAAGAAGTCTAGGCAGAGGATTATCCAGGTCGGTCTTTTGAGGAGTTCTCATAAAGTATCAGAATAAAAGTCCCCAGTCAGACTCAATAAATCTTTTCAAAGGTGTAGGCACTGGGAACTTGAATCTTGACAGACATCTGTAGATAATTTTGATGACTGACTTGCAAGATAGAAACACCACTGTACCAAGAAGGTTCTCAGGCAGGGGCACACTGAAGATCACTTTATGTCAGAGGCCAGAGTCACAGTGACAATAGTCCCTACTATCTAATTTCACCATTTCCTTGCTTGCTGGTAGTCAGAGCTACCAAGGGAACAGTGCTTAGCATGAATCAGAACTTGATAGAAAACTGCAATTGTTCATGTTGAATAATACCGTATACTTTGGATCTTCTAAAAAGGTCCATGTGTTCAAGGCCTGGCCTCCAGGGTGGTCCTGTTGAGAAGTAGTAGAATCATCAAGAGGGGAGGGGCTTAATGGGACGTATCCATTTAGGCCACTGTATGAGTGTCCTCCAAGGAGATAGTGGGAAACCCAGCCCTTTCCCTTCCCTCTCCCTTCCTGGTCATGAGATGAAGTGGTTTGTTCTGCCATGTATCCATACGATTATCCACACCCTCATCAGAAACAACATGACCAACGAATCGTGAAATGAAGCCTCCAGTTCCTGAGCCAAGGAGAGTGTTTGCTTTAATGGAATGAAGGAGGAGGAAAGGAGAAAAGGGGATTACTGAAGCAAGCAGGCAAATCACTGTAAACAAACACAGCAGTCTACGGGTAGAAAAGGCACTCAGGTGCAGAGAAGCTCGGGATGCTTTGGCCCAGTTTTTTAAATTTCATACAAGTTGTCATTTCCCCTTCCTTTCTTGGAAAAACTTGTTTTAAAATTTGTTGATTAAATAAATGTCTGTTTAGATAGCTGAACATTCTCTGTATCCTCTATTTCTAGACATCGGATATGTAATCATCCCAAATATCCTGAGACAATATCTCCCAAGGCTCTCCTTAGTGGTGGAGCTGGCTGCTCCCTGAAGAGTTTCTTGAATAGCTGGATTGAAGTAGGGTTTAAAGCCAAAGCTCGAAACACAGAATATAACTCAGGAGCAGATCATTTATCTAGCATGTGTAAGAAAGGTCTTGGGACTGATCCTAAGCACACTAGAAAGGAAAACAAAAGAATAATAAAAATTACAGTTTTAACAGTATCACTTTTTAGGATCCATGTCCTGAAATTTGAAAATCTGAAGTGTGGATATTTCTAAGCACTGATTATTCTCTTCCGGGGATTAAATCCAGGGCTTTGCATCTTCTAGGCAAATGCTTTACTACTGAGCTATATACCCACACTTGAAAAAAATTATTTTTATTTATGTTTGTGCTGTGTGGTGGTGTCTCCGTAAATGTCACACATGTGGGTGCCTGTGGGGGACAGAAGTGGGTGTTAGAGCCTTTGGAGCTGTAGTTACAGGAGCTTGAGAGCTACCTGATGTAGGCCCTCTTTGCTGAGGACTCTCAACTTCCAACCGTACCTGTGCTTTAGTTGTGCTGACAAAATTCACATGGCACCAAACTGAGTCAGTTTAGTCTGCGTCCACCTACATCTTGTGGTTATATGTGCTTGTATGTTTATATTTTCTTAGTTTCTCTTTTGTAACCACTTTTCTCTCAGTCACCCAGTATTGAATCTTATGGCCCCGTCCTCACACTTAAAGAAAATATCCCAGAGTCACAAGGGACTTCCTTCCAGCACAGAAAGACTAATTTGTGACTGTTGAAAGGGTGGAGACAATAATCAAAGCATATGTTAGTCAGTTAAAGGTCCTCTCATTTCAATATGGTAACAGGGAAAACTTGGTCTCTCTCTCTTGCATTATACTTTCATAGTGGTAATATATGGGCTGAGAAAATAACTGTTATGAGCATTTTGCAGAAGTAAGGGATGGTTATTTTCATTATTCCTATGGAGTGTACACTAACCTACAGTATTTTTATCAATGAGATAGTTGAAATCCTTCAGAAACACAGGATAAATGGGTGTTAATTCTGCTGATGAGTCTCCTTTAGAAACCAGGGTGTTTCTTTGATCTTCATACCTGTGTTTCAGGTGTGCTGCTTCCTCTGTGTCTTAGACTGAATAAGGATCCTAGATGAGTTGGGGAATCCCAGTAGCCATCTCACTGATAGGACCAAAATGCCCATCCTGCACCACGGCTGAAAGAAAGAAAGAAAGAAAGAAAGAAAGAAAGAAAGAAAGAAAGAAAGAAAGAAAGAAAGAAAG
>JABTXL010008166.1:3542656-3598892 GCA_025134845.1 Neodon shergylaensis | reverse complement strand
AAGAAAGAAAGAAAGAAAGAAAGAAAGAAAGAAAGAAAGAAAGAAAGGAAGGAAGGAAGGGAAAGAAAGAAAGAAAGAAAGAAAGAAAGAAAGAAAGAAAGAAAGAAAGAAAGAAAGGAAAGGAAGGGAAAGAAAGAAAGAAAGAAAGAAAGAAAGAAAGAAAGAAAGAAAGAAAGATTGATTGATTCAGGCCTCCCAGAAAAGAACACTCTATTTTGACATTAACAAAGGCAAATTGTGCAGAGGCAGACTTGTTAGAATCTCATTTTATGAAAATGACAGTTATGACTGCTGTGCTCCTGTTTATGAAATGCTTCATTTAAACAGCTGACAATATTACCGAAGGGAAAGAGCATCTCACCAAATCTCTTCCTTACTATTTCGTAGAGAGGTCTATTTTGCCGTTACTTTAAACAGAAGATCTCTGCTCTGCAACGTGGCAGAGTATATATAGCAAAAGCCTTTCCCAAAGCAAATACGAAGGAAGTCAGATAAAAGCTACATTTGATTTTGAGGTTTAGCCAGGCTGTGTGTCTAGAAGAAGAGACTAGATCCTGTGAGAAAGGAAGGGACCACTGGAGAGCCAGTGTCCGCCACACACAAGGTCCCTTAAGTCACTGCCTGGGCCTGGTTGGCTAAGGCCTGGAGATTGGCCAGAAGAGACAGGGGGGACAATTAGCCACTCCCAGGCCACCACAGCACACCGGTAGAAGCCACATGGGATGAGGAGATGGGGGAGTATTTTCACACAAAACGCTGTGTCTTTGTGGCTTGGAAAAGAACAGGAGAGAAACAGCTCCTTCTTGTGAGTCTCCGACCTAGAGCCTGTAAGTACTTCCCCTGTGCTGGATTAGCACCAGCTGTGTAGCTTGGAAATGTCAGGCCGGATCCTTTCAGTGAGCATGGATTGAGACAGCTCCAGGAGTTCTGCAGAAGTGAACACAAATCTTCACTGAAGAAATCCACTTTAAAGAGAGGCCTTGGATAATATTTACAGATGGACTCTCAAGAAAAGAAGCTGCAATGAGAGAGGGCCCCAGTTCTGGTGGCATTTCTGCAAGAAAGTACCCTGACAAAATGCAGCTTACGGGACAAAAGAGTTTAATGCTAAAACTCCAAGGTAAGGGGCTATAGAGATGGCTCAGCAGTTCCTAACTCTTGCTGGCTTTCCAGAGGACCCGAGTTCAATTCCCATGACCATCACTGGGTGGCTCACAACCTGTAACTGCAGCTCCAGGGAATGTGACACCCTCTCTCAACACACCTACACATAGTGTCAGACACATACATGCATAAATAAAGGCAACATTTTTAAAAAAAAATCTAGAGGACAGCCTACCTTTGCTGGGAGTCAAGGCAGGGAGAGCTAGTCACCAGACATCTACATCAGGAGCGGAGAGAAATGAACGTTCACGCTTAGCCATCTCTCAAACTTTCAGGAGGCCCTGTGAGCCACAAGCCTCCCTGTTCCCAGTAGCTCCACAGGCCAGAGACCCAGCCTTTAACATCTGTAAGACTGTGGACCCACTAAAGAGCCAAACAAGATCACTATCCAAAATAGAATATAAAGTAATCGTTTTCATATACTGAAAAATTAAGTATATTGGAGTTGTAGGGGAAACAATAAAATATGAAAGTTAACCAATCTGAAACCAGAATCCAAAAGAATCTCCAGGGAAGAAAAGTATAATAATTGAAAACAAAATCTCATGAGTTGGACTGCAAAATAGAGAAAATTGAAGTTAGCATTCGTTTTAACTCAGAAATAGGTATAAAGGAATATTCCAGATTAAAACAAAGAGCAAGATAAAAATAGAAAGCTAATGGATAAAATATATCAAGTGTACCGCAAAGGAGGAAAAGAGATGAAAAGGAAGTCAGTGTACTCTGTGAGACAAAACCTGAGATTTTCAGAATGTAGGTCAGTCATATATCCTCTGACTAGCCCAACAATTTCTAGCAATTTTTAAGTTTTTCTTAAGACAGGTTTTCATGTAGTCCCTGCTGTCCTTAAACGCAACTTACTATGTAGTCAAAGATGACCGTGAACTCCTGACCCTGTTTCTGCCTACCAGGTCCTGGGTTTAGTCACCTGTGCTCAGGAAATAGCTAAGGTTTTAAAGTCCACTCAAATTCTTGGCTAAACTGACTGCCGCAGAGAAAATGAAATGTTTGACCTGGCAAGAAGCAGGCACAGCAGCACAGCAGCGACCAACTCCCAACCTTGCTGACTTCTTAAGAGGTGCGAGCAGAGGCCAAAGAAAACGGGCCATGGTATAAAAAAAACCAGAAAGCATTGAAAGAAAAGGACTGGCTGAATAGAATTTTATGTACCGCAAACTGACCTTCAGCAATCGGAGAGCCGGTGGCTTGGACATTAAGAAACTAAAGCATACTCAACACCTGTCAGAATAATTATTAAAGAGAAGGCCACAAAGGTGAAAGGGAGGAAGAAGGATGTAGAAGGAGTTGGGGGGGCAGAGTGTGAGGTGGTAGGGAGGCAGCACTTATGTGTGAAATTCTCAAAGTTTTATTAAATTAAATGTAAAAAATAAAATACAGCCCCTAGATTTTTTTTAAAGACTTGACAGAGCCTGCACTACTGAAAGTGAATTTCTATTTCTAGCAGAAAGCCACAGTACAGAAGGACAGAGAGCAAAAAGAACAACAAACAGGAAGTCTGAGTTTTCATTAAGTTTAAAGGAGTTCTATTATCATACGAAGAATTAGGTCCATTATGGCATTTTTCAAACAGATTTGGTTTGCTATTTCTTTTCCTTACTTCTTCCCCCTCACCCAAATACCCTCCTGCCTCCAGTACCCCCTTCTCTGATTTTATGCCACTATAACCTCTAGCCCACCCCCACTCTTTCCCCCATACCCTTTACTCTTTCCCCCATACCTCATACTTTTTCATCACACCCCAAGGACCACACTCTGATTTTTTAGCTTTTGCTCTCTCATTTACTCACGTCCTGTGGTGTCTTGAATATGAATGGGCCCCATTCACATATATGAATGCTTGTTCTCCAGCCAGAACTTTTTGGGAAGGATTGGGAGGTGTGGCCTTGTTAGAGAAAGCGTGTGGCTGGGGTGGGCTTTGAGCGATCTAAAGCCCACCCCTTTCCTAGTCTCCCTCTTCCTCTCCCTTTCCCTACCCACTCCAACCTTTCTTCCTCTTTGTTGTTGTCTCAAGATGTAACCTCTCAACCCTGGCCCCAGAGCCATACCTGCCTGCCACTGAGATGTCCACCACACCATCATGGCCATGGACTCACCCTCTGAAACTAAGCCCAATAACTCTTTCTTCTGTAAGTTTACTTGATCGTGGTGTCTCTTCATGGTAAAAGAAACACAGCTAAGACACGAATATTAAAGGTTAGGATTTGCATATATGAGAAAATATCATGTTTTGTCTTTATGAATCTAGATGACCTCACTTAATGTGATACTTTCCAGATCTATGCACATCCTTGCAAATTTCATAAATTCGTTTCTCTTTGGAGCCAAATGAAATTCCTTTGTGTATCTAGGACATTTACATTTTTCTGAGTAAACAGGGAATGGCTTAGAGGAATAAGCTGATGAACTGTGTCAATTTTTAATTTTAGAACTTCTGTTTATTAAAGACAGTCTAAGACAAGCTGAAAGCTAAATCAAATGTGACGTACAAGACACAATCGCGAACAGATGAAGAGTTTGCCACGGTTTTGCCTGCATGCCTTTTGATTTCCTTTGATCCATTTTCAAGAACTTTGATTTCAGAAAATACATTAGATTATAGGGACTAATGTCACTGACTATATGTCTTGGCAAGTCTTGTCGAAGGGTGTAATTGCATCAGCTTCAGGTAAAGGATCATTTACATGCCTAGGTAGTTTTTATTAAACATGAATGCTAAATTCTATTTCTTTTATGGCGATATTAACTATTTCCTGAGCTTTTATCATCATTTTTATCACAACTATATATAATTGAAGCTTTTGTAATTGCCCTGACATAGTGAAAGACATTTCAAAGGAGGTCTTCACGCCCCTGCCTTCAGCTATCAGACCCCTGAAACAATGAACAGATAATAATTAGAATTTCCTCAGAAATGTCGTGATGGGGAAAGGGACATGCTGAAAGTGGCAGCAAGAAAAGGCACTTGCATCTCAGAAACAGAATCCACAGAGTTCTGAGAATTTACAAGCTTGTCTTGAAGGAGAGAGTGGAGCTGGGAAATTGATGGGTTGAGGATGGAACACACCTGGAAAAGAACTGCTTAGTTGTGAATTACCTCTTGCCTTCTCTTTAACAAAATTTCATTTCAGTATTGTTAGCATCACCAAAAGTAAGCAGAGGTTCCTTTCCTGGTGTGACCAAATAGACTACTTCTCCTTTCTCTACTTTCACTCTTTCTTGTCTCTTTAATGCTATTGGAGATGGTGGCTGAGCCTAGCTTGCCAATACGGAGCTGTTAGAGACCAGACCGTTACCCTAAAACCTCTGCATCACCTTATGTATGTGTTCTTTGCTCTTGGTTGACATTAACAGTGTTTCCCAGTTATTCAGAATTTGTTTATATGATAAGAATAGTAACTCACTCTATTAACATTTTGATCCTCATTATCGAATTCATAGTAAGATAACATAGAGTATAGATCACAGGGGAATTTAAAAAGAAGCAATAGAAGAAAATAATGCTCAGCTCTGGGCTGATCATTCTGCTTTTCAGTCCAAACACCACCTGTAGAATGATGCCTTCAAGAGGCCAGTGAATAGACATGGCATTCCTTCTTCCAAGCCCTCTCTCTTATTAACCCTTTCACTGAACAGAAAACACAGGGAAAACACTTACTAGTGATCACTTAGTTAATATGTTGTAATGCTTTATCAAATGACAATTATACCTAAGCACTGCCCAGAAGCTTAGGGACAATGCAATAAAGACCACTGTTGCAATGGTTCTCCCAATGTATATACATATATATACACATATACATACGTACATATATATCATACTCCAAATATAGTATGATACACAGTTTAAAAATTTCATGAAGTATATATATGCAATGTCAGTAATATATATGGAGGAAAAATAAAACTGAGAAGGAAAGTTTGTGGGTGAAGAGTAATAAGGAAGGGACATGGGAGGAAACACCTGTGAAGCTGTTTCATGCACTGTTTCTTTAAATTTGTTATACGTTACATATGTTTTTGTGACAAGCACTCATGAGAATTGTTTTCCTCAGGAAAACAGAAACCATTTTATACAGGTTGGACAGGAAAAGGTACTAACAGGAAGACCCAAGGGCAGAATTCAGGAAAGAGAAGAAAATACTATTGGTGATATGAGCTTCCTGCATCATGGGTAGTGATCAAAATCACAAGACCCTTTGTCCCTGCCAGGTCACAGCTCTGGCCAGAGAGGACAGTTATTCCCCCTTTGCTCTGCCGTGTAAGTCTCTCATGAAGTCCCAATCTAATTTCAACCTATGGTTGTTGGCAAGGGATTCTGGGAGCACTCATTTCGCTCTTTGCGTTGTGAGTGTGATTGTGTGAGCATACTCAGAGTGAACTGAGTTGATAACAGAGTCACGACAACTCCACAGCCAGAGAGCAGATGTACTGTCACAAACACTGCAAACGTTTGTTGTTATCCAATTGCTCCACACAATTGTCTGCTACAGGGTGTTGAACTTGTTCATTTCAGTTCATCTACGCTATAGATGAATTGACTTGGTTTGAGCTAATTAAGACATTTGGAGCACGGAGATGACATTGGACTAGGAACAGCCTAGAAGGTAGAGTAGAGGCTGTGGAGAAAGCCCTCTCCAGCTCCTTTCATGAGTTCTTAAGTAGATCAAGTCTAAGCATTAAGAGTTGTCTGAATATTAATTTATTTAATCATATTTCAGATCTATTCACGCATGTAGAACATTTATCTTATTTGTTATGAGATAAACTTCTAAAGTCAGTGGTATTCTCTAATCATTTAACAGTGTTTTACTTGGATTTAATTGAGATAAAAAGAAAGCTAATCTAGTCATTGGTCCACAAAAGCTCAAAGTCTAGAATGGAAAGAGAAATTGGAAAATAATTATAGTACGATGATATGAATGATGAAACTGAGGCGACCACTAGGTTCTTTTGGGGCCCAAGAAAGTTCAAGATTCATTTTGATGAATTTAGATCTCTGAACTGTCAAATCAAGACTGCGTAGAAACTTCCTTAATAGAAGCATAAGTTGCTGTCAGAAAAGAGGAAGTTAGGAATTTGAAAGCTGGATTGATTAAGACTGTTTTGAAGTTGTACAGGGCTCAGAAAAGGCCAGATTCAAAACAGAGGGCACTAACATCAGCTTGTGCTGAGTATACGGACAGGAGAGGACTTGAGATTCCTATAGCTCTTGGGAACCATTGAGAAATAGTTGAAGATGGATGAAATAAAAATCACAATATAATTGAATCTTTTTGCATGTTGCTTATTGCTTTCATTTTAGAAGGAGAAAGAAAAGTTGAAATAACCATTATTATGACAACTATAGCCTATTCAAGAAGCAAGTTTAAAATTGCTTTTATTTTATGAACATAATCCATCAGTAAAGGACCAGGAGCAGATATTAACTGGAATTAGGTAAGAGCTAGTTTAAGTGAAATTTCTAATTCAGCATTAGTCTTATCATCCTTTCAACATGACTTTCAGTATTAGGTTTTATTTAACACTGGGTTCACCTCATTACTAAGTGGAATAAGGAATTGCTTAAATTTCCTGGTAAATTGCATCATCATGTAAACACTTGAAATCTATCTAACAGAAAACCAATTTCTGTTAATTTCAGAAATGGCTACAACTCAGCCTTCTGAGTTTCCACTAGCCTCCTTTGTTAAAGGTTCACTTTCTGTGGTAAACAGGCATGTGTGTTATGTCTCCCAAGAAAAGGTTCTTCCAGAACACTTAGGCAAGAGGTACTTATGAAATATCTCCAGTGTAGTCAGAAGCTGGTGCACTAAGCTAGGGAAGCAATTCTCTGCAACGAAACTTTTAAAAGACTCTTACATAGGCCTGAAATGCTGAGTCATGGTGGGGAAAATAATCACAACAAAGTGACTGAAAATACAGTCATTCTAAGCAAGCCCCACGGAACTCTAATCTCTCTCCTGAACACATACTGTGGTGGGGATCCAGGGCCCAGGACAGAGTGCTAAGATGTTGGAATGCAGATCCACTGGACTGGAAGACCATCCTGCAGTACTTGGCAGGATCATCACATACAGACAGAGGGGAAGATTTCACACAATGGTGTAGTAGAAGTCTCCTGCCCTGTCCTAGCCCAGTATTTAAAAAAAAAAAAATGTGCTTAGCTGGAGAAAAGGTGATCTGGATAACATAAGAGGTCAGGCGCCATGTTTTCTTCAGCTCTATGACCAAAACAGATGCAGAAGTACAGGCCGTAGAGGTTCAAGGGATATGGGATACGGGTGGCAAACAGACACAGATCTTAATAGTGTTTTCACCACAGCCCATACCTGATTGGGAACTTTGATTATCCTCCAAAGAAGGTACCATTGTAACATATGTGGATTTTGAAACTTTGAATCAAGGCAACAGAGAAAACGTCAATGCTAGTTAGATTTATATATTAATCATCCACTTGAAACAATATAGAAAGAATCACCCGAGAAAGGACCATCAGTTGAGAGGCATGCCAGATCAAATTGGCCTGGGGAAATATCTAGAAGTCATATCTCTATGATGTAGGAGGGCCCCATCCAATATGAGAAGAACCGTTCCCAAGGCTGGGGGTCCTGGGCGGTATAGAAAAGCTAGCAGGGCACGTGACTGTGAGTGAACCAATAAGCAGCCTTCCAGGGTGTTTTCTGCTCCCCTCCCCTCCTTGAGTTCCTGACTGACTGGCTCACCCATGGCCTCTGACTTGAAGTGTATGCCGAATAAACCCTTCCTCCTCCTAAGTATTTTTTAGGAGATGGCATTTAATTTATGACAGCAACAGAAAATAAACCAGAATAAATCCCATTCTCAAAGAAAACAAAACAAAATAAAAGAAAACCCAGCTTTAAAGGAACAAAAACATTAGGGAGGTAGCCTAACCTTGTGGCCAATCCCACTCCAGATTTATTCTGTTATTTGTGTCTTACGTCAATGTGGCATACTTGCGACAATTAGTAACCAGCACTGGTGTACTCCTGTAACCTGGTGTTTACACGGCTCTACAGTTTCCTTAGCTTGGCCTTTCTCTTTCTCTTCCCAGCACTGCATTACACTTAGGGGTCCTGTCTCCTTGGGTTCCTTTGGGCTGTGTTGATTCCTCAAGGTCTCATTTTGTGGGGCTGGAATGCACATTATGTTGGGAAGTTGTCATGTGCTCTTAAAGCTTGTTAAGAGCAGACTCTGAGAGTGAAGTGGGCTCTCCTGACTCAGACTCCAGTTATTTCTTTCAAGTAGTCTCAAAAACGTTCTTCAAAGCACTGCTTCCTGGGACAGGCTAGCCACCCATCTCTCACGTTGAGCAAAGGGAGAAACAAAACAGCTGGAGCAAAATCACTGAACTCCTGAAAAACAACTCTGGTCAAAGTCTTCCGAGAGAAACCTTCGCTCTGGAGCCCTTGTTTAGCACAAGATCTGGAAAGTGTGCAGAGGAAGAGCAGAACTGGAAGTGACCGGTGGAAAGCTCTTCCATGAAGAGAGAGCTTGATCAGGCACTCCTGTTGACTGCCTAACCTATCCGGTCAGTTTCAGCTGGGACGACAGCATCATCTGCCTGCTGTCAATCATTCCTCTACTTGAAAACCTGCTTGGAGGGGCTCGGGCTCTGCCCAGGACTCTGTCTTGGGCAGGAACTCAAGCTGACTGCTTCAACCAGAACTTTTTCATAGTCTATTTCTACTAAATGTTTGCAAGGCCCCGATTTGTTGAGGGGTCTCTCTATCTTCTACTGACCATGTGTTCTTTTGCTTTTGTTTGCCATACACTTAATAAAGCCATTGATTCAAATCCAAAAGCTTACATAGAACATAGCTGTTGCGGTCAGCATCAGTCAGTCACAGGATAACAGCTTTCTTTTTTTTTCTCTTTCTTTTTTAATTTTTAAGACTTTGATCATATCCTTTTCCTTACTCAATTCCTTCCATACCCCCTCCCCTTCCCTATCCACTCACCCAACTTTAGGTTCTTTCTCAAAAAATAAACAAAAACCCAATACATCAACAAAATCCCCCCAGGAAACCAAGAAAACAAAATAAAACTACACTAAAGATGAAAAAAAATATCATGAAACTGTAAGCAAATAAAAGTACAAACACAAAAATTAAAAGCTACAAAGTCCATTATACGTTGGTCTGAACACATGAGGGCTGTCCTGCAGCAGTTGTTACACCCAGTGTCACTCTTCTGGACTAAACTGATGCTTCCTTTCCCAGCACGTGTGACAGTTCAGTCGTCAACCTTTATCCTAGTAGCTAGGTTCTCATTCATTCATTTTTTAAAAATATAGTAATACAAAACTATCATGTCAAAGTTAGATGAGACAAACTCCTAGAAAGAAAATTGTCCAAGGGAAAGCCCAATAGTGAGAGACCTGCTCACTCTTAGACTCAGCAGTGCCATAAGAAACACAGAATGGAAGCCCTAATATACACACTGAGAACCATGTAAAGACCAGCACACACTATGCATGCTGCTTAGTCTCTGAGCTTGTAAGAGCTTTGCTCACGCTGATTTAGAGGCCTTGTCTTCTTAGTGTCCTCCGTCCCCTCTGGCTCTTGCACTTTCTCCACTTCTCCTTGGGGAATGGCCTTGAACTCATTGGCACAGGAAAAGACTTTCTGAACAGAACCCTGCTAGCACAGGAACTAAGATCAACAATTAATAAATGGGGCCTCGTGAAACTGAGACATTTTTGTTTCAAAGGAGTAAATATTCAAGGTTGCTGAGGAAATCTCTGGCTGAGAAGATTTCCCTTTTTCCAAGTTGGCTCAGACGTATTTAAAGCAGACTGGTGTGGACTAGCAAGCTGAAAATGTCTGAGCCACATCATGAGGCTCGGACTTTGCAAATGGTTACTTGGAGAAATTATCTGATGATTTTGACCTGATGAGGCTGGTGCTATTGAAAACTGAGATTAAGCAGGACAAGAAAAAAATTCACTTTTGGAAAAGAAGATGGCAGATTTACAGAGCCTATAACAACTGAACTGTCCCTTACAATGGCTGTGGGAGGGAAAGCCAGTTTCTTCCAATAGACTGACATGGGGTTCATCAACCACTCCGGAACAGAAATGTTTTAGTGTCAGACATCTGTTCTCAGACACCAAGTGCATACTCACCAAAATCTAGTCAAGAAAGCCACAGGTAAAAGAGAAGCAAGATCAAGGCCTGGAAAGTCTCTAACATTGGGACTCCAACACCTGGGATGGTGATATGTAGAATGATTATGAAGGGAGTGAGAATAAACTCCACAAAAAACCTGGACTTTCATGTGTCTACTGAAGAAAGCCAAGGAGAATAAAACCTGCATCTAAAACTGCAAAGACAGAGCTAACAGGTGAAGAGTTTTGGTTCCCTATGTATTTTCTCTTCTTCATTTTATTTGTTATGAAAAGCACTTACTGATCAGGGTCAATGATATCTCAGCATGCTCCTGTAATTCTTAGACTCTGTGAAAACACCGCGTACACACGCGCGCGCACACACACACACACATAGTCTCTCAATAGAAAAATCTAACCAGTGAAGATGTTTGTCTAGCACAGAAAATCAGATTATTTTTCATAGTTAAACAATACATAAGGAAAGAATCTTAATTTGTTACCCTAGTCCTTCAATATAATTTAAGTAAAAAGGACAGTAATAAGTTGAGAAAATTTTTAAAAGCTACAAGGTTAAAAATATTTTATATCAAAAAGAATTCATATGTAAAAGATAACATTTTCCAAAATAAAAATATATAAACGATATTAACAAAGCTTAAATCCAAGTCACAAGGAGTTGGATAAGTCACCTAAGATTTGTAGAGAATAGAAGTTAGTGATGATATATTTAATAATTAAAGTTTATTAAAATTCTCTATGGTGATATCAGTCTGCTCACGTGAACACTTATGAACACTGACCATAAGTAAATAAACAAATAAATAAAAGAATATCTAAAAATAGCAATTGCTTGTGTTTTCCTAATTTTATCAGGCTTCTGTCACTTAACAAAAGTAATTTTTAACAAAGTTAAGGTTATTTAAAGACGTTTGCTGCTTTTTCTTTTCCCCAAACTTTTTCCATATGTTATACAAAAATTAAAATTTTAAGACTGATGAAGTCATTCCTCTGGATGTTCAGTGGACAGTGAGGATTAGGAAATGAGAAAAGGCAGCCAACATCTTGATCCTTGCCCTCTTAAGATAGTGGGATACAGCAGACAATAGGACTTCTCTGGTAACTTTCCTGTCCTCTTGACCAGAGATGTCATGGAGTTTTCAGATATTAAACTAACCAGTACACATCCTTTAAGAGGTGAGTCAATAGTGAGGGCCAGGCTTCCTGTGCTTCCAAAGGTAGCTGTATGGTCAGCGCCAACTCTGACTCAGCCCCTCAACGGCACAAAAACTAAGGGAATCAAGGCTTCTCCCCTAAGTCCCTGAGGTCAAGCCCTAAAGAGTCTCAACTGGCTTTAAACATTACAAAGTTTAGTCTGTGGCCGTCTACAAGGCCTTAAACACCTAATAAAAAGTATAGCCCAAAAATGCAAATAATGTTGCCAGCTTTGGCCAATTTAAAAGGAGTAATTTGTCAATTTCCAGTAATGACTAACTGAGTTTATCTGTCTAGGATTAGATTTTATTTAAAAAGCAATGGTCTACAGAGCTAGTTCCAGGACAGGCTCCAAAGCCACAGAGAAACCCTGTCTCGAAAAACCAAAAAAAAAAAAGCAAGCAAAAACAACAACACCCAAAATTTAATAAAAGAAGGGGCCATGAAGTAATTAAAAACATGTACCTTCGCTATGGATCTATGACCCATAGCTCCTGGCAGTGAAAGCATCCTCATAAGAAATTTCTTTATAACAACCTAGCCACTCTTGTGAAATCATTTTTATTATAAATTCCTTGCCTCCTTAAATGGCTAATCAGGGTTATCTTTTTCAAAATTTGATAACTTGCTTCTGAGGCATAATGGACAATATAGAGCAGAGATAGATAGGTTTTGGTGAATGTCCCTCTACTTGGATTTGTCTGATATCATAGTCATGATTAGACTGTGCTGAAAGAAGACCACAGATGTGCTAATTTCAGGGCATCATATTTAGGATATACATTACTGACATACAAATCTTGAGCTTTGTTTCTAAAAGAGTTGTACGTTTATAGAAACATTCTGAAGGGCTCTGAATCCCACATCAGCTGTTCCTATCTTAAAGTATTTATGCAGCATGCCATACATGGTATAATTAACAGATCCAGACTGATAAACTATTAACTGAATTCCATGACTTATTCATATTCCCGTGGTTTTATTTATTCTTTGGCAATTTCATACATGCATATAAGATATTTTGATCATATTTATTCAAATTTGCTTCTTCTTAACTACTCCTTATAAGTCATTATGGAAGCCTTCTACTTTCTAAGACCCTTTATGTTTTTTAAAACAATAGAATCCAGTGAGTTTTAATATTGTTGATTCCATGTTCATGGGTCCATAGGTATAGGGTTATTTACTAGATCATAGGTAGCTTGACAGTGGTTACAACCTGAGGAAAATTGGCCACCAGTAGCTGCTAACTACCAATACGTCTTCATCTGGAGGCGCTGCTTTAGTGAGTCCTCCCACCATCCATACTGGCATGTTAAAAGGCATTTTCCTGTGCAGTGGCTAAGAACTCCCGAGGGCAACAGTAATGTCCAGAAGACAGCATTTCTCTGAGAAGCTTCCCATTGCCCAACTCTTGCCTTCTCCCTAACCCCTCTTCTGTGATGTTTCCTAAGCCTTGGGTGGCAGGGTAGGAGAGCCAGGTATCCTGTTCAGGGTTGAACTTCCGACAGTCACTTATCCTCAGTTCTCTGGTGATATTTGAGTCTCTGCATTAAGTGCTGTGCATCCACTTACATAAAATAACTTTTGTCACGAAAGCCTAGAGTAGTCAGAACCTGTGGGTAAAATCACAACTATCCAGAAGGCGGTTAGACAATCCATCCATTTAACAAAACAGCAGTGGAAGGTAGCTGCTGGAGCACCTGAAGCCTCAGCCATGGAATTTTGACCAAGTTTGCAATACCAAGCATGAAGACCTCTCATGCCTCAGTCCTAAATGCCAAGCAGAATATGACTAGTTGTACCCACACCATCCGTGGTACTTTTGAACTAATGCAGTGATTCTCAACCTGTGGGTAACAGCCCCCTTTCACAGGGTCACCTAAGATCATCGGAAAACATAGGTGTTTACATTTCCATTCAGAACAGTAGTAAAATTTCAGTAATGAAAATAGTTTTATGGTTGGGATCCTCATAACATGAGGTACTGTATTAAAGAGTCGCAGCGTTAGGAAGGTTGAGACCCGCTGTTCTAGTTGATCCATCTTCCCTAGCAGGCTAACACTGCAGCAAGCTCTGCTACTGGGATTGAGCATTAATGATTTCCCCTCCTCAGCAGCCTGCATGGGTCTTCTGGCACTATGGAAACTAGCCAGTAGAAGGGAGATTTCCAGGTCAATTCAAAGTTGATTTCTTTATGTCTTTGCAACCAAAGGGTGTGGTGTCTTTCAGCATCTAGTTACAATGGGCAACCAAGAACAAGGGCAAAAACGTATTGTTTAAAGTACCTCAAAGGCAGGCATAACCAACAATTCACAGGGAAATCTCCCACTGCTGGCAGCAGGATCTTCATCTAATAAACCATGATTTCTGGAAACATCATTATCTACTCATGCAGGGCACCTCTATTCAAACCCTCTTTAAAATTATGCTCTTACTTAGCTTACAAAGTAATGGATTTTCATAAATCTTTTCATGCATCCTTTGT
The DNA here is from genome assembly GCA_025134845.1 of Neodon shergylaensis. Taxonomy (NCBI): domain Eukaryota; kingdom Metazoa; phylum Chordata; class Mammalia; order Rodentia; family Cricetidae; genus Neodon; species Neodon shergylaensis. The sequence goes on along the minus strand of JABTXL010008166.1, from coordinate 3,584,877 downwards.
CTGGGTTTAACTCCTCCCCCATTCTCTCTTCTTATCAAATCTTTCATTTCTGATAATAGTAATTTGTGTCACGTCTATTTTTGTCTTCATTAGTTTGGCTAATGATGTTTATCAATTTTATTGATCTATTCAACTTAAACCTCTCTATTTTCTGCCTACTTAATATGTTAATTGCTGTCTGTTATTTTCTGCTACTGTAACAAATCATCTTAGATTGGATAATTTATAAAGAAGAGAAATTTATTTCTACCAGTGTGGGAGGCGGAGGAATTCAAGATCAAAGGGTCACATCCTGTTGGAACTTCTCACGGCACCCTAACATAATGGAAGCCATCACACAGCAAACAGCATCTGTATAGACTGGGGAAGAAAGATGAAACCATCCATTACTGGGACAGTGGCATTGATTCATTCCTAAGGGCCGAGCTTTGGTCCTAACCAGCTCTCAAAGATCTCAGACCTTAGTACTGTTAATTGACTGTCGAATTTGGCCTTGTGTTTTAGAATCCTCAGCAAAAACTAAAATGAGAATATTGACGTGCTCAACAACCTCAGTGGGATTGATTGCCTTCAGGGTCTCCTCGAATTCGTCTTGCCAATTTTGCTGGTGTTTACAGACATTCACCAATAGTGTTGGGTCATAGTTTTGGAGAACTATTTTTGAAAGAGGGAGTTGTTACTATGCAACACTGGGTGACCTGGAACACCCTTTATAAGCCAGGTTGGCTTTGAACTCACAGAGGTCTGCTAGTCTCTGCTTCCTTAGTGCCAGGCGGCTTGTGCCCTCCCTCTGAGGACTGACCCTCTTATCACTGGCTAAAGGCACTCTGCCATGCTCTTAGTGAAGAAGCCTGCCTTGTCTGACATCATTTTACTCTTAGACCTTTCTGTTGGTTAGTGTTATCTTGGGATATCTTCCATCATCAACAGATTTATCATTTTTGTTTTTATGACGCTGGCACCCCAATGATGAACCGGGGCTTCACATGAAAAGTACACCTTCTAACCTAACCTGAGCAACATTTCCAATACAAGATTCATTTCTAACTCACCTGTGTGTGCGTTTCTTACGGATAACATAGTGGAATTAATTTCCACCATATTTAGAACTGTTCTCTAGTCTCACTGTTCACTCTTTTCCCTCTATTTCCTTCCTTCTCTGTTTAAGAGACCTTGTGTATGAAGGAACACTATTTCTTCTTTGTGACTCTCATCAGTTCTTCTGCTTTTCAGTGCTCTATGTTCTGAATTACATAACTGAAACTGATATAAAATTTCCACCACCTAATACTATACCACTTTACATGTAGCAAGACACCTTTCAACAGTATCTTTTCAATTCCTGGGTCCCATTCCCATGACATGAATACCATCCCAATCACTTTTAGATATTCTATAATATTTCATCATATTATTATTTCTGTTACTTTATCTATTATTATTCATTTACTTTTTAGGCAGTCCTTTACTCTATTGTCATAGCTAGCTGAGAACTTGTTATTAAATTTACAGAGGTTTGCTCTTCTCTGCCTCCTAAGTACTAAATTAAAGTCACGTGTCAACTCATCCACATTGAGCAAAGAAAAAATAAAAAGGAAAAGAAATTACAGAAGAAACAAAACATTCTGGGCCTATTCGTTTGTTTCCTTTTTATTTTTTTGTTTGTTTTAATTTTTAACTTAACACATAATGCACGAGAGAACACTGAACACTGTGATATCCCTTAACAGAGTGCTTGAGTGACTCTCCTTCCCCATCTCTTGACATCCTGGCATCCTTTACCTACCCTTGCAGACCCATGCAATTCTCTTCTCCTCTTCCACATCCTGTATGTCCTTTGTCCACTGTCCCGTCTTTACTCATCACCTACCACCCTCCCTTGGACTCCTTGCTTTTATTGTTATCTTTTATTGTTATATTTCAGTTTGGAAGAATTTGACGGCTGTATTTCACTCTGCTCAATTCTTTCCTTGCTCAGGCCATGTTCTTATGAGTCAGTCAAAAGCACTCTTCATTTCCATTACAGACATCTTTGTTCCAAACATTTCTTTCTTCTCTGTTCTTAGCTTCTTTTTCTTCGTGCATGTTCTCCATCTGTTCTCACAAATTATCTGTTTTTTATTTCATGAACCCTAAACATATTTATCTTGTTGAAATTCCTGGTCTGATGAGTCCAACATCTGTGTTACATCAGAATTGGCTTCCAGTATGTTCTCTGTTGCTTTTTCTGCCATGCTTTGAAATCTCTTGTGAACGCAGGTCTTGTTATATTTGGGCAATAGGAATGGAGGAAGAATGGTTCTATGTGAAGAATTAATATTAGAATGGGCACAGTGTCTTGCTTGATGTTTGCTTTTTCCATCACCAAATTTCTTTCCTGGTCTTTATTTTATCTTGACTGTTAGTTCTAGGCATCCCTAAATATTCTTTTAATTACAGTCTGAGTTTTGTAACAGTTTCAACCACAGCCTACCACAAGTCTTCACGAGCTCTGTGATGTGGTGCTCACTTGTGGTAGAGTCCCACCAGTTTATGATCAGACCTCCGTTCTTGAGGTGCTGAGCAGTGGTACTCACGTCTCTATCCAGCATCGTACTTTTCGTTGCCCTCTCAGGTGCCAAGTAGGATTCAGGTGCCATGAACAGTGTGTTTAGAGAACAGGAACTTTGCCATGGAGATGCCCCTGGAAGGGTTTCACCCGTACTTCTCTGGTCCTTCTCCCACCAAAGCCAAGAGGGAATTTTTCATGGATTTTTACAGAGAACCTCTGGTGGTCCTCCCGAGTCACTGAAGTATAAATGCCTCTTCAAAGCCTGCAGACTCTCGGTCTCACTGAAATCCTGCCTATATTCAGTATCCTAAAGGTCATTAGCATAGCCTATGAAACGCTCCCTCAAACTCCTGTGCCCCAAGGCTTCTGTGACTCTGAGCAGATGCTGGCTGTGTTTCCAAATTCTCCAATCTCTCCCATTTTAGGGTGATAGTTTCATGCAGCTGCTGCTCTGACTTGTCAAAAAGTATGTTAATTTCCATTCTGTTCAGATTTCCTTCTTTTCAAGTTCGTTTAACAGTCTCCATGCCTCTTTGATGCATCAAGGCTTCAAATAGGAGTTCTGCTTACCTTATATTCCAGACAATATACAGAACAAATGTTTTCCTTTAGTTTATGCAAATTTGTTACCTTTTAAAGAAAAAAATACAGATATATTTTGAAAAAATCCACAAAATATAACCATCATAATAGTCAAAACTAAACATCTCAAAATTCATAAAATATTCCAGCTACTTTTATTAGATCCTTCTTGCTGTCAAAGCGTATGATTTGGAGCATTAACTTAGTCGAGTCCTTCATTACCTAAAGCTGTAAATCTCTGTGAAAGTGCTGGGCTCTCAAAACTTCTGGGACATTTTTACCACTGTTCAGTGTCATTGCAAAACTATGTCCTTCTCGAACTACAGTGACTTCCCATTAGAAGTAAATAACTTGAACTCTGTGACAGAGTTCATTCATCTCTAGTAGATGTCAAGCAAATATCCACATCAAATTGAGTAAGAATTTTGTTTCACATCTGTTTCGCTTGATAAAATAAGTTCCTGTGATGAAGAATTTTTTTGATTTGTGTTACTTTTTTATGGCTAGGTGGTAGTGGATGTTAGCAATAATAATTTTCTTAGAAGTTATGGAGAAGGAAACATCTGACTTCCTCTGTTTATAGCAGAATTTCCTATGCCCTACATTAGAAGGCCTCTCAGGGTTCAGAGGTCTTTTCTTTCTCAGAAGAAAAATTTTATATCTGCCAAGTTAGATAAATCAAAAGAACAGCAAAGATGCAGAGGTGAATGCAAAGGACATTTTTCCCCCTTAAATCTTCTGCTCTAAAAGCAAAGTGGCCTCAGGGTACCTGAGATTTCAGCGTTGAAGGGCAATGGTCCAGATCTAACACGTTTGCTATGAGTGCTCCACCCAGAAATGGAGGATATTCCTGAAATAGAATAATAAAGGAGCATGTCGAGTCGACTTTACAAATAAAGTCACCATAAAACTTACAATAAATGTGCATCTACAAGCCCAGAATTATCTCTGTATCATCTCCACACACGGCAATGTTGACATTCCATAATAAAAACAGCTTTTGGTACATCCAGAATTTAAACTGGCTTTTTTACAAAGGGGGATTACCTACTTCCAAAGGGTGAGCTTTATTTACATTCTTCCATAAAAGATATCTGGGTTCAGTGTACAAATGGTGGATCATGGGTCTGGGAAAGGTCTCAGCAGTCAAAAGCACTTGCTGCTCTTCCGGAAGACATGAGTTTGGTTCCCAGAGCCCATATGAGGATGCTTGTCAGCACCTGTAACTCCAGCTCTGGGGCATTTGACACTCTCTTCCATCTTCCTCTAGCTCCTAGACATACATCAAAGATAACAAAGACACATGCACAAACACGTGCTCGCTCTCTCTCTCTCTCTCTCTCACGCATACACACAGATTGTATTTTTGTTTTTAAAAAAATCAGTGTTCAAAAATGAAAAACTTTAGGCAAGAAATGGGAAAATACTGGATTATTATCAAAACTAGAAAATAAATATCTGTGAACCCTTATTCACCTAAATAATTAAGTAAACAAACAAGTGGTGGAATTTAGACAAATATAGAAGAATCTTAGATAATCAGTGGAGATGATTCACAACAATAGGATGTGGAGCCTAGCCGTTTACAGCTGGGGCTGCTCAGTCTTCCTTTTAGCACACCTTCTATGAAAGGGGCGATGGGCATCTTTACTAGAAGCCTGGATGTCAGTGCTTAGCAAAGAATAAGTCAAAGATGGCGTGAGGAACGGTCTACCCTCCTTTCCGGGTACCCTTGGTGAGGTGTGAAAGACACCATCCCTTTGTGGCCTTCACCTCAAAGCTCCTAAGTCCTGTGGAACTGTGAGAAAATTCACAGCGAGAACACATTGTGGAGCAGTGAACAGTGAACTAACACCTTCTTGGGGTTGGGAAGGTGAGCGAAAGTGGGGGAAGCCACTTACAGGCAAGAGGACCCAGTGAGGCATGAGAGGAAAGGGAACATGACATGTGGATGGTGTCCTTCAACACTGCAAGGACTTTAGTAAAAGGCTTTCTAATGAAGAATGTGCTGTGCTCAGTAGGAAAGCACAGCTGTTCTTGGTTGTGAAGAAGGCCTTGTAGGCAGGTAAGATGTTAGAGATGGGCACGCAAAAAGCAGAAACAACAACAAAAGTCAGGAAGATCTTGTGTGGGTGTATATTTAAATGAAGACTACCCTAAAATTTTAAAATGCTTATTAATTTGTTTATCACAGTTTTCCAACTAGTGTACAATATTAACTGGAGAAGAATCAAGATCATATGTCTGCCTTAGTTATTTTTCTGTTGCCATGACCAAGGCAACTAATTAAAGGAAGCCCTGGGGCTCAGGGGTTCAGAAGGCTAGGGTTCATGTCCGTCATGGCAGAGAGCGTGGCGGCAGATAGGAGGCAGGCATTTCAATGAAGCAGTGGCTAAAAGTTTATATTAGATACACAAGCAAGAGGGAGAAAAAAAAAGAGGGGGGGAGCGAGAACTGAGGATGTCATGTGTTTTTGAAATATTAAAGCTGATTTTCATGGTGCCCCTCCTCTAATGAGGCAACATTTCCGAATCCTTCCCAGATAGTTCCACCAACTGGGAGCCAAATATTCAAATATCTGAACCTATGGGGGCCGTTCTCACTCAGACCACCACAATGAAGCATAGTCTGTCTGATTTTGATAAATTCATCCTGCAGTAAGAACAAAAACCCATTTACTCATCTGCTCAACAAATGTATTTTGAGCACATATTGTGTGTCGCTGCCAGGTGGCAGACGAACGGCACTAGTCAAAATAGTTTACCATGTTTTGTCCTTGGTAACAGGGAAAAGGGCAATAGCACATATATGATGATTGCAATGGCTGACACTGATTGTCAGCTTGACTCCATCTACGATCAATGGAGGAACAAGCCTCTGCACACAGCCGTGAAGGGTTATCTTGATGAGGTTAGTTGAGAAGACTCCTCCCCAGGTGATTAGCATCCCATGACTGGGATCTTGGACTGAATAAAGAAAGTGAAAGCAAATACAGCTCAAGCGTCGGTTCCTCTTTGCTTCTTGATTCTCAGTGCAATTTGATCAATGGCCACTTGCTCCCATGGCAACACCTTCACCCCTATAGTGGAATGCATCCCTCCAACTGCAGTGCAGAACAAAACCCTTCTTTTCTTAAACTACTTCTTAGAAAGTACTTTGTCACAGCAATGAGACAAATAATAAGATGATTTTTTTAAAGCCCCAAGTTCTAGGGAAAGAAAATGCAGGGACGCCTGAGCACTTTTAAAAGTAAATTCAGTCTCTGCATGTGGGAGGCAGTGATGGAGTCAAATCATGTCCCAATATCAGTGAGACTGAAGCTACATTTTAGGGTGTGGATGAGAACAGAGAGCGTGCTGAGGACGAGCCAAGGTTTCTGAAGAAGAAAGACACACATGCACAGCCTAAACATAGAGGACAGAATGTGCTTAGGTCTAAGAGTGCATGAACGCGGATGGAGCAGAGAAACAGGGCTTGGAAAGGGACTGATCATCCTCGTCGATGTTTTATTTTAAAAGTACAGTAATCTGGGAAGGTCTGGGAAGGTCTGCTCACAGCTACCAACCTCCAGCTCTTCTGAGAGGGCTCTGCATCCCACAGGAAGCAGATGAGGTGCTGGATAGTGTTGGAGCCCAGACTCTGGCCTGAGCAGATCAGATGGAGATGAAAGCTGTGCTTTCTCATCTGCCCAGTACACACACAGCACAGAATGTGCAGCAGCCCCATTCCCACAGGCCCTCCTCCCCTAAGAACACAGAGACTGTAAGAGCTGAGAACTGACAGAGCCCTCACCCTATTGGCCTGCATGCCGTTTCCCTTTCAAGTTCAAGAAGACACTTGAAATGTAAACAAGACACTGGTGTGGGAATGACCTGTAACCTTGAGTCTATTCTGTTTTCAAGGAAATATTGGGGGGAAAATATCTTCAGTGCTTTGTGAATATCAGTGACATTCTGGACAAATATCACAAATCATCTCAACAAAACAGAAGGGAGAACTTCCATCTGATTTGATACATTCACCTTTAGTGAGAGGGATCCAGGGCATAGTGAGTCTTTTATTATCAATTAAGGGCATTTTCTTTTAAAACAAATTGACATAAAGGTGACGATTGTATGATTATAGTTTTATCGCAATAGTGTGGATCAAATAATGATACTCAGAGGGGCCGAACACAGTTCCTCACATGGAGTATCGGCTGCACAGACTGGTTCCTTATCGTGCAGCTTTAGCGCATACTCATTTGTATTGCTCCGGTTTTATGATTGTCTTAATAACATGTGGCAGAACTCACAGGAAGATATCAAGTCTCTGGTTTCTAGTTCTGAGAGGGGAACATACATTTTCCCCAACTAAGACGCTTGAGTGATGGGATCAGACCTTCTCTACTCTCAGGTACTTGCCACTGTCACACAGCATTGACATTCATCCTTGTAATTGTGATGTGAGAAATACGGCTTTCGGGAGAGCCAGCTCCCACATGCTGAAGCTTCCTGGGGGCAGAGTAATTTCTAGAGTAGAATCAGATAAATTCTCCCCACTTGATTGCTAAAGGGTGGCCAATTTACTCTACCCATTTTGTCAATGGAAAAATTAAATAGATGAGCAAACCTTCCTTAAAATGATTGTTAATTGTCTATTACTAATGGTTATTATGTGTGCAGGGACTCTTTGTGATGAACCATGGAGGATTTCCGCATGTGAAGCTGAACTCTCTACGGAGAGGCTCAGAAAATGCTACTTCATATGGAAGGCAGGTCTGAAGTAAGCGTTCTCAGACAGCTGTTTACAAGAGCTTCAGTTCTGAGGTCACATAGCATCATATCACAAGCCATGAGATACTATCATATGTTTCTATTGTAGTTAAAAAACATCATAGCTAAAAATCACGCTGTCTGCTCAGTCACCAGGGACCCCTCTCCCCACTTCTCCAGCTAGTAGAGCTCACTGAATAATATCATCCAGCAGGCCAGTTTCAAACACCAAGCCTTTATTGTAAGAACAGATGACTAGAGAGAATCTACTGAAGGTTTCACTAGGAAAGGGGACAGTTGTAAAATTTGTTCTAGCAGGAGGAGCATGAAAAGAAGCAGCTGTTTACTGATATCTAGTTCGCCCAACAAATCTTCCTCTCCATTAAGAAATTTTCTTTGTTTTTGTTTTGTTTTGTTTTTCTTTCAAGACAGGGTTTTTCTGTAGCTTTGGAGCCTGTCCTGGAACTAGCTCTTGTAGACCAGGCTGGCCTCGAACTCACAGAGATCTGTCTCTGCCTCCCAAATGCTAGGATTAAAGGTGTGCATCACCACTACCCGGCTAAGACATTTTCTTCAAGGCTGGGGATAATGCTCCGTATAGCCTTCCCCGTCTGCCCCCCATCCACCCCCGCTGCACCTCTCTCTTTGATCAGTGCAATTAGTGAAGGTTCATTTCAAAGAGTCAGATAATATAAAAAAAAAAAAAGAGGAACATACCTCTCACTCAGAGAGAAAGGATGTGTTTTAGAAGAATAATGGTTACTTTCAAAATTAGTATTTTATTAATGCCCTATTTGTTATAGAATCACAAACCACAGTGAGGAGATTAGCAGAAATCTGAAACAAACAAGCCGTAGTCAGAAAGTGATGAAGCCGTTGCTATGGGGTTTAAAACCAGCCTGCTCTCACCTTCCCAGATTAGCCGTGGATAGAAAATAAACCCGGTGATAACCACACTGTGAGCACTTGGCATTTAAGAATTGGCAAATGTTGCCTGTGCTGTCTTGGGATGTCAGTGGTGGGTAACTACCAGCACCACGATCGTGGTTTACTGTCCCTAAGAAGTGTCAGTACCTATGGAGAAGGAGACAGTTATCTGCATCTTTTAATACTTGCATCATAAAGTAAGATATAAAACGCTGTTTCATATGCAGAGATACAGTCTACATTCAAAGCATATCTACAGTACATAAAAGGGGATGAAAAGCATGCAACCCTTGGTGTTTGTCACGTCTACAGGCTTTGGGGCTCAGGAAGGCAGATAGGTTTGCCCTTCAAGTAGCAGTGTGATTGACCAAAAGTAGTTTCTTGAGGTGTTTTGTTCAGAAAGATGCTGAGAACATAGCGAAAATGCTAACAGGATTGTATAGACTGCATGCATTTGGGGAGGAAGTAGTGAACCATGGATTGTGTTGGTCAGCTTTCCAACACTGTAACACATGCCTGACATGATCGGTTTACAAAGAGGAGAAGTTTAGGATCACAGTGTTGGATGCTTCATTCAGTCAGCTGGTATGGTGCTTTGGGGATTTATACAAGACCGAAGCATTTTGTGGAAGAAGCTGCTCGTGTCTGCATAACTATCAAGCTGAGAGGAGAGAGAGAGAGAGAGAGAAATGTCTCCAGGCCCTGTTAGCCTCTTCAAGAGTACCCCAGTGGTTTACATCCTCTCTCTAAGCCATCTACTATGTCTTTCACCACCTCCCAATATGGCTGGGAACCAAGCCTCCAACTAGTAGATCCCGGGAAATAAATACTTACCAAAGTGTAGCATGCCCATCTACCTAATAATATTCTTCTGTCTAATCGCCAAAATAAACTGAAATAGCAAAGTGAATTCAATTATTTACATAGCTCTAAGTTCCTTTTTAAATGTTTAGTCATCCAAGCCTGAAGAATTTTAAATAAACACACAAAAAGCTTTTCTCTCTTTAAATCATCACTAGCATGTAGTATTCTCATATTTCTGAGATACTTTCTGATTATGAGAATAAATTGAAGGACTGATTAGTTAACAGAAAGCGTGAGTTCTACTCTAGTACACACACACACACACACACACACACACACGAAGAAACCCAAAGTTATTACATATTGCTTGAGGCATGGGTATGAGCATCTTCCTGAGCTGAGGTTTCTGAGAACTCATAATGAGAATGAGATTGGTTTTTATCTGGACATCTAAGGGCCTTTGAAGACAGCATCTGTGGATCGGGAGTCTAAATTTTAGGAAGTACATTCCCTACCTTTGCCTGCAAACACAAAAACTCCTGCTGGTGATCGAAGAGGAGTCTTCTGGGACTCACTGTTAATAACCTCACAAATATGAGAGGCTGCTCAACAGGAAGAGCTTCAGAAGAAGTCATTGTCACTTTGGTGCTGCGAGCAGCAGCTTCCTCTGTGTACAGCGCTGCGCAAGCTTGTGTGTGTCCATGGGAAAATGCCAGGCCTTGCTGAGCACCGGATCAAGGTCTGCCCCGACCGACTCCCACATATTTACCCTGTCCAATGAGCAGGGTGAGAAATACCAGTCTTGTTCGAAAGGACTTTCACACAGCCCTGTTTTCCTTACTCTTCTCTTTAAAGAAAGCCTTGGCCCTTCACTGATAGCTGGTTTTCAAAGGAAAAATGAGTCATGTCAGAAATGTCGATTTTATTTTGTAATGATTGGCAAGAGGCTTTCCATTTTCTCCTTATTTTATGAGATCACAAAATAGATTTAGGAATTCCCCCCACTAGAGAGAGTATTGTAACACTGAAGTACCTTTTAAGGGCTCCCAACACTCTAACCTATGATCTGTAGCTTTGGTGTGAGCTTCCTGAGCATAGAACATAGTGTGACCCCCTTGTTCGGTAAAAGAAAGGGTTAATGTTAACTGGACATTTTCCCAGACTCATGGCTGTTATGAGGTCAAAGGGAGACCAAGCCCAAGCGTCTGAGTCACTTTTTAACTGCTTTCTTGAGCACTTTATATTGAATACAGGGGAAGGTCTTAAGGATGTACAACCTTTACCCCTCCTCAGAAACAAATGTCTGTCCCTGAGAGTAATGTTTCTAGGAAGATGTGAATTTTTTAATTTTATAAAATTTATTTTTTTAAAAAAACTTGCAAGTAAATCAAAACACCATACACCAAAATTCACCAAACACAAACTATCCAGCTCAGTAAACTTCTATACAGTTAAAATAATCATTTGGAATGGAGGACGTGAAGCCATACATTGCATTTTGCAATTTCAGCATCAAATTTGCTTATGCCGTTATCCACCACCACCCAAACCAAACTTCCATAACAGAAACTAGGAAAACAATTGACTTTATGTACTCTGTCCTAACTTCTGTCCGTATCCTGATTCAGCCCTTTCTCATCTCCTAATATTTAGCTTTTCTTGCCTTTAATTCATGTCAACCTTTATTTTCACATACAAAAATTTTCTTAATAAAGGCTGCAGATTAACTCTACAGGAAAAAAAATGGGTTCTATCACTCATAATCTTTTGTATCCTTTCCCCCTTTGTGTCATAGCTTAGATGACATCAATGTCTTAGTCCGTTTTTATTGCCATAACAAAAATACCTGTACTTGGGTACGTTACAAGGAAAAGTGGTTTATTTTAGATGCAGTTTTCTCTCTGGAAGGCTGAGGCTGGACTGTTCAGCCCAGGGGATGCTTGCTGTTCTCATAAAACCTTAGATGGTATCACATCAGCTCAGAAATCACAGTTCCCGTCTTTGGAATTGAGGAGTGTTATCGGTTTGATCCTTGTATTCTTACTTTCTGCTAATGGTGCCTCTCTTTTTGCTACAAACCTCACTTGCTACATCTCTCTCTGCCCATTGTGAGGTTATACATCTTTGTGCTTTGGATTAGACCAGGCACTTTGCTCTGTCTCGTGATAATGCGAACTAAGTGACTTGTGTTAATTTTGACAGTAACTCAAAAAGCAGGGCTTCCATGTGAAGATCATGGTCCTCACTCTGCAGTTTTTCCATGCAACCATCTATCTATCCAATCCTTTCCAACCTCCTTGGTCTGACTGTTGTTGGCCCTGAAAATTTAGTCTGTAGCAAACCCACAGCAGAGCCCCAGGCAGGCTACAGTTGGATCACTAATGGAAAACAAATCAAATATACTGAAATAGACAAAAAAAACTTGAACAGGATGTAAAAGAGCAGTTATCTGATAATTAAAATTGACTCCATGTTTTCAGCTCATTGGAAAAGTTGGCTGGGTGTGGACTCTGGGTGATACCAGCTGCGGATACCCACAGTTTTATCGTTAAGCATACTAGGTTTGATGATTGCTTTCCCCTGTAACCTACAACAGCAACCTGAAAGCAAAGTACACTGGTGCAACAATGTCACAAAGGTTTTAGCAGTGACCAACCACATTTTAATTGGCTTTAAGACCCATCTGATGAGATGGAGCCCATTCTATGGGCCCTGGGAAGGATGAAAGTTAAACTTCCATAGAATCCATTTTTACATCCGAGAGCCTCAGCCTTTGATGGTCCCTCTTCACCAGTACATTAACCAACAAATACCTTCAGGGATTTTCAAAGGCCTTAATATTTTCCTCCTTAGGATTTATCAAAGTAACTTTTGTGAGACTTTCAGGACATATAAGTCATAAACATATGTGAAGAGAAGTAGGCAGGGATGTTCTTAGCTGAAGTAGAAAAGTACCTGATAAGCAAATTCCCAAGTCCTTCGTAAGTTAGCAGTATTTCTAAACAATAGAGGTTACCCACAGCCCGTCCCCTGCACTGTGAACATCGTTCAAACATTTTGTGGCCCCTGAGTTTCCCACCAACTCTGGTATAGAATATACTGAGAGATACAAGGAAGGTGCAGCCCAGTGCTGTGCCCATCCGATCCGGCATCCATCCATCCATCCTCCTGTGCTCCACTGTAGAAATTTTTATTTTTTTCTGGTGTTGGGAATCAAACACAGAGTCTTGAATAGACTAGCCTAACCGTGGACCACTGGGATACACTCCCAGCCTCTGCAGATGCTGTTGAAAATTCCCTGGGCACTGTTTCTCCAGCGATGATCTAACAACCTAAAGCAAAACTGAAATCTGTCCTCCAAGGCCATGGCCTACTTTCTTCACTTTTCCCACCCAAGTGTCTTCTTGATTTTCTAACCAAAGTTTTCAGGGTGTATTTCTTTCTCAGTTTTATTCTCGATTCATAAAATGTAATCAGGTCTTAAATTCTTATAGTTCTTTCTGGGGCTTGTAGGGGAAAAAAAGCAAGAAATAATGTATTTGTCACATCCAAACCCCTCCCCTCCAAAAAAAAAGGAACAAAATGTGTTTTCTAACTTTTTTGATAATATCTCCCTTGTGGTTTTTGATGCATTTTTTTCTTTTTCCTATGCTCTCAAGGCTGAGAATTTTGTTTAGTTTCTCTCTCTCTCTCTCTCTCTCTCTCTCTCTCTCTCTCTGTGTGTGTGTGTGTGTGTGTGTAGGGGTTAGAGGTTCACCAATAAGAATAGAAGTCAAAGCTTAGGTTACAATTCTTAATTACTTTGTCACCTAAAAAGGAAGGAGAATCCCATGACTGGCCTTTCATCAAGTTCATTGGCAAAATGGCTGAGTTAACCACAGTTAGGGTATTGTTAACGTGACAATTTGTTTGGAATTAGGCTGTGGGAAAGAGGAGTTTCTACTGAGAGTTAAGCCAAGTTAAACAGACGAGGGAAAAAATACTGTTGTTCCCTTTAATCCAAGTCTGGGTTAAAGGGTTGCCGATGTGGGAAGATGGCAGAGGGTCAGAAATGCAGAACTCATGGAATCTGGCTTCGTGACAGATGCTAAATATAACTCATGGCTTCAAGTGCTCCTTCCTATCTTGTTCCATCAATTTGGGAATTCTGATAGAGATGGGTATCAGAACCCCAAAGGAAGTCATCTATCCTTTTTCACAAAGGGCTTAGACATTTACAAAGTAAAAATCACTAAAGCGCATAGCCCTTCATAAACGTTTGTGTGGTTTTATACACGTTACATTTAGAAAGGGACTATTGCGGTGGTGTGGAGACAAAGGATCTCACTGTGTAGTTCAGGCTGGCCTCAGACTAGAAATCCTCCTGACACACTGTCTAGAACAAAGGCAGAAAACGGACCTAACAGAGAATCACTTGACCATGGAGTCTGTGGAGTCTAAGCTGTAGGGAAGACAGCACCACCTCAAATCAAGGGTCTGTTCGATGGCATTGCCTGTGCTGGTGTGCTGTTATGGGCTCACTGTACCTATGGATTCAGCTATGCACTATGCTTGCTTCATACCATGCTGCTGCAATTCCTACACTATGTTATGCTTTTTCTATCATTATTAATATGACTATTAGAGTTTTGTTCTTTATATATACTGCTTTTCTTACTGGACCACCACCAACAACAAAAAAGATGGTTCGTTTCCAGGAATCATGATGCTGTTTATCCTCTTGTTTGCTGTATATTCTTTTGCCTGCAATCTTTAGATTCAAATGAAAGCCTTTATACTCACTAAATCACATACTACCTCCCTCCTCCCCCCTTTTCCTGTTCTTCCCAACCCCATGTGGAATATCTGCCCTGGCTTAAATATATTTCAAATTAACAGTTCTTTTAAGAGGTAATTTTTCCCACAGTCCATTTGACCCAGCTTGAGGACGTTCACAATAGTGCTAGACAGTGTTAGCATCCTTTTGAATGTGCTTCCTTTGCTAAGCAGGGATTGCTGTTGTTTGTCCTCCAAAAGCAGCAAGCAGAAATGTCAGTGGTGATGGAGGAGGTCGGAGTCCAGGTTTGAGTTTAATGATGATGAATCAGTCTGCCTTTTTCTTCCACTGCAAGTCTTTCCTTCCGTGTGTCATGCAGTTTTTGTTTCAGAATTAATAGAAAATAAACCCCCTTTCATAAGTGACTTACATTTCATAACACAATTTCCAAACTGACTTACTGAATAAGCTATCAATAAGATTTGTCTTTGGTTCCCTGAGAATTTCTCTAGAGCCAGGTTTCTGCTAACCCTATAATGGCTCCCTCAATCAAGGCATCTCTGTCCTTCCTCCATCTCAACTATCTCATTCCCTCAAGTTCTCCTCAACCCCCAGCTAAAACCCTAAGCAACAGAGGAGAGGGGGCCCAATCTTGACATGCCCTGTAGTCAGGCTGATGAATATCTTTAATATCACCAGAGAACCTTCTTCCAGCAACTGATGGAAACAGAGGCTGCATCAGAGCACTGGGCTGAGCTCTCAAACTCCAGCTGAAGAGTGGAAGGAGTGATGTGAGCAAAGAGGACAAGACCATGATGGGAACACCAACTGAAACAGTCTACCTGAGCTAATGGTAGCTCACCAACACTCCACTTAGACAGGAAAGGAACAAACATAGAACCAAACTAGTCCCTCTGAATGTGGTTGACAGTTACATGGCTGGGGCAGACTGAAAGGCCACTGCCAGTGGCACCAGGATTTATCCCTACTGCATGTACTGGCTTTTTGGGAACCTATTCTCTTTGGATGGATACTGTGCTCAGCCTAGATATAGTAGGGAGGGCCTTGGACCTTCACCAAAGCAATGTACCTCATCCTCTCTAAGGAGTGGATGGAGGTGGGGTGGGAGGGTGTGAAATGTACCTGCTGCACTGTGTGGGGTCAGACAACTCCCTTGGCTATCATGTGACCTTGATGAGGAGACTTCCCGCGTGATAGAGTTAGCAAAGCTTGGCCACTGAAGTATCTTATCACAGCACAAAATAATCTTTACTTGGTACTTTCCTCTCTGTTAGCTACTGTATATAAATAACTCTACTGAGGTATGGAGTAACTGGCTTATCTTAAACCGCTTTCAAGCTGTGTGTGAGGTATATAATGGCACACACCTTTTCAGTTCCGTTCTACAGAAATCACACAGTCAGGAACTCCTCCTGTGTCTGATGATCGTGCCCTGCATTGTTACAGAGGCCTGCGCTATTCATTAAAAGCTGGCAAGCTCCAAAGTGACAAACTGTCATCTCTACTCTCTATTTATGGGCATGTTCTCTGATACAAGAGCATACTTCATGCGCCATGTCACTGATTCTCTCGCTGTACAAATCAGAGACTTAGCAACGACTCTCAGCGTGATTGGACATGCATCCCCTGGGGTTTAATGAACAAGGTTTAGTCATGAGAACTGAGGAAGAAAAACATGGCATTTTCGTACAACAAATGGCAGAATTCTTGGAGGGTAGTACACATGTCACCTGGCAAGAAGACTACACATGTATGTGCATTGTGTGCACAGACATTGGGGAAAGATGCTCACTTCAGGAAGGCCTGCCCCGTGGACCAAGCTGAGCCGTCCACTCTGCGAAGGCACTCATGCACAGGCATGAGATGGTAATGGAAGAAAGAAGATTCAGAATGATGTTCCCTCCAAAGAAAAGGGGCTATTTATAGAAGATATATCCCCCCCCCCATATTTACAGCAATCTCAATGTCTATGGAGAATACGATAAGCTGGACCATGTTTCTCTTTGGAGAAATGTGGACCTGGGGATTTGGGGTTAGCAGAGCAGTGGAATGCTTCATGGGCCATACTAATAAGATTATAGATAATAATGGTGTTGGGGATGATTTGAACTGTGGGGGCCCAGTTTAAGAGGTTTCAAAAGAGACATATTTAGTATGTGGCCTAAAGACTGCTGTGATATTTTGACAAGGAATGTGGCTACTTTTTGCCCTTGCTCAAAAAGTTTGCCTAAAGCTAAAGAGTTTTGGGTTATTTGTGTTGGCAGAGGAAATCTCAAAAGAGCCTCGTATGTATTTTGCCAAGTGGTTACTAGTGTTCACTCTTATTCAGAGCTATAATGAAAGCAAGTCATCAAGGCAAGGAGAAATCGAAAATGTACAATTCAAGGAGAAGGGCACCAGGAAGTAGAATGGAGCTTAGTCCTGTGTTCAAGCAGACAAACAGATTCGAAAAAAAAAAATCCCAACTTTAAATGGAATAAAGGAAATGGTGACCTAAGGGCAAGACCTCACCCAGCTAAGTTTCCAACTTGTGAAACAGAATTAAAGTCTATCATGGGGTCAGGCATTGTGGCATGCATCTTTAACCCCGACACTTGGAAAGCAGAGGTTGGCAAATCTCTGAGTTTGAGGCCAGACTCTTCTACAGATCAAGTTCCAGCACAGCCAAGATCAGGCAATGAAAACAGCAAGCTGGTGAAGATGTATTTGAACAGTGGGTCCATGTTCCAGCCCCAGCAAACAGGAGAACTTGGCAGTTTCAGCCACTTGGTGCTGGCTTTAAAGTCAAGGATACAAGAAAGGGGTTATAGAATCTCCCTCTACAACTAAGGGATGCTTACAAGGCCAGGAATATTTCAGGGATGTCCCTACATGGAAACCTATGGAGATCATTGCATGAAGCTGTTAAGGTGAAGCCTGGATTGTCCTGGAGATCCCAAGATGGTAGAGATGACAGAGTCATAGGATACCTGCTGAGAAAAGCTGCTGATGGGGAGTGGAGTCAGTCAAAGAGAAAGTGTGTTGCAGCCAACAAAGCAGAAAAGAGTTGGAGATCTGAAGAGCATTTTGACATCAGACATGGGGGAAGCTGCAGAGTTTAGAGTTTACCCAGTTAGTTTTCGGTCTTACTGTGGCCCAATGTTTCCTCATTACATTTCCTTTCTTCCCTTTTGAAACAGCAATGTGTATCCTGTGCCACTGTGTGTGGAAAGAATGTGATCGACTTTGTGTGTGTGTGTGTGTGTGTGTGTGATTTGATTTTTTAGGAGATTACAGTTAAGAGATTGCCACGCATCTCGAAAGAGACTTTAGAGTTTGGACTTTTACAGGATTGAGACTGTTATAGAGACTGTGAGGACTTTGAAATTTGACTTTAATGTATTTCTGGATTACAATATGACTACAAACCTAAGGGGGTCAGGGAGTAGAATGTGATGGTTTGAAAGAAAATGGCCCACATCGGCTCATAAGGAGCGACACTATAAGGAAGTGTGGCCTTGTTGGAGTAGGCATCGCCTTGTTGGAAGAAGTGTGTCACTAGGGGAAAGCTTTGAGGTGCCCGATGTTCAAGCCAGGCCCAGTGTGCCTCTCTTCCTGCTGTCTGCCAATTCAGATTTAGAGCTCTCAGGACCTTTCCAACACTATGTCTACCTACGTGCCCACCATGCCTCCTGCCATGATGACAATGGACTAAACCTCTGACCTATAAGATAGACCCAATTAAATGTCTTCCTGTATAAGAGTTGCCATGCTCGTGGTGTCTGTTTACAGCAAAAGAAGCTGGTTGCGCATTACCTTGGGCCATTACTTCCGGACCATCTGTGCACAGCCATACTTCTGCCTGCAAGCTTTCTGTTGCTTCGGTGACAGTGTGTGTCCAGTGTCTTAAGATGATCACTAATGAGGCTTGCTCTTCCAAGGATCAAAGGCAATTGTGATAAACACTTGAGAAAGCTCAAACAGAAGAAAAAGAAGTACAATGGAGTCAGTGAGCAGGTATCCTCTGCATACATGCACAGACACGGGTATATATATATCTATCATACCTTACGCTCACATGTAGTTATGCACTTGGTCTTTGTAACTAAACCCCTGGCCTCAAGTCCTAATATAAGAGAAAATTATATTCTCTCAGTCTTCAGAAGATGTCTGTGGTGAGTTCAAAAGCTGTCATGTGCTAAATGATATTACAATATCTGGACATTATTAAGGATGCCATAATCATTATTATTATCTGAATACTATTCCATCCTATTAAAGTATCATAATATAAATAACAAACCTCAAAATATTCACATATTTGAGCCCTTATGTTTTAGTTCTTTAAAAAAATGTTGCAGAACCTTTCAGAATACATAGTTAAAGAACAAAGTCAGCATAATTATTTAAATGCATGAATGTAGAAATTGTTTGTCATCTTGGTGTTTTAGTGCTACCGAACGTTCAAGAGTAAACATGAGAAAATACGATCAAGAGCTTGTTTGCACAGGTGGGACTGATAATCCACTGACTTTTCATTCATTAAGGACCAAAGACGGTCAGGTACCATCAGGAAGCAAACATGGACAAACTCCTCTACTTATGCTTTCTGTAGCTTTCTCCTAGTTCGAAATCATATGTATATTCCATGAATTACATCCCTGTAATTTCTCTAATTTGTAACCATATGTACTATCCTTGAATTGCATTAAGTAATGTATTGTATTTACTGGGGATTGAAAGTCAAAGGCATATTTAGTAAAAAAAAAATTAAGGGTTGGTTGGATGTGTTCTAAAAGCATAAAATATTGATATGAGATCCTAGAATTGTTGTGTTGTGGTTGTCTTCCTAGCAGCAATGGCTGTCATTCTTATCTGTTTCCTACACCAGGTTTCTAGGCCTAATTACTGACAATATGATATACTTCTAGACTTTCATTAACGAAATTATTTATTTCCTCCTTTAAATTGTGTCCCATAGGTCACCAAATGTTTTAGTTAGAATATGAAGTAGCTGTTTTCTACAAGTATACCATTTAATACACATTTTAACAATGAGATAAGCACTCAGCTTTTCATTTCTGTTATAAAATGATTCAAATAATCAACTTAAATAGAGGAAGGTTCATACCCACCTGAAAATCACATTGGTTGCCTACAGAACTTATCCTCTCTCCTCTCCTCTCCTCTCCTCTCCTCTCCTCTCCTCTCCTCTCCTCTCCTCTTCTTCTTCTTCTTCTTCTTCTTCTTCTTCTTCTTCTTCTTCTTCTTCTTCTTCTTCTTCTTCTTCTTCTTCTTCTTCTTCTTCTTCCTCTCTCTCTCTCTCTCTCTCTCTCTCTCTCTCTCTCTCTCTCTCTCTTCCTAACCCTAACCTATGAGAATGAAACTGTCAGGTACTTTTTTATTCTCAAAAACAGAAGAATCTTAACTACACACAGGACTGAATTAAATGACATAGAGTACATTTGATTTTTGCGTTTGTCATTTTAAAGTATTTCAACATGGACTACATAGTGAAACCCTATAACAGAGTCAAGGTCACCAGAGTGAGCCCTACAACAAAAATAAGTAAACAAATGAAATATCTCGAAGCATGTGCCTTGTCTCAAGGGAGATGTTTACAGCTTGCTTTTCATTCAGATTAAGTTGAAAGTCAAAGGATACAGATGCCCAGAACAAATGGCCCAAACTGGCAAGCCTGTCAGCAGCGTTCCAGGGACTGCATGCTGCTCAGTGCCCCAGGGATGCTGCTTCTGCTGAGCAGCTTCTCAAGCAGAAGCGAGTTCAGAGTCAGAAGCTGTGCACTTTTCTTTTCAGATTCTGAGTTTAAATGCATTCTTCAACAGCAGCAGGTCTCGCTGGATGCAGTCTTATCTTGCCAGTATGTCACATCCTGGCATAAAGAAGGACATGGAAAACCATCTCATGTAGGCACTGAAGTGGAGGCATGGGTATGCCTATGCCAGGGGAAAACACCCCAAACACAAAAACAGGAAAAGTGACTGTGTACAGTGATTCCTGGAACAGCATGAGTTGTTAGAAACTGCACAAACAGAAACTAGCTGGTCAAGATTTATGGTTGCCAGTGCACCCTATTCCCAGGCTAGCACTTGAAAAACCAGAGGACACCAGTTTCTCAGAAGAGATCATTGTGTCTTGTGTTCCTATCTTAGACGTGGCTATTCACTGCTATGAGGGTGTCTACTCTGGCCTGATCCATTGCAGTGAGTGTCTGTGCAGGTCTTTAGATCAGCAGGTAGAGCCCATTTGTCTTTATGCTTTCTTGGTCTCACTCCTCGCTAGTCAGGTCCATGCCCTCCAGTGAAAGTTCACTTAGTAGGTAAGATATTGAATTTTACATTAAGAAGTTTTAGACCAGATGAGCAGGAAATCCATGGGATATTAGTGACAAGAAAAGCCACTAATTATTGAGTTGGTGAAAAAAATACACAACTCACAATATTGCTGTAGATAAGTTTATTTTAAAATACAAATTTGGCAACCACTGTGTCTTTTTAAGCATGCAATTTAAGTGTTGATGCCATGGGTCATTCAAAAATGAAAAGAACATCAACACTAGAGGAAATTTCTATTAAGAAATTGTCAGTGAAATAGAATATATGCTTTCTTATTACCTACATAATTTTATCATATGTATACATAGATTCCCTCCTAAACCTTCACATAACACACAACTATGCCATTTTGCATATTTCATTGTTAAACTTTTGTTATTTGCAGATGATATGATAGTATACATAAGTGACCTCAAAAAGATGAATATGGTATGTACTCACTCATAAGTGGATACAGCTATAAACAAAGGATATTGAGCCTATAGTTCATGATCCTAGAGAAGCTAAGTAATAAGGTAAATCCTAAGAATGGGGATGGGAGTAGAAGGCAGGGTGGAAGGAGAAAAAGAGGGAGAAGGGGAGGGGTGAGGAGAACTTGAGGGAATGGGACAGTCAAGAAGGAGGAAGGACAGAGATGAGAGGAAGGAAAGAGCTATCTTGATTGAGGAAGCCATTATAGGGTTAGCAAGAAACCTGGGTCTAGAGAAATTCCCAGGAATCCACAAGGATGACCCCAGCTAAGACCCTAAGCAACAGAGCAGAGGGAGCTCAATCTTGACTTGCCCTGTAGTCAGACTAATGAGTATCTTAAATGTCACCATAGAACCTTCAAACAGCAACTGATGGAAACAGAGGCAGAGACCCACATCAGAACACTGGACTGAGCTCCCAAAGTCCAGTTGAAGAGTGGGAGGAATAAGAATATGAGCAAAGAGGTCAAGACCATGATGGGAACACCACCTGAAACAGTTTACCTGAGCTAATGGGAGCTCACCAACTCCAGCTGGACTGGGAAGGAATAAGAATAGGGCCAAACTAGTCCTTCTAAATGTGGCTGACAGTTGTATGGCTGGGGCAGACTGAGGGGCTACTGGCAATGACACCAGGATTTATCCCTATTGCATGTACTGGCTTTTTGGGAACCTATTCTCTTTGGATGGATACCTTGTTCAGCCTAGCTATAGTAGGGAGGGCCTTGGACCTTCCCAAAGCAATGTGCCTCATCCTCTCTGAGGAGTGGGTGGGGGTGGGTTAGGGGAGTAAGTAAAGAGAACGGAAGGAGGGGAGGGAGTTGGAACTGGGATTGGTATGTAAAATACAATAGATAGCTTGTTTTTTAAAAAAATTAAAATTAAATTAAATTTAAATTTAAAAACATTTCCATATAGTCTGAATTACTTATAGAGGACTTAGTCTCTTAGTGGAAATGTCATTTTAAATAAGCGTTTAGCACGCGTCCTGGAAATTTTGGTCCTACAGATGTGAGCAATGTCAGATCTCTATTTCTGACAATGCCCCAGCTGATTGTTTCGGCCCTTCATTTGGAACATTCTATTTCCTGTTCTGCTGCCTTTTCCCACTGATTGCTAGCTGCAATTTCCTTCATTCTTCAGGCTTCAGATGCTTGCATATTCTACTGCCACCTTGATTTCGTCCCTGCTGTTATAAGAATTACAGGTCCTCAGGCTGTCTAGGGCCATTTAATGCATCACCAAGACCCCTTGGCTTGGAATGTCCTCTACTCCTCCCTTATTAAAAATAAAATAAAATCTCAGAGAAAATTGCATTAGTTACCTTAGTTGCTAGGATACCATATCCTGACCAACAACAATTCAAGAAGGAAAGTTTAATTTGGCTTCCAGTTCCATGGGATCTTTATGTTCATAAAGTGGGAAGGAAAGGCGGCAGGAGCAGGCAGCGGAGAGATCAGAGAACACACTTTAAGCACGCACAGGAAACAGAGTGCTGGGACTGGAAATGGGGTGAGGCAGTAAATTCTCCAAACTGGGCATCTAGGGATCCACTTTCTCCAGTGAGGTGTCAAATATCAAAGATTTCATTAACACCCTCAAACAGCGCCACCAACTGGGGACCAAGTGTTCAAACACAGGAACTTTTAGGGGAGGAGAGGGGATTCTCATTTAAACCACCAGCAGAACAGTCCTGAAAGGAACCTTTGGAAAATGTGTCCACTTCAAAAGACAGATTATGAGGAGGTGACCAACAACTGCTAAATACATACCTTAGTTTTTTTTTTTACACCAAAGATTAGAATGCTGCAAGCTGAATTTAAGTCTAAATTGCTCTTTTTATAGCTGACAATTACTTTTCTGCTAAAATCTTGACTTGCTTCTTTTAATGTCATCTTTATTAATATACAGAAAGAGCAAACATTTGCATTTCATTCTAAGAATTTATATGAAGATAATTTAGGACTTAAAACATAAAAGAAAAACTCAAGCTTATAGAAGCCTATGAATTGAAGTGAGCTTTTTTTAAAAGGAAGCTTAAGATACAGGTATATTTTATTCTACTACTTTACAGCAAAATAAAGATAAAACAAGTACTTATATCATAAAGAAAAATAAAGGAAAGAAATAAAATTAAAAAAGAAATGCATTAGAATGTTAAGGGTATTATTGCCTGGTTCCAAATTAAGGGATTTTTTTCCTCATTATTTCATTGCATTTTAAACATTTTCAAACAATTAGACTGTATTATATTTCTTATATTGTCAAAAAAGTATTGAAAGAAAGCTCACATTGCTTTTCTTATGGTATAATTCAAGATTTGTCTTTGTAACTTTTTATTCTACCCCTCTTTTGAAATGGACCTTAGAAAGTTCATTTGATATTTGTTCAAACCCAAGCAATAAAATTATTCACTAAAAACCTGCCACGGAAAGTTCAGGCTGAAGGGTGTACTTGACAAGATGACACTAATAATATACTGTCAATTCTATATTTATGTGTCTTCAATTCAATAAGAAATTTTTAGCTCCAGATGGAAACAGTCATCTTTTGTTCAAAAAGCAGAAGCGAGTATTGTTCTGAAGAAATGATTTTCCAAGAACTCTAGGGAACAGGCTATACATTTAATAACGACACAGGTATTTTTTTAAAAAACTTAAAACGATTTAATTTAAAATTTAAAATATCTTCTAGAAACTGTATCTATATATTTGTATTTATTCTGAGAAAAAAAATGATGGTTGCAGTTAGTGTACAGAAGGCAAATTCAGCAAGAACGGGAAGCCCAGGATCTAACTGTCTATGCACCATCAGGGCTGGGATTACAACAGCACACTGTTGCATGCTGCTACTTCTAATTTTATTGTTTTGTTACCATTATTATTATGATTGATTTATTTCTTTCTTTTTTCTTCTTGTCTTTTGAGAATGAACCAAGGATGACCTTGAACTTCTGACACTCTAGCCTCCCCCCCCACACACAACTGTCGGTATTTATTCCAGGTGTGTACCTCTACACCTTGTTCGTGTTGTGCGAAGGATCAATTCCAGGGTCTGTCAAGCTAGGCAAACACTCTACCAACTGAGCTACTAAATGGATTGTTGAAAAAGACTTCTCATTCCATCATAAATTGACTCCCATCTGAATGATGCCCACATGGTGCTGTAGCATAAGCTGGTCCCACCCCCCCTACCAATACACTCATAGACAGATCAGTCTTAGGTCTGTAATATTGACTTTGCTTGTCTCCTTGAAACACTTTGTAGAATCACCTGGGAATGGGAGTCTCCGTGGAGGACTGTCTGGACCAGAGGTTCTCAACCTTCCTAACACTGTGACTCTTTAATACAGTTCCTCATGCTCTGGTGACCCCAACCATAATATTATTTTTGTTGCTACTTCATAGCTGTAATTTTTTTACCATTGTGAATCATAATATAAATATCTGTGTTTTCTAATGGTCTTAGGCAATGACTATGAAAGGATCCTTTGACCCCACTCCCAAAAGGTCATGACCCACAGGTTGAGTCTAGATTAAGCTGACCTGTGATCACATCTATAGAGAATGTTAAGGGCTTTTGTTTTCTGGGAGAGATTAATTAAGAAAAAAAATCCTCAAAGTAATTTAAAATTTTAATGATATCTTCACTCTTGTTCCTGAATAACTAAACTTTGTAAAGTGTCAATAGCTACCCTCTCCTTATTCACACTGGTTTGCTTCAGCTCAAGTTCTGAATTGCTCTCAAGGCCTAAGGAGCTCTACTAAATTCAGGCAAGGCATCAAAACGCTTCTCGAAATTTAAAAAACTCTATTAATAGCAGAAGGCTAAGAGCACAGATTGAAAGGCCTGACAGAAACGGATTGTGCGTGCTGTAATTCTTACTGAAACCTCAGGAGGCCTCTAATGAAAACAACTCAGTGCAAGATTGGTAGTAAAACCCTCATCAAGTCCCATCTTGCTGGCCGGTCAGCTCAGCAGAATATGTATATCAGCATCAAGTAGTAAGTGAAATTAGTTTAGAAGATGCTCTGCAAGCCCTGCTTCTTCACTTTGCCCTGTGTCTTAAAAGTCTGAGCATGAGCAGTGCTCCAGTCTCTCGGGGCTTCCAAGCATCTGCTGAGCTTGAGAAATGATAAACTAGAAAGGTATCAAGGACAGGAGCATGAACTTGTAGGCTCTGGTGTGAGGGTTGGCTAGGCAGACTGCATCCCTTCACTACAGCAAGAATTTTACAGCCAACTTTCTAAAACCTCATGGTAACCTACAGCTTACTAGGAGCCTTGAAATGTTCTCTGTCACGCTGGCAACAAACATTAAAAACACCTTCTCGGTTGTATTATTTAATACAGCAGTGTCCAGAGGTGAGCAGAAGCGGAGAGGGAGAAACTATGCAGAAGGAACCACTGGATTAACTAATCAACGAACCTGACACCGGATTAGTCATAAAGTTATAAATTGCTCATGCTTTCCTTACCTCGCACGGTTTTGTGAAGATCAAACCCCTTCTAAATAGGTCTGTGAACATTCTCTATGTTGAATAAATTTAGTTCTTACTCAGTGTGTGTTTAGTGAGAGTCATAAGTAAAAGGTATCAGGCGGTAAACGGTAAATGGTGAGGCTCTTAGATCAGTTGATACTGGCATCTAGAAACAGGTGCACCACGCATATGAACAGTGTGAAGGTTGGCATGGCTACGTGGATTGGTGGTGCTCGAAGTTAACTCACTTTGCATCTTAAAAGGCTTGTTGAAAATAACTAAGGACTATTTTCATCCTTGAGGGCTTTTTTTTTTTTCCTTTCTTCATTCATCTGAGGCAGAGACGCGTTATCAGAGGATTAGTCTCTGTTCAGTCCTGCATCTGACCGGTCCTCCAGTACACCGTGTTTCCCTGGTCACAGCCCACACAGCAGAGGATGGGGTCTACCTTCACACGACCCACCTTTGTGTTTTAGTAACCTTTTGTTCAGCCAACGTTTCTCTCTCAAATGGGAGACTTAGAAATCTGAAATATTCCCTAGGAGATAAAAATGTCTTGCAAGGGCAACCAGCTGGATTCTTTCATAGCTTGAAATGTGTTTCTTGTTGCAAATGAGTTGGCCTTCAGGGAAGACAGTTCGTAAGGATATGAACTCTGATTGCTTCATCTTCCAGTAAGGGCAAATTGAATAACGTAAGCTGCATAGCTAGGGGCTGTGGGTGCTGGAACCCATTGTACAGTGCGTTTCTCATAGCTTTCTCAGGACGTGTTTGAATAGTGTGTGGGCCTGGGGATCCTCAGACTGCATCGTGGTTGCTCAGCAGACAGCGCTTTCTCCGGCATAGGACTTTATGAAAAGATAAGGAGAAGCATTTTGTTTCCTTGCAGGAAGATTTATTCACGTAAAAGTACAGCAGCTTTTTTTTTCCCCTGAGACGTCTGAGAAGTGCATGATTATTTCTGAAAATAATCTGTTATTGAGCTCTTCTAGCCTCACAGGAGAATTCCCCTAGCTACAGTATACTATCTGTTTCCTTCAGCCACTGTGACTCTGCCACTATCAGTCTTCTGTTATCAGACCAGGCAATCTTCCTGATGTCATACAGCTGGCATCCTCCCTCTGTTTAAAACCCTGCAACCCCCTCTTTCTTTCTTGAGAGAGTCATGTAGTTTGTGTATGAGGTTTCACCAGCTTGTATGTATATATGCCACCTTAGTAACCCCAGAGACCAGAAGAGGGCACCAGATCTGCGAGAGTTAGAGATGCTTATCAGCCACTCCACAGGGGCTGGGGACTGAATCCAGGTCCTGTCAAGAGCAGCAATGGGTGAGTTATCTTTCTCTCTCCACTCTCATGTCTTTCAAAACAGAAGTGAAGTCCTTGATTCTTACACATAATCATAAAATCATATGTATATATATTATATAGCATCCGATCCCAGATAACACTGGAACAGGCTTTGCCTAGCCTTTCCCCCATTGGTGTGATCTTTAAGGAATCTGCCTCCCTTGTCTCCTCCAGTTTACTTAAATTCATTCACCCAGTGTAGGAGCAGGCTGCTTGGCCACTTGCTTGTTTGTTTCCTGGCCGCCAAGAGCCCTGAAATAATCACGCAAGAACTGTATTAATTAAATCACTGTTTAGCCCATTAGCTCTAGCTTCTTATTGGCTAACTCTTACATCTTAATTTAACACATTTCTATTAATCTGCATATTACCATGAGGTCATAGCCTACCAGCAAAGTTTCAGCACGTCTATGTCTTGTTACGGA
Source organism: Neodon shergylaensis (assembly GCA_025134845.1). Lineage (NCBI taxonomy): Eukaryota > Metazoa > Chordata > Mammalia > Rodentia > Cricetidae > Neodon > Neodon shergylaensis. Next base: position 3,557,423 of record JABTXL010008166.1, on the reverse strand, counting down.
TCCATGGCATCTCCCTGCCTTAGCCCTTCTTCCTCCCAGCATTCAGTCCAGTCCTCCCCACCTACCTAAGTTCTGACCTATCAGCAGACCAAAGCAGTTTCTTTATTTATTAATGGTAATCACAGCACACAGAGGGGACTCCCACATCACCCCAGAGTAGTCTATCATGGCTGTTCTCTTTAATTCAGCAAGCAGCTCTCTATCCGCCCTGTGTCCTCATACCCTCTGTTCTTTCCTATCTCTTTTCTTATTCACAACGTCTCCCTACCATTGAACCGGCTGGCTGTTTAATTTATTTATATCTTAAAATGATTTTCACATGCATCTGCATGCCACTGGTATAAAAGTAGCATGGGACAAAAGCCATTGATATTTATTCATTGAATGTCTTTTGCATATGTAACACTGGCCAGTTCTAGTTATTGGCAAATAAATATTAGTCCAATATTGAATACCTGAAACAAACATTTTTAAATTCATTTCCAGATTGTTTAGTCTGATATTTTCAAAATTTATCTTAAAATTTAAAACCTCGACTATCTTAAACAAATGAATTCTGAGGAAGGAAGAATGAATTAGTCACAAGGCTTTGTGTGTATACTAACTGCTATTCCGAGCAGTCATCAGCAAACGATGTCTTTGGTGAATTTTCTTTGTAATCAGAACTTTGACTGGAACCCAGCTGTAGCTATCTGCTCGGGGTCCCACCGGCTGTGCCTGGGCTTATCTGGGAAATGTACTCACAAACCAAGCAAAGGCGTCCCCTCACCTTTCAGATACTTGGCATCCTGCATCACCCCTCTGCTCCCCTCACCTTTCAGGTGCTTGGCATCCTGCATCACCCCTCTGCTTTCCTGAGCTGACAAACTGGTCCAGGTGCCAGCTATTATTCAAATAAAGATTTAAGATTCTTTGCTAGGAGTCCATGCTCTACAAATCAGAGTCAGTTGTTCATGTTAACTTGTTCCCTCCCCTCCCTATGTTTTTCTCCTGTTTCTCTATCTCTTTTTAATCCTTCTTCCATTTAGATTTCTCCAGTAAATTATGGACTTAATTTAGAATTGAACTATACCTGAATTCTAACCTGAGGGACAACGTGAAGTCTCCTCAAGTAGTTTTATTCAGAATTGTTCATATTCCATATTCTTTTACATCCACCTTTGATATTGGGATGTGCTGTATCTCCTCACGTGTGCAGATGTCCTCAGTGTCCCCTCCCTATCTAACACCCTTCTCTTGATGTTCCCTGAAAGGTATTGTCAGACATGACTATTCTATATTTATTCTTCCATAATTTTCTCGAAGGGAGATATAATTTTCCTTAATGTTTAGTTCTGGATATAAAATCAGTGCACCTTATTTAGCAACTTCATTGTTAATCTAATAGTTTCATTATAATTAATGATAGAGAAAGGCAGATTAAGATGACAGATTTATCCTGATGCTGAGTAAAGCATTTAGTGCCAGTGCTTTTAAGGGAATGCAGTTGGGTGCTATTTTAAACAACATCTTATTTGATGTATTCAAAGGCCTTTTCTTAGCAAATGTTAAAGTTAACCAGAAGCATGTACCTGTATAACTCAAACAGAAAGTTATATTTCCTTAATTTTATAGGTTACTTTTCTGTATGTGTGCAAAAAAAGAGAGAGAGAGAGAGATCTAGTTATAGGGGAGAGAGAGGAAAAGAGAGAGAGTGATAGCAGAGAATTGGCTTTATATGAAGTATTCAATAGCATATTATTAGGACCTAAAATTTGATAGCAAAAGTGTAAAATACAATGTAATGTACCATATATTCTGAGTGATTATTTTAACTGTATAAAAGTTCATTGAAATGCATAGACTTTGTGGTGGTGTCTGATTAATTTTGCTGTATGATTTATTGTTCTGTGTATGAGTTATTTATAATAAAGTTTTAATTTAGAAGAAGAGGACAGCACCATGAAGATGAAATATTCCGGGCAGTATTTCCTTATTCTTAGCACACAGATTCTGGGGTCTGCAGGAGATAGGGAGAAAAGAAGGCTGCACCTCAACCTGGAAGCCAGATTTAGTGCTATGCAAGGGTCTCCCACAGCGTGCTAGCTTTGAAAGCATGGCAAGGTTATGGAGGGCAGCTGGGGCTTGGCACTGTGAGAGGCAAGAAGTTGTCAATGGCAAAGGCGCAGCCTCAGTGGCACTGGGTTTCCTAGAATAGAAGGGGTTATGAAAAGTAGCTGAGTCTTAACATCATGCACTGTGATTGGAGGCCCTCAAGGAAGGCTGGGAGACCACTGAAGGCACAGCCTCAGCTGCACTGGAGAACCCAACATATTGGAGACGCCAGGATTATGAGTGACTATCCAGGACAAGGGCAGCAGTAACGCGGAGCTGAGCTGATGCTGCGAGCGAGGGCTAAGAAGAGGGAACATCAATTTGAAAAATGAGCGAGAATTCACCTAGTGATGAGACCTAACTACTCTAGCTCTCTCAGTGGAGTGGAATTCCATCCTTGTCGATGATCTATATAGTGTGCAATGAAAGCCTAACAGAAAAAGAAGATTTAGGACCAAATGACAGCCTGTAGAATCAAAGATTGAGTAGATACGATGTAGATTGCGTGAGTGATAACCTGAAGTTCTTGAACTTGGTTGTTAGTTACATTCCAACAAACTGGGTAGCAACATAAAATCAGAAACTGTTTTACTCATTTTTAGCAAACACAGGAAAGACGACTGAATTGATACAACCTTCCGGAAGGACAAACTCAAAATTCATTGATAGGTTGTTTCAAGGTCTTGTGAAGACCGCTAAAGCTGTGAGCTTTAGGTAGGCAGAGCTAACTGTCAATATTGTTAATGTGCCTGTTGATAGTGGGGTATGGAGAATTCTCCAGCTTGATCCGGGTGTTAAAATGTAATACGCATGCCTTTTTCAGACTCATCTAAACTCAAAATGTGTTTCATTGTTCCCAAATCATTCTGACATGCTGAAAATTTTTCAAATTGTAATTAGATCAATTTTAAATAATCACTACATAATTCAATTTCTTCTAGAAACTTCTGAGACATCCTAGTGTCTATTTAATGTATGATAAAATGATAACTACAATAACGGGTACCTACAAAGTCAGGTGAAAAAATACTAGACTTAAAATATTTCGCTGGGCGGTGGTGGCACACGCCTTTAATCCCAGCACTTGGGAGGCAGAGGCAGGCGGATCTCTGGGAGTTCGAGGCCAGCGTGGTCTACAAGAGCTAGTTCTGGGACAGGAACCAAAGCTACAGAGAAACCCTGTCTCGAAAAACCAAAAAAAAAAAAAATTCACATTTTTTCCTTCAAGCGAAGTTATTAACTAAAAAATGTGTATGTGTCCAGTGCCTGAGATCACCACTAAGAATATTTTTAAATTATCACAAAGCTAAAAACTAAAATATGAACATCAAGGCGCAAAATTTAGTATTTTTATAGGAATGAGAGAAAAGTTTTCTAGAGACCCTATTTGGAATTCTATGCGGTTAGCATGTTTTCATGACACCATTGGCAGTTTTTTCTCTAATTTTGCAGATATTTATTTTGTGATAATTTATTTCATTTTAATTGCTCTACCATTTTTGTAGTGCAAAGAGTCTATATTTACTGAGTATTATGTGCTAACCACTGTTAAAGGAGTTAGGGATAAAGTAAGGAAAACAAAACCCTGCCTCCTTGGAACTTGATTACAGACAAATTATACGATAATTGAGTATACCAGTAAAAACACCATATACCAGTAATAAAAAGTGTAATGAGAAACAAGCTATCACATAGGCAAGTGAGGGGCAGCCTGGATGGTTTGTCCCAAAAAGTTGCTGTGAAAGTTGAGTAAGGAGGTAACCTTTGAGTAGAGACATCAGCATATCAAGATATCTCTTTCCTTGTTCTCATCTCTGTCCTTCCTCCATCTCGACTATCCCATTCCCTCAAGTTCTCCTCAACCCTGCCCTTTCCCCTTCCACCCTCCCTTCTCCCTCCACCCCGATGCTCCCAATTTTGTCAGATGATCTTGTCTATTTCAACTTTCCAGGTTGATCTGTATATGATTTTCTTAGGGTTCACCTTATTACTTAGCTTCTCTAAGATCATGAACTATAGGCTCAATATCCTTTGTTTATAGCTAGTATCCACTTATGAGTGAGTACATACCATATTCATCTTTTTGGGGTCTGGGTTACTCCACTAATTCTATCTATTTGCATGCAAAATTCAAGATGTCATTGTTTTTACCGCTGAGTAGTTCTCTATTGTGTATATGTGCCACATTTTCTTTATCCATTCTTTGGTTGAGGAGCAACTAGGTTGTTTCTAGGTTCCGGCTATTACAAATAATACTGCTATGAATATAGTTGAACGAATGCCTTTGTAGTGTGATTGAGCATCTTTTGAGTATATGCCCAAGAGTGGTATTGCTGGGTCCTGAGGTAGGTTGATTCCCAATTTTCTCAGAAACCGCCATACTGATTTTCAAAGTAGTTGTAAAAGTTTGCATTCCCACCAGCAATGAAGGAATGTTTCCCTTATTCCACATCCTCTCTAGCATAACTTATCACTGGTGTTTTTGATCTTAGCCATTCTGACTGATATTAGATGGTATCTCAGAGTTGTTTTGATTTGAATTTCCCTGATGGCTAAGGATATTGAACATTTCCTTAAGAATTTTTTGGCCATTTGAGATTCTTCTGTTGAAAATTCTCTGTTTAGTTCTATATCCCATTTTTTAATTGGATTATTTAGAATTTTGAGCTCTAATTTCTTGAGTTCTTTATGTTCTTTTGGAAATTAGTCATTTGTCTGATGTGGGGTTGGTGAAGATCTTTTCTTGTTCAGTAGGCTGCCTTTTTGTCTTATTGACTGTGTCCTTTGCTTTTTTTAAAAAATAAAATATTATCAATTTTTATTGAGCTTTACATTTTTCTCTGCTTCCCTCCCTGCCTCTCCCCTTCCCTTCAACCCTCCCCCAAGGTCACCATGCTCCCAGTTTACTCAGAAGATCTTGTTTTTTTCTACTTCCCATTTTGATTAGATCTATGTATGTCTTTCTTAGGGTTCTCATTGTTGTCTAGGTTCTCTGGGATTGTGATTTGTAGGCTGGTTTTCCTTGATTTATGTTTAAAAACCACTTATGAGTGAGAACATGTGATAATTGTCTTTCTGGGTCTGGGTTACCTCACTCAAAATGATGTTTTCTTGCTCCATCCATTTGCCTGCAAAATTCAAGATGTCATTGTTTTTTTCTGTTGTGTAGTACTCCATTATGTAAATGTACCACATTTTCCTTATCCATTCTTCAGTCAAAGAGCATTTAGGTTGTTTTCAGGTTCTGGATATGGTAAACAAAGCTGCTATGAACATAGTTGAGCACATGTCCTTGTGGCACAATTGAGCATCCTTTGGATATATACCCAAAAGTAGTATCACAGGGTCTTGAGGAAGGTTGTTTCCTAATTCTCTGAGAAATTGCCACACTGACATCCAAAGGGGTTGTACCAGCTTGCACTTTACCAGCAATGCAGGAGTGTTCCCTTTACCCCACAACCTCTCCAGTATAAGTTGTCATCAGTGTTTTTGATATTGGCCGGCTATCTTTACTTTATAGAAGTTTCTCAGTTTCATGAGGTTCCATATATTTATTGTTGCTCTCAGTGTCTATACTACTGGAAATTAATCCATTTCTATTCATCTATGTATTACCACATGGCTATGGCTTACCAGCAAGGTTTCCATGCGTTTGTCTCTGGTGGAGGCTACATGGCTTCTCTCTGACTCTGCCTACTTTCTCCTAGAATTCAGCTTAGGTTTCCCTCCTAACTCTATTTTGCCCCATCACAGGCCAAAGCAGCTTCTTTATTCATTAACCAATAAAAGCAAAACATATATGGAAAGGAATCCCACATTACTGGAAAACAGTGCTCTCTCTGAACTACTGAAACTTCTCTCCAGCCTCAAACAAAAGTAGAAGCCATCTTAAGTTTAAAAATATGGGCAGGTTATTGTTGTGGGAACTTGATAAAGAACTATGTATTTAATGTGTTTCATTATGGTTGGGAATATTTAGTTAATTTAGGTGGTAGGGATTTGGGATGAAGCTGACATATTTGGCAAAAAAAAATATTTTTACCTGGCTCTGTTGCTGGAAAATACATTTTTAGCAGCTAATGGCCTCTCTGAGCAGCAGGCTTCTACAGAAGTCTGCATAATTTTATTTGCCTCCTCCAAATGATAGCACACTAATTTACCATGAGATTCTCCTCCTGTGAATTAGAGGTCAAAGAGTTAATGGTGCAGGCAGGGTTTAAGGACAGTTCTTCTTTTATACAAACAGTGACAAATGCTCACATTTGGCTTAATATAAATAATTTTGAAAATAACAATGAACATACAAATATTTTCACAAAGGATATGAAGGCATTAAAAAAGAGAGCATGGAAGAATTGTTCACAGAAGAAGGTGACAGGTTGGATAACCAATCATCATGGTTATTTTTATAGTATCTTATTTTCTGGCTTCACAAGAACATTGTAAACAAGAATTAATTACCATATGTGGGTGGAATTTAATGTCCAGCCTATTGCAATAGTTTAAAAAAAAACAAATTGTAATTTGTTATAGTTGTGCTAGAGAATGTTTCCCACAGGTCCGGAGGCCCATGTGTGAGTGCTTGGTCTCTGACTGGTCTTGCTGTTTGGGGAGGTGGTGGAGGAAATGCATCACTGGGGGTATGTTTGTGAAGAACTTAGTTAAACCTTAATCCCTTCCTCTTTCTCTGCTTTCTACCTGCCTACAAAGAGGTGAGCAGTCCTTTCCTCCATGCATGTGCGCTAGCTGCCTTGGAGTTCTTTCCCATCAAGGGTAGAAATTTTAGCCCAGGACTGTGAACTGAAATATCTGAAAGACAAAATGAATCCTTCCTCCATTAGATTATTTATGTTCTTTTTTCTCAGTCATGATAAAATTGACTCATCTATTGTGTTTACAATTTATGCATATCTACAGAGTGTTCCAAGCACTGTGCTGAGACTTAGTCTAAGGAGTCATCACCCTTAAGGAGTCCATAATTTGAGAGCTAGATTGACCCCAATTTGTGTCTTATGGTTTATGGATCCCACTGTAAACTGTCATCTTGGTTTCTTGGCCTACTACTCTGGAGTTTTAGCAAGGTAATTTTTAAAAGGAAAGAAACATTAGATAAATTTAAGGAAACTTATTTGGGCAAATAGCGACTCATTAACTGGAGCTGTCTAAGTTGTAGGGCACCATTCGGAACTATGGAGTTTCCATCAACAGCAAGAAGGAAGGAAAGTTCAGACGCAGTGTGGGCAGTTGCTGTCAGACAGTCAGACATTTGCTGTCTGTGAAGATGTGCTGCACCGAACAGAGGTCTAGCTGTCATTAAAAAATAAAGTCTTAAAGTAGTCTGCAGTTTGTTTATGTGCTAAATTGGGTTGCATTACCTGGGAACTAAAAGTACAGAGATAGCCTCGGGCCCACAATCTTTGGCTTATTTAATTTAGCACTTTGGAAGGGAATAGACTATGATAGGGCTTATTAGTCAGGGTCTCTAGGAGAGCAGACAGATAGAAGGAATATATGTTACTAAAGGGAGCTAGCATGCTGCTTCCATGACACAACACAGATGATCTAACAATGGTCACCTTGAATTTGGTATTGACACATTGGTTTTCACCGTGATGGCATGTGTTTAATTCATTTACATGAACAGCCAGATCCTCTAAAGTTATTAAATCCATACTTGCCTAGCTCCATCCCGAAGTTCTGACACACATTTTGTTTTGATAAACTCAACAACTTGAAAATATGATGCAAATCATAAGATTTTTCAGCACCTAGCCATGGCTTAGCTTTCTAAGTTCTGAAAAGTAAATAATATGCTATAGTTAGCATCAGTATTTTAAGGAATCTCTCAGACTGGAGAAGATTTAATCCCTTAGTTGAGTTGCTCTCAACCTGTGTAGGCAAAAGGAGCCTTTCATGGGGACCACTGAAGACCATCAGAAAGCACAGATATTTGCAATATGATTCATAACTGTAGCAAAATTGCAGTTATGGAAGTAGCAAGGAAGTAATGTTATGGTTGGGAGTCACAACATAAGAAACTGTATTTCTCATTAGGAAGGGTCACGGCATTAAGAAAGATGGAAACCTCTGCATTAGCCCTTCTAAAATTCAGTCTTGAGAAGGGTTTGTGCAGCATCCATTTTAAATGATGTTGAATATTATATTTATGTGATATGTAATAATACTTCATAATATGTAAGTGCTGTACAGAAATTGCATACTTTCTACTAATTTCTAAGCCCTCTCTTTTCCACATACCATTACTGGTGCAACTATCAGTAACTATACAGGTTACATGGAAAATGGACAAGAAAACTATGTTAGGGTTTTGAACGGCTTCATATCCTTTGGTTTTGCTGTATCTTTAAGGGCCCTAAAGAAGCCATTTCTCCAATGGTGTGGCTGCCATCACTACAGTAACAAAAACAGTAAGTCAAACTGTATGTACCTGTAGCATAAAAGATGTCATTCATCCCTGAATATCAAATTTAAAATTATTGACTCTACTTTCCCTTGATAGATTTTCCAAGTTCTTCAGTTTGCCTGGTTACAATCTCTAAGAATCACACTGGTCTCAGATCTGTCCGACCCCTTTAATGTTTTCAGAACAAATTGCATCTGCCACACTTCCCATATATTAGTTAAGAAATTCATCGTGTTCTTCATTGACAATCTGGTTTTCACTTATGCTATTAAGTGCGACATACCACAAAAGTATGAGTTAAACAGTAGAATCTGAATTGTGACAGTTTTATCGCTGCTGAGTGGTCAGATAATTTTACACTTCCCTTGCTGTGTCCTGATGTCACCGTTTTTGACCAGCTCTGAACTTAGCAGTGTGCTTCTTAACGCAGTATTTTTTAGACTCACGGTCTGAAAATGCACACCACATTCCCTTTAAGTTAAATACGGGGTCAGTCTGTCTTGATGAAACTAATCATCTCCTCACTTTCCCTTCAAGAATCTGCCCTCATCTGTCATTTTTTCTTTCTTCTTTTGTTTCCTTTCCTTTTTTTCCCTTTGAGTTGTCTTTTCTTTTGATACGCTGTGGAAACCATGATGTCATAAAAAATAATAAAGGGCTGTCTCTACTTTTGTTGTAAAAATAAATTGGGAGGAAAATGAAAGGCTATATTTGGGACTTTCCACATCTTGGCTGTCAATGCCTCAGGGAGGGGAGGGTAATGGGGCAGGCAATTACATTATCCCACCACAGCTCAGATTTCTCTTTGAAATATTGTTGCACTTCCTTTGCCATTGTGAGTCCTCTTCTCTCACACACGTACTTACTCTTTTCCAGGTGACTTCACCTCTTGCTGTGGCATCCATTTCTACCTATGGAAGAATGCTGCGTTTCCCAGGCCGGAGCTCTCCTAACTCTGCCTCTGGCACGCTTCCCAGACCATAGCACAAAGCCCATTCTCACTGTACCGAGGGAAATTCAGTGTTCTTTTCCATCGAGCTCCGTCTCCCCTCCATGAACCTCCTTTGCAATAAACAGCACTACACTCCGTTTGTTTACAGAAACCTTGGCATTGTGTTTGGCTTCTGCTTAGCCACGCTGTCTCTATGCAATCCCAAGTCCTATTAATATTTTGAAATCTTCAGAACGTGTCCATTTCTTTGGACTCCCGGCACTATTGGAAGTGCAGTTTATCCTGAGGTCCTACCTCTATGACACCCCTTTCCTTCTTCAGAAGTTAGAAATCCTGTCATTCTAGTTCTATAAAATTCTTCAGCATTTTCATTATGGCTGTAACAGCATCAAAAACCATAGGCTGGGTTATCAGGTGTGGTGGACAGATGCTATGCTGCTGACTCCCTTAAATCAGTCCCTTCATGGTACCCGTAGTTTTGTACAAGCTCCTCTCCTTGTAGACTGGCCTCCATCTAGCTTCTGAGCTGTACCCCAGAGCTAAGGTGAGTGAAAAAAGTCTTGGTAGCAGATCATTCGGTGAATCAAGTGGTCATGTGGGAAATCATGTGGAAAACGATTGGACAGACTTTAGAAACTAGATATCTTGATGTGGCTGCTGGAAGCAGCTTGGCCTCTCAGACAGATAACTGCAAGGAATTCTGTCAACAACCTGAGTGAATTTTAGAGATGAATTCTTCTCCGCTGAGTCTACAAATGAGATACATAAGACGGAATGCAAAACCTATTTCAAAGACAAAGATTCAGCTCAGCCTGCCCGGTTGCTGTCTTGCCTATGCTGTTCATAGTAATTAGTTGCAGAAGCAAGACATGACTGTCATATAAACTATATAAACTCCCGGGCTTTAAAACCTTGTGCCTTATTTCCTTCTATCATTTCTCATCCTGAACGCTGATGTCCTGCAACAATCAATAATCATATAATCATTTTCTCGTCCCAAACCAGCCCTTCACTCCTGACGTATCATTTCTGTGCCCCTCTGTTGTAGTAGGAGGCTGCTTGTTTTTTTTCCTGCTGCTCAGTCCCAAAATAATCACCCAGAAACTATATTAATTAAATTACTGCTTGACCTCTTAGCTCTAGCTTCTTATTGGCTAACTCCTACATCTTAATTTAACCCATTTCTATTAATCTGTGTATCGCCACGTGACTGTGGCTTATGGGCAAGGTTTCTTCCCGTGTCTGTCTCTGGCAGGGCTACATGGCTTCTCTCTGACTCTGCCTTCTTTTTCCCAACATTCAGTTTAGATTTCCCCACCTAGCTCTGTTCTGCCCTGTCTATAGGCCCAAAGCAGCCTCTTTATTAACCAATGATACTCACAGCATACAGGGGAATCCCACATCACCCCTCTACACCCTCTACATTATGGGGTATTTTTGGTCTTAGTTTAAGGCAATTCTTCACTGAGGATGTCCTAGCTACTAAGGTCTTCCGCTAGATCTTCCATAGCCCACTGAACTTCAGGTAATGGCACGTAATCACCATATAATTTTGGAACAATTTGATTTTTAAGCTGTAAGTCTATGAACACTGAGAATGGAGCCAGTTTTTTTACTTAGAGGTATCCACAAAAAATGGTTGGGACAGATTTTTCTCAGAGGTGGTGTAGTTTAAATGAAATTAATAAAAGTAAAGCAGAAAAGGCCAACGAAAGCATTCTAAACAGAAAGGCAATGATTTTCTTGTGCTTGAACTGCATATTTTATGAGCTCATAGCAGGAATTAACTATACAGATAGTTTTAGTAACTGGAGAAATTGGTTTTATTTATTATTTATTGCCAGGGTCTTATGTTTCAGACTGGCCATGAACTCCCTATAGCCAGCAATGAACTTCAACTCTCAATCCTTCGCCTACGACCTTTGAGAGTACAGAACTGTAGGTTTGTTTTCACCCCCAGTTTCTGCGTGCAAAGCAAACACTCTGCTAATTGAGTCCTATGCCCAGCCCCCCACTTTAAAATATGTTTTTAGGATACAAAGAACCAGATTTTAAGCTATAAAAATCAGAGGAGACGAATTCCTGTCAAATTAACAGTATTCTGGGTACAAAGTGGCTTCTTACATGCAAATGAGAGACAAAACAGGCCTATCAAAATTAGGATCAGATATCCATCAAGAGATGAAGACAGAAAAAAATATGGTACATATGTGCAATGGAGTTTAATTCACCCAGAAACAAGAAGGAAATCCCTTCATTTGCAGCAAGAACAGTGAAACCGAAAGGCATTATGTTAAATGAAATGAGCCAGACTGAGATGTCCTCGAAGAAGTGAAATCTAAAAGATGATTTACCTGTGTACAGTGATTGCCAGTAGATGAGGGAGCCCACAAGAGAACCAGATAGAATTTGATCAGTAGGTTGATACACATATGAAGAAATACCACAGTGAAGTTCATTCATGAATACAATTAGTACTTATTAATAAAAATGTAATCCATATTGCTATATTTTCGAAACAACAACAGCAAGACCATAACTACAATGACACAATACGATAGCAACTGACCCTAAGCAAAGTCCTTGAGATAAAAGGAACACAGGGAATCCTTCATTGTTCAGAGGGTAAGGAAGGAAGTCTTGGGAGCACAACAAATGATTGGATCATTGCTTTATGCTCATTTGGGAGTACAGTAGTAAGACTATTAGATAAGATATACAGCACCTTTACGCATTTGCATTCGCTGTTCCAAGGGCGGAAGGAGCAAAGCACAGAAGCCCCAGGCCATGTTGAAAGTTTCTGTGATGGAAAACACATTTCTGGGCTGAGAATATTTGACACGTGTGGTCAGCAATGTCCTAGAACCAATGTGAATATGACAGAAACTTTAACCATTTCCATGAAAACAATATATAAAAGAAAATAAAGTAAAATAAAATTTAAAAACTTAAATCTTTGCTTTCCTGGGTCAATAAACGTTTGTCAGTTGGGACCAAAGAATGAGCTGTGGTTAATAACTGACCAGCAAGCATCTTTGAGATGAAATCTTCTGGAAATTATTTCTCAAAGATTAACACAGAAGCTGTGGTTCAGAGGAGAACAAGTCTATATCTCAAGCTGGCAGACAAACACGGAAATACGTAATGGTCCCAAACACAGTACTGATTTTAAAGTCATAAAGAGTCAGAGAGCAGCTGAGGTTTGTCACCACGTCACACACTTGGAGTCACTGAGCAGAGCCCAGGAGAGACTATTGGTGGAGGTACAGACACAGTTCAAAGGAGATTTCGTCATGTTGGAGGTGCCAGGTATGAAGGATGACCGCCAAGGACAGTGCAGGTGGGGAGTGTAGCCGCCCTGAGCCTACTCAATGAGTTGCATGTGTTGCAGATGGCAGAGTGGGAGAAATGGGATTGCCCAACCACTTTGGAGCCTAGATTAGGGGTTCTAGGTGGCAGACATGAGGGACAGCATTTGACTTACACTGCTGGGTGTTGGGTTTTGCTTTAAGTTGTTTGTTACTGTGCCCTGGCTCTTCCCTCTTGAGATAAAGTGTAGAACTTATTTGGGGGTTTACAGGAGCACCATTAAGAGATTGGACATGTTAAAGAGATACTGAACTTTTAAATTACAGCATTTTAAAGACTTTAGATCTTTTAAACTCATGTTTTATATTGTGATGTTAACATGTGATCTTCCAGATAAACAAGAAAGGGAAAGGTCAATAGTAATGTTTTTGTGTAGTAAATCAACAAGAGGTCAATTAGTGGGTTCGTTTTTGTAGACTTGATGAAATCTAGAATTACCTGAGGAGAGGAACCTCAGTTGGGGAACTGCTTCTATCAGATTAGCCTGTGAGTGTATCTATAGTTCATTTATTGATTAATAATTGATATGGAAGGGTCCATTCACTCTGGGCAGGTGTTCCTTGGTTGCATAAGAAAGCAAGTTCAGCAAACCTTGAGCAGCAAGTCACTAAGCCTCATTCCTCCTGCTTGTGTTTCTGCCTCTAGAGTCCCTCCTTGAAGTCCAGCCATGGCTTCCCTTGACGATGGACTATAGTCTGAAAGATAAAGCAAACCCATTCCCCACCAAGTTGCTCTTGGTCATGGTCTCTACCACAGCAACAGAAAAGCAAGCTAGTATACCGAGCTTTCAACATTCTAGGGCTCTTCCGGACAGACATTCCAAACTTTCCAATATTCTTCCTCGAAACAAGTTCCAAAATTTGCTAAGAAACACATGCCAGGTTTAACCACAGGTTGCCCCAATAGGTATGCATTTCTCTTATTCCCTCAATCAAATAACTGACAAAAAAATAAAAGCGGGGCAGGGGTTGTTTTGATTTGTAGTTCAAAAGGACACTATCCATCCAAGGGGACATGGTCCGCCATGATGGGGTAGTATGGCATCAGGGCCTCGAGCCAATGGTCATTGTCCCCAGTCAGGACAATGCAAACAAAATGGGGACCTGAATGTAAAATACCAAGGCTTAGCTTCAGGCACTCACTTCTTCTGGCAAGGCTCCCACCCTGCATGTTCTATCATCTCCCAAGCATGACCACCACATGCACCTATAGAAGTCATCTCTATTCAAACCCCAAGTGTTTGTGCCGATTTACTCAGATACTGCTCATTACACGTGTTAGACTAGACCATCAGCCTCCTAAAACAGGGGTCAGGCTTACTATCTTCACTATTGTGTTCCTATATCTGATTACAGTATGTAAACATGCAATAAACAGCCTAACATTTATTTGCTTACCACGTTTCATTTTATGCGTACGAGTGTTTTGCCTGCATGAATGTATGTATGGAATTGGAGCTATGAGCTACCATGTGGGTACCGATAACAGAACCCACGTCCCCTGCCAGAGCAGCAAGTGCTATTAATGGCTGAGCCACCTCTCTAGCCCTCTAAAAAGTATTTAAATGAAGGTGTTAATCAGGGCTGTTAAAATGGCTAGAGGATGAAAAACACTGATTGCCTAGCTTGACAATCTGAATGGCACCCCCAGAACCCCTGTGCAAAGCCAGACGCAGTGGCTTGCATCTGAAATCCCATCCTGCTGACAGCAAAATGGGTGATATAGACAAGAGAACTGATGGACCATGTAGCAGAGTATGCAGCGTAGCAGCAGAGACAGTGAAAGACCCCGTCACAACACTGCAGAAGGTGAGAAGTGATTCCTAAAAGTTGTGTTCTGACCTCCTACACTGTGGGACACACACACACACATACACACACTCATACACGCACAACACACATACACTCACACACTTCTAAAGAAAGGAA
>JABTXL010008166.1:3526549-3542646 GCA_025134845.1 Neodon shergylaensis | reverse complement strand
CTAAAGGACATCTAGTAGCTGGTCTCCTGAGCAGCAGCTCGGAGAGGGACATTTAGCACACAAGCGTGCTTCTCAAATGCAGACGCGCATAGGTTAATTAGCTTTTCCAAGGTTAATATTTGGATTTGGATCATCTAGCTTTAAAGTTCAGACTGAGGCTGTGGCAAATAAGCACGGGGTGATGTAATGAAATTGACTTTCTTATCTGTCAACTTCGTTTCCAATTGACATTGTATTCTGCACCTCTACAAGAAAAAAAAAAAGTATGGGATGAGAGTGGTTGCTAAGCAACCAAGGCACCAGGATGTCCTGGTTGCAGCATAATCAGTTAGAATCTGGCAATGCTCCCAGGACTGAGGGGCATGGATAATTATTTATATGGCCTTTAATATCCTATCAGGCTTCTTTGAAATCTCTTCTCTCATACTAAAATCATAAACATTATTTTAAATTTAGCATCATCTAAAATTTAATTACGCTCCTAAAGATAACGTAAAAGTCTATTAGCTGTTGATTTAATCTGCTGGCAAAATCCCTGGAAGAGGTTGTTGATGAATCATTGCTTTTTAAAATGGTATTTTTTTTTCTGACTTCAAAACAGGTGTGCCTTATGTGGATAAGGTCATGTATCTAGAGAATTAAACACCCTAAAATATAAATAATAATTGAAATTTATTTAGCAGGCTGAAGATTATAGCTACTAATCAGTCTCTTATTCCCAAGAAAGGCAACAGGCCAGCTACCTTGTAGAACGTACAGAACAGAGGTCTGAACGGCTGTATTCTGTAACGGGTGTGCGCACACTGAAGGCACGATGAATCTGACACCGAGTAGCTCTGAAATGTGCGGATTCGGGAGAGCA
Source organism: Neodon shergylaensis (assembly GCA_025134845.1). Classification (NCBI taxonomy): domain Eukaryota; kingdom Metazoa; phylum Chordata; class Mammalia; order Rodentia; family Cricetidae; genus Neodon; species Neodon shergylaensis. Next base: position 3,541,784 of record JABTXL010008166.1, on the reverse strand, counting down.
TCTCTGGAGGGAATGTTGCTGTGAGCCCAACCCTTTGTACAGTGAAGGAGAGCTGTACACTTCCAGGCGAGTGAGGGGTTTCAGCTTGCCACCAAACAGCCTGGCTATGTGTCCCTAGCCGTGACAGACCACGTGATCAGATGGCTCACACCTAAAACTCAACTGTGAGAAGGTATCAGAAGTGAGTCTCTGACACACAGGGGGATCACCCTCATAAAGAAACTGCTACTGACAGGTATTTGAAGATACCATGGGCTCTTAGGGGGAATAGCAGGAGGGGTGTCTCAGGCCCCGTGTGGATGGCTCACCTGAAAAAGTGGGGAAGATGTCAGAAGCGGTCAGCGTAGGATGCACAGGACCTGAGAGAGATTGTAACCGTCAGGCTGAAAGCTGAGGATGGATGTCCACTTGCTGGAGTCAGAAGATATGTCTCCACAGAGTTCGATGGAGAAAACGACAGAATTAGCGCGGTTAGAAGAAAGGGTGACAAGAGCGACCGTGGCCCTTTCCAACGAAGCCATCTTTCTGGAGCAGACCCACTTCCGCAGAGACTTTGAGTGCTAACCACGTACAGAGAGCAGTCACAAAGAGCCACAAGCTGTTTTAATTAATAAATGGAGTTTGCTTTGGAGAACGACATAGCCACGGCAATCTTCATTGTGAAGCGGGGAAGATGCGTGGAACCCACTACGTGCGAAGTACCCGAGAGAAGACCCGGCCTGTGTGCTGTGTGGCATTCTGGGGAACTTGGCAAGACAGATTTCTCTATGTCTCAGGGCAACGATTTTCCAAAAAAAAAAAAAAAAATGGCATACGATTCTGCAAATAAACACTTGGCGGTTGTGTGTACAGCATGTCGATATGTCGATGACGATATACCTGCCCACACCTCGTTGCTGAAAACAGCAGCGGCAAGGAGTTGGATGAGGAGTTAAATCAACAGCACCTAAAGGCTCTAAAATATTCACGAGCTTTCCTCAACACAGCAAAGTCTCATTCATCTGAGCTGAGTGGAACTAACACTGTTTTCTGTGTACCATGCACCGTGGCGAACACAAACGCTGCGTTTGTCCCCCAGGCAGAGCCTGTGCGGGTGGCGCTGAGGATGACTCTCGGGTGGGCCCAGGTAGGGACAGGCAGAGGTTTTGAAGTCCAGGCAGCCTCCCTTCCCCTTTCTTTGAGCTGTCAGGGAGGATTGTTCTGTCTTTGGGGAGGCTGTCAAGAAGGTTTCTGGGCTGTTCTGTGAACTAAATAATAATAGTCACGTTTGGGGTAGGAAATGGAAGCAGGCTATGTTTAACACTTAACGCTTTCTTCTAAAATAACAGCAAACTAGGGGTTTTCTTCTGTGAGCTATGAAGTTTAGGTGTCTAATGAAAATATGCTTCTGAGTACAACCCGACTCCCTCGAATACAGCTTCTGTATTAACAGCTTAATATTAGCGGTTTCAGCTGCTAACTGTACATGAGAAGCAACGCCGCATGTGTGCTCTACTGAGCACCTCGTATGCATGCATTTATTGAATCATCAGACCAAAAGCAGCGGGAGACACAATTTTATCCCCGTTTACAGCAGAGGAAACTGTTACGAAAGAAGTACAAATAATGTATAAAAGGCATCCCACAAACAAGCAGGATGGAGGACCAGCCGCTCTGACTATGGAGCCCACGGGCTCAGCAATGGTGAGCATTGCCTTCTGTTTTAATTGTCGGTGAGTGGCAGATGATGGAATCTATGAAGAAAGGGTATAAACAGGGCAGTTATAGAGAAGTGAAATATGCTTGGCCATAATGTATAAACAACAACAAAAAAGAAAAAAGAAACAGTGAACAGGACTGAGTATGTCAAGTAACCAGCAGTAGGCAAAGCTCCGTTAACACAGAAGGAGGAAAGGGGCAAACTGTATCACGTGTGCTCTCCTCTCTTCGGGATTTCATCCTGAAATCAATCATTGCAGCTTCATCTCTATCAGAGCAGAGATGAACACGTCCTGGGAGTGTGGAATGAGGTTTTGTACCTGAACTGCACAGCACAACCCCTGGCGCATCGTGAGTTCCTAATGGTGGCGGTGGTTATCAAGTTCAAAATTTGAAATCGCTAAAATAATAATCACTACATTTTGCATTTTTAAATAGCATGAAACTAAATTAAAGATGAAGATCATGATTGATATATCAAAGCAAGATATACACACCATTGTTTTTCCTTTTTTATGCATTGGCGGAGTAAGAAGGGAAACATCGAAAATAATCACCCAAGCTCTCTGAGGCTCCTCAGTTCTCTACACTACAGTTAACCAGAATAATGTTAAATGGGGTAGAAGTTGGAACCACTAAGGTGTGTTCAGAAGTGAAATGGGATGGTTAAAATATTCTATAAATTGTAAAATAATATACAGGCATAAAGCATCGTTGTAGAAAAGCATGGACAGGATGAAAATTCCAAAGACTATTACAGATTGGGGTGAGGGGATAGCAACTGTGGGTGATGATCTAGAAGAAAAAAGAGACATTATCATGAACCTTGCATGCAGCTTCAGTAGGGGGAAGGTAGTCTACGCTGGACGATGCAGTGTTCAATGGAAGATTAACGCCAGGGCTTAAGGGCTCAGGGCAGTGTTGTACTGCTAAACACTGACAGTGGGCTCTGGAGTTGAGAGAGACAGCACACATAGTATTGCAGCTCAAACCGATCTCATTTAACCACAGCGTAGAGAAATGGTTATGAGAGTCATGAACAACCTCAGTAGCTGACTTCTGATAGATTTATGATTTGATTGCCAGTTTGCTTTGTATTACCGCTCCCACTTAGGCTAATTTCAAGCTACTAGTGTCATAGTATCAAACCAGAGTTGGGGTGATAATGACAGTTGGCATCGATGAGTCAGGGCATCCTGCATCCCGGCTCTGGTTCAGCTCTGGGGAAAAGGTGTGCTGTGTAGGAAAACAACAGCTTTTCTAAGAATTTTACTAAGAATGCTCACCATGCAGACAGAAACAACTGGAACCAAGAGCATCTTTATATCTTCCACCTGAGACCAGAGAGTCTCTAAAAACCTTCGAGATGTACCCTACATAGCTTGACCCTCTACTTTAGGGAAATTGCCATGATTTAGCATCTCCCTGTCTTGTCTAGATGGCCATCCTCTGTGTTCTGAAAGTCATTAGCTTTGCTTTTGTTATCTGTGTCTTGCCCAGAAGTTTCTTTTGTGCTTGTATTTTTGAGGACATAACTGCTATGTTATTCAGTCTTTTTTTTTTTTTTACTGGATGAACAAAATTACTTTGTAAGAGATAACCAAATGCTTTCCTGACTATTTGAGTATGGGGTTAGAGTATTTAATGCACAGACAGAGATTCTTTTCTAGATATAAGATTTTACTTTTGTGCAGTAACTTCTGTGAGTGCAACCAGTAAGTCTGGTTTCTGTGACAATGCCAAGGACATGTTTATGAGACATCCTGGCCATAACCGTGAGTCTTGACATGGAAAGGAACATTCCCATCTCCTACACATCTATCACTCTGACCAGGGAGATGAAAATCAAAGGGTCACTTCTACAGGAGGTGAAGGTCCTAGACAAAAGCTATTTTATCGTCTCCTTTAGCGGTGCTGATTTCATCTGTGGAGACTGACACAGAAAACTGCAATCAAATCACCCAATAGCATCAGTCAAGGGTGCTTTTCCTTCTTCCCTAGGGTCACACTGGCAGTGAACAGCAGAGACGGGGTCTCCACTTCCCTTCTGTGGTTTTAGCCTAGCGCACAGCCCCCCAACAGTGGACTTAGCCTGGATTTTCTTTCTCAGCTTTAGTCAGATGAGATGTAGTAAAGTCCACTTAAGAGGTGTCCCTCCTGGCTCTTCAAAATACACTGAACTTAAAAAGCTGTTCCTTTCTGTGAGCAGGGAGTGGTGCAAAACCATGGCCTCTCAAGAGAGAACTTTATGCAGTGCAAATGAGAAAGGTTGTAGTTTCCCATCCTGGTACCTGTGAACTCACAATGCATGCAAAGTAAATTAAATTAAATCCGCAGAACATGTTAAAGCAAACAATCCTTGAAGCTTTGAGAATGGCTTCCTCTGCTCCCTAAGGAGGCACAATGTTTACTAACAACAAAGCATTAGCATAGAGAAGTGTGACATATAACTTTATTTACTGCGGTTTGAAGGGAGAATTCAACAGTTCTCTCTTCAGCAGGCTTTCAAAAGCCTTTGCAGAGGCCCCCAGCAGAAGGCCTACCTTGTCAATAATCAACTTATCAATTAATAAAGATTCATTACTTTAGGTAAGTATGTTTTAAAAAAAAAACCACCACTACCTAAGAACGTGCTCAACAAAAGGTTTAAGTGTTGAAAAGCTTTGTTAGAGAACTGTCTCTCTGATGAGCAGAAGATGAGGGGGTAAAACAGCTGGCATTCAGCATCTCAGCATTTAAGTGACAATACCCAGGGTGACACAGGTTCACAGGGAGGCAGGAGGGAGGGATGCGCTTAAGTTCCCAAAGAAAAGTGTCAATAAAAACTCCAAGTCTCACTCAGCTCACTGAGTCACCCTGGGCCACAGGGGCACCAGTGACAGGACTGGCAAGTCAATCTCTCCTCACAGAATTCTCCAAAGCACCTTTGCAAAAGAACTGCAAAGAAAACAAGTCACGAACCCTGACATCCCAAGGTCAAACCCGAGAAGAGTCCTACCTACGAAATAAGGGGAAGGCGCTTCTCCACGGATGGGTGGAAAGGAAGTGATGAGGCGCACCTGCTCCTCTCCCCAGGGGCTGCAACCTCAGAATGACCAGGATCTGTAAAACAGAAACATTTCACCCCGGCAAACGAGTAGGGTGACAGGAACACTCATCCATTATTAGTGGGAGGGAAAATCTTTACAGGCACTGTAAAATCAGGATGGCAGTTCCTCAGAAAGCTGGAAATAGATCTCCCTCAAGATACAGGCACAACATTCTTTGGCATATACCCAAAGAACTCCATCCTACAATAGAGACACTTGCTCACACGTTTTTGACTGCTCTATTCATAACAGCCATAAACTGGAAACAGCCTAGATGTCCATCAACAGGTGATGAAAATGTGGTACATTTACACATAGGAGCATTATTCAGCTGTTCCAAAAATAAACAGCTACAAAATATGACATGAAACTCTCAGGTAAATGGATGGAGCTGGAAAAAAATAATCACCTGAGTGAGGTAACCCAGACCCAAAACATCAAATATGGTATGTGATCTTTATATGTAGATGTTAGATTTTAAGCTTTAAATAGGCATGTTAAATCCAGATAACCAAAGAGGTTATGTAAGAGAATAGGGAAGGGGGAGTGTGGAGGATCTCCCAAAGAAGCGGGGATAGAATAGATAGTAATTGAGAACCAAAGGGGTAACAGGAACAGGAGGAGTAAACAGAGCCTGAAAGGAAAGGGGGAGGGAAGGGAGAGAATACAAAGAGTGACAGCAATACTAGAGGCTAGATAAGCAGTCATATGGAAGCCTTCTACAGTAGATGTTTCTTAAAATATATACCTGTATAAAAGACACCTAAGCAGGGCCATCCAGTAAGGGGAGACAAAGTCCCAACCAGACAGCTCTCCCACCAAGTGAAACATTCAGTACAAGGAACTGTTATATTTAATTCATCTGCTGGTCAAAGAGGCCCCATGGAAATCCCCAATCAACTCAGGGTATTGCCAAAGTTATTGCTATTGGATTGGATTTGAGGCTGACTTCATTAGATGGAACCCATGCCTGCCATTGCTTGAGTGGCCAAGAGCCTGAGGCTAGAAGGCCATGTATCCAAAAGGAAGTCAAATACTATTGTTTGAAGGAGTACAGAAATAATAAGACTCTTAAGGACAGTATGCTAGACTCATAGATCAGTGTCCAGTTCAGCTGCAATCAGAAAAGCTTCCTCCTGTAGCAGATAGGAACTGATATGGAAACCCACAACGGGACAATATGCAGAGAGAGAGCAACTTAAAACACTCTGTTCTAAATCAGATGTCTTTATCAAACCCCTCCCCTCATGGCTCAGGAAAACTGAGAGGACTGTAAGACAGAGGATACAGAGGACACGAAGGACCACCAAGGACACAGCACCTTCTAGAAACAGCAGGACCGGTGCACATATAAACTCACAGAGACTGTGGCAGCATCCACAACTCCTGCACAGGCTTAATTCAAATTGAGGTCCCAACACTGTGATATGGAAGTGGGCATCTCCAACTGACAACCACTTGTAAAAGAAAAATCAGTGTTCTTCAATAGAGTCTCACTGGACACACAAACCATAGATAGGAAACACAAAATTAACTCAATGGTGTATTTTGGAGACTTTTTTTGTCTCATGTTGTTTTGTTTTGACATTTTCTTTTTTAAAATTTATAAAATCATATCAACTGAAGAAAATGAAACCAAATAGCTCTGTGTTAACAAAATAAGCAAGACTCAGAAACACAAATACTATATGTTGTGTCTTATCTATGAGATATATATGATGAAATTAAACGTAGGGTTCTTTAGAGAGAGGGAACAGCCCAGCTATAGTTTGGCAGTACACCATTATTTCATGGGTAGGGAGTGAATACAGAGACAGTATACATGTGTGGAAATCATGTTGCACTATGATGGTTGTATAATCACTCACCTGTGTCATTGTTTCTCTGTAGGACTTAAAGGAGTCAAAAGAAACAAAGAAATGTCACCAGACATGGTGGCCACAGTGGCAAGGGTCTGTCAAAGGAGAGGTAGGGAGAAGACAAATCAGGGCTAGAGTTTGCAAAATGGTGTGGGAGGTAAGTTCTACAGGCTGAGATTTACCATAAGAGAAGGGAAGAAATCTAATCAATTTTAACGTTTTTTTTTATGTTCTAAAAATTCTTTTTTTATTCTTTCAATATTGATTATTTTTTCTCAGCGTAAAATCTAGACTTTTTTTTCCCCACATTATCATTTTACTGAGGCAGGACCAAACCCCTCCCCCCTGTTTCAGGGTTAAGTAAAGTATCGCTTCATGGGCTCCAAAAAGACAGTTCGTGCACTAGGAATAAATTCTGGTCCCACTGTCAATGGCTCCACAGCCTGCCCAAACCAGAGAACTGTCAAACACATTCAGAGTGTCTAGTTCAGTCCCAACTGTCAGTCCAGAGTCAGTGAGCTCCCACTAGCTCAGGTCAGCTGTCTCTGTGGGTTTCCCCATCATGATCTCAACTCCTCTTTGCTCATATAATCCCTCTTCCCTCTCTTTGGCTGAACTCAAGGAGTTTGGTCCCATGAATCTCTGCATCTGCTTCCATCAATCACTGGATGAAGATTCCATGATGACAATTAGGGTGGTCATCATCAATCTGATTACTGGGGCAAGCCTTCCACTATTGCTTGGAGTCCTAGCTGGGGTCATCCCTGTGGATTCCTGGGAATTTCCCAACCACAGGTTTCTCCCTAACCCCATAATGGTCCCCTCTGTCAATATAGATCTTTTCTTGCTCTCTTTCTCTATCCCTCCCTCAACTCAAGCATCCTGTTCCCTTCCCTCTCTCCTTCATTCCTCCTTCTCCTCCCCTCCCAATTTACTCAGGAGATCTTATCTTTTTTCCCTTCCCAGGGGCAGCCATGCAAGTTTCTCTTCTTAGGGTCTTCCTTGTTACATAGCTTCTCAGGGATTGTGGATTGTAGTCTGATTATCCTTTTCGTCACATCTAATATCCACTTATGAGTAAGTAAATATTGTATTTGTCTTTCTGGGTCTGGGTTACCTCACTCAGGCTGGGTTTTTCTAATTCCATCCATTTGCCTGCAAATTTCAAGATGTCATCTTTTTACTACTATTTAGAACACATAAAACACAGTAGTGCACATGGTAAATGTTTATAACATATATATTCAGCTTATATAGACTGGGAATATTAGGAGATAGGTAGAACCTAGTGGTAGGTCCTTAGGCCAGAAGCAATTGTGAAACCAGTGCTTTCTGGTCTATAACATATATGGTTTGTTCTACACACTCTTTTATAGTATCACCCAATATCCCCACCAGGAACAATTATCAGCTGCTGGTTTGGGGCAGTGACCTTCATAAAGTGGTGACAGAATATGCCATCCCTGGGCTATCATTTGGAAGAGATTCCAGAGTTTGTAAGACTTGAGTCAAAGGAGGCAGTATGATGAGACTCTAAAGCCTGGTGCCCTGACTAAACAACAAACCTTCAGACCGGCAGATGGTGAATTCACAGTGTAGACCCAAAAGAGGCAGGTGTTTAGTCCCAGGGCTGCCATGCTCTGTCATCATTCCATGTGATCCTGAAGATGAATTTTAATATGGAGTTTGCTACTAGCTTGTGACCTGTTTACACCATCTCTACTACATTCTTCTATATCTACATTCATTCAGCAAAGAAGCATCTTCTGGGTATGGGGCACCATCTGTAACTAACACCACAGGAACACATTTATTATATATATGAGATGTGCATGATTTTGGATCTCCAAGTAGTGCCACTAGGAATTTCATACTAACAAGAAATAGGAGGGGAAGAGGTGGAAATTTTTAATTAAAAAAAAAGAAAATTACACATGCTAGCTTATGGAGCTCCAAGTTCTTCTTCCTTTGACATCAGTACTTTGAACTGTTAAACTCCCATGGCTGTAACTTCCAACTAAATAAAATTCCTTTCTATAAAAAAAAAGAAGAACTAGGAAGCATAATCCATACTGTCTGTTTCTATAGGCCTAGAGAATTTGTTAAATTTCTGCTCTGATTAATGTCCAGCTGACAGTTGGCCTCTTCCATTTGGGGTTTCATCCTCAAACACTCTGGAGCTCTGTAATTAATCAAAACTGTACTGCACATCTGCTTTTACCCTGTGTGAAGCTTATTAATTGAGGTGAGTCACTGTTCTATATTCAGAAACGGTTGCCTGAGGTGATTCCAAAGAGAGCAGTTGAATCAGACAGACCAGTTTTCTAGGAGAGTAGCTCCAAATCTTTACTTTAGAGTTAAGAGGTTCAACTTGACAATGGCAGCATCGGAAACATATTCAGAGAAGATCTATTATATAATAGATATTCAAAATGGATTAATTTGAATTTTCACAGGAACTATAAAATGCCCTGTGGATACTTGCATAGACACAAGACCAAGAAAACTCTGTGAGAAGCATGACTGGCGAGCATTCGTGGTTTTCACGGGGTCTTTCAAAGATAGTTTTCCTGTCAGCAATTCACCACCAATACCCAAGTGAAATAACACAAAAAATGAACAATATGCTGCCCACATATCTAGAAATGAACACATTAGTTACTGGGAGTGCTGTGTCTGAACTTTAATGCAAGCTCTGAATAAATTAAATGGAGCCCTTCCAGTGGGAGTCAAGATGGAGCATGTGCTCATGACACTTTCCAGACAAACGAGGCTGTTGGGGAGGGGGCATCCTGCAGAAAAGTACTCTGCTATCGTATCTGTATCATCCCACAGAATGATGGAACCCTTGTTTTCAAGAGCCCTGCTGGCCAACTTGAATAGCAGCACAGACAACTGCCCATGCTCCCCACGGAAAGCCAATCATTGTGGACTTGAACTAAGACACACAGAAGTGAGCATGAGGTAGAGACGGTGCTCAGAGACAGGCGTGCATGGAGACCCGGTAATAAGACAGTGTACTGCTGCTGTGTGGGTCAGAGAGCACGGAGAGGTGGCCTGCAGAGAAACGCAGGGTAGACGGTGTGGGAAGCACGGAGGGGAAGAGTTTTCACTCCTTATGTGCAATCTCCATACCTTTCCCTCTGAGTTCTAGGCGTCCCAGGCAGCCTCAGCCCCACCTCAACAAGCTCCTCAGGTAAAACTTCATGTTTAATAACAAATGATGCCAGGCTTCATGCATGTCTGTACAAAGATTTCAGTTAGGGTGACTGACTTGAAATTAGCACTAGTTTTTCTGTAAGCAGTAGCATTTGGATAGGGTCATAGAGGTAGTAAGATAAATTCAGTTAGTGTTCACATGTGCTTCATAGTGTGTGCAGGGTGTAAACGACACACAGATTCTTTCCTCCTGTGTGTGCTGCTCTGGACAAACCAGGAGCCATGCGTGGCATGGAGTTCTGTGCACTGTGGCCTACCATGCTTCATCAATGCACTTTCCAGAACAGCTGGAGGAACAACTGGAACAAGAGATTAGTGAATATCCATGAGCTTCAGCTGCTGCCAAGGTGAATCTTTGCAAATCCTGATTATGTTTATTTAAGCAAAACATCTGCCAATACAAGGAAAAGCTTCTAGAAACGCCTGGGCTCCAGCTTCTGTCCTCTGAATGAAGATAATATGGTCACTGGTTGCATTATCTTGTTCTTGGTGATAGTCTTTTGCTCCTTTTATCAGTATCATTAATAATAGGCTATTTTAGAATGAATTCCCTTGTGCTACAGAGATCAACAGTAGCTATGGGTAGAAAAGGGCTGTTTGCTGCCTTTCCTGATGGCTGCAAGAGAAGGACTTGGGAAACCACTGAGCTTGCTAACATTAGCCAAAGCAGGATTTGTCTCCAGAGCTTCTTCACTGGCCAGTGATGTACCAGCTGAGATCTGTGGGAACTGTCGCCGATAGCCACACTCGCTCCTCTCTTCCAGGGATGCCAATGTGCTCTTGAAAACAGCAGAATCGCATCCTTTTCTGTCTAGTTGCACGTCTTAAGCTTTTCACCTAACTCTCAGCACTGAGAAAATCCACATTTCACTGGCATGGGCTTTTGAAAAGTTGCCTCTTCCTTTCCCACACAGAGTGCTATTAATAGTCTTGTTTTAATTGGATAGAACTTTCATTTTCATTTTTTCTTTAGAGAAAAGCAATCTGGGCTAGTTGTGGAAACAATTATCCAACACACAGTTTAAAAGCCTATTAGAGCAATCTCCCAGGAAAGTCAAAAGCCAGTCAGGATTAGCTTTCCAAGAGAGAATGTTTGTTTACACTCCAAGGTCACCCAATCCAGCAAACCTGGAGGATTTATTTTTAGCATAATTTTAGTTATTTGATTTTCTTCTACAACTGAGAATGTTAAAATGATTGACAGGATTTCAAATCCCTCCACATTCTCACGTCAGAAAGTCAGGATTCAGAGTATGTATGGAAGGGGAACAGAGAAGAGCAAGGAAAATCGTTTCTCCCTCAATTTTTGGTTAGCCGTTATCTACATAGCCTTTTCTCTGACAATTTCAGTGATTCAATGGTAAACATACAGAGTACTTTACAAATTCAAAGACCAACATAAAATTGACACATCTTGGAAGAACTCAATTTGGAATCTTTGCTTAAGCTAGATCCTTATTTATATTGTGATGATAATGCAAAAACTTGAATAATAAACACTTACTTATCAAGTCCTATGATCATCCCAACTTGAAATTGATATAAAAGAAAGTTTGAAAACACTTAGAATGTTCTTCCTTGGGTAAGTAAGTTGTAGAACACCCAAGATTATTGTTTCCTTACTGAAAAAAGTAAGCAATTGAGTTTAGCGTCATAAAAAGAACTGTTCACCAGTTAAAGAAGCACAACTAATATTCAACCATATTTCAAAACCAGTAAAGATATGGTGAGCTGTTTGCTGCGCCATCGACAACACGTGAGTTCAGATCCTAAGCACTCTTGTAGAAGCCAGGCAGCGTGGCACAGATCTCTTATCCCAGAAGAAGAGCCAGGTCGCTTCTGGAGGCTTTCTCGCCAGCCAGTCTGGCCCAAAATCAAGCTCGTAAAAATGCGATAGAGAGCAATAGACGAAGACATACAATGCTGGCCTTCAGCTTCCACACATGGAAGCACAGACGCGCATACTCACAGTCATGAGTAAGTATATCCCCTAACCTGTACAGTCATACTCAAACACACACACACGCACACACACACATCAATACAGCCCTAGATGTGGTGGTGTACACCTGCAATCCTAGACCTGGAAGGCTGAGGAAGGGAGAGTAGGTATCAGAGGCCAGTAGGTTTTATTTAGTGAGTATAGCCCAAGCTGTGAGCAACATTAAAAGACCCTGTCAAGAAAAGGTTCTCTCCTGTTCCAGAGAGAGCTGCACCTTCTTATGCAGTATGTGCCTTATCCCTGAGACATGAGAATGAAAATCAATATAAATTGATTTGGTCATTTTGAGCACCTAGACACTAGGGCTGTCTTCATCTTTGTACACTAGATATTATACCCATTAATGACATCTTCATCAATCTCAGCTATGTTTTATATATGTTCCAGTATGATTCCATCCATGGCAAGTTCATGGCACAGTTAAGGTTAAGAACAGAAAAACTACCACCAATAGGAAGTCTATCTTCGTCTTCCAGGAGGGAGATCCCATCATCGAGTGATGAGCATGTTGAGGAGTCTACAGGTGTCTTTGCTACCATGGAGAATGCTGGGACCCACTTGAAGGAGGAATCCAAAAAGTCATTATCTCTGCCCATTTTGCTGATGCCCCCCCCCCCCGTTTGTGGTACAACACGTCGCTTAAGATTGTCAGCCATGCCTCTTGGTCCACCAATTGTTCAGCCACCCTGGCCAAATCATTTATGGAAACATTGGAATTGCCTAGGGCTTCGCAACTACCACCCACACAAGGGCCACCATCCAGAAGACTGGAGGTGAACCCCTCTTGGAATCTGTGGTGTGATGGCCACGAGACTGCCCTAAGCATCAGTCCTATATCCACCAGCTCTGCCAAGTCTGTGGACAACATCATTAAAGAACTGACTGAGAAGCTCACTGACAAGGACTTCTGATTTCCTATCTCCAACATGTCCATCATGGATCTGATCCGTTACCTAGAGAAAGATGCCAAATATGTTGGTATCAGGAAGATGGTAAAACAGACATGAGAAGGCCACCTCAAGGGTATCCTGTGCTATTCTGAGGTTGGAGCTGTTTCTTGTGACCTTAACAATGACACTCACTCTTCTACTTTTGATGCTGCTGCTGTCATTGCCCACAATGACCACACTGTCAAGTTCACTTCCTTATGTGGCAATGACTTTAGCTACATTAACAAGGTGACATACATCATGAGCTACATGACCTCTAAGAAGTAAGAAGGCATGGACTATACCCTCCAGTAAGAGGAAAAGAGGAGTCTTTGGGTGCTAAGAAGTCCCTGCTCCGACTTAGTCTCCTAAACATGAGCATCTCCCTCACATTTTCTGTCTTAGACCTCCCTCCCCACAAAGAAGAGATTGAGAACACTAACCTCTCATATACCATTAACAAAATTTATGGTTTGTGAATCTAGTAAGAAATATCACTCTTTGAATCATTAAGGTGATTTCTATGCCTAAAGATATAGGATATTTAGTAGGTTATCTTCTAAGCATTTCAAGTTCTTGGTCATCAAAAAAAAAAAGAGCTTGACTCTTGACTCCTTCTTGGCCTCAGAGGAACAAAGGGGCTCTGGAAATATGAAAACTTTAGGTTGCAGATGACTTTTGGGGAAGAAGCTCTGGGGCTTTATTATCATTGAGCTCCATAGATGTAAACACACTAAATGGCCCTAGTGCCTAACATCATGGCTGCTGTACAGCCTCGGTCTCTGCCCAACTTGCAGGTCACCTTGAGTTCTGAGTAAGGGGGGAGGATCTTTTCTACTGAACTTCCAGTGACTATATTAAAACCTGAATTACCCACTGTTCATCAGAAATGTCATTACAATTAGACAAATGGAATAATAGACTTTAATAATCAGGATAGTCTACAAATCAGTTATCATTATATTCCTGAAAGGTCTTTGTAAATTTAAAGACAAAGACCAAGCCAATTAAAAATTCCCTTTACATTTAGACATAATATCCATAAAATAAAAATGCAGGTTTTATTTTGTTATGTTTGAAATTGGTTTGTCTTGAAAGATAGATGAAAAGTAACCAAGAAACAGGTGGATTTTGTACACATTTGTTATGTAAGTAGAGGCTAAACTTTGCCTTTCTGAGAAAGTCCTTTTCTGAGAACATTTTTCTACTCAAACAACGGCGTAGTGATGAAATACTAAAACTGTCCAAATAAAGTTGTTTGAACAGCAATGCTGGATTCTATGAGCAGACACATGAATCAGCTCAGAATGAAGAGTATCTAAGCAGACTGTGAACAAAATTGGGGACTATGTTGACACCTCTTAGGATGTGCTTCCTAAAGTTACCTCTTGTAGAATCTGGAAACTTTAGGTACATAATAAATTCTATTATTTACATCTACTTCTTGCAGCATAAGAACTTCTTCTTGGATATCCTGGAGTTATCTCTCTTAAAAGAGATTGGCTATTTTAAAGAGACTGAACGTTTGATGTGTTTGAATTTGTAGACTGTGGGATCTTAAAATTGGGGATGAATGAGGACGGAAAGATCGTGGCTTAGTGATGATGCGTTTGTGTGTCAAGTTGACAAGGTGCTGACTTTATTTGTGTCAATTTAACGTCAACTTGACAGAAACTATTGTCATCTGATAGGAGGGAACCTCAACTGAGAAAATGTCTCCATCAGGTTGGCTTATGGGGCAAGCCTGTTAGGTGGTGGTTGATGGGGAAAGGCCCATACTTTCATGGGTAGTGCCAACCCTAGACTTGCAGTCCTGGGTTCTAGAAGAAAGCAGGTTGGTTAAGCCATGAGGAGCGAGGAAATAAACAGCACTTCTCCCATGGCCCCTGCGTCAGCTGCTGCCTCCAGGTCCTTGCACTGCTTGAGTTCCTATCCTGACTTCCTTTAATGATAAGCTGTGACGTGGAAGTGTAAGCCAAATAAAAGCTTTCCTCCCCAATTTGCTCTAGTTAGGCATCTGTTTAAGTGCACAGTCAGAGCTGTCCATCAGCGCACCTGCCATTTAACTCTTGGGTCTATATTTGTCCTGCTCCCCCTCTGAAATACCAATACCTGTTTGCAGGAATTGGTGCAACTGTGATGTATTTCAATGAGTTCAGAGTGAAGATATACTTTCAAAGAGGATAAAGCAGAAGGACTGTCAGGGAGCTAGTTAGATATCAGCAGACTGTAAAGGACTGGTAGGTAGGTAGTTAGATATCAGCAGACTATAAAGGACTGGTAGGTAGGTAGTTAGATATCAGCAGACTGTAAAGGACTAATAGATAGGTAGTTAGATATCAGCAGACTGTAAAGGACTGGTAGGTAGGTAGTTAGATATCAGCAGACTGTAAAGGACTAATAGATAGGTAGTTAGATATCAGCAGACTGTAAAGGACT
>JABTXL010008166.1:3453504-3526539 GCA_025134845.1 Neodon shergylaensis | reverse complement strand
AAGGACTAATAGATAGGTAGTTAGATATCAGCAGACTGTAAAGGACTAATAGATAGGTAGTTAGATATCAGCAGACTGTAAAGGACTGGTAGGTAGGTAGTTAGATATCAGCAGACTGTAAAGGACTGGTAGGTAGGTAGTTAGATATCAGCAGACTGTAAGATCATTAAGGACTGAGTATTCCTTCATAGGAACAGTTCAGGAAAATGTGAGTCGAAACTACAGAACTGCCAAAATAATTATATAATTATATCTAAATCATCTCTCTGGCCATGGTATTCTCAACCACACAAAAATACAGAATGGAAAGCATCCAGACAGTCAAACAAAAAGTCAGACTGACAGCAGTTCGATTAGCCCACGTCAGCGATGGACATCCAGCAGAGCTGCACTCTGGGACTATGTGCAGGTCTCTGGCTGTCAGTCTTTGACACACACCGAGTAATTAGGTAAGGGCTATCTTTTTATGGGGTGCAAGTGAAGGAATTCCACTTTTTATTCTTCTGTTATGTTAATAAATTCCTGGTTAGAGGATGAGAAAGAGTTGCACGCACACACACACACATTTGTCCAAAATGTAAGAAACCAATTTTTTTTATCAAGTTTTATTCCTAATTTCTTTTAACATACAGGGGAACTAAGGTAGCAGGCTTATGAATCTCAGTTTCTAATAATAGAGACTGTCATATTTGTTCCCAGATTCTCATTAGAAAACAAATGGCGTTTGTAGACACAGTAGCAGCAGATGAATTGATTGGTAGTCACTATACCATATCATCTAGGTCCTTGAATATTTTCTTTGTTCTTCATTATCCACGTTTACCCCTCACCTCTTAAAATCCTTGCCAAGATAGTGACTTTCACACTTAATCAGGCGGCCAGCGTGTGCAAGAGCATCATTTATGTCATCTAGCATGCTTGGTCCATTCTGTAGCAGTCTTCAGGAGACTATGCCAAAATTTAAAAACAAGAGGACGAAATCTCTGAGATGTTCCAGAGTTTTAAGAAGCTGAGATGGTCCAGCTGGGGATGTAGTAAGTTCCACGTCCCCAGAATTATTTACAGCGATGCCACATGGAATCTCAGCAGGAAGCAGCTTTGTTTCACTGAGTAAAAAGGTTGTTTGAGGACAGCCAAGGTTTTGTCCCGTCCTGGTACAGGCGCTACGAGGTAGGGCACGTAGGAAACATAGCTTGAACATGAAGCTGCGGCATTGATTGGTTAATCACACTAACCAAACATACAAACCCCTGTGGTATTGATAAATTAGGTGGATCAAAATGTCAGGAAACTGATCTAAATTATTAGATCTTGCAAGCTCAAGAACTCTATTAATAAAAGACCAAGGAGGAGCCACAAAAGCTAAGGTAAGTCCGAAATTAGGAGGAAGGATTAAAGCTGGGCTGTCATAGCAGATAAGTCCTAGGAGACGGTGAACTTACGTTCCCAGGGAAAATAAATAAATTAAAGGAGAAAAGCTTCAGCTGTGTTAGAAGTTCCTTGAGGCCAAACCCCTGAACTTCGTGTTGACGGAGTCAGAATGCTACAGACCAGAGTCGGTTTTTCTTAGGCTGTTTTTAGTTCCTCTGAAAGCACACATCTATGTCTGGCCTAGCATCTTTTTTACCTCGAAATCTTTAAGATGTCTTCCTAACAAAACCACTATCTTCCACCAGTTTAGTAGCCAAGAATATCATGGTTATCATCTTCAAAGGATGAGGTTTTCTGAACTTTGCTGTAATTTGCCTATCTCTAACTGTGGTCCCCACCGACATATTTGATATATGTTCTGATTTATTACTTTTTTTCACCCCTGATGTAACCACTTCCACATGGAACACACAGTCAGACGAGCTAAATCTGTGTATGCAGCCATGGTCACACGTGTTTCACTCCAGGATCAAGTACCTCTGTGCCTTTTGAGATGAACATGTGATTTTGTGTCAACAAGAGGAGAGGGCCTCACAAACACTAGGAAATATTAAGTATTCATTGTCTCTGGTAAGGAAGATACTAAGGTCACTCAAGGCAAAGCTTTGATGAGGATGAAGGGACCCCAATCTCCCACTTACTTCCCAGGTACATGCTTCTAGTATAGCACGTGACCCCACCATAAGACACTGCCACAGACGGAAGACAGCAAATCCGCCCAGTCATGAACCAAACACCTGAAAAACTGGGAGATACAATGGGAGCATGAGCTGCAGTGACGGAACATGACAGACACAGGCACCAAAGTGGACTTTGGCTGTCAAATCTGAGTGTGATTTCTTTCAACAAATAACTGCTCCTTGAGTTAGCAGGAAATTACTTTTATTCCATAAATTACTCCAAGACCTCTTGGTTGAACACCAGAAAGGCCACTGCCAAGAAGAGTTGAGTACTATGCTTTGAGTTACAGAGTCAGTTAAATTCTAACCAACCCCACTTACTGTTGTTCTTATTCCTAATATGTGTTATAGCAAAAAATTCCCAAAACATTTGACTAGATAAAATTTGGTGAAGCAACTTGAGAAACACAAACTCTCTGTATTTTTTTACTTAGCAAGTATTATTTGGAGAATTTGCCTGGAACTAGTAATTGGAATGAAAATCTTAGCAGTTCTAAGCAATCTTGCCATAGCCCAGGAGAGCATATATCTCTTCAAAGTTCTGACTTTAACCCTTTTGAACAAATGCTCTCGATTCAAATAGCTGGATTGCAGGTGTTTCTAATTTTCTGAGGCATCCCTCACTTTTTTCCATGGGGTGAGTATTATTTTTCTTTTCCTACCTACAGTGTGCCAGATCTCCATTTTTCAGACCCTTTAATTGCTTTTTTAAATCTACATCTATTTGTGTGTGCATATTTGTATGCATGCCCATGTGCACACTCATGTTTGTGTATGTGATGTCTGTGCCAGATATGTGCTGAGGCTCGAGGAGGCCAGAGACAGATTTCAGATCCTCTAGAGCTGGAGTTACAGGCAGTTTGAGCTCCTGATGTTGGTGCTGGACCCTGAAGCCGAAACCTCTAGAAGAACAGGAGAAGCTCTTAACCACTGAACAATCTTTCCAGCCCCCTCTAATACATTTTTGCATCTGCATATAATTTAAGGATCTGGAATTAGATGTTTTCATTTTTGCACTTTCTTTTTTCTTTCTTGATTCCCTGAAAAATTTCATGACTTCGTTTTTTCTTTGCAGCTGGAGAACTCCGTGGTGTGTATGTACATTTTGCTATCCTTTCAACAGTTAGAGGACGTTTGGGCTGCCTCCATTTCCTAGCTGTTATGTATAAAGTGGCAATACACACGGCTGAGCAAGCGTCTGTGGAGCAGGTATCAATTTCTATAAGAATATGTCAGCAGTGGTCCAGCTAGGTCCTGTGGAAGTTCTGCTTCAAGCTCCCTGAAACTCTGCGTACTGATTGTCATAATGAGTGCATCATTTTGCACTCCCACCAATCATGAAGGAGGGTTCATGATTTTGCCTGTGTCCTCACTATCATCTGCTGTCACTTGTTTGTACAAGGAAACCAAAAAGGACCCATGAGGAGGGCAGGAGCAGGAGTGCAAGCCGGGGACGGTGGACACTAGCGCTGTATCAGGGCAGCCTTGCTTAGGGCTTCTAATCTTGCTAACATTTTTGCTAACCAAGGAAAGGGGCAAAATTCCAGACTGAGAGTATTTCATCCTGCACAATAAAATTATTCTAGGACTAAGTTACATATGTCAACACCAAATTGTATGTATAATAATAAAAATTGGAGAATAAAAGTCATAGAAGAGAATCAGGATCGACCTAACTTATTAATTCACACTGTCTCTGAAGTTTATAACTGTTTGGGGGTAAATTATTGGAATTCTACTTCCTCATTCTTAAAATAAGAGAGTCATGTATTTGTATGTATTTAGTCTTATTTTCCAAAAAAATCTCTTTCTATGACTGATTCTTTGTGATAATTGCATCAACCTTTTCTTTCCACTGCCTTCTGGCTGAAAGTAGATTTTCTACACACATATTATTTTGGGGTGGGCAGTATCATTAGTACACCAACAACACCCTTCACTACCCTTTCATTCAATCTGACGTGTGCATGTCAGGGCGTCGAGCTTTAGTAACCAGCTCCTTCTTTACCTGTCCTTTGTTCAGAGTGCCGGTGTGAGGAAAGCTAAAGAATAAAACAGTGAAACACCTGTGGTCTTCTCCCACACTATGGTGAAGCTTCTCCTCAGAGAGGGGGATGTCAAACATGGATTAAACAACTAAAATGGGCTTTAGTCACCTGGGCGTTCATAACCTTCGCTCTCTTCCTCATATCCATTGCGGTAGTTTCTACTTTGTATGTAGTACTGATCGATGGCTTCCCTTCTGTCTTATTATAAAACACTAAATGTATTATATAATATAATGTATAAATCCAGGATGTTTTTCTTCTGTCACTATTATCTATTTTAACCAATTTAGGAGAAACTAACAATAGTGTTTCTTTGACAAACCTCCCAGAGTTCTTAAGAGCATTGATTTTCCCATCATTCCTTGCATGAGGCCAGTAAACCATCAATGGACTGCCTTCAGTCAGGACACCAAGCCTGAGAAGTCACATAACTTCTCATTAAAAAGGGTTCCTTGATCACATAACCCTGAGACAGAGCATTGGAGCAGAGAGCAGAAGGCCTCACCCTGGGTCTTTCCTTACCTCCCATGCACAACATCTTGTTTTGGAAGCAACATTTGACTTCATATGAATCACCAATCTGAGTGCCTGCAACCTGAGAGAAGATAACCGCTTGGAAATTTTACATAAATCAGAGCCCAGAAAACGTAACCGCAACCTTGTCAAACTGTCAAGTAGAATAGTTGGCAGATGCTTCTTTCCTTTTAGGGGTTTTCTTTCTAGAGTTCACACGCAGGTTAGAACAGAGACTCTTTCTGACTTACTGCAGGTAGAATCTGTCCAAAAATGACAACGAGCAACGCGGGACACCTACATGTTTATGGCATGACAATTTGGTTTCAAAAAGTAGAATGTGTCAAGAAGAACTACATTCGGTCCCATTTACTCTAGATGACACCATCCCGTGGAACAAACACTAATTTTCATAAACCACCTGCATCTTCCAGGCCTAATAAGACTCCCAGCATCTTGATGTCAACCTCGGTGAGGAAAGCCAGGCCTGGGGGCTCACACCTGTGATTCCAGCACGGGGAAGTCTGAGGCAGAAGGATTGCCACAAATTTGAAGTCACATCATGAATTACAGGCCAACTTGAGGTACAATGTGAAACTCTGTCTCAAAAATTAAGTAAGTGGTCCTGAGTGTCCCCCATTCCCAGGAAACCCCTCTGTCATTCCACCCCTCCCCCCACAATCACAGGCACCACAAGGCTAAGGAGCCTTCTCCCTATGCTCCTCCTTTTGGAATGCTCAGCCCCACTTGCCAGGACTCACACTGATTGCCTTGCAGAGAGACCATATGAGTATCCCTCCTTCTGGCACTTCCATCCCTGCTGGGGCTCCTTCTGGCTCCGCGGGTGGTGCCCACCTCTATTCTCCTTCTGTTATTCCATCCCCACCACGAACGGACATACACAATCTGAGTCTCAAATCTTCCCACAATTAAATCCTTCGTTCTCACCCCTTTCTGAGACGGTGACATTTAATCACCATTTATAAACCTATATAAGACATCCGTTTGCTCCTTGGGAAACAGCTTGACCTACCACATCACCTTCCTGGTATATCAGACATGAGCAGATCGTCCCCCCCCCCTTTTTTTTTTTTGGTTTTTCGAGACAGGGAATCCTCTGCTTTTCCCCAAAGCCAGAAGTCACCCAGATGCCTACTGGCCCTCAAACTCTACATGTCAGCGCTATTGTGGAGCCCTTTCAGCCTTTCAAATCAACTAAGCTAACTCCACCATCTCCGTACTTTCTGGGTGTACCTGCCTCCTCCTCAAACCTCAGATCAGAAGCCAGAGCCAATTGAGCCTTCAACAGCCAAACCCTGACTGTCTCAACAACAGCTACAGGGAACATCCATGCTCCCCATATCAGAGGCACACATCACCAACCCAGTACATATCCATCTCGGCATCCAGTGCAGAACACCCAGAGGTGGCGCCTGTTCCTAGTAGAACTATAACCACTTCATCTGCTCCACTCAAAATTCACCAGATGACCACACAAGACTGAGCTTCAAGTACCTCCTAGCTGTTCCCAAACCAGCTATTCTCGTTTGCATAAATTGATACAACATCTGCAGAGTACCTTTCCGTACCAAAGACGTTATAATGTAGGAATGAAGGTTCTATGTAGGCACCAGCTGGACCTTCCATGTTCAATGAATTATGCAGTTCTTGCTAATGGAGCCTGCTGTCAGTTCTTGGAGAACAACCCCTTGTCTTAGCAACAGACTGGTTTGTTTGGGGGTTTCTGGGGATCCCCTTGGCCAAAAACTCAACTGAATGTAACCCAGTCCCAGTAATGGAAGCCTCAATTGATGGCAAGAGACGTCCAGCTGGGACTCCGGATTGCCTCATTAGGATTGCCTTCGTATATTTTAGGATGTTTCCACTGCACTAGGTTTCAAAACGATCTTACAAGTGTCCTTCAGTTTTCTCTAATACTCCTTCCCTCAACTCTATCCCCCCACCCCCTCCACTCAGTCCCCCTGATCTCATATCCATTCACCCCCAAGTCCACCCATAAAATATAAACCATTTCTCCCTCCCAGGAAGATCCATGTTCATCCCCAGTCCCTTCCTCTATATCTAACCTCTCTTGGTCTATGAATTGTAGGTTGGTTATCATTCATTTAAAGACATTTTTTCCTAGTTCAATCCATTTTGTTCAACATCATTAGCCATCAGAAAAAAATGTAAATGAAGACTGCTCTGAGATTTCTCCCACTCCAGTGGGAATGCTTACCGTGAAGAGGTCAACACATTCCGATGAAAATGTGGGGACAAGGGATTCTATCCTCACTGCTGTTGAGAAAGGAGTGCAGACACTGTGGAAATTCGCGTAGAGTTTCTGCAGAAATATAAAACAGAATTACTACCTGCTCCATCTATATTACTCTTTGGAATAGAAATAGTTGTTTATCCACGGTCATTGTCTCTGTATTCACAATAGCTATGAATTGGAATCCCTGTAGATGTCCAATAGCTGATGAACTGATAAGGAACATGCAATGCCTATGTATCTTATCCAGCTATAAAGAAAAGTTATGATATTTGCCGCTAAACGGGTGGAGCTGGACAACACCTTTCTGCGGGAACTAACCCATCCCTGGAAAGACATAAACTCCGTGTTCTCTGTCACATATGGAGCTAGCTTTTAGCCTTCAGTTGTTTGTGTTTACCTTGGAATCTTCATGATAGCCAGAAAACTAGGAAGGGGCCATGGCTGTGGCTCTAGTAGAATGTAGGTAGATGCGTGAGTCTAGGTGAGGAAAGCTAGGGATGGGAGGATATAAGCAGGGAAGTGGTGGCAGGATGGGGAGGCTAATCAAATGATGACAGGGTGAACCAAGGGATGGTTCATTAGAAGGAATATGAAAATCTGTTCTCTCACAAGCCACTGAAGACTTCCATCACATAGGTATGTGACAGAGCACTGCCTTTCATGACTGGATAACAAGGCTTCTAGAAGCTACAGGATATTAAACAAAACTCTTAACGCCCAGTGTGAAGATGTCTCACAGGGAGCTGTTGGTCCAGGAAGACTCAGTGGCTCCTAAGCAATAGCTATTGCCGTTCCTCTTGGTTGCCACCAGAAGTAAGTGACAAGACACTGTTGCCCAATTACCATGCATCGTGTTTGTAAGACGTAGAGGAGTCAAACCGGACTGGAGATGGAAGCTTCCTCCCAGACAGGTAATTTTCATAGTGTGAGAAGCGCTAAGCAGACAACTGGGGGAGAAAAGACATCAAGGGCGTTGCTCAGCTGTGAGCCCTGTGAGTTACGGGGGACCCTGCAGGAGTCAATGCAGGCAGTGACCCATGAAAAGAAGAGAGTTAAAATCCACTTCAGAATGACTTTGTCAGCCTAAATCAGACTCCAGGGAGTCTAATGCCAGGCAGCTCTTTGTCATCATACTTGAAACACAGCACAATTCGGGAAAATGTTTCCAGGAAACAACCATTCCCATGCTACATGCACAGTAAGCTTAAGGTGTGCACACAGAGGAACTCCTTTACACAGTACATGTGATTATGTAGGTGGATTCTATAGCTAAAAGGCCTAAAATCTGGTGTGATCTCTGACCAATGACGTCAAGATCAGCAGGCCATAAAGTATGTGACATCTTCCCTAAGGGTGGTTCTAACCAGAAGCTAAAGATAAGGGTTTAGGGAGGGAGAGTCTGGGAAAATCATTCTGAGAAACTGTAGTTTCTAGACTTCAGCCAGGCCGTATAAAGGCCCCGGGAGGAGATCCCTCCACCGTGTCAGAAAGTCACGCTCTGCTCTTGCCGTGACAGCCTGTTGAGCCCTGGCTCGCACCCACCTTCATGCACAGCTGCCGTCCCTGCCATGCCCTTTATTGATCCTATCATTTCCTCCCTTCAGGGGAGATGGTCTTGTCTACCTATTCTTATTGCATGTATATTAAAGTCATGTCTGTTCTAAATCATAGGGGGGAAAGAATCACGCATACTTCTCAGTCATACAAAACAGTCTTCTCAATATTTCACGGGTCAGATTCCTTTTCTTCAGCTCCCAAACAAAACTAAGCAGGAGCAAAATAAAAACAGCTGACAGGAATTGACTAAGATGCAACTAGGAGCTGAATTTTTCTTTCTGTGCTCAGCCAGGCTGCCAGGGTTTTCCAATAAGCCCTTCCAAGCTGATTGCTCCTGCTATCTGCTGGGATGTAAATATCAGGAAGCAGAGAATGCTTAAATCTCAGGGGAAAGACGGCAGTTAGCAGACACCTGCTAAGCAGAGGGGTTTTGCGGTTTTTTGTGGCCTCCTCTTCCCCTCCTCTGCTCCATTCCTCCTTCTCTGCCTCCCTCTTTCTTCTCCTCCCTCTCTTTCCTTTCATTCTCTTTGACATGTCCCTGTGAAGAAGAAACTTCCTGAAGCCAACGTTTAATTCTGGATGTGGATGTATCAACGACTGCTTAGCCTCGTGCACTCCGGCCCTTGAAAATGTCCTTCAAGCACAGGCATCTTTTGCAAAGCCTGACTCTTAATTTGTAGCCTGCATGCAGTCAAGCCCCAGCAGCTTTTGCTACGCCCGACTCTTAATTTGTAGCCTGAATGCAGGAGCACAGTTTACCCTTGAGAGCCACTTCCTAATTTAGGGCGTGAGTCAGAGCCTTGCAGAGACATCCCATGATTCTACAGTATACAATCCCATTCTTGGCATCGGGCCAACAAGACCAACTCTTAAAAAATAATGAGAAATCATAATTCTTTTGAAATCCCATAAACGTGAAAAAGAAAAGGCCTCAAACCTTTAAAATTCTTGTTACGTTTACAGGCACCAGTGGCTTCAATTATGACAGTGGGCAAGAAACTTAAAGTATTTATCTAAACATTTCAATAATTGAATCGTGTTTTTTTTTCATGTTGCACTTGCTGGCACGGACGGTGCACTGTCTCCTCTGAGGGCCCAGGAAATCAAGGCTAATGATCTCCCACTGCTGAGCCGCAGGGGGGTTTATGCTTTCACTGTAATATATTGTAAGGAGTAAACCGTACCTTTGCCAATACTGAGCAAACAGCTTGCAATGACCGACTGAAACAAAGGGAGTGAGATGGGAGAGAAATGCATGACTGGTTATGTCACCCTCAATTTAGGCCACGAACACCGGCTGTGTGGAAAACGGACTAAAAGTAGGATTGTGACGAGCGATACTTCATTCTTTGTAGGTTTAAAATTAAATTACAGTGATGAAGCAGCTCTTAAAAAGCAAGCTCCACTTTGGCTTTTACTAACTCATGTGTTCACTTAAATAGGAGATTCTCTGTCTATTGTCTCCTCCTGCCTTCCCTCTGCAAGGATGCAGCAGCAGCTGGGACATTCCCTCGTGAGGAGTGATAGATGGAAATAGGGATGCTCGGTGTGTGAGAGAGAATGCAGAAATAAATTAAGAACCAGTGTCCTCAAATGTTTCAAAGTCAGACACTTGAAGAGGGGTCGGGGTGACTTTCTGTGGCGCCCGCAGGAAGACCCCAGTAAAGGCGTAAAAGTCAGGGTGAAGTCTCACTGTGTGGATCTGGGAGTTTTCCTAAAGCTTTTGTATTAAAAGGCTTGACCCAGTTTGGTGCTGTCAAGAAGTGTTAGAATCTTTAAAAGGTGGCGCCTAATTGAAGACTTTGGATTATTTGGGAACAACATTGAAGGTGTTGTTTTAATCAGAATTTTCAATAAAAACAGAGCCAAGAGAAGGAATATATAGTAAAGGGGACTGTTTGTCTGACACATACAACATAGTCTGGGTAGTCTAACAATCCTTCTGGGTAGACCAGAAAGACTGAGAACCTGACAGTTGCTCAATCCATTGTGCTGGGTGGCTCGGCAGTCCCAATGTGGTATTGAAGATTCATGGAGAGGCACTGGTCTTCGTTATATGTTGGAAGCCTAGTGTTGGATGCAAATTACCAAGGAAGGGATGCAACAGCAACAATAGAATAGAAGAACTTGATGTTGCCAGTGAGAACGAAAGCAAGCAAAAACAAAGCTCCTTTTTCCATGTATCTGGGCCGCCACCGAAAGATGACACACACTTCAAATAATCTGCTCAAGAACATCTCTAAGAGAGCCCATTGGTTTCCCTTTCAGTGAGTTCCAGATCCAGCCAAGTTCACAGCCAAGATTAGCCATCACAGGGACAAGGGACCCATTATCTTCCTTTCACTCTCTTTGCTCCCCAGCTGAGAGATAAATAATTTTCCTCTGCTGTGTAATTCCCACCATGTTGTGCTGTAGACTACAATTATCATGAGTACCTGGCTCGAAAATGAGTTGAAAGAAAGTTTTTTGCTTGGATAAATTTATGGTCTTAGATGTTTGTTAGTTCTAGGGATGAAAAGGTAACACACCAACAGGCTCAACTCAAATTAAAATAGGGTTTCCAACTGTCCTCGTTTGACATTGGTTGCTTTAATTAAACACTCTGACTATAAGCAATTCAGAGGAAGAAAGAGTTTATTTGGCTTATACTTCCAAGATGCAATCCAACATGGAGGGAAGTCAAGACAAGAATTCAAGCAGCTCCCATATTAACTGTCAAGAGAAATGATGTCCTACAGACATGCTCAGAGGCCAAATATTTTTCAAACTTGTTCTGAGTTTCCTTTACTTTTTAATACATTTAATTATTTATTTATTATTTAACATTCTGACCTCAGTTTTCCCTCCCCCCTCTCCTCCCAGACTCTCCTCCCTAGTTCACCTATGATCTCAGGCCCCAATCCAATTCTTCTTCATTTCTGTCTAGGAAAGGGCAGGTCTCTCATTGAGTATCAACAAAACATGGCTTATCAAGTTGCAGTGAGACTAAGCACATCCCCATGTATTAAGGCTGCACAAGGCAACCTAGTATAGAGCTTAGAGTCCCAAAAGCCAGGAAAAAGTTAGAGACAGGGCTCGGGTGATGGCTCAGCATTTAAGAGCACTGGCTGCTCTTCCAGACGTCCTGAGTTCAATTCTCAGAACCCACATGATGGCTCACAACCATTCACAATGAGCACTGGTGCCCTCTTCTGGTCAGCAGGTATACATGCAGGTAGAAGACTGAGTAGACAATAAGAAAATTTTTAAAAACTAGTATTAAAATAAGTTAGAGATAGCTGCTACTCCCACTTTTAGGATTACCACAAGTGGACAAAATTTTATACAACTGTACCATATGTGTAGAGGACGTAGGTCAGTCTCATTCAGGCTCCCTGGCTGACGGAAGGTTCAGTCTCCCTGAGTCCCTGTGAGCCCAGGTTAGTTGATTCTGTGAGTTTTCTTGTGGTGTCCTTGACCCCTCTGGCTCCCCCAATCCTTTCTTCCCGTCTTCTGTGGGATTTCAGAACTGCACATAATGTTTGGCTGTGGGTCTGCATCTGTTTCCATCGGTGGCTGGATGAAGACTCACAGGTGAATCTCACAGAGGAACATCTTCAGCTGGTATCACTTCTTTCCAGGTAACACGAGTTATGTCAAACTGACACTAAGAGCAAGCAGGACACTGGTTTTGTCATATGTGTCACTGTGCCATCTTGAAAGTGTTGGTCTATGTTGCTAATGCTGAGGAAATAATACTAGAAAGGAGGCTGGGTCTAGTAAGGAGTCATTTCTTAAATTAAATACCACTGCATTCATCCACTCTCGAGAGGACTGAGCCAATGCCTTTGGAAGAATGAATTCATATGGGCAGATGGGATTTGTTTACAAATGAGGTCATAAACTGAGAAATAGAATGTGGGTCAACCCTCAATCCCAGTCAAACCCCTGTGACAGATGTCTGAAAGATATCTTGAAGTTGGTTTTGCCCCATGTTTGCTAGTTAAATGTTTTTATGTTATTTTAATAGCCAGAAGTTTCTACTCATTCTGTCTTTTGCCTTGCTAAGTTTCTAAAGACAGTGGTTAAGGTTCATGAAGACACGATCCCTAACCATGACATTCTTTCCAACATGTCACAATGCCCAAGACTTTATAATGAGGTCACCCCAAGCTCCATTGAAACCATCTATAATCAGGCTTGTGTTACGTCAACCCCACAATCTTTCCATGTACCCCAAGTCTTGGGAATGATCTGAGATTTAGGGGTACAGCACCGTGTCATCAAATGTCCCTTTGATGGAAAGTGGAAAATGAAATGTGGTTTTCAAACAAACAATGCAATCCTAGGTTATCCAAAATCATAGCGTCTAACTATGATTGCTGAAATAATTATAAAAAAATATTTTAAGCAATATCAGGTTGTTGGAACTGAGCCATAAGAGCTTGTAAGAAAGGGTTAAAATTCTTAATATCATCTATGTGAAGATTCTTAATTTCGTCTACTCGAAGGAAAACTGTCTAGGGATGTAGTGTTATTTATACAGGTGGTTGTAAGAAGCTTGCAGAAAACGTGTTAATGAGGCAGAGGTGAGTATATGCATGCAGACGCCTGTGTCTGTGAATGCATACACACAGAGGCCAACACTGGGTGTGATTTCTCAAGAGTCACCACCCTTACTTCTTGACACAGGATTTTTTTTTACTGAAACCTGAGGCTTACTGAATTTGCTAAACCAGTCAGCAAATTCCAGAAACTACCCTGTCTCTGTCTGCCTGGCACTGGGATTATATGATGTCACCATTCTCAATTCATGTCTTCATGCTTGCTTAGCAAACTTTTTGTTGACTGAACATTGCCTCAGCCCTCTACCATTGACTCTTAAATAAGTATAAATAAGTCTCTCTCTCTCTCTCTCTCTCTCTCTCTCTCTCTCTCTCTCTCTCTCTCTCATCCACCATTTTCTAGTGGCAACTGTAGGCAATATTCTAGAATTTCACATGGATAATTTGTACAGAAACACGCCAGAATCCAACCTACTTGTGCTTTGGGACTATAACTGTACAGCTCTTGGAGAAAGTAATAGATAATTATTTCAACAGGTATCCCTCCTGTCTTTATAACGAAAGCTGGAATTAAAAACCAGAGAGCACCATCTCTGGAAAGCAGGCTTTGCTTCCCCTAGGGCCCAAGGTATTGTTTTTCCATCAGCAAACAACAGAGCCAGATGGCGACACCGTGTGTCCAGCTCTCAGGGTCACTTGCTGTGGCAGCCTGCTAGGCTCTTCCCACACCCCGTCTTTCCACCAGAGATGGGCAGCTGCAGGAGCGTTGCTCAAGGGCTGCGTTCTCCTTGTCAACTGGAACAAGGAAACAACTTCCTAAAATGAAGATCATCTGAGGGAACCGCTGAAGGAACAACTCAGGGAAAGATTTCAATAGTTACAAAAAGCAAAAGGAGCTATCAAATCAGTCTCCAAAGAAACCAACACTTACATATTTTAAATTATATGGATTCTAGGCTAAGAGCAAAGCTTGTAATTTTCTCCCAGCTCTCTACAGGAGAGATTAATATAAATGGTTTGAAATACACTATCACCTATATGGAGTATAGACTTAGAATATGTTAGAACACAGCCAACAGCACCAATGTTTATAGCATTTAATTAGATAGTGTAACAAGAATGTCATTAGCTATTCTACCAAACTGAAGACTCTGTTATATTCCCTGGCTAGAAGGCTTGCAGCATTATGGTTTTCTATTGTCTGTACGATGACAATTTGAAGTATTCTCTGCTATGTTCTACCTATTTTGTCATATAAGACTGTGTAATAATTATTTCATCTTTGATTTCATTTCTTCACAGGAAAGTTAACTCAAACTGATAGGAATATGGATTCTTAAACATGTCTTCCTTCCCTAATTCCATTTACTATTTCCTCAGATAGAATTTTCTCATTTAAGAACTTGTAGTACGTTTAGCAGGAATTGCCTCTTTGTGTTTGTGCCGTAGAGCTGGCTCAGAAAATAAGGATGCTGTCCACCAAGTGTGTGTGTGTGTGTGTGTGTGTGTGTGTGTTAAATCCATTCCTTTATTTAACTCTGTTTAACTATATTCTTCTTCAAAGCAATGTGGAAGCTAGTAAGGGGGCAAATTTCCCATAAAGCCTTTGGGAAGAACACAACAGCACTGATGAGAGCAGATTTAGGACTTAGGGTATCTTGAAGCTGTGAATCCATGTGAAGCACTGTGCTCCAAATGGGCCATCTAGATCCCAGTCCATCCTCCAAACTCAGGAAGCAGTGTGGAAGAGGGTCAGAAGGTTGTGTCAAAGGTGGGGAAGACTGTCAAAACACAGCAGAGAAGTTGCCCCTGTGAGCCTACAGCAGCTGGGGTTGCCTGCAAAAGATGGTCACATGATCACAGCAGTAACAATCCCAGCTTCGTCACATGATCACAGCAGCAAAAATCCCAGCATGGATGGGGTTGGTGCTTCTGAGGCCCCACTCACGTCTGAGGAGTTGATTGCTTCTGGGAGAGAGAATAAGTTTTCTTTGTTGGGGACGTGGCCCCTAGAAGGTTTTCTGTACTCCATTAGATGGCCCCACACCCATGCACATAGGGGACAGCACTAAGTGGACTCAGTGGAAAAGAAGAAGGAAGAGAAGGAAGAGGAGGGGGAGGGGAGATAAGGTGTGGGTATCTGACAAGAGTTGGTTAAAAGGGGGTGGTTATTATCAAAACATACCATATGCGTGTGTGATATTCTCAGAGAAAACAAAAATGTATTAGTAAAAGCTTTTGCTGTAGGTAGAATGTACAGCCCAAGTTAGTCAGCCCCAGTGACCGTAGAGGGAGATGTGATGGTAAGAGACAGATGTCTGGGGAGCCTTTGCTCAAGCTCAGTCCAACCGCTTCCAGCGTAGCATGTGACTTCTATTTTTTTTTTTTTTAACACGGGAAAGGTATCACCTTCTCCCAGAGTTTTGAGTCTGTGAAGTCAAAGTGTCACCAGGTGGATGAGCCTGTCTCTTCTGCACGTGTCCCTTCTTCCACTGCATGTTTCAAATTATCTCTGAGGGAATTCTACAGATATGTCTCCCTGGAGACTCCAGAGGGAGCAGCGTCCTACTGATACCTTATGTAGGCCGCTGGAATGTTTCTATGAGGAATTATCTAGGTTAGGTCAATGGAGGGAGAAGGTCCATCCCACATGTGGGTGGTACATTTCATGGTTGGCTGCCAGCACTGAGAGGATGCTTTCTGGGGTTGCAATCAGCACGTTTGTGACAATTTGTTATATCAGGTCACAGAAAGCCTGTGTGTAGGCAAATGGGGACACAGCCAAAACTCTACAGAAGAGGCACCCTGAATGAGTCATATGGTCTCTTAGGATGGAATGGAGGCTGAGGGCTGGGAAGGGGCTGCAGGAGGTCATTCTGTGAAGAGAGCTGAGCCAGATGGTGTCTCCTGCATGCTACCACTGTTCATTCCAGGGAAATGGTGGTTATGGAGATGTTAAAAGCAAAGACAAGCTCTTCACAGTTAGCAGCGGGCAGCTGAAGCGCTGTAGCCTAACATTTAGTGGAGGATGTGCTGTGTGCTGGTGGAACTTTGGGAAGGCTCACCCCCGGTTACGGCATCTTGACATAGTGTGTTTCAAGCTGACTGCATTCAGTTTCATTTGTCTTAAAATGAATTTCTAGAAAAGATTCCATGATGCATAAAACTCTCATTTAATATATTTATATGTTTTTCTGTTGTTTGCTTTTAGTGACAATTTTAATCACAGACTTAAGGAGTATAGGAACATAAATTCCACATCCCACACAAACACTGATCCAATAATGTGGGGACCTAGTCCTTTACTTAAAATTCTATCCGAGAACATACGCAGGCAGGTTGGCTCTGCCGTACATCCTCCACCACAGTAGTCTTTCCTCACCAGCTAATAACACTTTCTTGAAACTTATCTGTCGCTGCAATAAAGCACCATGACCAAGACAACTTATGAAAGGGAAGGTTTACTTGGGGCTTACGGTTTCAGCAACTTAGAGTTTCTGACCATCTTGCAAATCATGGCAACATGAACAGCAGAGAATTTACATCCTGTCCTCAAGTGGGAGGCAAAAACAGAAAATTG
The DNA here is from genome assembly GCA_025134845.1 of Neodon shergylaensis. Classification (NCBI taxonomy): domain Eukaryota; kingdom Metazoa; phylum Chordata; class Mammalia; order Rodentia; family Cricetidae; genus Neodon; species Neodon shergylaensis. Next base: position 3,509,908 of record JABTXL010008166.1, on the reverse strand, counting down.
GAATGGCACAAGTCTTTTGAAACCACAAAGCCTGCCCCGGTGACATACTTCCTCCAACAAGGTCATACTGCTTCATCCTTTGCAAACAATTCCACAAACGGGGGACCATGAATCCAAATATATGAGCCTATGAGAACAATTCTCATTCAAACCACCATAGACACTTGGTTTCTGATGCTAAAGATTATGAGTGTGTGTGTGTGTGTGTGTGTGTGTGTGTGTGAGAGAGAGAGAGAGAGAGAGAGAGAGAGAGAGAGAGAGAGAGAGAACAGATGGGTTTTCTTTGTTTAATTAACTAAATCAATATTATTAATATTTTAAGGACAATTCAAGAAGAATGTTTGGGTGGTCTAGAGATGGGGCTCAGGGACAGGGCTCTTGCCTGCTGTGATTGAAGACCCACGTTTTATCTCCAGTACTGGTGTAGAAGGAAGGAGAGAAGGAAAAGAGGGAGGAAGGAGAATTGATCTGGTGTATGTTTGAATCAAGGCCTTAGGGTAATCTCTGGCTCCACCCCAGCCGTGCACAGACAGTACACAGCCGTAGCGAGTTCCCACATTCGTGAGCATCATCTTCCAACTCAGCAAAGCTGAACATCAAGCACACTTTAGACAGTAATCTATATGTAGTTTATTAATTATTGAAATTGCCAGAGACTCAAAGTGGCTATTAATTAATTTTTAGCAGTGGTAGCCATTTGTTATTTTTAGAACATTATCCCCACAAGCATAAAACCTCTACATATAACTATTGATACACTATGAGCACACAAATCGCCTCACAGCCAAGTTCATAATTTCCAACTTGGCAATTAGGTATAAGTATATAAAATGTCCAAATTCCAGCCCACTCCCACAAAGTGGGGGGGTCAGGAAAACTTGTACTAACACAGAGTGTGTCACAATCTATAAGGATCAAGACATGGCCCTGTGGCTATTGGCAGGGAAGCAAAGACGCAAAGTCAGCTAGTGGCAAAGACATGTCATTCCCCATTATTACTAAGAGAACAAAATAGACTCGCTCTGACAATAAAGTGCTTTTCCAGGTTAAATTTAGCCTCAGCTCTATGCTTTTTTTAATTTTGATTTTTTTTTTCCTCTAACAGTTTAAAATCAGGGGGGAAAAATTGCACGATGAGCAGTGAATTCACCAAGAGAGTCAAGAGAAATTTTTTTTTTCAGATGGATATGTATTCCCTCTGGCAACCCTGTCCTTCCCTCAGAGCAGAGTGGGGCCAAGTAAAACGTGTAAACTGTGAAAACACGTGATCCCCATCCTACTTTCAAGACCTCTGGTTGCTTTCATCGACCAGCACATAGAGCTGGCCTTAGACGGCATCTTAGAGGTATACCAGTAGGCAGACAAAGGCCAGCTTAACATAACACGTATGGACCACCAGACAGTAGTGTGACAGACAGCTGACTGCCTTATCTTTCCAGTAAAGCTTCCTAGACTGTAAACAGCCATCGAGAAGTCTGTGGGGGTCAGCTTCCAGGCACTGTGACAAAAGGCCAGAGATAGCCAAGCGGTAAGAAGGGAAGATTTACTCTCACTCATAGGATCAGCACTCTCAGGCCATGGTAACTTGGCCTTGGCCTCTGGGCCTGGTGAAAGGCATCACCCCACAGTGGGAACGCATGGCAGGAGAGGTCTCTCACAGCATCATGACCAGGATGGAGAAGGAAAGTTTGAAGAGCCTGACATCCCACTATTCCAATTATGATGTGCTCCAAATAACCTAAAGTCCTTCCTCCAGGCCTTACCTCTTAAAGGTCCCACATTTTCCAATAGTACCAAAACATGAAGACCAAGGCTTCAGCACAGGAGTCTCAGGGTCCGACGATAAGGATCATCTAAAAAAAAAAAGATTTATTCATTATGTATACAGTGTTCTGTCTGCATGTGTGCCTGCAGGCCAGAAGAGGGCACCAGATTTTACTACAGATGGTTGTGAACCACCATGTGGTTGCTGGGAATTGAACTCAGAACCTCTGAAACAGCAGGTAGTGCTCCCAACACTGAGTCATCTCTCCAACATCAAGGATCATCTTTTATTTCTGTCTTTCTGTACTGAATCTTTATTTGTGATCACCCACTATCTCCACACTATGTACAACATAATACAAAGCAATGTATAAGCCAGCATGGTGAGTGATTGTCATAATTTAGATTCTTCTGTCACCTTTCCCTACTGTGCTCATTCACCTCAAGAGCTCTGTATGCCTCAACCCTGGACCGATTCCCTCGGTGACGGCTCTGCTATTTTATCCCAAATGTCATGGCAGACGAGAGGAACGCATATGAAATAATTCTGTTGTGGAATTGTTGTTTAACTATTTAATTTAACTCTTTAACTATTTAATTAAATTTAAGTAAATTTAATTTAATTTATTTAATTAAACTAAACTAATTAGTTTAACTCTATTTAATTATGTAAAGATGTGTTGCTGTTTTACCTTGCCTATCTAAGGCACCTGATTGGTCTAATAAAAAGCTGACTGGCCAATAGCAAGGGAGGAGGTATAGGAAGAACTTCCAGGCAGGGAGAAGAAGTAAAAAGAAGAATTCAGGTTCTGGATAAAGGAAGGAAGAAAGAAAAGGAGGCACAAGGAAGACACCAGGGAAATGCCAGGGCCCAGTCAGACATGGAGGAAGCAGGAAAGTAGGACCCATAGAACGAAAAAAGGTTATTAAAAAAAAAACCTGAGACAAAATATATGAATAGAAACAGTGTAAATTGAGCTAAAAGAGCTAGAGGGACAAGTGTAAGCTAAGTATGAGCATTCATAATTAATAATAAGTCTCTGTGTCTTTATTTGGATGCTGGTTGGTGGCACAAAGAAAATGCCAACTACAGGGCTTGGTCTGTGTGCCCTTCTGGTGCCATTTGGTGAAGCCTGACACCCAGCTCCACCCAGGCTCTTGCGGTAGCCCACCAATCACTGTCACTGTGCTTTCTCTGAACGTTGGCCTTGCCCTCCAGATCTACCAAGCAGCCCATACTTTCTTTCTTGCTTATTGCAAAGTATTTCATTTTCTATCTCACAAGAAAGATCTGCGGAAATAAAGCAAAGGGAAGCCATCAAGAAGCCGGTGAAGGCCTTGCTGCACCACAGTCCATAGCAACACCAATTCTCTCCACTTTCATCCCACTCTTGAGAACGCAGCACTTCCTGACCACGCACAGCACACTTTGTTCACACGTGTTAGACACTTGAGTCTAGCGTGTGCATTTATCCTCCATGGTCTTAGATTTGCCTTTTTACAGTGCAATCACCATAAAGGGCTTTGGACTTAAAGACAAAAACCAAACAACAACAAGAAAGCCTTTTTAACTTCTTTTCTGATTTAACAGCCCTCTGTGATTATTACCCAGTCATTAGCCACTGGTTGACTAAAGTGTCTGCTTCTATCCCCATGTATCTCAACCCACTGTGGCTGGGCTTTGTCCCTAACAACACATCTTCCTGTCTCTTGTTAAAGTCAGTAGTGACCTTTCTGATGTATTTTCTAATGGACATTCTTTTTTTCTCTTTTTAACTTCACACACACACACACACACGAGTTGCAGTATAAACTTAACAAGATCCTGGAATTCTTTTCTGAATTACAAATCAAACTATAGACACCTTACTAGGCTCTCCATCCTTTATAACTAAATCAAGGTCACCATACCCGACACTGAAATTTTATTTTATCATCCTTCCCTCTTGGCTCCTTGTCTAAACTCCCTACCGAGTCTAATTGTTCTAAAATTTCCTCTTATTCTCTAATACAATCTCATCCATCACCAGCTTTCAGAAATCTGTCCTCAAAAGGACTTGGATTCGTGAAGTTCCTAATTATCCAACCATTTCTCTTGATATATCCCCACCAAGTAAGCAGAATGTGTGTGTGTGTGTGTGTGTGTGTGTGTGTGTGTGTGTGTGTGTGCGTGCGTGTATATTGTGAGTGAGCACATGTGACATAGGGAGAATCTGCGATAAGCATTTTATATTTATTTCTACATCAACAAAGCAAAACCACTCTAAATTATTGCTGACTCCAGTTTCATGTTTGTTCTGAGAAAAATTTGATGTGAATTTAAAGAAAATTAATTTCAGAAGAGATTTCCCTTGACTCAATACAAACCAAAGAAATCTGGATTTAAGATACTCACTTTTATTTACTTAGACAGCAATAAGATTTAACTAAAAAGAAAACATATATTGAATTTAGGAAAACATTTTACTAAAGTTACCTTATGTAACAATCATAGTTGAGTATCAGAGAACTTGAATTCACTCTCTGCTTCATCGTGGAGCAACTGTGTGATCTCCAGAATACTTCATGTTTACATGTCTTAAATGAATGTGCATCTTCCAGGGCCCAGTGGGAAGACTTTATTAGGAAATAATAGGACTCTAGCTAAAGAAAACAAGGTATTTTTTCAATAATAAATAGTTAGGATTTCGTAGTAGACTAGTGCTAAATTTTGGATTAAGATGTACTTCCCTTCCACTTGACAAAGATATCCATGTGATTAAACTCCCGTCTATGAAAAGGAGACCCTCCCCACCCCTGTAGGGCCCTTTCCGTGGGATCATGAACAAATCCCTGTAGGAGGAAGTCAGCTCAGGGAGGAGTTGACTCTGGCAAGTAGAGTTCTTTATTACTATAGATGCCTGCACACAACGTAATAGAAGCCAGGCTTACATGTACTTGTTTTACTATTTTACTGTTTTAATCCTTAAATGACATTATGTCCATAAATAACCTGTCTCCAAGGTAAACAGACCTCACTCTCTTACCATTGGCCATGTGTGTATTCACCAATGAACACTGTAGTCAAGAGCAGTTAGAGAAATTCTCCCTCCTTTTGCTTTCTCTCCCACCAAAGCAGGACTGTAAAAATATAGACCAACTATTGATGTCAAGCTACCGGAAACTTGTAATATACACACAGTAGGTATCAGAGAAAGCGGTTAGCTAGCTAAGGACTCAGGAAAGAAAAAAGAAAGAAAGAAAAAGAAAAAAAAACTTGAAACATCCTCCAAAACTAGCAACATCTGGTAACTCTTCATCTGCTTTTAAAAGTATTTTTAATGCCTTGGTTTAAATATATTCTAGGTTCTGCTTTCGTCAGTCAGTTCCGGGGCAGATGTGTTGCTGTCTCTAGCAGCAGCAGCATTTCCAGAAGCCCAACTCAAGCTGCTTTCCAAAACAAATCCGGGGTTAGGGCTCAGGGATCTGCCCATATGCTCCCTCTGCTCCTGGGGAGGGGTTAAGCCCCTTGATGTCTGCCTAGTCTCAGCAGGATCACCTTTTATCTATCTGCCTTGCTCCCTGAGGCCAGGGCACTGGAGAGTGGCTGTTTTCTCTAAGGCTGATAAATTAATTAGCAGCCTGGCAAGCTGAAATGGCTTGGAAGGTTCTGACACCCTCTGGTTGGTGGCTTTCACGGAGTAGACCATGTTTATCCACTTCACAGGACCTATATTTTTAGATCAATGACCTTTGGCTGCATGATTCATTCTGAGTTCATTTTTCCCCAGAGGGTGTAGTTTCACATAAACCTATTTAACAGCAATAAAGCAAAGGGTGCTTCCAATGGAAAGTAACCTATTCCACACCTGTTTCCTTTGACTGTTTTGATATAAATGAGCTGTTTCTGTGATAATTATGCTTTTGCTATACAATGTGCAGCAAAAATATTTATATATTTTTTTCATTGCTATAGCAAAGGAACTTTTGAATTTTAAACGAGTTCGGGTAATGTTATTTTCAGCAAAACACCCATACACACAAACCAAGACATTTGCAGTGGCAAAGATAAGATATTTTCTAAGTACCACTTATCTGGATGAACTTCTTTTTATATAATTCCCCTAGGGTTTCTTATCTCCTTACGTAATGAAAAAAATGTATCCAGATATAAATAACTCCTTTAGATGAGACACTATCAGCTTGCATGGTCTTTCCATCTGGGTTGCCATACTGTAATGAGCTCCGCTGCCTTCTAGTAGATCTTGATATGGCTAAGTAACCATTTGTGACCTAGAAGGATAATTCTAAAGTTTGCCGTAAGTGTTTTTACACATGATACTGAGCATCTGACCTGTGTTCTCTGTCCCTTTCCTGTGACCTGCTGGAGGAGAGGGATGAGTTAGTGCAGATGTGGCTGCTGTGCACAATCCATCAGGTACAGGGATGCGATGCCTATGGATCCGCTTGTCATCCAGTGCTCAGTTGTGCTTGGTCTCGACAGTCTCTGATGAAATAAACAGCACAAAGAAATTTTTGAACCCGTCTCTACATAGAGAAATGAAATATATAAAATAATGTCCATAGGTGTCTAACACAGTAACTGCTTTATAGTGTATACCAAATGGCAGCATAGAGTAAAAACACAGCGTGAAGAAGAGACCCAAAGTGACGGGCCGTCTCATCTTCTTTTCTGTGTTCCATATGACTTCATCTCCTGTCCGCTCCTCAAAGATAGGTCATTCAGCATGAGAGCTTTCAAGAGAGTCTCTGAGGGCTGGTTTACATTTTCAGCAAAAGGCAGTCTTAAACAATCTCTTTCTGTCCAGTGTTTGCTTTCTGAAAACATCAGGATGCACAGTGTTGAGCTATTAGAACCTTGTCCTTCGTGTTGATCTCCAGCCTCCTCTTGAAGCTTTCATTCACATTTTTTCACTTTGTTTTATTTGTTTGCTTGTTTATTTTTAGCAGCACCAGTAGTTTTGGACTTTATTCATCTGAGTGTCCTGGATACAGTTGGCAAAAGCTATAAACGTTCATTTTAAACTGCACATTTACCCACATAAATTTGGCAAATGCTCAACAAGTACAGTATATACCAAAACCCAATAATTACAGACGCCAGGTTACAAGTTGACAAGGCTCTTAAAACCAGGAGTTTTGTAATGGGAGCTTACAGGGGTTTCTGGAATTGTTCCACTGTCTTTCGGAGAGAAGAGGATTGACTTTGACTATAATGTGAGTGGGGAACCAGACTCCTCCTTGATTAAACACGTGTCCCTGTGAAACCTTTACTTGTCTTTGCCCCATAATTTCTCCTTCCCTTCTTGTTGGCCACAGCTGTAGTCCCATTATTGACAGTCCACCTTCAGTTTCACCAAAAACCAGAATCATAATGGTGTCTTCTTGCTCCAGTGATGTCGGTTTGCCACGATTTCAGCATAGCCAATGTGATTGCCTTATCCTCTGTGGGCTGCCATTTTCTTCAAGTCCATGGATATCTACAAACATATATTACCCTGGCCAGAGCCTCTTCCTCTTTCCGATAAGAAGGAACTAAGAAATACCGTGGAGAACATTGATGCTGCTATTTCATCTATTCAAGTGCATTAAAGGGAAGTGAAACCTCAAGGAGAAGAGGACAAAACAAGCAGGTAAGAGAGAGTGAAGAACGCACATTCTCGCTGCTCCTTAGAGCTTCAGTCTAAGACTATTTCCTGCACCAACCATGCAGCTTAAGCCCTGGAACCGTAAGCATGGTGGCAAGGGAATAAAGAAAGGAAAGACATGCGCTATGAAACTAGAATCAGGTACGGTCCTACTGCCCGCACAACAGAGATGAGCATGGTGGCAAGGGAATAAAGAAAGGAAAGACATGCGCTATGAAACTAGAATCAGGTACGGTCCCACTGCCCGCACAACGGAGGCTCCTCAGCATGTTCACTAGGTACAGTACAAGGGGAGGTCAGCTCGCCTGGGTAAGCAGTCTTTGCAGGCAGCAGTCTCAGGAGAAGGAAGCTGCACGTGCTAGTCCTGGCACAACACTGAACAACAAACCATCCACAAACACTCCTGCTCTGACTCCCCAGGAAGCTGTGCCATCCCTCTTTAGCTTGGCCCATATGGAGAAATGGCTTTGCCTACATCCCATTGGTCCGAGGCCTTGGAGTTTTCAACATGGCTGTGCTCATGCCAACAACAATACACATTTTCTTAGGACTTCTCCTGCTGGAGCTTCCTCTGCTCCTTAGACATCTCTGTGCTTTGCTAATGTCCGTACTCAAACCCTTGCCTTCTGTCCTTTGAAATGTTTGGAAATGGTATGACAGCATTCAGACAGAAGACAATCATCCAGGGATCACTGAATTTTCTCTAGACGGTCTAACGTTCTTCTTCATATGAAAGACTGCATGTCTTATTTTTCTGAAAAACAAAGTCTAGCTCTCAAAGATGGAAATTATATCATCTAACGTATGTATCCTGAGTAGAATGTAGATAAGTGTGTGTGTGTGTGTGTGTATAATTTCTTATGAACTACATTTGACCAGAGATGATGGTTAGAATATTGCTAAGGCCAGACTTGACAAATTATGGAATAGATTTGCTGTGCTATATCCTCTTTACTCATCCATCTCCAATTTGTTTCTAACTACGTCTTAGCATGTGAAAGTCTAGTCCCCAGTAACACAGGCTGCCAGCAAACAGGTTAATCCTAGCCCTGAGGCCTCTGAGTTGAACCAGACTGGAAGCCACAGAGAACATGCCTTCCTTATTGAATGCCCGCATTTGCTCACTTGAGCCTAAAACAATCATTTCCTCTGGTGAGTGGGTAGTACATAGTTGAATGAGTGAAAAAAGTTAAAAATTTATGGATAAATTGTTTTGTTTGTTTTGGGGGAGAGGGTTTCTCTGTGTAGCCTTGTTGTCCTGGAACTTGCTTTGTAGACCAAGCTGCCCTTGAGCTCACAGAGATCCACCTGCCCTCTGCCTCCCAAGTGCTGGGACTAAAGGCATGTGCCACCACTGCCAAGCCAGTTACTTATGGCAATTTTGATGTTGATTTTACCTTCAATTATTTTGAAATAAGAACTTTGAAGACCAAAAATAATATTATTTTTTTTTATTATCTCTAAAACAAGTACTGAGGGGGTCAGTACCATCCTATCCTGGTCCTTGAAGAAAATATATACACTTTCGTTAAATTAAATGTAAGTATTGATGGGTAAAATTGAGATAGAAACTTTAGTAACTTTATACTCAAAGGCTTTCCTTCTCCTTTGGAATAACTCTCTGGAGGCATCTGTTTGCATGTATGCTATCTGTCACTTGAATAATGAATCCTCCTAAAATGGAGTCCAGATGTAGTAACTCTGTATCGGATTCCACTTCAGAACCAAGCAAACCGAGATAGCTGAGCTCTGGAGAGAGAGTTCCTGCAGAGAACAGAATGAGCCCGTTGGTTACTAAAAATAACCAAGAATATTTATCAAAAAATAAATTTTGTCCTTATAAGTAGTACAAATAATCTCGGAGGAAATGCTTTGGTCCCCATCCTAGAATAATATTGAATCTCTGTATTTGTGAGTTGGCAAGAAAAGACGGGGGGGGGGGGAAGGTTATTTTTATGTCTTTGAGCCCACAATAGCCCAGAGCGAGCTGAGTGATTTACCAGATGAAGCATAAGAAGATCATTGGACCGCCTGGAGGAACCAGGATTGCTCACCTTTCCCAAGTAGCTGATTTGGAAGACTATGGAACAAAATCCTGGCAGTTTTCCACCAGCCACACTTGCACGTGTGTCTCCGTGCACATGTATACACACACTCTAAAATTAGAAATGTTCAAAGTAAAATTGCTTCCCAAATTAAATTATTTCATCTTCAAAAGTATATGTCAGTTAGTCCTTAATACCCAACATTTCCATGTTGGTCGCATTCAAATACTGGTTGCCACGGCCACAAAATCACCATGAAATATATATCAGAGCTTTTTTTTCTATTTGTAGAATTGCATGCTTTCTACTTTTTATATTTTGTGACCATGTCTCCATGAGGCTCTTCCAGGTTAGTGGAAGATTGCACAGACTCATACATGAAGAGTCTTCATCTGCACCATTCTCCCCATTTAATTAAATGAATTAAACATGGCACCTCCTCTCCGTGATAAAGACTGCTGGACTGTGAAAGTATGGCTCATCGTCTCTCCTTATGCAGTACAGCTTCTACAGAGAAAAACCCTTTCACCTCAGTCATGGGGGAGAAGAGAACTCCGGAAGGAAACAGAAAATAGAAAGTCCACAGCAAAGGTGAAATGGTTTGAGAGGCTGTGAATTTCCCATGGCCGGTGTTGCTTGCAAAATCCACAGGGGGCAGCAGACTTTCACGCAGGTAGACATGCGCAGAAGCCTTGAGCGACCTTCTACCCGCATTCTGGGGAAACTCCCAGCATGCTGATCTACTATTAATCAGCAAAGCTCACCCTGTGTTGACTCATCATTGTAATATCCCTGGACTCGATAGCGCCTATCCATAACTGCGGGACTTACCCACATGAATCATGTGAGCGATGGAGTCGCCGCGGTGAAGAACGTTAAGTCGCCGTCATGAAATCAGAAAGCAAGAACACAACTGTCAAACAGAAGGGATTACAACGTATGGGGGGAAAGAGGAAGAGATGAGGGGCCAACCTAATGCATCAACGTTTGTCTAACTTTAAAAAGCAACACCTGCGTCTCTGGGCCTCACTTCCTACAGTACTGCACCAATGAGTTCTCTGCCGTTCTAGCGTTTCTCTTCTTTTGGGAGCTACAATGATACAGACAAATTGAATATTTATCACAGATTCTTGACATAACTGAGGTTTATATAAGGGCTTCTTGGACAACTGGCCACTTTGTGTTTCTGTGAGAAAAGTACTTCAGGGAGGGATTGATGTTTTCTTAATACATTAGATTCACTTGTGTGTCTGGTCATGCCCCTGGAAAGAAGGCTGAGATTCCCTGCTCTGGTTTAAAGAGTAAAGTAGTTTATGATGTAATAAAAATACTGGTCTAGCTCCTGAGCAGCCCTCATAGGGCCCTAGGTTCCAACACCAGAACCTTCTTCACCAAGCCACTCAAAAAAGGAGGTTGTGAAAACACTAGGTGATCAATGTCTTTATTATTTTTGTTTTTTTACCATTGTGAGGACATTTGTGCTTAGAACTTACTGAGTGTCCACACAAAACTTCCATTTGTATGCAGCTCTATTTATAACCATTCAAACTTGAGAGCAGCTAAGATTCACTTCTGCAAATAAAAAGGTAGGTAAATCATGGTACAGCAAGACAATGGAAAAGTAACACTGAAAGAACATGAGATATCAACATACGAAAGGCATAGCAAAAATGTCAGTACATATTAATTACTAAATGAGAGGAAATATTCCGAAAAAACAAATTCTAATTCTCATACGGTCTGGAAGCGTCAAGCTGTAGAAGTCTTAAACATAGTAGTAGTTGCCTGGGGCTGAGGGGAGGGTGAAATGAGCAAAACTAAAACAGTTCTAGGGCATAAACTATGCTGTGCTCTATGCTCTGTCCTAGGGCAGTAAACTGTGCTGTGCTCTATGCTCTCTCCTAGGGCAGTAAACTGTGCTGTGCTCTATGCTCTGTCCTAGGGCAGTAAACTGTGCTGTGCTCTATGCTCTGTGCTAGGGCAGTAAACTATGCTGTGCTCTATGCTCTGTGCTAGGGCAGTAAACTGTGCTGTGCTGTAGGCTCTGCTGTGATAATGAATTCCTGCTGCTACCTCACGGCACAAGCCCACATGTACACAAGAACTGAGCCGCCCCCTTGGATGTGAACTTCAGGTGTAAGTGGTGTGTCCATGCAGGTGCACCAGCTGAAACAAGCTTATGGCGTTACGGGGGATTCTAATCATAGAGAAGGCTATGCATGTACGGATGTGGAGCGGTGTAGAATAATCCTATGTTTTTTGCTCAGATTTGCTATGAATTCAACATGGCCCCAAATCAGACTGCTAAAAATGTGGCTGAGGGCACCTAAGATGTTTGTGTAGAATATACTCGTGGTATAAAATACAAAATCTGACGGAGTTGGAATAGTCATCGAAGTTTTTTGCACACACTGCAGAAAAGCTCTGGAACCCGAGGGACTCAAAGTCACCGTGGAAAGACAGAAGACCCGCGTGTCCCAGCAGTTTGTCAAGCACACAGGAAGAAGCCTGCTGAACTCTCCAGGGTGCCCTGCTGTGTATTATCATCCTCCTGAAGACAGTCGGAGATGGCCCAGCTGAGTGTATGTAGATAACTATTTAATTTCACTGAGCCAGGCTGACAAGGGCATTAAGTCTCAGGTCTGTGTTTTGTTTATGATTAGAGCTAGTGTTTCAGGGAAAGCAGGATGACTTAAGGTTTGTGTACACAATTATGGAGGATAGCCTTGGAATGTGTCTCAGTTTGGATCATGAATGCTCCCACAAAGGCCAGTAGCTACAGTCTGGATCATCGGCCTTTGGTGCTGTTGAGCTGTTGAGAGAATACAAAGTCTCCAATTGTTGTATATAATAGTCACAGCTCCTTCTCTTTTCTTTAGATACTAGAAGCTACAATTCTATTAGCCTCTTTTTATTCCTATCGTTGCTTGAAATGCCACTTATCTAGCCAGATTGCTATTATCTTTAAAAAATAAGAAATAGTTTATTTTTCTCTTTCCTGATCTTTAATACTATTATTGTTGCTATTATTATTATTATTATTATTAAGAAATATTAAACTGGGCCCTTACAGTGTATCTACAGTGGATGTTCTGTCCCTGAAACAGACTAGCTCAGAGAATCAGCTTCAAAGGCGGAGAAGTTTAACGTGGCTCACAGAGTCGGGGCTCTCAGCCATGATTGGTTGTCTCACTATTGTTTCTGGGTCTGTGCTGAGACAGACACTGTGGCTGTGAATAGGTAGTAGAGCCATTAATCTCATCAGTTCACCGAGCTAGCAAACTAAAAACATCTGTTGTCTTGCCGTGGACTTTGGATAAACCTCCTCCCATTGCTAATTTCATAACACGGTACACTCAGCATTCAAAACTATCTTGCTAAACTGGGAAGATCTTTTTAAATTTAATATATAATATCATACACCAATAGAGACAAACATCTCCATCAATCATTAAGTTTGTGTGTATTTCCTATGACCTCCTGCAGATTTAACATGTCTGAATACATGGAACAGGGTGTTAAGATTGACAAGGATATTAGAAGTGGTCCTTCTACCTTATATTACATAGGAAGAACAGACCCAAGATTGTAAGTGATATTTGTACATGAATACATACTTTCAAACAGAGGGAAACATTTGCATTTGAAAATTGAGAGGATAAAGAAACAGACTGAAGCTTAATGTTGCTTTTTGCAGGGCTTGGTGTGCGTGGAGGATTTATTTTCTTCTATATCATCTGGTTAGTGGCATCCCACACCTCCTACACTTGAGGATAAATGTTCTACTTGAGGCTATTATGTAAAATTGAAAACTGTGTGTATGAGTAATTGTTAGGTGTAGTTTAGGTCAACAAAACATATATTTAGCATGAGTTATGAAAGTATCATATGCCAGTTGGCTCATTCCCATGAATATTTCACATAATTCAATAATGAATGTTGCTGGAGTGGTTGAAACAACAAATCAACTTGCTGTTTTTCAAATATAAATTATATCTGCATTATATACTTAACTGTGCATGTATCTTCAATCTCAGAAGACTTAGCATGCCTTTTTAACCCCTTCTTTGTTATTAGCTAAACAGTGATCATGTTGGCATATTTACTTTAAAAGGGGATTAGGACTATAATGATGTTTGAGCGTAAGTGCTTTGTATAGTCTTCTTGAAGGTTAAAACTCTGTGATAAAAATCATTCTAATGATTTATTTCTAGTTCCCACTATAGCTGCAGGAAAGGAGAGAGACTTGATCAACTCTTACCCGTAATGTGATGCAATCAGTGCTCTGGTTTTGTTGGCCTGAAGGTCACCTGGGCAACCTTCTCCTGGGGTGGACTGACCTCGTTTTAGTAGCGTGGAATATGGCAGCTGTGCAGTATCTGCACCACAAACAGTAGTCCATTAATCTTGTGACATATCGTGATTTATAGGACACATACTTAAATATTTTTTATAAGGAACAATTTTATTTTGTTTTCCTAATCAGACCTTCTCCAAGTTCTTATTTCTAGTCTCGTCTTCAATCACTACTTTTGGGAAAATACAACAAATACCCAATTAACTAGATTTTGGATGGTTGGGGATATCTGAAAGGGACGTATTTATTTGTGTGTTTGTGTGTGTGTGTGTGTGTGTGTGTATACATTCACATACACGACATGACGTGTGTGGCGGTCAGAGGACAACTTTTTGGCGTTACCTCTCCTCTACCATGTGGGACTAAGGGATCAGACTCGGGTTGTCAGACTTGGTGGCAAGCCTTATCTGACTGCCTAATTTAAATTAGAATTTTAGTTTTATTATGAGGACAGGTACCTTCTAATAGGAAGAACATCCTTCACTCTGTGTCTACCTGCAGGAAAGCTCTATAATGGAAGGCCTGAGGTGGCACCTTGGATACATCCACTTCCCAGTGATTTTACAATGTGTCTGTTGCTTTGGGATCCTACGACTTACTGTATATTATTGAAAGCTGTATTTTTTGCCCATCTTTTTCTATGTTGAGCATTCTAGGTTGTGATAATACAGTACAGAAAAATGATTCTCATCTAACTGGTAGAAACATGAGTGAGGTAACCCAGACCCAGAAAGACAAGCATTGTATGTACACATTCATAAATGGATATTAGATGTAAAGCAAAGGATAACCAGGTTACCACCTACAGTTCCAGAGAAGCTAGGTTACAAGGAGGACCCTAAGAGGGACATGCATGGATGACCTTAGGAAGGAAGAGGAAATAGATAAGATCTCCTTGGCAAACTGGAGGATGTGGGGAGGGGAGGAGAATGGGGATAAGAACATGAGGGAACTGGATGGCCGAGTTGGGGGAAGGACAGACAGGGAGAGTAATGAAAGAGATATCTTGACAAAGGGAGCCATTATGGGGTTAGGGAGAAGCCTGGGGTTAAGGAAACTCCCAGGAATCCACAAGGATGACCTCAGTTAAGACTCCTAGCAATACTGGAGAGGGAACCTGAACTGGCCTTCTTCTGTAATCAGATTGGTGATTACCCCAGTTGTCATTACAGAACCTACATCCAGTAACTGATGGAAGCAGATGCAGAGATCACAGTCAAGCACAGGACCAAGCTCCTGGATTCCAGTCGAAGAGAGGGAGGAGGGATTATATGAGTGTGGGTGTCAAGATCGTGATGGGGAAACCCACATAGATAGCTGATCTGAGCTAGTAAGAGCTCACAGACTCTGGACTGATCACTGAGGAGCCTGCATGGGATCGAACTAGGCCCTGTGCATGTGGGTGACAGTTGTGTCATTTGGTCTTTCTGTAGGACCCCTGGCAGTGGGACCAGCATTTATCCCTGGTGCATGAACTGGCTTTTTGGAGCCCACTCCCTATGGTGGGATACCTTGCTCAGCCTTGATACAATGGGGAGAAGAAGTTAAGGGAAAGACGAATAGGGGAGGGTGGAGTAAATGTGGTTGGTATGTAAAATGAATATAAAAATTAAAAAATAAGAGTACTCATAATCATAAAAAGAAAGTATGTGTCATTAAGAAAGAAAACCACATTAATTTGCAAATGCTAATCTCTTGATTTAATGAGAGTTTTTAAAGGAATAAGAAAAGATATCTCAAAGAACAAATAAGATTTCTATCTGAAATATAAAAGCAGCTTCCAGTCCTGATCTGACCTGCCTTAAGCCCCTACTGCTTTTCTAGAAATCACATTCTCCATTGAAAGTTAAGATCTCCACAGGCTTAACCCTAACGAAACATCCCTGTCTTTATAAAACTGCTTTCAGACAAACATATTTTTAGACATCTATAGGATATTGTTGGTCTGGACGGAATCATAAAAAAAAAATTACGATGGTAGTTACAAATAGTAACAAGGCTCTGATAGGGTCTCAATGTACTTTACACTGAACAGAAGCCATGGATTACTCCGTGTTGTCTGGTTCACACAAAAATCCCTAAGTTAAATGTTGTAGATCTCATTCCAGGAAGGGACATCAACATTAATTTACCTTGGAAATCTCTTACTCTGGAGTCTGGCTTCTCTGTGCATCCTAACTACCCATTCTGTTCACAAAGAAATTATATGCTCCATCAATCCTAACTGTGATTGCACTGTGGTTGCAATCAAACATGTTAAATCACACAGTTCATTGTCGTTTCAGAACATGCATTCCCTGTTTCAACAGTGTGGGACTGGGTTGAGTCAGTAGCATTGCTCTTGCCCCGGGACTCACCTGACCTCAATCACCGCAAGAGGATCGGCCTAAAGGTTCCCGTTTGCCAGTGATTTCTTCACGTTCTGAAGTCTACAGTATGACGTCTGGGTAGTCAATAGGCATTCTATAGTGAAATCAAATTAAAAACTAAGTCCGTGTGTTTTCAGCCACTATCTGTTATCAGCCACCTGATAAGATTTTAGATTCTGTTCCAGGCAAATTTTTGAATGTTTTTCCATGCTTCATTAAAATGGTTATATCAGCCAAAAGGGCACACAAGTGCAAACTGTGCCTCAACTACACACAAAAATATCTTAGGATGGGGTTGGTGGGTTGGCTTTGCTGGGGAGGGCTCTGCCACACAAACCTGAGGACCTGTGCTTCATCGCCAATGTCCATATGAAAAAATAAAATTAAATTAAAAAAACAACAACTGGTGACCATGATGTGAATAAATAATCTCAGTGCTATGGAGATAAAGAAAGGCCTGGAGCATGCAGGACAACGAGTGTGGCTGAACTGATGATCTCCAGGCTCCGTGAGAGACCCTGTCTCAAAGAGAGAGGGATAGACGTAGACAGCTGACCTCGATGTATGGCCTGCACACACACACACACACACACACTCAAACAAATTTACAGACTATCACCCCAAATCTGTCTTTGCCCCTCCTTCCTGCCGCATGCCCTTTCCCTGTCTCCTGCGTTTAGTAATAGACACAGGGCTGATCCAGTGGATTGCGATCAGCATCAAGCACCCCTCCCAAACTGGCACGCACGGCCTCTCCTGAAAGTTCCTCTTCTCCCGTGCACTGACTATGGTGATGACGCTCCCGGGGTCACCTCAGGAACCATACTAAGGATGGCAGGGCTGCCCAGCGTCCAGAGTCGGAAAGACTGTGTGAAGACAGACTGCTCACCCCTCTGTCCCCCATCTTATCATGGGTACAGCATACGCAAGAAAATGCACACATTCCATCACAGATCTCAACACTCCTTCATATTCGCTTGTTAATCTTCAGATCAGACAAATTTAGAGCCCATTTTAGTGAAAAATACTACAGATCACACACACACAACACAATGGTGTACTTACCTTTAAATTAAAAAAACTATTTTTAATTCAGGTAAATTATAAACATTTTAAAAAGTAAACCCCTTTTTCCTGTGACTTCCTAAGGAAGTTACCAAGAAAGATTCTTTACATGAGAAGTTCCTGGTTGCAGCTTGCATCCGCAAACAGTTTAAAACCCCCAGCAGCTCACAGAGCCTGGAAGAGGGACAGATCCTGGAACCTAAGCTTCATTAGCTTCATGATAAATTTGTGTTTGATTTGCATCAGTTACCTTATGCTGATATAAAGATCCAAGTATTTCTTGGGTCTTACACTCAGTGCAAATGGCATGCACATTAAGTGGAAAGCTCAAAGCCTGGAAGTTCTTCAAACTGGCACCACCCTGGTGAGAAGCAGGGAGACAGCAGTCTGGTTGGAATTGCTGAATCTTATAGACACATAACATCACATTATCTCAGAATCTAGCAAGCGATGCTACTGTCAGAGAACATCTCCGGCTCTCTCCCTTCCTTCAACTTCTGAGACTGACATCCTTCAAACCTTCCCTCTTGAATATGTGACAATTAATTTCACCTGTCTCATAACTTGTACTAGAATATATCAGAGAAAGTATCTTTAATAAGCACAAATGCGAGAGTATCTTTCTACCAACACTTCTGTGTTTAATATTCTTATGGTTTTAGAAATAGTCAAGAAATGTTATTAATAAATAATAATAATAATGATAAGGACATGAAGCTGGGAGGGAAGAGGCAAATAGTAAAACCGTTTGAGGAGAGTTGGAGGGAGGTAGTGGAGAATAAGACCAAAAGATCTGATGTAAGAAAATTTCAAAAACTATATTATCAAAAGGAACTCACGGCATGAAAATCTCTGCTGCAAGAAACCGCGTTCTCATTAAATTGCCCATACCCTAAGGCTATGCATTTCTAAAGCCTCTTTTAAAATAACAGTTTCAAACAAAATTATCTGATCGCAGTGTCTACATAATGACAGCCCAGCAGTGTCCCACGGGTTTGAGAATGTCTGGAGTGTTCTGAAGGGGTCAGAGCTGACATACTGCCTGCTCTGAGCACAGCCGGGGCTCTGCTCTGGGCCCAGGATAGGTCTTGGTCCTCAGTGGGCTTCTTCCTGCCTCTCCAGAGTTCTGACAACAAAAACAAAAAAGCCATCAAGGCAAAGCAATCTGGCGAATCCGGAATCCTCTGTTCTGGACCCTAAACGTGGTCTCCCAAACCTCAGTAGAATGCGCTCTTTCCATTAGTTCATGACAGGGGAAAAAGAAGAAGGAGACAAGGCAAGATCATCAAAGGACAACTTCTGTTTTCCTTTGGAAACCTTTCCCCTAGAAACGGCTCGTTAGCCAGAAAGAAAACTAGGCATGAAAACGATTCCGAGGTTTGACTGAACGTTTCCGTGCACCACCATTGCAGCATTGCGCCATACTGTCCCCTTGAGGTCGTTTTCGGGCATTGCACACGTTCGCAATGGGGCTGAAATAAAAGGTTACGTGGCACACAAAGGTGCTAAAGCACACCACTTAGTGGGGGAAACTTGCTTTCAAGTCATTTTAGAGTCGTAGGAGAACTCGTAGGGATTCCTGAAGCTTGCTGAGACAGTGAGAGACCTCCTTCTCATAGAATGCAGACTGTATTTGAACTATGGATAACAGAAAATACATGCAGCGGTATTGTTTAAACTGGGGTACAAAGGCTTCTGGAGGAGCTTTGTCTGGTATATTAATGTTGGAGATATTTTGGAAGAAATGAAACGAGGACGGAGATGGGAGAGGGGAAAGAAAACAAGCAGGAAGAGTGAAAGAGGGGACTTAGAGTGTAAAGCTAAAGCATCTTAGGTGCAAGGCTCTGATACCATGAGTTTGTTTCTGTGAGGCAAAAAGCTAGACCACAGCGGCCCAGCCTCAGAGCCAGCTACCCAGCCCGCTTGCCCAGCGGCCCTGTGCCGCCTCAGCACCCCGTGGCTGCTCTGCTGTTCAGATCTGGTTGCTCTCGGAAAAGAGTAGCTACATTATAAAGGACAGAATGCCATGTGTCCCTGAGCTCATTGTGGGAATGGTGTGATTATACCTGCGGTGGTCCTTGACAGAGAGAGCCTCCAAAAATATTTACTAAGCCTTCTGCATATAAATACACAGTGGCTCACACTTCCTTCATACGGACTTCTGCTAGAATGCATTTATATGTGTGTACTTTTTTTTTATAATCCGCACATGTGGAGTCCATGGGGGCATTTCAACATATCTTTACATTTTGTCATTTTTAAATTCAGTTAAACATCAATTAAATGTTTATATTAAGACACTCAAAATCCTTTCTTCTAGTTTATTTTAATTAGTGACAGTTGCCCAGCTCCAGAGGAACACATCAGAAAAACTTGATACGGTCCAACTATAACAATATAGCCCCAACTCTACCTTCATCATGTTCTAGAGGACTTTACTATCTGAATAAATATTTTAGTCCAATCAGAAAACTGTTGATCGGTGTTTCTCAACCTTCCTAATGCTGCAACCCTTTAATACAGTTCCTCATGTTGTAGTGCCCCCCCCACACACAATAAAACCGTTTTTGTTGCTACTTCATAACTGTAATTTTGCTACTGTTATAAATTGTAATGTAAATATCTGATTGATCTTAGGTGAGCCCTGTGAAAGGGTCGCCAGACTCTCAGGTTGAGAACCCCTGGATTAGATCCATTTGCTTCCAACAATGTTCTCAATCTACATATATCTGTAGACAAATCATGTTTCCACCACCAATCTTAATGGTCAGCAATGTTTTCATAGGCAAAATGGAGACAGAGAGAGAGAAAGGAAGAGAGAGAGAGAGAGAGAGAGAGAGAGAGAGAGAGAGAGAGAGAGAATAGTGGTAAAAATGGGGGAAGTTATATAAAACATATGCATATATTTACTAGTAAATAGAAACAAATCTTCCTTTAAACTTTTCTAAAGTGATTTTATGAAATTTAAGTTGGCTAAAAATTTTTATTTAATTGGAAAGTGCCTTGGAATCCTTCTCAAAGCAAAGGAAGTGAACACTACTTTTTAAAACCCTGATGCTTTATGCGCCAACCAACGCTCTATTCATAATATCTAGGGAACATTTCTTCTTCTCCCCAAGCCAGCTTCTTTATTAGCTCATCTGACTTGGAAAAGGCTAACACCAAGATTTGAGAAAGAGAGTCCCGGATATATATTAAATGATGGGCTGAGCATATTCTCCACGTCTGCATAAGGCTCAGCACTAAGGACAGAGGAGGTGATGATCACCTGTGGGCCAGTGCTTATCCATCAGTTAGATGCCCAACAACAACTACAAAAGATAAATAGCCCAGGGTATTTACATTCACCTTAGTTTTCCTTATATTCTAAAGAACAGTTTTAAGCACTAATTTTTTTGTTATCTTTTATTGCCTTTTATATTTTTATTTGTTTTGAGACAAGGTCTCTTTATGTTGTCCTGGCTGTCCAGGAACTTGCTATGTAGACCTGGCTGGCCTCAAACTCACAGAGATCCTGTTCTCTCTTCCAAATTCTGGGATTAAAGGTTTGTGCCACCACACCCAGATTCCTTTTTAATTTTAACTACTTTTTTATACTGTATTTTGATCATGCTTTCCCCCTCCCCCAACTCCTCCTAGATCCTCCCTGCCTCCCCACCTACCCAACTCCACAAAACAAACAACAACAAAATGAACAATTAAAAAAAAAACCCACACCACAGAGACACACAAACCCCACAAAAAAAATACAATCAAAATGAAGCAAAATGTCTTTAAAAATGTCACTGAGTTTGTTATATGTTGGTGTGTTGGCCAACCACTCCTGGGCACAGGGCCTTCCTGAAGGGCGGTTAATTTACCCAAGGAGATTCCACTGGAGAAAACAAACTTTTCCTTGGCCATTAGCATCAGCTGCAGATAACTTGCTGATAAGTGTGGGAGCCTACCTTCATGTCCCCTTCTCAGCACTGGGACCCCATCTGCCCTGCACCTGCACGGTTTACTTTTTAACCTTATCTTTCCTGGTTTTATGTTTCAAGGTATCCAAACATATACAAAACTACACAATGAAGCTTGGAATAAAGCAAGTCTGAATTTAAACCTGGTGTTGAACTACAACATTGTTCAACTATGAGGGTAGGGCTTGGCCCAGAACAGCAGTACTGATGTAAGTCAAACCAGTTGGGTTGAATGCCATCCTTTACAACAGATGATGCTTTCCTGCTGGAGGACTACATTTCCCAGCTTCCCCTGCAGACTGTAGAAATCATATCTGTCCATTCCCACCCCTATGAGGAGCACTCCATCTTCCCCTGGAGGTATTTTAGCCATCTGTACTGATGGGTGACAAAAATGGCCCCTAAGGTCACATCAAGCCTCTTCTCCTTTCTCTCTACAGCTGGGTTTATTTGTTTGTGAAGACAGAAAACAAAACAAACAAACAAACAAAACAAAACAAACTCAAATTATGAAACATAATGTGCTATCATATCAGGGGCAGACACTAAATATAATAGATCGTGAGCGAGAGTTTCTCAAAGATATATCACATGTTTATATGATGTTTCTATTGGTCTCGTGGATCTGAATATAAGAGTCTTTCCTCTTGAAATTCTTCATCTGCCTATTGGACTATATACTAAATCCTCATTAGGAAACAGATTCATTTCGACACAGTCCCATCATTCGAGTGATTATGTATTCAAGGAACAATGACAATATTATCTCACATCATGAAATTCTGTTCTTCTTATGGACTCCCTTATTACTTAATTTTTTCATGAATACTGAGTAAACATTAAGAATTTGAGAAGGTAACGATAAATGGAATTATGATTTTTTTCAAATTGTTCTCATCTTTAAAGAGACTAACTACCCTGTCTCGAAAAACAAACAAAAAAAAAAACAAAAAAATAAAGAGACTAACTAATGAAATTCTAATAAACTTTATTCTAATGAAAACTAATGAAATTCACAAACTAATAAAATCTTACACTTATTTCCTTAGTTTTTCTGTGACTTTTTGCTACCTCTGGAAGGTATACTTAGATGAAGAGCTGTCATTTCCAAAGAGGTGGATGAGAATTGGCCTCCGTGACCATTGGCGTGATGAAAGCTGCGTAGGAATGCCCACAAAGGGAGACAGAAACTTGACAGGGTGACATCCGGCTATAGCTTACTTGTCTTTGACTATTTAATGATCTTCTGTTTAAAATTAATGAATATTTATCTTATGTTTTTACAAAAATAAAAAAAACGAAGTTTTGAGACTGTTTCAAGCTTCCCCTTCTGAATCTGATAAACAGAGGTATTTTCTCAATGGAACGTGAACTCTGATCCTTGCACAACCCTCCTAAAACACAGTAAGTTTGCCAAACCCACCTCTTCTAGATGGAGCAAAGGTTGTCACTTGGCAACCACCACAAAGCGTTGACCTAATGGCAGGTATATTGCAGCTCCCTGGATCACTGAGTCAACTCTTTTCCAAGCTCACCCACGCACATACCATTAATATTGCACAATTTCTACCAAATGGTTTCTCTCCCGTCAGACTTAGACTTATTTGGAAATGTTTTTTTCTCCTATTCAATCTTTCCCATAATAAATATTATCTAAAATTATGTTTATATATAATAAAGGAATATGAGACTTGGTAGAAATTTAATTTGAATAAAATAGAATTATTATGATTAAAGAAAACAGTGTGGTTCTTCTGGAAACCCCAAAAGACTGGGTTAATAATCAGAACTACATTCTGTTATTTTGCTTTTTTATGTTATCTTTTAGTTAATTTTCACTATCCTTTTCACTTACCAAGATAATTCGTCAAGTCTATCCGGCTTTCTCACTGGGTATCTGAATGAGATAAATAGGTTTTATCTTAGACCGTGTGCAGGATCGGCTTAGTCCTGAGAAAAGAGTGTGGTTGAGGAGGGATGCCAAGGCAGATGGAGAAGCTACAATTCTGAGTACAACTCTCCCATTCCAGCTCATAATTCAGCTCCAGGAGAGAATCAAACAAAGTGACAAAATCCATTTGCATATTCTAAAATCCCCTCTCTACGTCTTCTTAATGTAGAGAAGATGCCCATCTGTCTTCTTTTCTGTCTACACTGACTCAGAGCTGATTACAGCCCAGAGTGTATTCTATTCTTGGCATTGCTGTCAGTTAGAGGCATGGAGGACAGTGAGTTAAAGTCTATCCTTGAGTGGAAGAAGAGGCAATGAACATAACTCTAGCCAAGAGACTAGGCACTGTTCAGTGGGAGGAAATGTAGAATACCATAAGAAAAAGAAGCGGCAGAAGTGAGGTGTGCCCCCTAGGAATCGGAAATTGGCCAACAGGGTGCGATCCATTGGGGAAGTAACGGTGACTAAATACAAGGAAGAAGCAATAAATGAGCCAAGTACAAAGAGCTCAGGGAGCTCAGGCGATTGATCCGCATTGGGGGTGTCAGTAGGCCAGCATGTTGAGAGCTAGGGCTGTAGCAAATATCTCGTGACGTGGTGACGGCATAGAGCACACGGTGAAAGTGAGATGGTCTTGTTCTGGAGTGTATTAACAAGGAACGTCTACAGAACGTGATCACAAATTGAACTCCACAGTCACCACCACTCAGTCATCATTAAGACAGGAAATGAAAGCCAGTTCAGGCTTCCACTTAATGAATGCCTGCTGAAGGCCAGGAGCAGTGCTGAGCTCTGGTCTGGGTAACAAAACAAGCTCATAAGAAGATGACAACGGCAGTTCGAGAGTGTCTGAATCAGAATGAATTATCCAGTCTTCTCTCCAGGGCCTTGCCAGCTGATGCTCTGTTTCGATAACAGGGCTGATCTGCATAAAGCTGAATTAGGATGTAGCCAGATACTTCAGTTGGTTCTGAGTCCTTAGACGCCCCTAAAGTGAGTTATTAAAATCTATACATTAAGGAGAGTTTGTGAAAAAAACACATTCCATTAAGACACAAAGTGGACAGGAGCCCAGCCCTCCCCAGGGCGAAGGCAACTTCAAGTAGAAAATTCCTGGGAAAAGTAGAGCTGCCAATGGAAATATTTATTTGTAACAATGAAGAAGGAGCAATGTGATGATGTTTGTAACAAGCCATCAGCGTTATTCAGAGAGTGCACCCATCTCTAGTCATGTGAAAGATGGGTTCTCATGGCACACTGCGACTTGTTCCAAGTGTAGAAAGAAAGCCCAGTATTCTCAAGGATACCACCTGCATTCTTATAGCAAATGGTAAATGTCCAATGAGTTCCTGTTAAGCAAATAAATTATTTCCTTGAGAACACAGGGCTGTCCAAAGCCACAGAGAAACCCTGTCTCGAAAAATCCAAAAAAAAAAAAAAAAAGAGAGAGAGAGAACACAGGGCTGCCTGCAAGGGATTATGAAAGACTATCGAGGAATCATATTAATATTCAAATAAAATACTAACAATACTTTAAATTAACAGGCAGGCCCTTTAGTGCCTGTACTGAAGATAGGGAAGCAACCCCACATGAAGAAAACAGATACAATTACCCCTTCAAGCAAGAGGTTTTGGAATAGATTAAAAAATTACTTAGGATGTTAAATGTTTAGACACTCTACTGGGTCCATATGTGTTTCAAAGAAAAGATAATATAATCTTCCAAATTAGGCAAACTTTCTGGGAAACGTAGCTAAGAATCATCCAAAAATATACATGTCATTTTTCATCTTTTTAAGGAGCCAGAGAGATCGATGAAAGGAAACATAAATTGAATATGTGAAATTCAAATGTGGGGATGCAAATTGGATGTATTTGAACAACCCTCAGTATAATAAGAAAATATGTGCTTCTCTTATGAATAGATTCAGGCAAATCGCAGATGCCAGAAAAAAAGTCTCATAGCTGTGAAATCTCACTTCAAAACTATAGTGTTTTCAGAGAAATCATGAAATATTGTCAGATAGATTTTAAATGCCTTTATTGCAATATTTATGAGCTGTATATCATGACAAATTGCTTGGCTATACACTATACAAAATATTCAGTAATTAATGAAATGCTATTATTCCAAGGTTTTGCCCTTAACTCTTAGTATATTTTCTCTAACGACAAGAAAAGGAATTTTTTTTTCTTTCAACATTTACAATGAGGATAGTTCAGTGGAGAGGTCCAGACATAACACCACAAAATATTGTTTTTTTTTTCATTAAAAAACAAAAGAAACAAACCAAGAAAAAACCCTTCAGCTATGAAATAAAATGCAAACACCTGGAATACTATTTCTCTTAGCTTTAAAAGTTCCAATATTGCAAATTATAGCAGAATTATCCTAACTGCCATTGGAAGCTTCACTGATTGGCTAAGCCATTTTTTTATATCTACTATATTGGCTTAAAAGTTAAAAGAATATCAGCTGATAATTCTACCACAAAACTCTTATTGTCAATCCCTTTGTTCACAGTGGATTAAGCAAGTCTTTTTGCCTTACTTAGAGCAGACAATCTGCTCACTGATGGGCTGTGCTTGAATTTGGCATCTAAACTTATTCCAACAGGAACGCGCAACTGAGTAGACCAGTCTAGTCCTCATTATCTCTACGGAAGTGAGAAGGTCGGCCTCCAGGACACTTGTAATTCCTCGCAAGGATGGGGGCTCCATTGTCATAGAAGCCGGACCACAATGGAAGATGGCATATGGAGATGGTAAACAAACTCCAGTTGTCCTCTCGTTCATTTCCTCCAAAGCAAACTCTGATAGAGTTTCACGTGTAAGACTTTCATTAAAGAATTTCTCTAGGGCCTAGGATATGGGTCAATGGGGAAAGTGCCTGCTACATAATCCCCAGAACCCAGGAAAATGCAACAGATGTATAACATCAAATGTTCTGATGTCCTAGTAGCTAAAACAAGCCATGTGGCAGAACCCAGAATCAAGAAGCAAGGGAAGGGAGCCCGCCTTTTAAGAAAGAACGGGGTGTGTAGAAAGGCACAGATGCAGGAATACATTTAAGCTGGGGCTATTCCCACAGTTGAATAAATAATATGGCAGAATTGGCCATGAAGCTTTGCTTTGGTCTCCTGTTCTTACTGTTCTGCATTGTCTCTATCCTCTGGGTTAGAAAACAAAATAGCAACGTTGAACCTTTCTGATGAAAGTTAAGTGAAGAGAATTAATTCAATGTAACATTTTAAGTGCGAGTCAGTGCAGCATTTCCTCCCTCTCGTATTCTTGCCGTTCCTGCTGAGGCCATTTTACATTTAACTACTAGAATTTGATCTCCGGGAGGGATGCCCCGTGGAAAATTACCCAGCTCTATTCTAGAAACTCGAGATGAAAATGTCCCAGTTTCTCCCTCCGCATCTGCTGAATGAGATGCCAGGATGTGGTTTTGGGTTTTAAAAACCCTTATTCTAAACACTCGGTACTACACTTAGGTCCTAAGTACCTGAGTCAGTTTCAGCCGGCTGGAATTGGTGCGGCCGTCTCTGGTAGGATCCCTGTAACAAAATTGTGCCTGGGTAAAATATTTCTAAATACGGTTTGAAAGTGAAGAGGTAACCGGATCTGCCGGGTTGCAGCTTTGATATCATCAAATTGTCCTCCGCAATATAAAGAATCTTCTTGTTTGTGTTTTCTCTGTTCCCCCATACTCCTTTCATTCTAGGAGTTCAACAGAGAAGAAGATGGGAAGGGAAAGCAGGAAAGAGAAGGACAAGGGCAAGAAGACATGGACTGGAAAGTAGGCTGTGAGGAGGAAAGATTCATGTGAAGAAGGAAGAAAGGACGCAGAGAGGGAGAAGATTCTTGCGATCCACATGAGAAATGGGGAAACGACAGGGACATGCCATCCCTGTGGATGGGGAACAGGCTCGCTCGTTCACATTCCATTGGAGAGACTGTTTCAATCCCTGCTCTGCACCCAGGTATTAGGTATCTACAATCTACCAGGTCGCTTGTATTGGGTCATGCTACTCAGGAAGCATGCTTTGGGCTGGTGTTGGCGTTAACTGCCAGGCCTCTGAGAAACCTGGGAGCTCAGGTGCAACTTCATAACAACTGTGCCAGCATCTGTATGTTAACCTGCCCCTTGGTACCATTTATAACTGCACTGAAGGTTGAGATTTCTGCTCCTAGTGTCTAAGGGTTTGCTTTTGAATATCTATTCCCAGACCCTAAATGGCTTTAGAAAGATTATTATCTCCTCAAAATTGAATCCTTGTCTCAATATCCAGCTTATTCCAGTTCAGTAAGCCCATGCACCTTTGCCTAAGGCCTGTGGTCCTTGGACAGTTTGCACAATGCTCTGAAAATCCTCGACAAGAAACCCCACATTACACTAGCCTTACTTGCTTGTAAAAATAGCTCTTCCATTTAAGAAAGCATCCCTGGTGCGCTACTGTCTATTGTGGAAGTTGCCAAGGAGTTAAATTGGGTAGATAGAACAGTGCTCTATTATCAAAACAATGTGTGCAATGCTAGGTTCAAGTAAACCCTGAAAACAATGCAGACTTATACAATTAGGTGTCTCAGATTGCCATGGCACTCACTCCGATTGGGGTTCACTCCCTCAGCCTAAGCAATGACGTCACTGGAAGTTTCTTATAAGCTATTAAGGAGAATTAGAAAAGGAAGAAACAGGGCAGCGTGGAGCTGCCAGACAGTTCTTCTGCTTCTTCTTTCCTTGTTGAAAAACAGGGATGGTGATCTGTCTGTCCCAACTCTCCAGCTAAAGCTTTGTCCAATGCTCCACCAAAAGAAAAAGACGAAGGAACAGATGAGGAGGAGAAATTTGAATAGATTATTTGGAATAGGCATAAACTTTGAGCACAGTGAGTTTTAAAGGAATGCTTCATCTGTGTGCTAGAAAAATTAAAAATAGTCTGCTTGAAAAGATCACCTAATGCTCCATGATAAGTAAAAAGCCTTTGGGGGGGGGTATGTGACCTCAACAAATTAAATTTATTCTCACCAAGAAAAGCTCAACTAATGTTGCTATTGTATGTGTAATGTTCCAACAAGACGCATCAACACCAAGCATTTGCTAGAATACAATATGCAAAAATGGCCAAGCAAGCAGTCAGCTTTCAGCAGTGTCTGTTACTGGGTGGTAACCTTCGACGGTATTGAGTTTCACAATCACTAGGGTATGCACACTTCTCTTGTATGCATGTTTCTGTTTTCCATCAGCATCATCGCAAATCAGGTTGGCAGGATGCCATTTTCACCAACATAGCATCCTCATTGTACTGTACCTAACCGAGGAATTCCTTCTACAAACCGCTTGGCTGACAGCAGGAGCCTCTCTAACTGCATCTGTACTCCCTTACTGAGAAGCAACTACCTAACGACTCTGGTTGAATGAATGACTAATTGAAAAGTCTCTTCCTATATCCATGAAGAATGAGTGGCTCTCCCACAAGATACAGGGCACACCCTGGAGTAGTGCCAATAGTTGTGGTTGGTTTTCCACGGATATGTCTGTCCCGCAGAGGATGAACTCGCTGCTATTCTTAATGATTACTCAACACATGTGCTTCTTGAACCTGAAGTGTTAGATTCCCCTTCTGTGAAGGTCTTGCTTGTTAAGGGATAACGCTTTCATGTGGAGATCAAACAAGGTTTCCATCGGGCAAGCGACAGCAATCAACTCTTCTTGCAAAGGAGCAATTGATCTTAATTTCATGACAATAGTGAGTTGGTCTAATCCACTAGGGATGGAGGCGGATTTATCTGGACCTAGGGTAGATATACTGATACAGGGGAAATGGAGTCTCCTCTTAGCTACGTACTTAGTCTCTCTCATAAATAAGAGGTCTTAAGAATGAACTCAAACAGAAGGTCAAAGACAATTTTACCTGAATTTAAAAGAAAATATCACCTGGGCATGCAAGCTGTGACCTCAGCAGCTGCCCAGAGGAAGACAAGGGAAGATAGATGGGAAAGAGCCATGCCAGTTTAGCAGGCGTGGAGGTTAGACACGCGGTAGACAAGCAACCACGGGACAGGGTGATGCAGATGTCGCGGCTGGATGTGTGGGTTCGTGCACGTCCGTGAAATGAGGACTCAGAGACACCTGAGAAAGAACTTAGTCTTTGCGGCTGCAGGGGTCCCAAGCCGTCGTAGACTGGCCTTCACCCAGGGCATTTTTGCTTTTTCCCATATTTACACTTTAGTCAGTTAATTTCCATATGCTCAAAACAACTTGAATGGAGCTTCCAAAAACACAATACCAAGTGCAAACACCTGGTTCAGAAGGGTACCCCAGTTTTCTGGGTTGCCCCCTAACCAAGTTTGGCATAGGCTTTGCATCAATGGGAAACTCTCAGACAAGATTCACATAGGGAAACGAAAGGTTTCTGTAACACAAAGGATGGATTGGGCTGGGTGCTAACTCTGGAGCCAGGTCATGTGTGGTCCAGTGGGTTAATGGCTAGCAGGAGTTGCTAACTCTGGTGCAAGGCCAACAGGAAACTCTACTAAAGATCCCCCTTTCTTTTGTACAAAATTTAATTATTTTGAAGGTTATGCAGCCTCACAATGCATACAGCCTTTTTTCTATCTAGCTATATTACAATCTTACATAAGTATGCCAGAAACACATTTTAAAACTAGTAAGGCTGCTATTGTTAGAACAAGAGCAACACTGTTACAATAAGAATTCTATTAAAGTGATTCATAGGGATGAGTGATGCTATGGTATCTGCAAGACTTTCCATAGTATACATTCCTATTCTATCAGGTAATTTTTTTGCAAAAGTTTCCTTAATTTCTTTCTGTAAATAATGAACCATTTGAGAAGAATTAGGGTGACCCATCAAATGCATCTTAACCTTTCCCCAATCATGCTTGCATCCATTAAATCTTAAGGGTGAAATACAATAAGAAGAAAGAAACATTACAACCATATTTCAATTTTATCTGCTCCCTCCAACTTTCTAACTGACTCCCTGACAATATAACAGCTTGACTTAACTCAGGTGATTCATTCACTATCTCATTTCCAATTTTATTTTGTTCATTCCAGAGTTCTGTTGAATGTTTATGCCTGTCTCTAATGAATTCAGCAGTTTGGAATTCTTTATGAAGCTCCATTCCAGCTGTTGGTGCTGTAGATGTCAGTGCTATCATTCCCAGAATAACTGCAACAACCAGTCCAGGCATTTGATGTGTTATCTTCAATATTCTCTCAGCTTCTGAACCAGAATCATCACCTCACTGGTATCTAGTTTGCTGGCCTTGCTCTAAGAATATATAAACTCCCAAAGGTCACATTTAAAACCATGCTAAAGTTTACGCAGGTATGAAGGGTATAGCATTCACGAGTTTTAATTACGAGATGTAATTTTTAGGGTGATATTATGCAGGCTCTTTCTGTAGTAAGTAAGGTAATGATAAACACGCCATAAAAGGATGGCTTTGATTCAGTCTAAAAGACAAATTATATTTATCATCCTTAATGTTTAATTTTCCTTCTCACACATTAAGAGGATGGAAGGCACTTGCCAGTTTCCACAAGTCAGTCTGAACTGAATTGCCAATTGCAGGAGAGGATTTGCCATTCCAACTCTGTGCCATCGGATAGGTTGATTAACAGAAGCGCTAATTTCCACGGTTCCATCCAGTTTCTACAGTTTCCATCTTAGCTCTGAGAATATTTTCCTCGAGCAGCGCCATAAGGACTCCAGTCTATGATATATTCTTGGGAGATACCAATTAACACTCAAGGCTTCTCATTCTTACACTGTTGCCAGTGCACCCAATCAGATTCCTTGTTAGTAAAGCGACTCTCACAGAACGATAGATTTATGGAACTCGTGGCACTAATCTCCAGCCCTTTACCACCAGATGCCTGAAGCATATAAGACTTGTGACGATAATCTCGGGTAGTATTGACTGCGGACAGCCGTACTTGAGAAGTTATACTTAGGCATTGAGCTCCATTTCATGTGCAAATAGGAATTCCTTGCACTCCCACAGTGTAATTGTCAGTCACTCTACACTCCTCCATTGGCTGAGAAGGGCCTCTGTGGTCATATAGACCAGGTGGCCATGAAGAGTCATTAACCCCTACAGGAATATCTGTATCTCCCTAATTCACTGCTGTGTTATTGGAGTACCAGGGATAAAAGTCAGCGTGTATAGAGTGTCCCTGTCACCTGTATAATTACCACAAGTCAGTATAGCGAGGAACAGATCTGAACACGCAGGGTTTCTGTCCTTCCCCCTCCCCTTTGTCACACTAACCCTTCAGCTGCCCCCAGGTGGGAGGATTTGCTGTCTGCTCCTAAGGCCTTTTGTTTCCCAAAGGCGTCTCAGCAGCTGAAGCACGAGAGACTCCTCCCCGGCTGTGCTGGATTTTCATCAGTTTTGATGAGATCTGCAATCTTTTATTTCCTGTGGAAACAAAAGACTAGCCTCGGCCCTAAGTCAACACTTTCCTGCACTGTTGTAGTGTTAAAATCATTTGAAACACATGGGCTGATTTGATTCAGTATTTTTTTCCCACAATCCAATGTCTTGAGGAGCTGTTGCTTCTGTTTCACCAGCATTTAAATGTTTTAAAATTAAAAGTTAGTAAAGCATTATGCAGGCTGTCTCTGGGCTTCCTTACATCCGCCTTCTGTTTAACAAGCCTTTCCCTCAGAGTGCAATTATTTTTCTAATCTGTACTGTTTGTGGCTGAATTCTGGTTATTTAATTTAAATCCTAAATAGTTAAGAGAATCTCTTTGCATTTTTTTTCCAAGAGGAATTTGTAATCCCCAACAGGGTAAATGTTTCTGTGCTGCGTTAAGCGTTCTTTCTAAGGCATCTGTATCAGAAGCAGCCAATCAGATATTATCTATATAATGATACATAATAGGTTGAGGAAATTGCTTAAGTACCGCTTCCAATGGTTGATTTACAAAATATTGACGCAATGCTGGAATATTTAACAATGTTTCAAGAAAATACTTTTATTGATATCTCTTTACAGGCTAGGCATTATTATAAATAGGCACTGGAAAGACAAATTCTTCTCTCGTTCTTGTAAAGGAACAGTAAAGAAGCGATCCTGTAAATAATTGCCAGTTGGGGCAATAAAGAAAGTAAAGGAATCCCAGGTTGTAAAGATCCCATAGGTGGAATTATTTTATAACAGCTCTTAGATCAGTTAACATTCTTCATTTTCTAGATTTCTTTTTTATTACAAATACAGGAGAATTCCAAGGACAAGCGGTTTCCTCGATGTGCTTAGCTTCTAACTTTTCTTTTACACGTTCCTCAAGCACCTGCACTTTTTCTTTAGTTGGGGGTCTGCTCCACCCATACAGGCTTCCTTACTTAGCCGTTTGAAAGGGAGAGCAGTGGGGCTAGCAACAGTGGCCCTTCTCTCAATTTGGATATCTAGTTCCTGTCCTTTCTTGCTTTTGTAAAACCTGCTCTTAATTCTTCTCAAAGTTCTTTTGAGGAATATATCCCAATTTAAGCATCAGATTATGAGCTGATTCTGAAATTGAAGGAATATTAACTTGAGCTCCCCATTGTTGTCAAAATCTCTCCCACATAGATTCATGGCCATATCAGCCACGTATCCTGGCTTGTCATTCTGGCCCTGTACTTTCAATCTATTCTACACTCTGGTTTACCTGAGATAAGGTTCCAATACCCACAACTGAGTGGAGACTTCTTGTACAGGCCAACTGGGGTCCCAGGATTCTTGTGAAAGTATAGATCCATCAGCACCAGAATCCAATAATCCTTCAATCTCAATCTCACTTAATTTTGCCTTTAATTTAGGCCTCTCAACATCAATGACCATTTGTCAAAATACCTTTTTTCCAGTACTTCCAAATCCTCCTGTCCTATTCACTGAGGCTGCTTTGCCTTTTAAATATGGGAGTGACAGCAATTGGGCGATTCTATCACTAGCTTCTATTTGTATATCCCTTTTACATATGCCATAATCTTAATTTCCCCCTGGTAATCTTCATCTATAACTCCTGGGTGTACAATAAATCCTTGAGATGTTAGACTGTTTCTACCAAAAATTAATTCCTCCTGTTTCTTGGGGAAGGAGACCATACACCCCAGTGGCAACCTTATAACAAGAGACTTGTGGGGACAAAGTTAGATGTCTGCCCACTGCTAATTCTAAAGCAGCAGTTTCTGAGGTAGCACGCACTGAATCTCCAGTGCTGAGTCTATGTTCCCTTGGTGGTTCTGTTGATAACCCATACCACTGAGGACAGGAAATTGGTAGCTGGTGTTGTTTGCCACTGGTCCCAGAGCCAGGCCAGTTTCCCAAGGCAAAGGGTGACCATGCATATCCATCTCTCTTTGATCTACACTTGGTAGTCCAGTGTTTACCTCTCCCACATCGCTTACAAATTCCTGGGGGCTGAGGCTTGGATTATTCTCTGAAGAGGCATCCATTTGAGTAACAGAATGATAACAATCTTTCCTTAAATGTCCCAAATTCCCACATTTAAAACATCTTGTATTCTGGGATTTAAGGCCTTTACTGCTTGCACAGCTATATTCTGTGGATCTAGTATTGACAATAGCTTTTATCCATTCCTCTAAAGGAGCACCCTGAGCCTTCAAGGACCTTATGGCCTTTTGGTATTCTGTAGCAGTATTCTCAAAAGCCAAAGACTTCTTGTGGGGACCATTTGGAGTCCTGGCCTCTAGCTGCTTTTCCCTGCTAGAGATCTTTACTTTCCTTCTGATTTGAGTTACTGAAAGCTGTGTCAAAGTTGTTTGCCAGCTCTGCTTCATGAGCACGTGTTGCCTTGGCCTTGAGGATCAGAGGATAAGGTTTTCACCTGGTGGCCCACATGACTGCTGGGTATGTAAGCTTTCGTGGTGCTCTTGAATAAGGGGCTTCTTACCAGTGACTAGAGGTCCTTGTCTCTGTCTCTCTGTCTGTGTCTTGGTGTGTTTCAACCTCCAGCCCCTTGCCCGAAGCTCGCAAACTGTATGGTAGCACATGGAGCACAGGCAGGCGTGGTGCGCTGCCCTTTCTAACATATGGATCAGCTATTGCTCTGTGCACTGCTGAAGTTAATCTTCGCAAAAAACCAGTGTAGACTTCCCCTGCACTTTGTGTGATTTTTGTGAAGGAGATAGATCTTTTCCCTGGCTCCTCGACCTTATTCCACGCCCTAAAAGCGGCTAGGTGACATTGTTCTGTAGCAGCAGTATCAACCTGCATTTGGCTTTGCAGATTGAGATACTGACCTTCTCCTAATAATTGGTCCTTTACTATATTCAATACTCTAGTCTGATTACACTGTGCCTTGGCTGCTGCTCCCTCTCTCCACCAAGTAAGCCATCATAATTGAGGACTAGCTTCTAGCATCGCTACCATGGGTTCTTTCCATTCTTGCAGAATAACTCTATTCCGAGTAGCCCAGTTGTTTAAAACCTGTCTTACATAGGGTGAGTGCATTCTGCTTGCTTTAATTCTCTCAGATCTTTCATATCTGTCGTCTCCAATCAACCTGAACATAGCCTTGAGGCGGGTGATCTTTGGCAGGCATTCGCTGCAGAGTAACTGGGAACACCTGCGGATGCGTCCTTATGACCTTAGGCAACAGTTCCTCAAATCCCCCACAAAGTGGAGCCATAGGCCAACAACTGAACATTTCCCTTCTATAGGGAAAATTTTCCCTTTAATTCTTTCTCCTTACCATTTTTCTACTGAGAAACTTTCCCATTTCATCCCCTCAGTTTCCCTTTTCTTTAATGGGAAGTTTCCTTTTTCCTTTTTTTGTTTTCTGTCTCGGGAACTCTTGTATTTTGAAATGTGCAGTAAACCTCTAAAACCGGTTTCATCTAGTGAGGATGTGTGAGTCACTGGGGTCGCTAGGGTGTCTTCAGTAGAGTGATTCTACCTCCCAGAAATCATCTCTCGCGATTGGAAAGAAGAAGCCCCCAAAGGGAGTGGCACCATTAGGAGGTGTGACCTTGTATGAGGAAGTGTGTCACTGTGAGGGCGGGATTTGAGGTCTCTTTTGCTCACTTTGCTCAGTGTGACAGTCAGTTGACTTCCTGTTGCCTGCAAGGTGTAGGACACTCAGCTCCAGCGCCGTGTCCTCCTGCACACTGCCATACTCCCCCATCATGATTATAATGGACTGAACCACCCCATTAAATATTTCCTTTGAGTGTTGCTGTGGTCATGGCGTCTTTTCACAGAAATAAAAACCCTAACTAAAACAGAAATTGGTATCAGGGACGGGGGTATTGTTGTGATAGCCTGACCATGCTTTTGTTTGGAGGAATTCAGACTTTGGTACTTTAGGTTAGAAAAGCAGTGGAGTGCTTTAAGCCGTGCTTAATGGGACATCCTAGTAGGAACATGGAAGGCAATGGTGCTGACAATGATTTGAAATGTCGGGAACTAGCTCAAGAGGTTTCAGAGAAGAATTTTAGTATGTTGCCTAGAAATTGTTCTTTTGTGATATTTTGCTAAAGAGCGTGGCTGCCTTTTGCCTGTGTCCAAAGTGTCTGCCTGAGGCTAAAGTGAAGGGTTTTGTATTGATTACATTGGCAGAGGAAATCTCAAAACAATCTGGTATAGACTCTGCTGTGTAGTTAGTGGAGCTAAATCCTATGTTCAAGGAGATAAACAGATTGAGAAATGGAATATAGAGAGTGGTGACCTCAGGGCAAGATCCCACACCCAGCTAAGTTTCCAACTTGTGAAAAGGAACTGATTAAAGGGGCTCACCTTTAATCCTAGTGCTGGGAAGGCAGAGGCTGGCAGATCTCTGAGTTTGAGGCCAGCCTGGTCTGCAGAGCAAGCTTCGGGGCAGCCAAGCTTAGGCAGTGAAGGACGGGAAGCCGGTGAAGATGGAGTTGAACAAGGGGTCCATGCTCCAGCCCCGGTGAGAAGCAGAACTTGACGGCTCTGGCCACGTAGTTCTTTCAGAGTGAAGGATAGAAGAAAGGAGTTACGGAATAAGCCGTGGAAGCCAGGAATGTGTTAGGGTCTCCCTGAGTGGAGGCAAAGTAGAAGGCAATTAAGTGAAACTGTGAAATTGAAGCCTGGATTGCCTTAGAGAACCCAAAATGTTAGAGATGCCAGAGTCATGGCATCTGCTGAGGAGAGCTGCTAACAGGGAGTGGAACCAGTCCAAGAGAGAGAAGTGTATAGCAGTCAACAAATCTGAACAGAATTGTGGATCTGAAGAGCATTTTGACATCAGACATGGAGCCGCAGAGTTTGTAGATTGCAGAGCTGATTTTCATTCTTTCTTTGGTCCAGTATTTCCTCACTAGGCTCCCTCCCCTGTGTTCCGAAAAGGTAAAGTGTATCTTGTGCCATTATATCTTGTGCCTGCTTGTTGATTTTGATTTTTACAGAGGGAATATAGTTAAGAGATTGCCACATCTCTCAGAGGAGACAGTGGACTTTGAAACAAGTTTGAGACTACAGTAGACTATGGAAACTTCTGAAATTGGACTTAAAGCATTTTCTTTCTTTTTATGCATTATGATATGGTGATAAACCTTTGGGGCCAGGGAGTAGAATGTGGTGATTTGAAAGAAAATAGCCTCCACAGGAAGTGGCACTATTAGGAGGCGTGGCCTTGTTGAAGGAAATGTGTCACTGTGGGGGCGGGCTTTGAGGTCCCTTTTGCACAAACTTTCCTCGGTGTGACAGTCAGTTGACTTCCTGTTGCCAGCAAGGTGTAGGACTCTCAGCCCCAACTCCATGTCTGCCTGCTTGTTGCCATACTCTGCATCATGGACTGAGCCTCTGACATTGTAAGGCCACCATCCTAATTGAAAGTTTTCTTTTTCAGAGTTGCCATGGTCATTGTGTCTCTTCACAGCAATGAAAACTCTAAGACAATGCCTCAATAAAAATTTTAAGATTTTTTATGTAATAAAGAAATGTTTAGAAAGGGACTTTAAGCTTTGGTAACTCACAGAAGGCAGCAATAATTAATTGCCAATTAAAGTAAAACATCTAGCATTGGTTCCTATGGAGGCAATATGAAATTAACATGTCTTGTGTATTTTCTGATTTTTTTAAGTAGTCAGGAGATTACTGACTACTTAAGAGATTACTGACTCTGTTGAAAAAAGAAAAGAAAAAAACAACAACAACAACCAAACCTAAACAAGACAAGACAAAATAAAAAAATCTGGGGCTGGAGCCATGTCTTGGTGGTTGTAGCTCATACTTTTCTTGCCTAGCACTCAACTTATGCTCCCACACCCATAATAGGTGACTCCTGACCACCTGCAGCTCCAGTTCTGAAGGATCCAAGACCACCTTCTGACCCCTGCTGACACCTGCGCACACATGGGCACATACAGATATATACAGAAATAGACAGCTCTTTAAAGAACCATCACCTCATCTCATAAGTAGTGTAAATGTGTTTCACCAAAAGGGCAAGAGAACCACACCTAAACACCTGCTTCTGCTACTCCTGCTCCTGCTGCTGCGATCTTGCTAAGAAGCAAGAAGAGAGTGGCCCAGAACTAGGTTCTGTTTTCTAAAGTTGATGGACTGAACCTGGAGAAATGTCAAGATTGCCTTGCGTTAGCACTGATCAGAGAAAAACCAATGAGGGGCAGTAACTTAAATATCCTAATTTGTTTTGAGTAATGGCTTAATATGAACATTTTACTAACCTACATCTGTTAAAGTGGAATACCAAACTGAAAAAATAGTTTGTTTATAGCACTTAAGAAACTGGATGAAGGTGGAAAGATTTGAAGTGGATTCCCCAAATCAAAGAACAAAACCTTACCTTAAATTCCAAAGAATCTGTTGAATCATATGATAATTAGATAACCTACAAATTCACAGCTCAAGCTATTAGCAAAACCTATCAGACAGAAAAAGAGATGTTGGTTTGAGCTCAGTCTCTGTTAGGGGCAGAATTCAGATTTCACAAGGAGATCACACACTGTACAGGCTGGTCTTTGTGTGCTATACTGTTCACTTTGGAAACAACGCTGGTGAGACAAAATCAGCTTAGGTTATGCACGGAAAGCATACTCCGTATTTTGACAGATTTTAGAACGGAGGTTTGGTTAAGCAAGGGGAGACTTAACCTTCTTTCCTGGGGCTGTAGAGGGAGCTGATGTCAGTATACAGAAGATGAAAAGCATTTTAGCTAAACATGGGGACTAAAACTAGGTAGAGCAGTCCAGCAATGAGACCCTTGGAGCGGGTGATGGAGGCCTTGTCACCAGTGCACTCAAGCCGTTCTTTTCCATATTGCTCCCGAAAGGATACCTCCTGAATCACACTACAGCCAAGCCTGGCAACATAAACTCTACAGATGGAGCACAGTGCTCTTGATTTTGTCTGGAAATTGTTTAAAACACGCCAACTGTGACCCTTCAGGCTGGTGTTGGAAGGCAGTTGCAAACATGGCTTCATTAACGTGTTACCTCACTTCAGGTGACATAGAGACATTTCACCTTTTCAAACTGCGCCCAGACCTCCCATAGGCTGAGATATTAAAATCAAGTCCTCTAAATTGAATTGTCTACACATTTTCAAATACAGCCACTTTCGGTTTAACCCCTACAAAATCAAGATACGTTTTTCCAAGATTCAAGGCAAAACAGAATCCACCATAGTTATAAGACGTAATTCTTTCTTCAGCTGATGAAGCATGGCTGACAGCAGAGGAGACATCTTGGTTAACATAAAATGTGGACTTTCAAAGGGGAAACGCATTGTAGAAAGGTAGACATTGCTGTGTATAGTGGAGTGGAAAGGCTACACACAGCTCTACAGGGAACAATTCTTCCACTCGGTGACAGAAAAAATGTTGCCGGCTGTGAACTGCTTACATGCCATGCAGTGAGAAGCGCGGTTGACATCTGGAGCAAATCCAAAGATTAAAAGCCTCACCTTAAAATATTTACTGGCGGTCCAGAAAAGTTCATTCCGAGGCTAAGTAGCTCACTTAATAGAAAACTTTTATCAGAGTTTACTCTAGGGCTGGCTACAGAGCACATGTGTATAAAATATCTGAAATTGAATGCATGATTAGGCAACTAACGTCTTTGAAGTAACGTAAACTATTTGGTGGCCCCTTAACATTTATCATGGCTGTTCTAAACATGAAGCACTTTAATTTATGTTATTTTTAGTTCCCATGACCTCGTGTGTTTCCTCTGCAGAATTATGTTCAGGGATTCCTATGAGTAATTGTTACAGAAAAAAGCAAATCCAAGCTACTTTGTTTTCTCCTACAGAAGACACCTTTCCCGTCTCTGAATGATTTCTCCTCCCTTTGTCTTTGAATGTTTAGTTTTAGAAATTGGAGGAAATAGTATTTAAGTCTTTATTTGATATTCAGCTTTTAATTTATGGATATTTGTAGCATCATGTCTGAAGCAGAAATGAATTGGGTTGCACAAAAAAGGAGAAGAAAAGTTTAGGAAAGAAATCTCATTTTCTAGGGTGTGATAAGGGTATCTAACTGATAAATTTAGTAAACACTATTTTTGTGGTATTCACAAAGAGTGTATAAGATTGCAAATGTTTGGAAAGCATATGTGGTAATAAATACGATGGTTCCACTCATTCTGTGGATAGCATTCTATTCTAAATTCATAGCGAAGGACTTTATATTTATTCAAAAACTCTCATGAAAGCTCGAAACTATCCAAAGGGTAATCAATAATGACCCAGAAATGGATATGTGGTTGTGTGACTACTGAAGGAGGTACAATCCAGTTTTAATTAATGTGCAAAGATATTTGAGTGACATGACCGGATTAGAGAAGACTATATCAGGTAAATATTTTTATGTCTTAAAAATTTATGGAAAATAATTGTAACTATTAACACTATTATAGTTTTATTTGGGGTAGTAGGGAGTTGACTTGGGTAAGCTGCTGCTGCAAAACTTTTAAAAAGAACTTTAAATGTTTTCTTATCACATTAAGTAATAAATTATAAAAAGCGTTATAATTTATAAAAAACGCTTTTTATAATTTATTACTTAATTTCTTAACGTTATAGTATAAAGAAAAATCTGATCGTGTAAGAAGAATCAAGGAATTACTTAAAGTATTTAAAAGTTTAAATTATTTTCATTCCAAGTAGTCATAATTATTGCTGTCTACGTGGGTGCAAATCCTTTGCTGCCATCTTCTGGAGCTCAGTGAGGCATGCATGTCAACAGGCTTCTTCCCCTTCCAGACAAAGCTAGCTTCCCAGAGGAGACAAGGGAGGGATTGTAGCGAGGAGCTGCGGGCTGCGTTCCTGCCACCCAGCTCCCGGCTGCCTGGCTAGCTTATGCCCCAAAATAACAACACACAAACTGTATTCATATAAACATTGCTTGGCCCATTACTAAGGAGATTCTAGCCTACGTCCATCTTGGGTCAGAGCTTCATTGCATCTGCCTCAGAGAGGAGAGCTATGGAGTCTGAGCTCACTTCCTCTTCCTCCCAGCATTCTGTTCTGTTTACTCCACCCACCTATATCCTAACCTATCAGGCCAAGCAGTTTCTTTATTTATTAACCAATGAAAGCAACAGATTGATATGACACTCCCACATCATTTTCCCTTTTTCTGTTTAAACAAAAAAAAAAGAAGGCTTGAACTTTAACATAGCAAAATTACATATAACAAAACAGTTATCAAGTAAGAATTACAGTTACAATATTTATATCTATTGTATCTTTTATCATAACAAAGGAAAACAACTATAACTATCTATCTATCCTTCAACTCCATCAAAGACTCCAGAAGGATATAATATTACCTAAGCAAACAAGAAATAAGCAACTTCCAAATTCTAGAAATGACAGAGACATCTCGCTGCCTGGACAGTCACCCAAAGTTCCTCTGTACCATTGGGGCATCCATCTTCGGCTGTGCATGGTTCATAATTGGTTTTGCCAACCCACTACGGGTAATACATACCAAAGGAAACCAGATCTCTTAATATAAAACAACTCACCTTCATCTTAATTCCATTACAAGCACCAGATCTTGACTTAAAAATCAGCTATATGAAAGAAAATGTACCACGGGAGTGACATAATTTCTTATGTACCCACAGCATGTTGAAACACAGTTATTTACAAACAACGCGCGTTTATTCTGGTACAGTTAATTCACAGAATGAGACACTGTGTAATTCTTTCCTCTAGCTTGACAGATTACCAACTAGAGGGTGGGGGAGGCTACAGACCCACAAGGAAATCGCGGCCCATGAGACTCCTCCTCAATACCGTACAAGCAGCAGGCAATTGCTAGGAGATGGGAAACCCTTTGGTGTTGCTATTTGCAAGTGACGTAGCGAACTGTAACGGTGCCGCTTTTGTAAGCCACTGTTCATGCTGGGGTGGACTTTTTAGTGACACGTTGGCTGGAGTCACGCGTGCTCCTGTAAGTCATTGGCTCAACAAGCTCGATACGAGGTGAACAAAGTCTTGGGTCTATTATTGGCCTTGTCTAAAATGGGTTGACAAGACCGCAAGTCTGAAGGATAGAAAGAAGAATCTATAAAAGCCAATCAGATCCAGGCTACGGCTCTGCATGACTCCAACCTCTGAGCTCACTCTCACCACGTCTGACCCCTCCCACAGTTTTCTTGTGACTACATTGGTTCCTCCTGAATCAGAGGGGATATTTCCTGCGTTTTGAACTCATTAATTTAATTAATTTAAAAAATGAGGTAATGTATTTCCCAGGGGTTAGGGATTAGGCTGTGAAACACTCCCCAGGGAGAAGCGCTGTGCTGCTGCCTACTTGGACTGTGAGTTAAGAGCACCAGTTCTAGGTTAGCCTGACCGGATCCATTTTTGTTTGTAGTCATTAATCACTGAAGTAAATATCCTGGGAAAAGTTATTACGTTTTCTAGACCTTCATTTTCTCTCATTAAAATGTGAATATATAAAACACAGAGATTTTCATAAGGATAGAGAAAGATTAAAATAAACGTTAGCAGAGTAGAGAGCACTACTCCAGACCCAGAATAGTTAGCCACAGTTCCATTTAGTGTCCGCCCAGACCATGTGTCTCACTAGAACATCTGTAATGACAGATGGCTTAGGACATTAACCTAACAACAAAGACAGTTTGTTCAAGATGATGAGTTCTGTTTGAGAATGAACAATCACGTTTCTCTTGCTGTATAGTAATTCAGATAGCTCTATATAAAATGCAGTGGTGCATAGTTATATTTGATGACTTGAATTATTTAAAACAGTGAGATTCTCCAAAAACCAAAAGGAAATTGTTTGGCAATAGCAGACCATTGCCAAGGAAACATGTATATTAGAGTAAATTATGGACATATGCAAGGACATGGGGGGGGGCAAAGGAGAAACATGGGGCATTTTCAAACAACAATCTTCAGTCTGTCACTAATAAAGAGTGGCGTTATTTCCAGCCTGAGCAGGGGACGCTAGCTTGATGTCCTACAGGACTACTATCTGTAGGAGGTGCTGTCTGTGGAGTTGAAGGTTCTGGTAGTCTTTAGTAGGATCAGTCAACCATGCAGGAGCCTTTCACAACAACAAGGCATTGTTTACTTTGAAGATTAAGGTTGACAAGAGTGATTTCATTTTGCTTCTGATAATGTTGACATTTCTTTTAAAGTAGTGATGTTAAGTGTTCCCACATATATGAAAGATGACACTTAAACACTATAGTTTACCATAGCTGGTGGCTTTCCTTGACACTCTGATGTCCCCCTTTGTGAGTCTCTTCCTTGCAGGCAGTGGGCTTGCCCCATAATTCCCTCAGTGTCAATGTCTTTGTGTCTTAGCTCAGCCTTCATCCATCAACAGCCATGGGGATCCATGTATAGCTCACTATCTAAGGCCCAGAGGCTGCTGTATTTATTACCCTATGAGGACTGTGAGCACCTTGCTCCTTTTTATTTTTATCTGATCCCTAATCTGCACCACAAGCCACACAAATGCAGACAGCTTCCTGCTGTACAATAAGGAACTGTTGGAGAAAAGTCCCATGTCAATTGTTTTGGCATTTGAAAATGGGTCTTCTTTCCCTACACGCTGCGCCACCCCACCCCAAAACACACCTACACACAGACCAGGCACACACAGACACATACACACACACACACAAGCACACACAGACCAGGCATACACAGACACACACACACACAAACACAGGCAGAGACACACAGACACACACACACACACACAGGCAGAGACACACAGACACAGACACACACACACAAGCACACACAGACCAGGCATACACACACACAGAGGCAGATACACACAGACACATACACACACACACACAAGCACACAAGACCAGGCATACACAGACACACACACACACACACAGGCAGAGACACACAGACACAGACACACACACACACGCACACACACAGACCAGCCCACCAAGCAGTACAAGACTACAAGCTGAATAAACACCACAAGCAAATCTTAAGCACTCGCACAAGGCAGCACCGATTCTCAACCTCTGAAAACCACTATTGCGTGGGCTCCATGCACTAGACTTCTGGTCCTGTCTTCTCTCCTAAGCTTGCTATTCAACTCACGCTCTCATCCGCAAAAACTGAAATACTGCCAGGAAGAATTCTCTTAAGAGCTTCTCATTTTGTCCTTGTGGGGAGCAATGGTCTGAACAGATTCTCATTGTGAATTTACTCAGCGTTGCAGCATGTCCTATTGGCAGCCAGGAACTTGGTGCTCTCCACTTGGACTTTTAAGATCTGACTCAGAATGTGTTTTTATGCAAGTAAATAACAAAGCCCTAAGCTTAGACATGAAGGCACTAAACTCAAAAGACATATGAAGGGCAATATGTAATAGAGAAGAAATTTAAAGCATTGCAGAGTTTCTTTTTATAAGTGGGTTATCTGCGAACTTTTTGCTTTAATATTACCTTTCAGTTAAGGTTTAATTCAGTTATTCATGAACTCATTCACTCAACAATTATGGATCTATAACCCATTAGGAAAAAATGGTACCACGATTCTGATGTCATAAAACATTGCTTTAAACATATACCAGAGTTGCTTGAAAAATATTAACATAGCACTAAAATATCTGTAGCTTAAAATGTGAAAATAACGAAAAGACATTGTGTCCTGTGGAGAAATCAGCCAATTGAGGTGAACCGATTTTGATTTCTGTAGCTTTCTACAGCCTCACTATGTTGTCTATAAATTATTAGCATCAACTAAGAAACTGAAGCAAAATGAAATTATTCTGCACAAAAATAAGTTCTTCACTCAAGAGCCGTCTTCACAGATAATTTTGGGAGATTTTAAAGACTATCTTTTTATGCACGTGTATGCGTGTGTGTGTCTTTCTGTCTGTCTGTGCAAATGTATGCCACTATCAATGGAGACCCGAAGAAGCTGTTGGATCCCCTGCAGGTGGAGTTACAGGTGGTTGGAACTGCCTGATGCTGGTTCTGGGAACCATGCTAGGACTCCCTGGAAGAGCTGGATGCACTCTTTGGACGCACTCTTCACTTTTGAGCTATTTCTCCAAGACTGATGTTTTTGTAATTTTTTAATCCATAAGTCCTGCCTAAAGAAAGTTTTATCAGCCAAATAGATAAATAAATGAACAAAGTCCTTAATTT
The DNA here is from genome assembly GCA_025134845.1 of Neodon shergylaensis. NCBI lineage: Eukaryota > Metazoa > Chordata > Mammalia > Rodentia > Cricetidae > Neodon > Neodon shergylaensis. Next base: position 3,465,109 of record JABTXL010008166.1, on the reverse strand, counting down.
TAAATGAATATAAAGATCTCAACATTAGTTCTTGTATGAGAAAAATTTGGATACTTGCTTGCTGAAGGTACAAGGGGCTTTAACAGAACCACATGAGTTAATAAAATATAGGTTAAAAATTAACAGTAACTGGTGAGAATAGAAAATCTTTATCTTCTACAAATATTCACTTAAAATTGTTTAGATTTATTGTGCATATGGGTGCTTCTGTTGCATGTACATCTGCACACCACAAGGGGGCATTGGAATTCACTGGGCAACAGCTACAGACAGCTGTGAGCTACCATGTGGGTGCTGGGAATTGAACTCAAGACCGCTGGAAGAACAGTCAGTGCTCAAGCATTTTTTCTGAGCCATTTCTCTAGCTTTCCCTCCCCTCCCTTTTTAAAAAAAAGATATGTTTTATTTATTTGTTTGTTTGTTTGTTTATTTAATTTGAGACAGGGTCTCGCTGTGTAGCTCTGGTGGAGAGTTTACTCTGTAGACCAGGTTGGCTTTGAACTCACAGAGATCTACCTGCATGTGATTCCCAGGTGCTGGGATTGTCAGTGAGTGTCACCATGCCTGGCCCCACTGAAAAATTGTTAAAAACAATACAATTAACTAAAACAAATTTACTAAACAGGAACAAGTTGAAAAACATAAATGGAGCTTTGAAAAGGGATCATTGAAAATATTAGAAATGTTTTTCTTACTAAACTTTGTATTTTTATGTACATTGAAATCTACATGCCGATTTAGTAAGTCTAACTTTCAGTGTTATCTCTTTGAAAATAATTACTAAGTAAAATATTATGGTGATATAGAAACAAACTAGTTAGTAGCCAATGAATTAATATTGACAAACTTGTTTCCAAGTTAAAAGTAGATGAACTGTGTAACTTAAAAATTTTAAATGTTTTGTGTATTAACATTATTTATGATAATTAAATGGCAACGATATTAACTCCTTCAAGCGTACATTGTCCTCCAGGCTACTTGTCCATTTTTATTTGCTGACTTTTAAGCAATTCTTGGCTAAACAGAGAAAGGAGAAACAGTCTCTGTGCTATGTGCAGATGGGATATTTTTTTCCAGGCTCCCTGGTGTACTGCTTTCATTGCAAAAAGTGCTCATCTGTAATATTAACCGAATGCAGTTTTGGTTCATTGGATTCGAGACACTTCCCAGCATTTCATTTCGTATTGCATTCAATATTCACAGCAACCCTTTAAGTAGGGCATCATTATAATTATTAGTTTCAGATGAAATCAAAGCACAGAGACCTTAATTTGCAAACGCCAAGAATCAACTATGGAGCTGGACTCTAAAGATTGCAAACGTCACTATCACGTTTTCCCGTCGGGTCGGCTGACGCTGTTCAGATTCACAGATTCCACGTCCTAGGTGGCCAAACGACGCTTTGCGTCGCGGTTACGCCATACCTGCTCATAAACAAGAACTCTGAGCATGAGCAATCAAGGTGCCCTGGCTTGATGGCGGAGGGACGGTCCTGTCTCCCAGGCAACGGCCATTGCATACAGGCTGCTACGGCACGGAGCTCCCAACACCTCCACCGGTGACGTCACTTCCTTTGGCCTGTGCCGTTGTCCTGGTGACGCGGGCAGAAAGTCAGTGTTGGGTACCCGAGAGACCAGGCGGGTGGGAAGTCACTTCCTCCCGGGGACGCTGTTGCCTAGCAACCGCCCTCCGCCTCCATCTTTTGCCCCGCCTCCTGCTTCTTCCAATACCTGGTTTCGCAGACTTCCAGGCCCTGGCCGGGGCGACATCGGTGCTAGAACCCAAACGCTGCATTCTCAGGTGGTCCCAGGAGCCCGGGCGCAGGGGGCACGGGGTGGATTGCAGGATGCGCGGGCCGGGGGGCGCGGAGGAGCCGTGGGGACCGCGCTGGGTGTGCGCGGGCCTGGCGCGTGCTGGGTCGGGAGCCGCGCGGAGGAGCTGGGGACACGGACGCCACCTGGCCGGCCCGGGGAACTCTGGGCGGTGGCCGGCCATCGAATGGGCCTCCGGCGTCGCGCGAACCACAGAGACTTTAATGCAGCCTGGTGTCGAGACGTACTTGTGTGTTTTATTTTATTTTATTTTGTGAGAAAGCAAACAAATGGCTTAGGAAAATGTCGCTGCTGTTCGTGGCGAAGCATTGTTTTTGAATACGGTTATATGCAATTCATTTTTCGGGGCAGGGGTGAGGTAACCTTGACTCTGACAGTCCCCTTGGAATAAGTCATGCTGGCATCTGCAAAGCAATATTGTTGAATAATGGAAAAGTGAGAAATATCTGGGACATTTGGTGCTTAGCCTTATTTTTTAATTTATATTTTAAGTTTATTCATTCTTAAAATAGTTGTAGAGCAGTAACTTTCTTTTGTCTTTTCGTTTTGCGAAAGCAATTTGTTGGGACAATTTCATGTCTTTACTAAAACGCCATTTATATTTTGAAGTGAACATATAGGCCAGTGTTCCGAGCGGGGTATTTTCTGTTTGGAAGGGAGGACACTAACGCCGGAATAGAGTATCTCGATCATGTAAAAACGTCTAATTATTTTATATATTTATATATTTTTCAGCCATAATCACAGTTTGAATGAATTATTCCAATTATTTATTAACAATTTTATAAAAGTAGAGAAAAAGAATACACTATGTCGGATGAAATCTTCAGCACAACTTTGGCATATACCAAGAGTCCAAAAGCTACCAAGAGAACTTCTTTTCAGGTAAAATATGTCAAGGCATTTTGGTTTTGAATATAGTAGAATTCAGCACTTGCTGATTTGCCAGGGGTCTGGCTAGAAGCGAGAGTTCTTGCTTCTCTTTTGCTGTGTTGTAGGTGGTTTGTCAACTTTGGATGCTGGTGTTAAAATACCCACTCTGTGACTACTCTTTCTTCAATATTGGCTTCTAAGCTGAAAGCAAAAGAGCCGCTTTAGAGTCTGTCTCTGTCTAGACTTCAGGTTTCTATTGTAAGCATTAAAAGGCTTACTTGGGTCATCACAATTCCAAACTCTTCTTCCACACCTGCAGTATTGATTATGCCCATATCTGCAGTATTGATCATGCCCATATCTGCAGTATTGATTATACCCACATCTGCAGTATTGATTATACCCACATTTGCAGTATTGATTATGCACATATCTGCAGTATTGATTATACCCACATCTGCAGTATTGATTATACCCACATCTGCAGTATTGATTATGCCCATATCTGCAGTATGCCCGAAGTACCAGTGCAAGACTGAGAGGAATGTGGCTCAATGGTAGAGGCTGTGTGCCTACCATGCTTGTCAAACCCAAGTCTCTACCTCCCTCAGAATGTACAGGTCTCTTAAGAAAATGTCGGTTTCTGATAAATCCCATCTAAGCCAATGCACCTATCATTAATGAGCTTTTAGCTCAGATCGTAACCTGCAATTAGTTTATCTGATGCTGGTAGTCACTTCCTGTTTAACTACAGATCCCATAGGAGATGGCTCCCATTTAAATTGCCTACAGTGAGTTTGATGACTTGGGAACGTGACACAAAGCAGGCTTCGAGTGAATGTGGAGGAATGAAACTTAAATTTGAAAGCAGAATAATGAAGTATTGCTTGTTTAAAAATTACTTCTAAGTATGAGATGTGCCTGCTTGAATGGGAATTGATATTACTGATCTCCTTTCAGGATGAGCTGATCAGAGCAATTACAGCCCGGTCAGCCAGGCAGAGGAGTTCTGAATACTCAGATGACTTTGACAGCGACGAGATTGGTATGTAAGGGGAGACACAAATGGACCAGTTCCTTGTGTTTTGCTTCCCTAGTTATGTGTCGCGTATCCACTAACTTCTTAGGACAATACAGTGCCTATGAGCTCACTCGTTTCAGAATTTCTGTGTGTGCAATGACTTAGAAAGCCACTCTTAATTTTCAAGAAGCTTACGGATTATTTTTGCTTATTTCTGAATGTGAACTTAAAACTATATAAGTACATTATCAGCAGGTCTACCATAAAGTGATGCCTTAGGAGTAAGCTGTATTAGAAGGAAGTTTCATCTTTAAGTTCAACTTGAAGAATTCTGTATTCAGATAGCAACCAGAGGTGACAGGATTCAACCTGGGAGCACTTCTGTAATCTGCTTGATACAGACCCGACTAGGGCTTGGGATTGTGAGTAGAGTAGCTACTCTTCTGTTGCTGGTATAAAACATCGTGACCTAAGGGACTTAGGGAGAGAGTTTACTTTAGTTTATAGCTGTAGAGGGATATGAGTCCCTCATAGGGAGCGGGCTCAGAGGAAAGAAAGCTACAGGCATGGCCGCAGGAGCAGGAAGCTGAGCCATAACCTCACCAGCAAACGTGAAGCCGAGAGCAAACTGGAATTGTGTCGAGGCGATGAACTCTGAAAGCCTCCCCCAGTTATGTATTTCCACAAGCTGATACCTGCTCCCCTAATGGTGCCACCAGCTGGGGACCAAGTTGTCACGTACCTGAGCCGATGGGGGAACATTCTCATTCAAACTGCCCGATTCCACTTTCTGTAACCCATGAGCTCACCGCCAGTGTGAAACACATCCAGTCCGACTTTAAAATTCCCCATCATCCTTAACATTTTCAGCACCGCTTAAAAGTCCAGTCTCTTTTGGACGATTCAGGGCGATCTCTTAATTGTAACCCCTTGGAAAACCAGAAAAGCAAAATATATAATTCCAAGATATTATGGGACAGGATGTATACGACCTTTCAAAAGAGAGGCATGTTGGGGCCCATAGTGAGGAAATACTGGGTAAAGCAAGGCAGAAAGAAACATAGCAGGGCAAGCTTGAGTCCTACAGAGCTCCATAATTAGTGTGCAGGACTCTCGTTGGCTCTGCCCCTCAGGCTTCTCTGTCTGCAGCTTACCCCCCCCCCTTCCTGTCTCTAACTCCCTCTGGCAGATATCTCATGGCTCCACTTCTCCAGCAGGGTCCAAGTTTCATTTTCACAATTCCACACCATGGTTTTCACCCTGTCAGGGCCTTCAGACAGAGGCTTCCCCTCCTGCCACAGCTCACCTAGTTAAGGAGGCTCTCTGCAACCATAGGAGGAGACTCCATGATCCTCTCATACAGCTGAAGTATGTGCCTCCAAAGTCAGCACCAAGTGAATGCCACTGCCAAGTTTGGCTGTCATTGGGTCACATCTCTTTTTATCCCATTGATTTCTAGAAGCAGAATTCCATATCCTCTTTCACAATTGGAAACCTTCCTACCTAGTGGGGGAGGGGTCTTGCCCTGAGGGCACCTTCCCTTTGTTCCAGTGCAGAGCTGGGAGCCTCTGCTAACTGTGCTGATCTCACCAGCCTCCTGCACAAGCTGTGCTGAAACATTGAGCTTCCCAGGGCTCTTTTTCTCTCCGGTCTGTATCTTCCGGTCCAGCTTGCTTGTTTTTCTTACAGATCTGCCTAAGCAAAACCAGTAATAACCACGCCATAGATTCCATGGTACGCTGTCTCCAAGCCTCCTCTATCAAAGAAATTAAGCCCATTACTTTTTAAGTTAGTGCACCGTTTGCTTTCTATTGCTGTGATAAAACATTAACCAAATCCAACTTGGGGAGGAAAGGGTTTATGTGGTTTACACTTCCAGGTAGCAATCCATCCTTGAGGTACCTCAGGCGCTCAGTCAGGAGCCTGAGGTAGGAACTGAACAGAGACCGTGAAGGAACACTGCCCAGTGGCTCACTTTCCTTCAGCTCGCTCACCTTGCTTTCTTGTGTTCTTAGGATGCCTGCCCAGGGATGGCAGTACCCACAGTGGGCTGGGCCCTCCCACATCAATCCTTAGTCAAGAGTCTGCCTCACAGATAAGCCCACAGGCCAGTGTGCTGGAGGCAGTTCCTGGGTTGTGGTTTCCTCTTCCCAGATATTCCAGTTTGTGTCCAAGTCGACAAAAACAAACCCACACCTTTATCCTTGGGCAAGATCCTATGACAAGGCCAGACAGCCTCCAGATTTTTCAACAAGAACCGCAAGGAATGGCCTCTATCCTACCTGCTCTTAGAGTCCTTGCTTCCTCCTGAAACTTCTTGAGCTGGACCGCTACAGTCCCTATGACTCTCAGAACTTCAGTCTCCCAGGCTCCTCCTAGGATGGACTTTCAAACTCTCCTTTCTAGTTTAACCGCTGCTGTGTGAGCTCTGGGGTGTTCCACATTCCGGTTTCTAGCAGCAGCCTCTTCTCTGGTACCAACTTCTGCCTTAGTTACTCTTTTGTTGCTATGCTAGAGCACCATGGCCAAACCACTGATGGAAAAAAGAGTTTATTTGGGTTTATGATCTCAGAGAAACGTGAGTCCGTCATGGTGGGGCAGCATGGCAGAAAGTTGTAGGCACGCGCAGGTTGCAGGATCTGCAGGCTAAGAGACATCAGCAGACAAGAAGCAGAGAGCCAGAGGTGGTCCGGGCTGTGAGCTCCGAGGCCTGTCCTTAGTGATGCACTTCCTCCTCAACAGTGCCACCAACTGGGGACCAAGTGTCCAAGCCCCTGAGCCTGCAGGGAATATTCTCAGTCAAAACACCAAAGTGGATCATTGTGAAAGACAGACCCTACACGTTCATATAGCCAGTATTTTGGGTTGACTTGGTTTCTGTTAAGTGGGCTAAACATTCTACTTTAGTTTTCAGGTATAAGCATATAGAATTTTAAATCTGAAATGAAATGTGCTATTTTGTACTGTGAACAGCCCTTTAAGTCCTGCGTCTTTTTAAGCTGTTCTTTATTAGATATAATATTTTGGGGTGGGTGCGACATTGAGCAGCCTTTGGGGGACATTCCTCAGAATAAGCACAGTGCTGCAGACACTTGGTAAATATTTTTAGTATGTTAACGAAACTCAGATTTTATTTCATAAATGCCAACAAGGAGTGCCAAGATTAGCGGTTTTCAAGAGGTACAAAATCAATTCGTACTATTTGGGATTGTTGATTTATTTCTGGTCCTCTCTCTTCCTGAAGATGGTTGCTTTTCAAAGAGATGGAATCTGGCCATCGCATGTTTAAAATGCACTGCTGACATCACCTTTTTCCTGTTCGTAATTCAGTTTCTCTAGGCGAATTTTCAGATACCTCAACAGATGAAAGTCTAGTTAGAAAAAAGATAAACGATTTTCATTTATCTGACGATGACGAGAAGAATTCTCCAAGACTGTCCTTTTTGAAAACCAAGAACGTAAAGAGTGATGTATGCAGAGAGGAGCAGGAGCTCAGACAGCACAGCGGAGGCGTGTCACCCGAAGTTCACGACGATGTAGCCGGGAACTCCTCTTCCAAATCACAGAATGATGCTCAAGAAGGTGGAGAAGAGATCAATGCAATAAAGCCTAAGCCCAGAGTTCTCAGCAAACGCAGCCCATCTCCAGGTAACTTGGGAAGTTACTGTAATTGCGTTTCCGGAACATTTGTTTTAAGATAACCTGTCAATTTTTTTTTCATATGGTAGCTAATGAATTCAACTTTCCAATTTCTCAGCTGTAGCTTAGTAGCCATGGCTACAGAAGCCCTCTGCATATCCAGTCTGGAATCTGCTGGGGAGAGAGAGAAAAGCAAGCTGCTGTGGTCACCCACAGATGCAGCTCCCAAACACTCATCAGCTTCCATTCAGTGTGTGGGGAGGGAGCTGCAGTGAATCGGTTCTTATCCTCACTGTGTCATCTGCAAGACTGGGAGTGTGGGGAAGTGGTGGGTAGACAGCCGGCATACACAAGGCCCTGGGTTCAAGTGCAGGCCTACGGAAGCATGGCAGCATTTCTATGTCAATATTCTGCTTTTGTTGTTAATGAAGCTTCCAGGTTCTCCTTAAGAAAAAAGAATCTTTCTTTGGTCTACTGCATGGGACTATCAGCCAAAATCCAGTTTCCTGAGGGTAGAAGTAGCTTCCTGGTGTGATTGAGGTGCTCTCCACCAGTGTGCTAACCCCTTGACCGGGGGTGGGGAGAGGACTAATGGAGGACAGTCAGGTGGTACCCTGGGAGCCCGTGGGCGATACCACGGAACTAGCATGTGGGAAGGCGAGGATTCTCCTGGTCATCTTCCTTGCTGTGTGAAGTCTCCCCATCATGTCAAGTGTAGCTCTGCCAGGCATTTCTTAGCGTGGTAGGTGGGACCTGCGACATCGGATACAACTTGATTTCAGACATATGTTAAGGAATGACGCTTCCATCCCTGATACTCTTAGGAACTTCAAAGGGACAAAAGGATAAAATCAGAACAGAGACTCCCAGGAAAGCGTCCAAGCCACCGGTCACAGACCTTGCCACCTGTAGTTATGTGCAATGTGGGTAAAGGGATTCGGTCTCTCCAGATGCTGGAGTGGGAGGGCAAACCTGTTTTTCTTGTCCCACAGTATTGTGTTGAGAATCTTTTGAAGCAACTAGAAAATGCCATCAAATGTAAGCCGCCCGTGTAAGGAAGCTGAATTAACTCCAGCCTAAGCCTCCCAAGTGTAGTGATGGACTCGTAGGTAGAGCATAGCTGAATTTGGTCTCTAAGAAACTTCAAGGACTGAGAATGCAGTGTAACGATAAAGTCCTTGCCCTGCATGTGGAAAGGGTCCCAAATTTAATCCCAAGAACTGACCAGAGAAATTAATAAAAAAAGGAACTCAAAGAAGAAATGTGAACACAGCAGCAAAAATTAGTCTGAAACAGCCAGATGTGTGTAATTCCCAGTTTACCGTAGGTGCCAAGTAATTCTCCACCTAGTTAATCCGTTAAAGCTGTGGAGGAGCCTGGTGTGTTCATGCAGACACGAAGTCCTGTCACTCCAGAGGGTGAGGCAGTAGGATTGCTGTGAGTTTGAAGCTAGCCTGCGCTGCATCGATGTGGGCTAATAAACAAGACCTTTCAGTTACTGGAAAAAGCCGGGGGGAAGTTGCAGTAAAGGTAAAATTGAAATGAGTAAGGCAGTATTATGTTCTAACCACAAGGTGGCAGCAGAATTCTGAATGCCCCTTAGGTGTGGATGCACGCAGGGTTTCCATCTAAGTAATAATCTTGTTAGGGTTGAAGCAAAGCATTTCTGGAAATGGAATTGGGACGTGAAATATACTGAAGTTGTTGGGTTCTTCTGTTTGGAGCACAAACATTGAGACGAGTGGCCCTGAAAAGTACTTGGCACAGAGAAGTAATGAAGGATCAGAATGAGTGGATGAAAACATAGCTGACTCACCATTAGAGAAAGAATGTAATTCCTGGCTTTAGCCGTACTCTTAAATCAGTGGTTTCTTTTTTAATTATTCTGTATTTAGAATGCTGGGGATTGGATTGTTTTCTTGAGTGCTCAACACCCTCAGTACCACCATAAGCACTGAGCGCTAAGTACCCTGGGTCCCACCATATCTGCTAGGGACTTTTTGGATGGAAGACTTCTCTAAACACTCACCCCATGGTGGCAGCGCTGCCGAGGTCGGGCTCGCACACTCACAGTCTTTCCATTTTAGGGGAAAACGGCGGCCGCTGTGAGGTCGATGGCCATTTTAAGCCTTCACCTCAGCCCAGGAGCGTCAAAAAGAGCAGCCCCACGGAGGAGGGAGACAGAGCAGATGGCCAGGAACGCCCCCCGAGTGAAGACTCTGCCCCCAGCCCTGCCCTCCCAAGGCAGAATGGCACAGAGGTGGAAACTGAGGAAAAAGGACACTCTGAAAACCTTGATCTTGAGGTTGGCACAAGAGTTGCAGAGTTCCTTAGTTCAGACCTATCCTGCATGTGTGTGCATGCGCTTGCATTTGTCTACATGTATGTTGCATTTTCCATTGCAATTGTTAAAGAGTTCTTTTTTGTTTTTGTTTTTTTTTCTTTTATTTTTGATGTGTTCATTTTAAAAAAAAAAAAAAAACTATACTAGATTCCCTTGAGCCTAAAATTCCCTTGACTGTAAACCTAGCATGGTTTTACATGCCACTGGGAAGCTATACCCATAGCAGTTAGAGTAAGATGCATCCATTTCAAAGAAGGTGAGATGTTGAAAATAGTTTTCTTTTTCTGGGAATGTGTAGTATTGCCTATCTTGAATTGGCATAATTCTCCCTTTCAGGGTGTTCTGTCTTCTGGGAGACCTGGTACATCCTCTGGCTTCCATGAGGAGCCATGATTGTGGTATAACCGGGGAGAAAACTGTCACCTCACTTGGTATTTCATTGTGCAAAGCCGACTTCCAGCTCATGTCTCAGAAAAGTACATTTTCCCCCATAATCTGCTTGAGCAGATCGGGAAGTTGAACTGCAAGCTGCCTGGCCAGGTTTCTTCCTCTTTCTGCTCATCTGCAGTGTGGGAGAAGGACCTGCTCACAGGACATGGTACAGAGAGACATCGGTACCAAGCCCAGGGATGTCTAGTGCTAAGTCACTCTGAGCACATCTCCTTTAGAGCTGACCGCTTTGATTTCACTTGCGGCTCCTCTGGCTAGTTCTTAATTTGTTCTAAAAAGTCAAGGGAGGAACTGAAACACTGATTTCATGGATTTAATACAATTACCAGCTCAATTAAATATCCCAGTGGTTTCCTGGAACTGCCACAAACAAGGAGGTTGATAAGAGGAGAAACTGGCTTTCCTAGTTCTGAAATCTAGATGTCAGGCCACTCCCAAGGCCTGAAACGATCCTACCACCCTGCAGTCACCACCATGCCTTGTGCCTCTGGCTCCCTCTTTTCCTAAAACAAATCCTAGCAGAATTAGGGCAGTAGGCCTTGACAGCAATTACATCTGCAAATATGGTACTTACAAATGAAGACCTCTGGGTGGACAGGAATTGGGGAAGGGAGCTCCATTTAGAGAGGTACACAGATTCTTCTTTTTAAAATATGGTTTGTTTACTTTTGCTTTATGTGCATTGGTGTTTTGGCTGCATGTATGTCTGTGTGAAGGTGTCGGATCCCCTGGAACTGGACTTACAGACAGTTGTGAGCTGCCATGTGGGTTCTGGGATTGAACCCGGTCCTCTGAAAGAGCAGCTGGTGCTCTTAACCTCTGAGCCATCTTTCGAGCCTCAGGTACAGATTCTTAACTGTAAACTTAAAATGTGTAAGTCAGTGTCGCTTGACTTGAAATGCGATGTGTGTGCACTCTTTTATTGAAGTCGTGTAGCACTGTGGTGAAAATCTCACAGGAACATATCCAGCTGTAACTCCACTGCCTGCGCAGAGGCTCTGCTTTCCGTCCAGGCCACTCTCCTCCCGTTTATTATCACTCTCTTGGTGTTTTGTGTTGGACTCCTTGTTTGTAAGGCATGGAATCTTTCCACACCGTGAGGGGGTCTTGTTGACGTGGTCACGTGGTGTCTGACACAGCTCATAGTGGAGAGCTATTATCCCGTTGGTTGCTCCATTTTTAACAGTTAGATGTCCCCCACTGCTCGCTGTGTGTCTCCCTGGCTCCGCTCTGACTCTTCTTTAAGGTCCCTCTCGTGGGCTTTCCCATGGAGTTTGACCAGTTCTCTTCCCTGCCTGTGTAACCTCTGTCTCTTCCCTGGGTGTGTAACCTTGTCTCTTCCCTGGGTGTGTAACCTCCTTCTCTTCCCTGGGTGTGTAACCTCCGTCTTTTCCCCGCATGTGTAACCTCCATCTCCTCCCTGGGTGTGTAACCTCTGTCTCTTCC
>JABTXL010008166.1:3398068-3451313 GCA_025134845.1 Neodon shergylaensis | reverse complement strand
TGTGTGGTCTCTGTGTGGGGTGAACTACGTGGATCTGTGCTTCTCTGGCCATGCGTGCAGCTCGCCTGCGCTCCTCTCACCCCAGTGCTGTGGAGGGAGCCGTTGCCTCCTGCTTTCCCAGCATGCTCCTAGCTTTAATGGGATGGATATTGCGGTCTCGGTGACTTGATTTGCACAGCCACACATTCTCCTTTACTTGGGGGTGATTATTCCTTTCTTATTATGCATATGCTGTGTTTTCTAAGTGTGAGGCTTGTCAAATGTTAGATTGAATAAGCATTTTTGCATTCATAGACCAAGTGTGTTCAAATTCAACTGGATGGTTTTCATCGCGCTTTATTTTCTAAGAAAAAAGAGATTCTAGCCTCGCATTGTGGCTCGTGCCTATAATCCAGCACTTGGGATGTAAAGGAAGATGGTTCAGGAATTCAAGGCCGGTCTCAGCTATAGGACAGCCTGCTCCAGAAGAGGGAATCTGTAGTTTAGCGCACACATTGCTGCTGTTCTGTAGGACCCAAGGTTCCTTCCCAGCACCCACATCAGGCAGCTCGCACCTGTAGCTCCAGCTGCTGGGGATTTTGGCTCCTCTGGCCTCTGAGAAGGGCACCTGCATTAATATGAACATATATGAACACACACCCAAATGTTCCAAATAGTTAGGACAGCACTCGCTTGAAGGAGAGTAAATGAGTCTGTCATGCACTGTGGAATCAGAAGGGTTCAGTGCTGTCTCTCTGCTTCCAAACAGATCATGATGGAGAACCCACCGAACTCTGGGATTCCCTGATATCAAATGAAAACGAAGAAACGTCGGTTTTGGTCAACTGTGTTTCTCCTGAGCTTGAGCAAGCCGAGGCAGGTCAGGTGGCTGCTGATAACCATGACGGAGACAGAGCGGAGGCTGGGTTCACAGATGACGACCTCACCACTGACCCGCTGCTCTCCACGTCCCCGAGTGTCATCACGCCCACCGAGACAGCAGAGCCAGCCAAGGTCCGTCTGTAACATGCAGCACTGGCATTTCAGACTCACACATGAAACAGAACCTCCAAGTATCTCATGCCTGTCTTCATACCTCTATCCGTGTGGAGAACATCTTTCCATAGTGGTATTGTATTTGCAAGTAGAATTTCAAGGAAAGTCTGCACTTGTCAGAATGAAGGCAATTGTTCCCTGGAAACTGTCAGGCATAGTGATATGATTTAAAATAGTTCATAACCACATAATATATGTGTCTCTATATTGGTTTCTATAGATCAGATCATAAAATATAGCTGTTTAGAATAGCTATGGAGATGTTATGTTGGTGCAATTTTAATCTCTTCAAAACACAAACAGCTTTAATGAGAGGTTTCAAGAGCTCCTTGGCTACATGGTGAGCTACAGGCCAGTCGGAACCGTGTGGGACCCTAGTGAGCTGAGCCCCAGGCCAGTCGGAACCGTGTGGGACCCTCTTGAGAGAGACGAAGACAGAGAGACAGAGGCAGAAACAGGTGGAGGAGGAGTACAAGGAAGAAAGGAGGGAAGGAGGGAGGGAAAGAAAAAGAGAAAGTTTTTAAAAGTGTTTTTCAGTGACCAACCCTAGTGCATAAGGTGCCTGACACTTAGAGATAGAACAGTGATTTCCTCAGTTTTGCTTCTCAGCCCGACGTTACCGTGGCGAGTGATCTGTCTATGTGTTTCCCATCTGCTAGAAAGCAAACGAAGACCGAAACTTGAAGAATAAAAAGGCAACGAATGGTCGAGTGTCCAGTGCCTCTGGCAGGTAAGAGTTACCAATGTCCTTGTGCGTCGGCCTAGCAAAACCCACCTCAGTCGGGAGTCCATGAAACACATTCTGCTTGCTGTCATGGATCCTTCTAGTGATTTCCGTCGTCAGATGGGATCGATACCTCGTGATGAAGCTCTTAGTTGGTTCCGCTCTTTCATAGAAACCTCTCCATTTATTCAGAGTTCTTTGATTTTTTTTCCCCCAGCTATGTTTTTATTTTTTCCCTGATGTCATTGTACAGCTCCTTGGCCAAAGCTCCTGTTTTTTTTTTTTTTTTGATGAGAGACTATATATAGATGGTCATAAAATTGAAATCCGGCATTGTTTTTCTATTAAGTGTTTTTGGCAAACACTTTCCACGGCTAAATGGGTTTATTGAAGTGATAAGAACGTGAAGCCGCGCATGTCAGCCCATGTGTAATCCAGCACGCAGGAGGCTGAGGCGGGAGGATGTGTGCATGCAAGGCCAGACTGAACTGTATCGTAATACCCTGTCTCAAGTAAAACCAAATAACAACAATAATAATAATACTAAGTGCTAGAATCCCAAGAGCCTCACCCCTGCTCTCTGATTGGTGTTGCCAACGCCTCAGCCTTCCGATCCCTTTAATCTAGTATTAGCCAAATGAAGAGGCTGTCAATTTTGCCCAGTAAGTCGGTAGTTGACATTTTCTGAGCCCTTCTATTCCTGCCTTAACCACTGAGCCCCTGCTGCAGCCTGAAGGAGGGGTGGGGAATATGCAAATGAGTGACGAGAGCCAACGCAGTAAAGAGAAGATAGGCCAGATTTCCCCATGGCATCTGAAATATGGGTCCTGACCTGCTAAATCCACAGAGAGCAACAGAATAATGCGTAACATATTCAAAGAGTGATTAAAACCTACGTTTATTGGTAGTTTTTATGTTTTATTAAGATGTGGTTTATGTTTCTTTAAAGGGCTCTAATTATTAGTATCTAAGAAGAGAACTATAGTTCAAAGTTCTAAAGTTTAATTTATGTAAGCAGAACTAAGAAAACATGACTTTTGACTGGGTTATTTTCAAGGTAATTATAACTCATTACATTCACTCATAATTTTTTCATTTTGTTTGTTTGATACAGGGCCCCACACTTAGCCCAGGATAGCTTGGAACCCACTGTGTTCAAGCTGGCCTTGAACTCACACCTCAGCCTCCTGAGTATAGGGTTGTAGGTGTGAGAGGCCATGCCTGGCTTTAGAGTGTGGTTTTATAGGTAGTCACTGTATCTGGCAGCTCTACCTTAGAGTGTGGTTATAAAGGAATACTGTTTCTGGCAGCTCTACCTTAGAGTGTAGTTATGAAGGTAGTCACTGTACCTGGCAGCTCTACCTCACTTGCTCTCCATCTATTTGGAAATTTCCAGGCTGATGACCTCTGAGTTTTTAAAGAAATCCGGCCCCACGCGGAGAAGTCCATCCGCAGCTACCTCTTCTCACTACCTAGGGACATTGAAAGTCCTGGACCAGAAGCCATCGCGGAAGCAGAGCCTGGAACCCGACAAAGCCGATCACATAAGGGCGACCGTTTACCAGGTAAATGGAAAACACAATCAGCTGGGGAGCTGATGGTCTCCCCAGGCCTGCCCACCAGTTAATACTGCGACCACCTCAAAGGAGAGCTGGATGCTCACTGTCACTGGAGAAGCTTTTCTTAGAAGTGTGTGAGCAACCGTGAGGGTTTTTATGAATAATTTGCTGCCCCATTTTGCTTAAAATATTAAAAAAAATGTTTTTAAGGAAAGAGAAGATACTGTTATGATTTATAGAAATATAGCAAAGACCAGTTTGCTGTAAAATCTACATGCATTTTATACTATTCTCAAAGTTTGTGTTGCTCATGATAAAACATTTTAAATGTTTCCTTTCTTTTTTCTTTTTTTTTGATTTTCGAGACAGGGTTTCTCCGTAGCTTTTTTGGTTCCTGTCCTGGAACTCCCTTTGTAGACCAGGCTTGCCTCGAACTCACAGAGATCCGCCTGCCTCTGCCTCCCGAGTGCTGGGATTAAAGGCGTGTGCCACCACCGCCCGGCAAATGTTTCCTTTCTTGAGACAAAGATTTTCCTAATTTTTCCACAAATTAAGAATTTCCTATTTTTTTCACAATTTTAAGAAAGATCTTTTTTGTTTTGTTACACAGAATATAACCTCCTTTGGAAAATTTTACACTTGAATTTCAGTATAAAATGTTGATACATTTAGTCATATTAAATCATCGCAGTCTTACAATACAAGGGAGATAATGCAGTAAGATTTTCTTAAACAACAATATTCATATTTACGTTTACAGCGTCACTGGGAAAAGAATGCTGTTTTTGACAAAATGTATAAATTCCTTGGTTTCTTTTTTAAACTTTAAACAAGTATTTCAAAAGTGGGTATGAGTTCTAAGTCGTCTGGGCCCCTCGTAGCATCACGTGACCTTTTGTTTTTAATTTCACAGGAGTGGCTGGAAAAGAAAAATGTGTATTTGCACGAAATGCACAGGATAAAAAGAATCGAAAGTGAAAACTTACGGATCCAAAATGAGCAGGTATCGTAAAAGAAAGAATCCTACGTCAGTAAGAGCCTTTGGGTATTTAATGTCACCAAATGAATGGTTTCTAAGTGGTAAAATGTGTACATGAAAGAACCGAGTTCTGGCTTCATATGTTCAGTTTGGGTTCAATTTAACTTTTACATAAAAGCCCCATGTCCGTTTCAGTCTCCTGTGCACAGGGTAGACACAGCAGGGCCATTATCAGCAGTAGCGGTGTGACCACCAAATTCAGTCTCCGAAATTGACGTGATTAGAGTTTAGGCTAGAACATAGCATGCACTGGCCTTCAGTTTTCTTGTCCTGTCTTCCACGCCGACCCCTGCTTTGGCTCCTGACCCACATTCCCCTTTGCTGCCTGAGACTCTTGTCCAGCCTCTCCTATGATTTCACTGTGTCCCTGTCGCCTGCCTGAGAACCCACTTCATTGTACTGATCCACATAAGTAGGCCAGCAGGGAGACATCCCTGCAGTGAGCAGCACTGGGGCCAGGCGGGTCTCTGTGGGACGACCGCGAGGAGCTGTGCTCAGCACCTTCGTGCCTTTGCACTGCTGTGTCGGCCTGCGGGGACTTTTGCTTTCGAATCATGTCACCTCCATGATGCAATCTGCGTCTTCTATGGTTGAACCGTATTTGAGGTCACGAGGTTAGAGAGTGAGTGTGTGACTTAACTGCATACTGCCTCTCCCTGTTCTACAGTGGGATGCCCTTATTTGACATTTGGTCTATGTTCATGTTATAGGAATGTCATGCTTTTATATCAAAACAGGGTCCACACCAAACACCTGTACCCACTGTGTGCTTTAGGGAATTAATTTACTTTACAATCTTTTAACTTTCATGATTTTTTACTAAACATTTTTGAAAACATTTATTTTAGCATATTTTCAAAGTCAATCAATGCTTCTTTCTCATGAATACAAAATAGCTTTGACCCCTGATAAGTGCTTTGACATTCTAAAAAGGAATAACTTCCGTAGGTCAACTTTTCCAAGTAATTCTAAATAAATTACCTGTTTTACTACTTTGTATAACAACTGTTAGGAGACTGAAGACAAATACATATTTGTGTATATGTGTCTAGACCTGTACTCCTGTCTAGACACATATATGTATGCCATTGTTTTTTCAAAAACCAAAATAGAAAAGAGCTGCTAAGAGGGAGGAAGCATTAGCATCATTCGAGGCCTGGAAGGCTATGAAAGAAAAGGAAGCAAAGAAAATAGCGGCAAAGAAGAAGCTGGAGGAAAAAAACAAGAGGAAGACGGAAGAAGAAAACGCTGCGAGGAAAGATGAGGCCCTGCAGGTGAGTACCGCAGACCCCATCCGAGCCTGGTCGTTAGCGGTTCTGGTGCTTGAATGAAGGATTCCTTATACTTTTGTCGATCTCAGAAAAGTGGTGACGAGTAAGGAAAACACTGTGAACTCTTCCAGGCCTTTGAGAAATGGAAGGAGAAAAAGCTGGAGTACCTGAAAGAGAAGACCAGGAAGGAGAAAGAATATGAGCGAGCGAAGAAGCAGAAGGAAGAAGAGACAGTCGCTGAGAAGAGGAAAGACAACTTGACTGCTTTTGAGAAATGGTAATCCTGCTCAGTGCGCGCGCAGCTCGGTGGCTTCAAGGGAATACTCAAGGCTTCCCTAGGACTTACGCTTGCAGGGCTTCCCATGCCTTCCAATCTCATCGCTTCCGAAGCTGCACTAGGGCATCTCTAGCGTGTCTTCTCCTCTAACTTTCCAGTGTTTCATGTTCTCCTACACAGGAGTGAGAGAAAGGAGGCTCTTCTCAAGCAAAAGGAGAAGGAGAAAATCAACGAGAGAAGAAAGGAAGAGCTGAAGAGAGCGGAGAAGAAAGACAAAGACAAGCAAGCCATCAGTGAATACGAGAAGTGGCTGGTAGGTGTTGCCCGCGATGAACTTCCTTCTTCCCTGGCTCTTTATTCCTTTTCTGCTTCTCTTTTCCATCCTGTTTTCCTTGGAGACTACCTAGCCTTTCCTCCTGTGCAGCTCAGATTCCCCCATGGCCTCTCCTTTCTGGCCGCACTTCTGAGGTTGCCCAAAGCACATGAGCTTGCACCAGGTGTGATGTTCCAGGCCTGCATCCCCGCCATCCCTGCCTCAGGCACTTCCCACTGTGCCCTTTCTTCCTTCTGTGCTTCTTGCCTCTAACCTCCTAGAAGGCAGTCAGGTGCCCTGAGGGTCCAGAGTCTTTGAGGTGGAACCAGCCATTGCATGCAGTAGCACTGAGGCTAATGGGGAGGAACTTAGTTGATTTCTTATGTTCTTTTGATGTTGCTGATGAGGTAGGGAAAAGGGTCTAAGTCATTGTTCAGTGAAAGGGATCAGGGATCAGCATTGGAGTTAGAAGGTACAATATCCAGCTGCTCTTTACTACATGTGTGAGAATAATAAATATTTGATTTTAATATGTATATGTTAACAGGTTACTTTTTGGTGCTGTCAAGCAAAATACAGTCTTTTATTTTAACACAGATACAGATTTTGTTAATTTTGAATAAATAGTAGATAGAAATATTGTACTTTGTGCAAGTAGATGACAAACGCTTATGAGTAGTGCCCACGTCACACTTCTGCAGCTCTTCCAGCAGGTTACTGTCTGACGTCACCGGGCTCACCTCAGTCTGCTGCCTGCAGGCGTCACGCAGAGGATTTCCTGACTTCCATGCATGTCTCAGACGGAGCTGGAGCATGTTTTCATTGCAAATATGTGTTAGTGACGTATATTCTGCAAATGGTCTTCACAGGCGCACACACTTTTCTATTGGATTCTCTTTGCCTTAGTGATTTCTGAAAGCCCTCTTCAGTAGAAAATTCACCTATGATTTCTAGTAGAAGATGCAACTTTGCTTGTTTTTCTGTGTTTAGTAGTGCTTTAGGCCCTGCCAATTCCAGTTTATTTTGGATTTCTGTCTTTTCTTTTGGCCTCTGATGCTCACACTTAGTGAAGAGACCTTCCCCATGGTTTGAAGCTACTGGGTCTGCCTCCTTCTTTTACGGCTCCTGTATTTCAGTGTCTTAGCCTTTACTGTGCCCTCACGTTATTTTCTTACATGATGAGAATTTGATTCCAACTTAGCTTTCCCGGGATATGTGTTCCATGAACCAGTACCTTTCTTCCTGATGGATTAAGAGCTCATCTTCATGACACACCCCTGCATTTGGGTTCTCTCCTGTGTGTCCCTTATCATACACATTTTAGCTCTTCCTAGAGGGTATAAGACCAAGCTGAACTCCTTAAAAGTGGAATACCTGATGAAACCTTCAGGACTAAAGGAATAATCCCCTAAGGCCAGTAAAGACCACTGCAGAACTCTCCTGCAGGCCAAGGGGGGAAATGCAGCTCAAGGCTCTTGTGGGAGCAATCTTACAATGGTGATAGGGAAAGTGTCCCTTCCTGGAGTCAGCAGTCCTGGCTGTGAAAAGCAGTTATCATCATCTGCCTTTGTTCGCAGACTCCTGCAAGGCTTCCTGACAGCTCCATGCAGGGGGCAATAGAATTGGATGGTCAGTATTAGCTCATGGTAGGGCCCTGCCTTCAAAAATAAAAATAAGAAGTGCATTATTTGAATGAAGCAGTCAGTATTTCGTTATGATCTTTTAATCTCTTTTTTTTTTTTTTTTTGGTTTTTCGAGACAGGGTTTCTCTGTGGTTTTGGAGCCTGTCCTGGAACTAGCTCTTGTAGACCAGGCTGGTCTCGAACTCACAGAGATCCGCCTGCCTCTGCCTCCCAAGTGCTGGGATTAAAGGCGTGCGCCACCACCGCCCGGCTATCTTTTAATCTCTTACATAGTGCTTGATTCTTTTTAAAATGCTAGAACGCTTCACATATCAAAAAAGTCTTATCTTATTGCCAATATTACCGGGGCAATTGGATATCAAAGTTTGAATTTTCCAGTTTGTTTCCCCATTTTCCACCAGGCTTCTGAGTGCCTGTCTCAAAAACCAAGCAAGCAAGCAATGACATTACTACTATTAATAGTAACTTTGTGCATGTTCAAACAAATCAGCAATAGTCCCTAGCTACTTTTCCTTCAAAAGTAATTAAACAAGAAGTTGTATGCAAAGATCTTATAATGAATTATTTTCTTCCAGCAATCCAGTTCAATAACAAGGTCACAAAGTGTATATAAACTTAGAGTTTTTTGTTTTGTCTTTTGTTTTTTATTTTACAATTTTATTCCTTTAGGAGAAGAAAGAAAAGCAGGAAAGAACTGAACGGAAACAAAAGAAGCGCCATTCCTTCCTTGAAAGCGAGACCCACCCTCCGTGGAGCCCTCCGAGCAGAAATGTGTCCTCGAGAGTATTTTGACAACTCAGGTTCTTGATTTATCCGTTCACCACCTTTGCCCATGGATTTGGAACCATTCATCTCATTATTTGTGGTTAGAAGAGTCTGTTTTAATCGCTGCAGGAACTTCTGCGGAGCGCGAGAGAGGTGCTTTACAGTGTAGGCAGTGGAAGCAGTGTTCTCAAGTGTAGATAAACCGCCTCAGGCAAGAAGCGGTCAGATTGCTGAGACATCCAGATGCAGGAAGCTTTGTCAGGTCCTAGTCATTTCTGACATGGGTGGTGTGTGTCATTGAGTTCTGCGTCTTTTTAAAGCATGGTTAGTCCCAGCTTGCACCATCGTAGGAATGACTCAGTTCGTGGACGCGTGCTTCTCCATTGGAGTCTGGGAATTAACAGTCCCTGGGGAGGATGGGCAGATTATTCTAATTCCGCCCAGAACAGCATCTCTGCAGGACAGATTGAGGCCGCAGAGCTCTCGTCAAAGACCCTCGCCTTATGGGTTAATTTCGGTGTGCATCGCCTGTGTGGGCCTCACCTGACAATCATGGCCATTTCTGTAATGGGTTCACTTCTGAAATTTTCTTTCTAAATTCCATCTCAGTTTGCTTATTATTTGGTCAAAAGCCAGCAATTTGATGGTAGCTGTGTCTTATATAGTATTTATGAAAATTTCATAAGGTTTCAGGGTCATTATCAAAATTCTTTCCAGACTAAAGTTATAAAGATCAATGAAGGTAACTCTCACCTTCTCAACTAGCCTGGAGTGCTTCAACTTGATTTTAGAAGCAGCTGAATGAGAAAGTGACTTTGTAAAAATACTCAAGATTTATTTATTTATTTATTTGGCCTCTGCTTCTCCCTGTATCAAATGGTCCCATCTGTGACTGGCCATTTCCCGAAACACCAGCTGTTGCCAGCTGCTGTATGCAATAATGTGTTGCAGAGACAATCAATGGAAAGCATGGTTGCTGCTGTTCCCCGAGCTCTTACATCATCTCTGCTGCCTCCTGACAGATGGAATTTGTCAAATATGTAACAGCTATTCAGGGTAGGTGTTATTAGCTTTACTGCGCAGATAAAAATGCTGAGGCTAAGCAAATTTAAAATAACTTGTCATATAGCAAACATACGAGCAGTAGGACCCAACCCCACTGTCTTCCTTGACCTTTAGACCTGTGTGACCTCAGAGACAGTGGCTGGCTTCTGAGTCAATCAACCTTGCAAGCGCTTGTCACTCCCAAGGTGTTGATGGTGCAGTGCTGGTGAGATGTGGTCCTTTCCCGGTGCCTCCAGATGCTAATCCTCCTTACATCTAAAATGAGGTGAGGACTCATGGGATCTCGGAGGTTCATCAGACATAGTGTTAGCAATTCCAGCAGCTTGTGCAAGACCCCACTGTAGGATGTGCACAAAACAGGACATCACGAGAGGCTGTGTAGCATTGCCAGAGCAGAGCGGATTGTGACAGACACCCACAGATGACGCGAGAAGCCTTTGATACTGCCAGAAGTGGTCACTGAAAGATTCTCAGCAGGGTGCTATCGGTTTGGGATTCAGGACTTGAATTTGTGTGTTTTCCCACAACCAAGCCTCCCAGAATAGATTGATGCAGGCTTCTTGTATTGAAGTCAATAGGTGGAGATGAAAAAGGGTTTTGCACATTGTAAGGAATGAAAAGGAGATCAGACAGGTGTAGCTCTTCATGGTCACTTTGTACAGTGTTGCATTTGCTATTGCTGATAGCTTCTGAATCATGAGAAATGAATGATACAGGCAAGCTAAAGTGAAGTATTTGGAGCATAGGACTCAGTAAATAGCCTTTGTCATATTCATTTACCTTGGTCCCCACTTGATGGATGGGAGGCCAGTGTGGGGTGAGCAGGACAGTAGTTACTTAGCACACAGTTTTAGCATGCAGAAGAACTCAGCCTTCTGGTCTGTCTTTGATGGACCAGTCACAGTCAAGTGCTGCCAGGAACAGGGCCCTCGAAGAAGACACCTGAATACTGGTCTTTAAAGATGGTTTCTGAAGAGAATTACATGACAAGTGAAGATGTACCCAAGGCCCCAAATGTTGTTCCCTCACATGTGATTTAGGATGAGTCTATATAGAGAGTAAATAATAGGGTTTTTTTTCCAACTTACAACAACCTGTATTCAATCTCTATGGAATTTATCTAGTTAGATATAATCGCCCCTTCTCCTGTAGTAAAAATAAAGCAGAGATTTGGCCAGCGAGTGAACATCCAAGTCTGTAATGTGGCAGTCTGAGTTCCAGAGGGAAGACTTGAACCTGCTAAGATTATCTTAATGTATTTGTTTATTTAAGAAATAACACTTGCCCATATTTCCTTAAAAGGTACCAAATATAGATATAGATTAGTTTATAATAATGAAAAATAAAACTCTTACATAAAAGTAAGTTCCATAACAGCAAAAAGGTATCACACATATCAAACGGAATAATACGGTGTGGAATAATTTAGATGTGGAAGAGTTGATGTTTCCTTAAGGAAAACGGCTAAGAACAGCTCAGAGTAACGGTATTCCCGTAGCCTACTGTGTGTGCCACTCTTGAAGGTGCTGGTTCACTAGTTGTAGATCGGAAAGATAGCTCATGTTTTCACTGTTGCCAAAGTGGTACCTCATGGGAGCTTGACAGCCACAGTTGGATGCCCCTTGGAGTGATGTAGGTGTCAATCAACCTGGACCAGACTGTTTCTGTGTTGAATAATCTCATGTCCAGCATGTTTGCCAACCTCAGATGCCTAGTGCTCTCATTCAGGTTGACAGCAGGTCCTTTGCCTGTCATTCTACAGCTGTGCTGGCCTCCTAAGATGCTCACACCAACGTTGGCTAAGAGTGGTTATTGCTCCTGTGGCTGGTTGCTGCTCTCGCCAGCTGTTTGGATCTCACACTGCTCTGTAAAGTATGAGGAAAGAGTGGCACTTCTTAAATACAATAGGGAAAGGAAGTTTCATAAAGTAGGGAAAGTGCATGCTAGTCGAAGTCATTCTCAGAAATAAGATAGCACAGGAAACAAATTTGCCTAATTTAATCCCGATTCATGGTTCAATTGTACTGCACTAAAAGACATTTAAAAGCCTATGTGTCCTCTCGACACAAAGCAAATACCTTATTGATATTCCTCATTCCTACTTACGCTAACTGATAGAATAGTGAAATGCCACGTGGGTGATGAACTGGAGGCTTTCCCAAGGCCTTTTGTTGTAAAATGTCATGTGCTACTGCTAGTTTGAAGTGTTGTGTAACCAGAATATGTGGAATTCTTGGTGCTGAACTTAGGGTGTCTTTGAGATTATTTGGGGAGATATATTTAATGCCTGCTCCTTAGTAATACATTTTTGTTTCATAATTTATTACAGTTAGCCACTTGTGGTTTATTTTATTGTTATAATTTATTGGCTGCATGCCAAAGTTAATAAATGTGATGTGTGCTTATCTCTGAGCTAAAGATGTTGATATATCTTTTATTAGAAATGAATAGTGGACAAGAAGTGATTTGCAATGTAAGATCTGGATGAGAAACTGATTTTGCGGTACAGATAGCGGGTGTGACATAGTTGTCAGGTGATTAGAAGACTCAGATTCGTGAGGTCGCCATGTTTCCATCCCTCCGTGATAGCTGCGGTTCCCCCGCATCTCCCTTCGCCCGTCTTTATTTTCTAGGGAGTGCTCTACCATCGGTGGATGGAAGGGGATGAAGGGGAGAGCTCTTCCTTCTCTGGTCCCCTAGGCCTCTGTCTCGCCTCTCCCTGTCTTCTGTGTTATCTAAGTGTACATACATGTATGTATATGTTTATAATCTGTATTTGATCATTGAAATAAAAATGACACCAAGCCACCATTTGGTAACTGGATTTTTTATTAAACAATCCATTGAGAACTTATTCCCACAGTAACATACCTTTAATCATTTTTATGCTGTACCTACAATTTATTTCTCGGTAATTTGCCTTAAAGTGTCATAAGGGTGCAGCCAATATCTTCGTACTAAATATCCATAGCAATGATTATGAACTTCATCAAGTCTATATAGGTAAGTAGAAAGGGGCAAAGTATTAGAAAGTCAGAAGCCCCCTTGGCTATCTGCTAGAGGTGTTATCCAAAGGCCCTCCCTCCCTTACTGCAGTCCTCGCAAAGCCAAAGTCATCACAGCTCCCCTGGGTCATTTAAAACGAGGTCATTAGTGCTGCAATTTATTCTTCCACTTCTCCTTATTTATTTATTATGTCACCATGCTTTTTCCTTTCCACCATCAAGTCACACATGTCATTCCTTCAATACCTATGCATGTGTGTGTGCGTGCGTGTGTGCGTGCGTGTGTAACACATGGAGCCCAGGGCCTCTTCAAACTTGGGATGTTCTACAGCCGAGCCACGTTTCCAGTCTTCCATCTACTTCTCTTGTAACCTGTCTGAGTGCTTTCATTCCCACCATCTAGTTTTCTGAAAATGCAACTTTAGTTTCGTTTGGCTTTCTTTCCCACTCCACATGCACAATGACTAACTACTGTGTAAACAGCATCAGTAGGAAAGACCACAGGCCTGAGGAGGCAGAAAGGAGCACAGGAAGGATGGGTGATGGGAAGGGAGCTTGGCCACAGCCTGTAGTAACCTAGGTGAATTTCCATTTTTAACCATCACCCACCATATCCACTAAACAATCAGCTCTCAGCACTGACTCTGGAGGTTCCAAATGTGACCAGTCTGCAAAGCTCCCTGGTTCCAACGTTCTTTCCCAGAGATGCCCAATTGATGTGCAAAAGGTCCACACATGAGCAAGAGCACTCTGACAGACGCAGATTCCACGGGCTTGTGTCTGACAGACGCAGATTCCACGGGCTTGTCTGTCAGGGCAACCGGAGGACCATGGCAGAGTGCCTGTGGAGTCGGTCTCCTCTGGCCGTGGATGCCTCCTATGAGCTTCTGAGAGGATGTCATCTCAGGGACTTGGGCCGTTGATTTGTTGATAGGTCACTCTGTACCTACAAATTGCTACAAACTGAGGAACACATGGGAGTGATTGCCCTGCCTCAACCGTAGAGTCTGCCGTGACATGGAGTCCTCTTCGTAGGTCAGCGGCATTGGAGGTCATTTTGCGTGTCTGTGAACTCTAGGGGAGCTGAATTCTAAAGCACCCAAGAATTCCAGCTATGGGCGTTGTCCAGCTGGAACCAATGGAGGCAAGCGTTACCTGGAGACTAAGTGGAGTCTCCCAACGATGCAGCTCTCTGCCTTCAGGTGGCTGCCAAAACTATGTAATTTTTTTTTTGAGGGATGCCTAAAAATCGAGCTGCTGGGAGAGCGAAGGAGTCCTTTTAGACCACAAATTGACAGCCCACAAATAACTTCCTGATTATCTTTGCAAACTTTGACAAAAATTTCAATGACTTCCTTCGACCCCATTTACTTTGTCACAATAAATGTTAGCATTTCAATTGCTAATAAAAGAAAAATGGCTTGATTATTTTTTAAAAGATGTAATTCTAACAGTAAGGCTTTGATGACGCAAAATATGTTTTCAAAAATCTCCTTGGACTACTTCAAAACAAAATACTTCTGTTCAGCAAAGGAGACAGACAGCGGAAGGAAGACCCCACCTACACAATGCTAGAGAATATTCAAACTACTCTTCAGATAATGGGCTCTGATGCAAGCCTCAGTAGGCTCATTTCACTTCATTTTTACGTGTTTGAGTTTTTCGCCTGTAGAGTCTGCTGTGACGTGGAGTTCACAGTGGAGGTCATTTTGCAGGTCTGTGAACTCTAGGAGAGCAGAACTCTAAAACACCCAAGAATTCCAGCTATGGGCACTGTATGTGTGTCTGTGCACCACATACATGTCTGGTGCCCATGGAGGTCAGAAGAGGCCACCATCCGTTACTGGGGTTACAGATAGCGGTGAGCTGCCATGTGGATACTGGGAATAGAATCCAGGACTTCTAGGAGAGCAGTCACTGTTCTTAACTGCTGAGCCATCTCTCCAGGCCCCATGAGTAGCCATATTGAAAGTGGGCAATAGACCTGAGTTGACTTTCCTAAAAGTTAAATGGCCAAAAGGAGCAAGAAAATGGGCAGTCTCGCCAATCATCAGAGCAAGGCAAATCCAGACCACACAGCAAATCCTTGCTTGTGCCGCGAAGAATGGCTGCTGTGTAGATTAGAGAGAGCAAGTGTGGACAAGGATGTGGCCAAAATAGCTCCCTCGCTGCTAATGTGAGGGCAAATCAACATGGACATAGTACAGAGAGTCCTCAAACAGCTAGACAGAATTGACAAAACAGCCAGAAGGCCGACTTCTGACCTGCACCTTGCCTAGGAGACGCCTGCACACCTATGTTCGCAGCAGCACACTTAACATTGGCCTAGATGTGCGACCAACATTAGTGTCTAGCAGCTGATGAATGGTTAAAGAAATATTCAGTCATAAACCCATATTTATTGATGTATACAACATCCTGCCTCCACGTATGCCTGTACACCAGAAGAGGGCACCAGATCTCATTATAGATGGCTGGAATCCACCATATGATTGCTGGAAATTGAACTCAGGACCCTCTGGAAGCACAGCCAGTGTTCCTAACCTCTGAGCCATCGCTAAACCCGTATACTTGTAGCAACAAGGATGGAAATGATCACTATGTTAAGTGAAACAAGTCAGGCACAGGAAGTTAAGCACCACGTACATGGTCCTGTGGTCTTGCTCAATGTGGCATCTACAAAATGTGGCTCTGAAAATGAAGGTTGTGAGAGAGAATGAGAAGAGGTGGGGACTGAGTAGCAGCTGGACCACAGGAAGGAGCCCTGACGACACCCCCCCCCCCCCAGTGCACAGTAAGACGACCACAGCTTTGCCTCACACCGTGCCCCGGTATCTGTGCTCTGTGTGCTGGCACTCAGTTCGCGAGTTTTGGGCAAGGGGGCTGGATGTTAAAATACACAGACACACACGGACAGAGAAACAGCAACACGGGTCATGCTTGAATTCCCCAAGAATGCCCCTTTATTGTGTTCAGGGGCAGATTATATAGAGATAGCCACGCCCCAGCCAAACCCACCAGAAACCACTCTCCTGCCATCAGGAACTCCTGAAGGTCTCGTGCTCAGAGCAGCTGTAGGCACTCAGATCAGGGGAAAACAAGTTGTTTACAAGAAATTCAGGATCTGGGGTCTCACTGCTCCCAACACAGCTCTGAAGGTCTGTGCCTTTCTGAAGCTGGCAGAGAGGATTTCGAATGTTTTACCATAGAGGAAGGATAAGTGCTTGAGGAGATTTGTGCACCGCAGCGTGCATCGTATGGTGGCCCTGTAATGTGTAGAGCTTTTGTGTTCTTACAGGTTTAAATTAAAAATATCTTAGCTTGTTAAACATACAAGACTATGATGAGTATAGTTAAAAACAGCATCCTAAACCAGTGAGAAAATAAGATTTGAAGACTGGCCTGGCAGTGGTAGTACACGCCTTTAATTCTAGCACTCGGGTCAGGGGGCAGAGATAGGCAGATCTCTGCAAGTTCAATGCCAGCCTGGTCTACAGAGTGAGTTCCAGGACATGTTCCAAAGCTGCAGACAGATCCTGTCCTGAGAAACAAACAAGCAAAGATTTTAAGTCTGAAAAAGTAAATTTTCTTCTATAAGCTTTTCTAGTACTTTCCATATTCATGCTTGCTATCGGACACAGAAAATGGACTACATGATATTAGAACACTTTTTTTTTTTTGGATTTTTCGAGACAGGGTTTCTCCGTAGCTTTTGGTTCCTGTCCTGGAACTAGCTCTTGTAGACCAGGCTGGCCTCGAACTCACAGAGATCCACCTGCCTCTGCCTCCCGAGTGCTGGGATTAAAGGTGTGTGCCACCACCACCCAGCATAGAACACTTTTATCTCTTATCCAGACACAAGCTGTCTTGGGCATCTAGGGTGGGTTTATTGTTTTTAAGATGGACAAATTTGTAAATAGTAATATTTAGCAATAATAAAAAAATTGTGCCTTTATACTCTTATAGGAGGTACATATATATCCCATGAATGAAAAATTCAACTAATTTAGAGAAAAATTATCTCTGCTATTTGGACAATAATATTTATATTCTCTCCTTTGATCAAGTACTATCTGATGAAGGAATTGTCTTAAAGAATACGGTGAAAATGTGACGTGTATCACCTAGATAGGACGGTTGTCATGTGCTTCCTGCTCAATCTTACTTATTTCTGCCCTGGCTAAAAATTATATTGATCAACCATGAAGGTTGGCAGTAATGAACATATTGGAGAAATAATCACAAATGAAAATAGGTAGACTTTTGATACGCTTAATCGTCTAGATTTAGAAAAGAGTTTATTTGGGAATTCCTTTAAATAATTCTAAGTATGCACATTAATATATAATAACTGAAATGCATTACTCATGTAAGCTTAGACATGATTTTTCTCATGGTATATTGAAAAAATACAGAGAAAATAAGCAGAGCCATGCATTCTGAGATATATATATATTATATATATATAATATATATATTATATATATAATCATTAGAGCTATTGGCATTTCCCGAGTGTCTCAGCTTAAATGACCCTCACATTAAGAAAAAAAAAGGAGATATAAAATGTCATCCTTCAAATAAATGATAGTTATTATCATCCTTGAGCCATGACAGCAAGTAAAATCTGTCATAAATATCAGATATGAAACAGCTTCTAAATGTTTCTGACTGGGCCCAAGTATATGTTTTATTCATGAGTCATTCTTCAGACTTGCTTAATAGGGAGCTTCTAGCAAAACAAAGCAGCAGAGAGTCGATAGATTGATTTCTCATTGTGACCACACACTCAAACTGGATGAGAAGACTACTGCTAAATTCATTAAAAGTAAAAGTAAATTAAATTGAAAAATGAAAATTGGATTGAATAAGGTAGTAAGTGGAAGTCTTTGACATTTTTGACCTTAGGATTTGATGTCGCCAGTGTTCTGCCTCAGCGTTTAGAGAATATTTATGCAGAGGTCTTGTTTTTAAGTTTCTCATTGCTCAGAATCTGGTAATAGATAGTAGAAAGCTTGGTTCCAAAGTGTCCAGTGCCTCCTCATGAATGCGGATATCGTAACCTTATTATGATACATCCGGTTCAGGCAGCTAGTCATTTCTGTTGACTGTCAGAATCGTGTGAAATCACCTTCATTGTCTTTCTGAGTTCCTCTATCTTCTGCATATATAAATACATAGATGTGCATAAATTAGATCTACACAGTTCCTTGTTATCCTTATATGTTGTAGACATGGCCAATGACCTAGCCACTATCTCTGCCTCAACTTTTGCTTGGTAAAGGAGTTATGGTTATGGGTAGGCTGCAAGGTACCCAGTGTAAACACTGACTTTGTACCTTTTCCATCATAGCTCTCATGGTGACAGATGATATGTTTCTATCAGTATAAGCAGCATTCTGTGCTCATGAGTTTAGATGAGGATTGACATTCCTGATAAAAAGGAAACAGGTAGAATATACTTTGTTACTTTTTCCCTGAACACAGAATAATGGCTGGAATGATAGCAGCATTATTATCATCACAAGGATAGCAAAAGAATTATGTTTATATATCTTATCTCCCACAATAAGATAGTGCTTGTTACTTCTGATTCTATGTTCCAAAAAAAAAAAAAAAAAACAAGCAACTAGTTCTTCAATCTGCTGACAATAAGAATTCAATGATTTGTAATGCCTCATAACTCATTCTCTTAATGTGTACAGCTGCTGTGGAATATTTGTTTAACTAGGCAAAGATGTGTTACATTTGTTTATGTTGAATTTGTCTATCTATGTAAAGATGTACTACTGTTTCTCCTTGCCTGCCTAAGGAACCTGATTAGTCTAATAGAAACTGAATAGTCAATAGCTAGACAGAGGAGGGATAGGTGGGGCTGGTGGGCAGAGAAAAAAGGTGATCCAGCCAGCCAGCCAGCCAGGGACAGGCCATGTGGCCAGGGAGCAGACAGAGGCCAGCCAACCAGACATGGAGGAACCAGGAAAGCAGGACATACAGAACGAAAGAAAGACTTCCACTTACTAGTGTATTCAATCAAATTTCCATATTTCAATTTAATCTACTTTCACTTTTAATGAATTCAGTAGTAGTCTCATCTAGTTTGAGCGTGTAAGACACTCTAAGCACCTCCACTGAGGCTTCTGGGGAACACGAGCTTCATTTCTGGTGAGGAAATGCCTTAGAACTGAACTGCTGAGTCACGGGCACGTGTATGCTATTTACAGAAATGATTATCAAAGCTTCCAGAGAGATTACATCCCCTTTCAGCCATTTTTCTTGTTATCAGCCTCTGAATGATGTTAGTTAGGAATCTTATTCTAGAAATGGAGAAGCATGATTAGTAGAACTCAGAGAGAGAAATTGGGGTTCAGTCTGAAGATCCAAAAAGCAAAACAGCCAGACACTGGCTCTTACCTCAATCTCAGTCTGAAAATGGCAATCCTGCCTCCAGGAATCTCAGGAAGAGACTGAGAACTGTCTCCTCCCGTTTGATAATCCTCTCTAGTTCTGGGATTAAAGGTGCATACCACTACCAGTTGGTTTCTATGGCAAACTAGTATGACTACTGGGATTAAAGATGTGTGTTATTGCCGCCTGGTCTGTAAGGCTGGCCAATGCAGCTGTTTTACTTTTTTGATCCTCAGGCAAGTTTTATTTATTAAAATACAAGTGAAATGCCACTACAAAAGGGAGTTAATGTTTAGAGTTTTTAATGTATGTATTCATAATGTTTTCTTCAGAGGAAATATGAAAGAGTTTGGGTTCTGTTGTAAATAATTGTACTTAGATCAATTAGCTAACTCAGTGACTATTAACTGTTATCTCATTAGTCCCATTGCCTGCATCTGTCATGAGCAGAAATTGACAAGCCATCAATAGTTTTGTCTACACATTCATGAAGTGATCAAGAATAATGCAGAAAACTAGGCAGCATTATCATATGCTATGACTTTTGCCTCTTTTCCTACTCTCAAATAACTTAAAATTGACTTTGTGGCACAACCGTGGACAACTGAAATTCCCATGTGTAGGGCCGTTTAATCATTAGCCCAATGCCATAATACGATTGTTCAAAAGAATGATACTTGGTTTCACAGCGAAATATGGAGTGCTATGGTTACAGGTGCAGCAGTTGTTAATTGTGTTCTCTTTAGTAAGCGGTCAAATCCAAACAGCAAAAGCAAGGGCAGTTAGGGATTCGCTTTAGAGCCAGAATTTCCAACATATCACAGCTTTCCTGGTCAGTAAATAGCCTGGGAGTAGAGGGAGAATTACCTGAGGGCTTTTCACAGTTCCCTTCAGAGTATAACTATATACAGATGTGTGCACTGTCTCAAACTGTGCACATTCATTTACAAATTCTCTTCCTTTATGATGGTTACAACATGCCATGAGTACGAATACTACCAAAATGAGCAGTGTGTTTTGTTTAAATAAGGTCATCTTGGAAATAATTTAAAGATAGACTCATGTTTTAAACAAAATCAATGAGAGTGGAGAATATCAGTGTTAAGGTTAAAAATAGAGAAAAGTTAGATATAAATAATGAAACTGAATTTTTATCTACTTAATCACTCAGAAAGAGTCTGAGTGAGGTAAAAGCCACAGATTCAAGTAGTTCCTTAAAATAAGCAATGTTTTTTACATCAGTTTGGAGAGGGATCATCTTTTGTCAAGAACAATCTCATTCAAATATGCCTGTTTTTCTCCATTGTTAAATGAACTGCTTCTACACGAGTGACCTATGCCACTCATATGTTCAGAATTTATTATTTTTTCTAGGACTTTTTAAATCATAAGATGGTGTTGGATTTTTGTCAAAGGTTTTTTTTTTTTATTCTCCAATTGAGATTTTCATGTGATTTTTGACCTCGAGTCCATTTATGGGACAAGTGCTTGCTGTTCATTGAGCTAGGTACATCAAGCCATCGCTGCATCCCTGTATGAAGCCAGCTTGACCATGGAGAACGATCTTTTGAGTGTTCTCGAACACGGTTTATGAGCATTTATCTGTGCCTATGTTCATCAAGGTTTTAGGTATCAGAATCATACTGACTTCATAAAGACTTTGGAAGAGTGCCTTCCTTTTATATCTTACAAAAATAATTTGAGTAGTATTGGTTTTGGTTCTTTGAAGGTTCGGTGGAGTTCTGTGATGAATCCTTCTGGTCCTGACCATTTTATGTTTGAGAGATTTTTAAATCACCGCTTTTACCTCAGTGGTTGTTATAGATTTCAGGGTAATTTTATCATTCATTATCTGAAGACTAAGATTATCATCCCTATCTCGTACATCATTTCTATTTCCCATGAACCTTCTATTAGACCTATGCTATCATTAGAAAAAAACAAAAAAAAAAAAGATCTCCATACGTAATATTGTTTTAGCATGAGTCCTATAGCTATGAATACTGGGTGATTCTTTTGCATTTATTTATCCAATCATTATTGAGTTTACTTGGGTTTATTTGGTATATCCTATAACTTTTAATACAAAGTAGTTGATAACTATACATTCTTCTTCTATGTTTAAGAAATCATAGTGCTATGGAATTTGTACTTGAATGAAAATTATGCTATGCATAAAATTTTGGGGGTTTTCCATCCATTCTTGGCATGCTCAAGGCTTGGTATCCTCTTCCTCTGAATGTGTCCATGAAAGGGAGTGTGAGCCTAATACGCTTTTCATCCCACACAGATAATTGTTATGAAACGAGTGTTGAATCCTTAACCTGCCAATAATGTTACTTAAATATTAACCCTTTGAAATGTGATTAATTTTAGAAGAAGTCATGAGAGTTGGGCCACAGAATCGGATTAATGATTTCAGATCCCAGAGGTGACTTCCCTTTGCCTTATGAGGACACAGTAAGATACTGTCTTTCTGCAATCAGGAAAGAAAGTCCTCCCTAGATTCTAAACATGCTCGAATCATGATCATACTTAGACATTAGTCTCTAGAACTATCTAAAAGTTCTATGGCAATTATAAGTAATAAGTAAGCTTGTGTTTAGTTGTTTTAAGATAATCAAGTTCATGTTTATTTGTTTATAGTTTTGTTTTCCAAAGCAGCAAAAAGATCTTTCTCCTGGTGTACGAATCCAATAATACACACAGCTTTGTCTCCATTCTATTGCTTCGTTTGTCTGAGCCAGATAACATTGTTAGAATTTATAGGTGTAATTCACATAGTATGGAAAGTTTTCTTAACTTATATATTAGAATATTTTTGTCTTCCATTTGCTAACTTGTTCATTGGAGATGTATAGATTTCCTTGTCTATCATCCATATATGCAATATTCTCTGTAATGTTTTATATTCTTTCCTATTACGTATTATCCTCTCGCTTTTCCCATGGTTGTTCTCCGGCTCATTTGCAGAAGTGGGCAGTATCTGTTCTATTCTCGTATTGACGCCTGTTGTCACGTTCTTGTATGGGGTTGTCTCACTGTATCTCTGGTTCCATAGTTCTGTGTTCTTTCATGTTGTTTCTGTATGTCACCTCACATGTTTAGACTTTTGTTTCATGTGGCTTATGTTCAATATTTAATAGGTTGCCAATCCAGTGGAGATTTTAAAAAAATTATTTCAACCCCTTTTACTCCTTTTCCCACTACTATCATAGTAGTGACATTTATAAATGATGGTCATTGGTTTGATTTGTTATTTCCATTTTGGATGATCTAAGTCAATTCCAACTCACTTATTTTAAAAAAAATTTATACTTAGCAAAATAACCAAAACAATACAAAAAACTGGAAGAGCTTTAGTCCAATTTCTTGAGCAGCTTTTCTTCTGTAAAGTAGTGCATATGCACATGAATTCTTATGGCGCATTGTCTCCCCACCCACAGAGACAGGCATCTGTGAACTGCTCACAGCACGGAATCTCAGCACGTCCCCTCCCACCTCCAAAGTGCTTCCACCAGCTGACATTGTCACATTCTCTCTCCAAAGGCAACTGTGCTATTACTCTTGGGAGCCACGTAGCCTTGAGGGACGCAGTCTCACTGTTAGCACATGCACCTTGTTCTAGTTAGTTCTGTTATTGCTAAGGACTCTAACCTCAAAGGACACTGCTCCTGGGGAAGTGATGGCATCTCAGCAGCATCTGTAGACTCTGGAGGAGAAAGTACCAGATGGTGTGGAGAGTGGTCTGTCTGCTCACACCAATGTGATTGGGGGAGCTTTTCCTCGTGCATTATAGTTTGAGCACAGATAACTCCTCAGGTCATCAAATAATTTTGTTTTGTTTTAATTTTTTGCTATTTTTTTCTTTTAAGATTTTTTAATACAATATTTTCTCATTTTACATGGCTATCCCCATTCCCACTTCCTCCCCTCTTTCCAGCCCACCTCCCCTTCACCCTACACCCCAATCCACTCCTCAGAAATGGTAGGCTTCCCATGGGGAGTCAACAAAGTCTGACACTTTAATTAGAGGCAAAACCAAGGCCCTCCCCCCATATCTAGGCTGAGCAAGGTATCTCTCCAGAGAGAATGTGCTCCTAGACACCAGTTCAAGCACCAGGGATAAATCCTCGTCCCACTGCCAGTGGGCCCACAGACCGCCCAAGACTCACAACTGTCCCCCACATTCAGTGGGCCTAGTTTGGACCTATGCATGTTACCCCGTTATCAGTCCAGAGTCAGTGAGCTCTCACTGTCTCAGTTCAGCTGTTTCTGTGGGTATCACCATCATGGTCTTGACCCCTTTGCTTATATTATTGCTCCTCCCTCTCTTGGACTGGTCTCCGGTAGTTCAGCCCAGTGCTTCACTGTGGATATCTGCATCTGCTTCCATCAGTTGCTGGTTGAAGGTTCTCAAAAAACCCAGAATAGGCAGGACAACCTCTACAATAAAGGAACTTCTGGAGGCAAAGCCATCGCTTACATCAAACTCATAGAGCTTCAGTAATGAAGAGAGCTTGGTATTGGAATAAAAGCAGACAGGTGAACCAATGGAAATGAATTGAATTCCATTGATCCACATACTTGATATTGATCCACATACCTGCGAACACCTGATTTTTGACAAGAATTATACAATGGAAAATTTATACAATGGAAAAGAGAAAGCATCTTCAACAAATGGTGCTGGCATAACTGGGTGTCAACATGTAAAAGAATGCAAATAATCTTTGAAGTTTCCAGAAAGAAAATGGGGCCCCACAACAATGATTCCACCTGGTTGATATGATGTCATTATGCTAATAGCACCTCTTTAAGACTGGTTTGTGTTACAAACAGCTCAAGGTGATTCCAGTTGACTAGCTGACTGCTTGTTGAGGCCTCTCCTCACTCGTTGCTTTCATTCCCATGAAACTGAGAAAATCATGATCAGCAACCAGTCCTCATCATTTCTAAATGTCAGCTTCAATACCTAGCAACACATTGTAACCAGAACACCCAGTGACCACAGCTGGCAGGCTTCCAGAAGAATTCCCTACCAGGAAAAACACAGTCACCATACCCTTCTAAGAGCCAGAGAGGGCAACAGAAACCAAGGGGAAAGAAAAAAAACCACACACACAAAACAATGACAAGACCAAACAACAGCACCCAGAATTACAGTCTCCTCAAGCCCAGATGCCAAGACGCCAGCATAAAAACAATTAATAAAGCCGGGCGGTGGTGGCACATGCCTTTAATCCCAGCACTCGGGAGACAGAGGCAGGTGGATCTCTGTGAGTTCGAGGCCAGCCTGGTCTATAAGAGCTAGTTCCAGGACAGGAACAAAAAGCTACAGAGAAACCCTGTCTCGAAAATAAAAAAAAAAATTGATAATAGTCAGGACAATATGTCTCCACTAAAGTTTAGCAGCCCCACTACAGCAGGCCCTGAGAATTGCGAGAAAGCTGAAACACAAGACAAAGATGTCAAAACAGCCTTTATGAATAAAGTAGAGGTCCTTAAAGAGGAAGTGAATGAATCCCGTAAAGAAATCTATGAAAACCCAAGCAAAAAGAAGAAAATGAATAAAACATTTCAAGACCTGAAAGAATCAATAAAGAGTCAATATAGAATCAATACAGCCAAAACTGAGTGAAACCTAGAAAGGAAAAATTTAGGTACTTGAACAAGAGCATCAGAGACTAGCCTCACCAACAGAATACAAGAGATGGAAGACAGAATCTCAGGTATTGAAGACACTAGAGAAGAAATAAAAATATCAGTGAGAGAAATTGTTAAATCTAAAAAATCCTGACAAAACATTTGGAAAATGTAGGACACTAAGAAAAAATATTCTAAGAATAATAAGAATAGAGGAATGAGAAGAAATCCAGGTCAAAGGCACAAAATATTTTCAACAAAATCATAGACAAAACTTCTCCTAATCTAAAGTAGGAGGTACCTATCCAGATATAAGAAGCATGCCTAGCACTTAATAGACTGGACCAGAAAAGAAAGTCCTCTCAATATAGAATAATCAAAACACTAAACATGCAAAAACAGAAAGAATATTAAAATCTGCAAGGGAAATAAAGCAAATAACATATCAGAGCAAACCAACTAAAATAACACCTTACACATCAATGAGAATTCTAAAAGTCAGAATGGTCTGGACAGGTATTCTACAAAATCTAAGTGACCACAGATGCCAGCTCAGACTAGTGGGTCAAACAAAACTGTCAATCACTATAGATGGAGAAAGAAAGACATTCCAGGTCAAACCAAATTTAAGCAGTATCAATATACAAATCCAGTTTTAAACATGAGACTTGAAAGAAAAGTCTAACCTGAAGAGATTAGCTTTACCCAATAACACAAGGAGTCAGATCAGTAAGTCAAAAGAGAGGAAACACCCACACATACACAACAGGAAAATAACAGGAACCAACAAATGCTAATTTATATCTCTCAACTTTAGTATCTCAATTCTTTAATATAATTGACAGAATGGATGAGAAAACAGGATCCATCCGTCTGCAGCATACAGGAAACACATTAACATCAAGGATAGACATCACAGAAAGGATGGAAAATATTTACAAGCAAATGAACCTAAAATCAAGCTGGTCTAGACATTTTAATATCTGACTTAATAGACCTCAAACCAAAACTAATCAAGAGAAAAGGATACCATGCTCATCAGAGGAAAAATCCACCAATTCTTAACAAGTATGCTCCAAGGCAATGGCACCCAAGTTCATAAAGGAAACACTACTACAGCTTAAATTACATATTGACCCTCACATACTGATAGCTGAAGACTTCAATACCCTACTCTCATCAATAGACAGGTCACCCAGACAAAAACTGAACAGAGAAATGCTGGAGGGACCAGATTCTATAAACCAAACAGACCTAAAGATATTTTCAGAATATTTCACTCAACCACAAAAGAATATACCCTCTTCTCAGCACCTCATGAACTTTTCTCCATAACCAACCACATACTTATTCACAATTGAAGTCTCAACAGTTATAGAAAATGGAAATAACACCTGCATCCTACCAACAGCAGAAAGCCTACAAACTCACAGAAAATGATTAACCCACTGCTGGGTGAAATACAAGTCAAGAGAGAGATTAGGGCACCAGTGAGTCACAAAACCTTCTACCTACAATCTGTCCTGCCTGCAAGATGTGCTTGGGTAAAGGTGGCACAGAACTTGTGGGAGTGGCCAACTGATGACTGGTTCAACTTGAGACCCATGCCATGAGAGGGAAGCCACCTCTGACATTGCCTGGAGAGCCAGGAACCAGAGGCGGGGCATCTAGAGATCCAGACTAGAACCAAACGCAATTGGCAAAATGAAAAACAGAAAAGTCAATGAAATGATTCTTAATGATATTCTGTTATGCTCATATTCATAGTCTAGAGTCTAGCATAATTGTCATCATTAGAGGCTCCATTAGCAGCTGATAGAAGCATATGTAGAGACCCACAGCCAAACATAAGCAGAGCTTGGGGACTCTCATGGAAGAGGGAAATGAAGGTTCCAGAGGGTTCGAGAACATCTCAAAAACTCTGCCCACAAAATCAACTAATTGGGGCCCACAGAGGCTCAAGAACTGGAATAAGAATCAGGGAGCCTGTAGGTGTCTGAACTTGGCACTCTACATATATGTTATGATTGTGCAGGTTGGTGTTCTTGTGGGACTCCTTACAGTGGAAGCAGGGGCTGTTTCTGACTCTTCTGGTTTGGGAGACCATCTTCCTCCTACTGGTGCCTCATATTGCCTTGATATGAGGGTTTGTGCCTACTCTTGTAACTTGTTATGTCATGTTTGGTTGATATCCCTGAGAGGTCTGTTCTTTTCTGAAGGGAAACAGAAGTGCAGTGGATCGGGAAAGAGGGAAAGTGAGGAGCAAGGGACTGGAAGGAGGGAAGAAAGGGGCATGGTGGTTGGGTATAATATATGAGAAAAGAATAAAAAAGTAACTAATTAAAAAGAAATTAAAGACATTCTAGAACTGAATGAAAACAAATACACGGCATACCCAAATGTTTGGGACACCATAATGTCAGTTAAGGCCAGTTAATATTGCTGGATGCCTACTAAAACAAGAACAAGAAAAACAACAGACTGGAGAGATCTCATATTAGTAACAGCACACTTGAAAGCTCTATAACAAAATGAAGAAATCATACCCAAAAGGAATAGATGGCAAGAAATAATCCCAGGCCTGAAATCAAACTTTAACCAATGGAAGGAAATCTAGGAAGAAACTTGATGTGAGTCGGGCTGATCTTTATACTCTCAACAAAATCCCTGAGAACTTTAGAACCAGGGGACTTCAACTGTAGCTGGACCATGGATTTCCTCTCCACCAGTGGGATGGAGAGCCCTAATTTATATGTCCGTTATCTTTAATGAGAAATTGGACATAAAGGCTTAAGTTTTTAATTTCAGTCATGATTTTTGACCCTTCTGGAATTGTCAGACCTGAAACCATGTAAGGAAACTCTCCTTAAACACACCACTTCTTAGCAACATTTATAAAATTGGTTTTGACATTAAAACTTGCTCTAACAGGCAAAAGATTACTCTAAACAATGAACAAAAGCTTGGAGCTATCATCACTATTGGGTGGAGCAAGGAACAATGAGATTATATTAATGAAGGGACCTCTCCTGATAGCCATGCATTTGCATGGCGCCGGTTACTGCACAGCAGGGATGGTAAGGCAGACACATCAGGGTAAATGAATTAGCTGCAAGTAAGGGGAAGCACGCCCTTTCTCATTGGATCTGGACTGAGTCATAGAAAAACAGTCCTCTCCGTTTTCAGCTGCACTGTGCTGGGATTTGGAAAGTTGGGCATTCAGACTGGAGAAGTGGAGCTCCCCACCACTCTCAAAAACCTGATATTCCAATCCTGTCATTCAGAATAGGAAAGGGGCTCCTCACATAGCAGCTGTCCCTGAGAGTGACATCCCAGTCCTACCCTTGGAGCATAGCCACAGAATCTCTGCATGAGGTAAAATCAAATTAAGTTGCTATCCATCCACTTAGCTGAATACAGAGAGCTTTTTAATCTATGAGCATTAACATCTGGTTAGGTTTCCCCAGATTACTCTGACTAAAGAAATCATTGAGGAATTACATGTCCCTTGTTAAGGCTCAGAAGTAGATACATCATTTCACCATCTAATGAAGTTCTCTTTGAATTTTAGGCATAGTTACCTTGACATATTAAGGAGGTTCTCTGAGTAGAACTCAGGATATGATACAGGACTCTGAATGCCTGACTCTTATCTCTGAGTGATCTTTATGGCATTCTGAACTTCCACAATGATTGCACTGTTTTGTCTTTTATGGTCCTGTTTCCCTTGGAGACTGCATGATTCTATTATACCAACCATGATTTATGAATGAACCCATCGTCCATTCTTTCAAACACACGGCTTTGCTAGGTGGCAATATCTCTGTAAGAATACCATAAAGACATCACATCTCTCTCCTGACCTTAAGTAAGGTTAAGCTCATGGTGACAAAACTGGCTCACAGCCTCTATAGCTCCATAGGCTCACAGAAACAGCGTGATAGAAGAGACCCAGAAATATAGCAGCTGCAGTCCAACCTCATATGCATGCCGTGTGTCTACACCAACACAGGTGCACCCTGGGTCCACAGCCACACAAGGGCTCAGGTCTTCATGTTGCAAACAAATCACTTTTCTTTGGAAGGTATAATCTGAATTTTTTCAAATTTCCATCATAAATTCTACTTTGAGAAGACAATATGTGACTTAGTTCACTGTCGCTTCCTAAGCTAGGACCTAGAGTTAGGCTATGGTACACTTGAGAACATGTTCAGTAGCCATCCTAGTTAAGGTTTCTATTGCTGTGAAGAGACGCCATGACCATGGTAACTCTAATAAAGGAAAACATTTAACTTGGGTGATCTGCTTGCAGTTCAGCGGTTTAGCTCTTTAATGTCAGAAAGCATGGTGGCGTCCGGGCAGACATAGTGCTGGAGGAGGAGCTAAGAGTTCTACATTTTGATTTGCAGGCAGCAGGAAAAGACAGTGAACCACACTGGGTCTAGAGTGAGCATCTGAAACCTCAAAGCCGACCTCCAGTGACACACTTCCTCCCACAAGCAACACCTTCTCCAACATGGCCAAACCTACTGATAGTACCAAACCCTATGGGTCTATGGAGGACATGTTTATTGAAAACGCCACAATAACACCTACATAAATTTCTTGTGAACATAAGCATTTTGAATCTCGGATTTGTTTCAGATTTTGTTATATTTGCACAACATAGTAAGATGTCTTAAGATGTGATCCAAATGTAAACACAGCATAAACTTTATATTACACATTGTATGTAGAATCCAGAGGTAATTTTTATACAACATTTTAAATAAAATTGTGCATGGAGCATTACTTCATAGAGCTTATAGCTTGAAAAATTGTGTGGATCCTTTGAAAGGTCTCTGTTTTGAAGCACTCTAGATTGTGAATTTCAATAAACACTAGGGATGCTGAAACCATCGTGTACACGAAGGAGAATATGAGTGAATATGGAAGTGATGTGAAGGAGAATTCCCTGCTGCATTTTAATTACCATTTTTAATCAAATAGAGAAACTTCAAGGAAACAAGCAAAAACCATCAATATTCTTCAGTAGAACAGAGTAATAGTCCTCAAGTTTCAGTCTGATATCTGAATTTGCCTATGCTTTCTGTGATTAAAAAAAAAGACAGACATAGAACTTAGATTCAACCCCCCATTCACAGGAAAACAACTTGGTTTATGTTAAGACACATCAATGGAAATACAAAGAA
Organism: Neodon shergylaensis; assembly: GCA_025134845.1. Classification (NCBI taxonomy): domain Eukaryota; kingdom Metazoa; phylum Chordata; class Mammalia; order Rodentia; family Cricetidae; genus Neodon; species Neodon shergylaensis. The sequence goes on along the minus strand of JABTXL010008166.1, from coordinate 3,421,371 downwards.
AGGAGGCTTTGACAGTTCAGTGACTTACGTTCTCATCTCCGCTCTCCTGCTTAATACTTAGGCAGCCCGATAAAGAATTTCTAAGGCTCAGTTTTTTTTTCTGTAAAGCACAGGTGCTTTGAAATGCTTCTGTGAGGCTGTAAAGACAACAGTGTAGCATAATCAGCAGAATGAGGTTTCCTGCCAGAGTTGTTTGTAATCAGTTCCCTCAATGATTGTGCAGGAAGAATGCTGCTGTCCGTGGTGCTGAAAAATGTTTTGCACCTACACAAATACTCAGTGGGGGGAATGGTACATGAACTCATGAACTAATAATAATAACAATAATAACAATAATAATAATTTAGATTTGAAAAGGACACAGATAAGAAGTCTAGAGTGTTCTCTCTCTCTCTCTCTGAGAGGCCCACCATCTAGCTATCTAGCTCTCAAATTAACACACATGGAGACCTATTCTGTCTTATGTATGCATGCCTGGCCTTAGCTTGGCTAGTTTATAGCCACCTTTTCTTAATGTATCCTGTCCACCTTTTGCCTTTGGACTTTTGCCTTTCTCTATTTCTCTGTATCTTTTCTTTTCTTCTTATTCTGTTTCTGGCTGTATAGCTGGGTGTTTGGCTCCTTCTTTTCTCACTCCGTGATCTAGCTTCTCCCAGATTTCTCATCCTATTTATTCTATCTGCCTGCCAGGCCCACTTATCCTTTCTCCTGCCTTGCTCCTAACCATTCAGGTGTTTTAAACAGCCAAAGTAACACAGCTTCATGGAGTTAAGCAAATGCAACATATCTGTGCATCATTAAACAAATATTGCACAGCATAAACAAATGTAACATATCTTAAAATAATATTTGACAACCCCAGGAAATACAAGGGTTCTCTCTCAGGAGTATACAAGGCTTTCACTGCAAGCTACCCAAGAGAATGAGGCAAAAAGATTGTGAATTTGAGGCCTGCCTGGGCAACACACCAAGTTTTAGGCCACCCTGAGAAATGCTGAGAAAACCTTTCACAAAATAAAAAGAAAAGGTGTACTGGGAAGACAGCCCATTGTTAGCTTAGCAGGGGAGACACCATGGATTCAGTATTCACTGGAAGGAAACAGTTAAAGGGGCAGTTACATCAAGAGGTCTAGATTGAAAGAGTCAGAAGCTTTGGTAAGTGGGAATATGATTGAGGTGACCAACATTAGGACATGTTGTGAATCAAAGTCAATGATGGGCACTGGGAATATTGGCAGGCAAAGTCCAGATTAGACCAAATGATCTAGCCTGCAACAAATTTTTAGTCAAGACCAGACCCATAGTTATGTTGTGTGTATAAGGAGATGTTTTTCCTAATACTAATCTGTGATTTTATAAGTCAAGGCAAGGGTCTCCAAGATCTGTATAGTTCATATAAATCAAGCTCACTCCACAAGTTGCCTGGTATAATCCAATGCTGTATTCTTTCCTCTCCCAACCAAGATGACCTTAATGTTCTCTATAACTTGAATAAACTTTAGACAAAGTTTCTTCCAGCTTAAAGAAATCTCACCTCCATTGTCTTAAAACAATTACCTCTAGGTTTTCATTGATTCAATAACCAGGAGCCCTTGACAACAACTTGGAAGGTTGTTATCAATGTGATAATCAAGAAAGATTGTGCCCTATATCCCAAGCTCTGTGAAGTTCCAATTCAATAAGTGACAATGAGCTAATACAGATTCCATGGTAACATTGTCTCTCTAATGCCCTTCAGTTCTTCTCCAGGCAGTCATTTCAGGACTTGAAAATACTTCAATTCCATGTGTTGGGAGGAGATGAGGTCATGTCCTCTATTCTACTGCAAGAGTCTTGAGAAAAGTCTCCCTTATCTTCTTTGTGTGTGTGATATTCAGAAGAGGCAAGCTCTCTACCACTAAGCTATGTATCCCCAGTCCTTGTTTAACTCCTTTCTTTGACAAAGTGTCTAGTTATGCAACCAAGGCTGGTGTTGAATTTTTATCTACTAAATCAGTCCCTGAAATAGCTGTGGTTATAGGCCTGCACTACCAGAGTTGACCTCCTTTGTCTACTCAACTTGTCGTGTGCAATGTTTCCTTGATGTGCATGTGGAATTAAAGTCCACACAACTAGAGATTAATGACTGTTTTGTCATGTCATGGCTGGGTCTCCAGCATCTATAGTTTTAATCACTATGCTTGGATCAATAAACTATGTTCTATAAAGTCAGTTGAAACAAACTTTGTCTCTTGCCTCTTATTATCTATGAAACCTTGAACAAGTCACTGATCTTCTAAATACTAATGTCTACTGGTAAAATGAAGAAAATGCTATAAATGCTGAATCAGTTTATAAAGCCTTGGAAATATTTAAGGCCTTTTGAACTTACCGTGTTTTCATCTATCAGACTTAGAACACAATATGTAAGCATTTTTAAGTTGTTGCTTTTTGAAAAACAGAAATGATGAATAAAAAGCTTAATGAAATGAAAAGGAATGGAGAATCTAGAAAAGAGAGAAAGGGAGGGAGAGACAGATGAAGGAAAAAATGAAGGGAAGAGAACAAAGTGAGGGAGGAAAATGAAAAGAAGGAAAGAGCTTGGAAAGAAAGAAGAAGGAAGGGCAAGAAAGGGAGGATGGAAGGAGAGAGGGAGGGAGGGAGGCAGAGAGAGAGGGATGAAAGGAGAGAGGGAGGGAGAGAAGGAGGGAGGGAGGAGATCTCGAATAGGCTTCAGGAATGAGGACGTAAGAATGTGTAATAGAAAGGGTATGCAGAAATACTACAGCTGTTGTGCTTCTTGTTTTTATGGTTTTATCTTTCCAGTGTTGAGACTTGAACCCAGGGCCTCACATAGTGAGCACTCTACCATTGAGTTATAGCCCCAGACCTATTATGCTGCTTATCAGGTGGAAAAAGACAGTATTCCTCATGCCAGGTATTATCATATTGTTGATTAGACCCATGGTTTATTTTAATCTGTGGTATTTCCTAAGCAAAACAAAAACAAAAAAAAACACAGCTATCCTTGGGCTGTGCCTTAAGAGTGATTCAATAATGGTTTCTATGGAATCACCTGCCTGGGGATAGTCATGTGATGTAGAGGGATCCTCTCCATCCCACCTGCATGCCCTGACACTGAGTTTCTGGCTGTCAAGGACATGTTTCCATGGCAGAAAAAGGGAAGGCAAACTTAAGGCCACTTTAAAAGTGTTGCAGCCTAGAGACTGTCTGATTATATTATAACAAAAACCATTTTTACCCATGAAGTGAATGATTGGGAAGCTAAGGTTAGCTTTGGTTTTCAGAAATCCTTCTCCAACCAAGAGGAAAAAAGTTGAATCCCCCACCCTCTTTCCACTGTGCTACATTACTGGGTGACACATGAGACACTGAAGATGGGCATCCGTGAAAGCCTAGACCACCACATGTGTCTGTTCACAGAGACAAGAGTGGAGGGCTTCTAGGAAGATCTGAAGAGGCCCCTGGAAAGCATTAGTTCTAAATGGAAATGCTAATCATTTTGGCCTCTTGTGTACTCCCAGTAATAGCAGCTATGATATCCTGAACCTCAATAATAGCAGCTGTGATATCCTGAACCTCAGTAATAGCAGCTGTGATATCCTGAACCTCAGTAAGGCTGTTTGTGACCAGCTGTTGAAGGCTTCAGAAGACACAAGTTTGCTTAGACTACACTTGTTCTCTAGCAAAACTTAGCCAGAACGTGCCACTTCTTTATGCTGTCTCTGTGTGTGTTGGGGTTGGGGTGATGGGAAAGTGGGATACAACAAGAGGAAAGAGTGTTAAAGATTCATACCAGACACGGGCTACATAGAAGATATGCTTTGGTCTATACTTCATTCTTAAGCCTTTAGCAAATTAGATGAGATTTCATTCAATTGTGTGGTTTCACTCATTTTCAATTTACCATTTTATTCTTTTTACCCAAGTAAATGAATCTCCTCAGAGATTTTTATATATTAATGTCCAGACCAAGCAGACGCCAGATGCATCTCAAGCAAGATAATTGTACTTCCCTAGAGAATTCACTTTTTATAGGTTTTTGTTGTGTTTATTTATTGGACAAGGCTTACTTGCCCTTTACCATAAAATTCCAGATTCTCCTTAAAGTTTGTAATCAGGCAAAATGAAGCCATGGAATGGCGGCTGTGCCCTGGGTGCCTTTTGCAGTTCTTGGTCCATGTGCTTCGGACACTACTGAGTCTTATCTGAAGAAGAGCTCACTCCCATCCCACGCTGATGTCTGACACAGTCACATGCATCCATCTTTTGATCTCAGGCAAACACAAACTCCCAGTACTTTCATGGCCACAGCTGTCTTCCCCCTCCTGACCTTTGCGTTGTCGTCTATGTGGGAAACCAAATGAGATTCAACATGCAATTAATAAATCAGTCCACTCTTCATCCTGACAACATACCAGCCAATGTTAGAAATTGCCTTTTTCCCCATACCATCAAGAATGTTTTGCACATGCTAAACTATATATTGAGAGGTAGATATCACATAACTATGTGTAAAACCATTGTTTGTGATTCATAGCTCACATGTCCCATTTTTCATTGTTTGGAGGTTATCAGAAGAAAAAAAATACAAGCAAAAATAGCTCTAATGTCAGTGGCGGGGTCATCCCTCTTTCCCAGAGTCCATGAAACATGAAAACTCCAAACACACATTCCTATGTTTCTATTGGTTTAGACTAATTGTGTCATTCTAAGACTTTGGTGGATTAACACACAGTCTTGCTTTACAGGTTCCAAATGACACAGGACTGTGGACATAATATACATGTATGTCTCATTTTTGCTCAGCCAACTGCATGGTGGCACCTATTTCTCTCCCATAGCTTAATTCCACAAATGACTCAATACTCAATTCAATTCTCTCATGGTATGTTTCTGCCATTTCTTGCCATTCCATTTAAGATATGGAGAAAAAGGATTCGGAAGAACTGACCTCCTTCTTTACAGTCTTAGCCTGAAAGTTCAGTTTATTTCTTTAGCTCGTATTCTGAATTAGTACATTTAAGCATTTAAAAATAAAGGCTGCTTCCTGGCTGCTCATCTGTATCCATACAACTCTGCTGAGGGTTTTCTTCCTCATGCATCTCTGTAAGAGACAAGGGAAAGAGCCTATTTGGGTACATAGTCAAAAGTTTCTACCACCATTGTTACTGTTTACATAGGCTATGTTTTGGGAATGTAAATTTCCATGAAAAACCACCACAGAAGCTTACGCTTAAGAAGACTCACAAGATGTACATAGCAATCAGTACTATGATCTCTGCAGTGAGTTGGGGGTTACTTATCCTTCCATAATAAATACTGCTGTACTCCACGTACTGTGTCACCTTGGTTAAGCTGTTACCAGAGACTGAATTTTGGTATCTTTGCAAATCCCTATTTGAAGATGCAAGCCCCAAAGCTAAGGTGCTAATACTTGGAACCTTTAGAAAATGCTTGAAGTCACAAAGTCGTTCAGTCTCTTAAAAGTGGGATTACTACACTTATGAAAAAGACACTGCATGCAGACAGAAGACCAGCAACTTAAATGAAGAAGAAAACGGCCAGCAGATATATATCCTGAAGGGCTCTAAAAATTAGAACAGCAAAAATTATTTTTATATTGTTTATAAGCAAATAAGTGAATGGTATTTTGTTATAGCATTCTAGATGAACACAGACATCGATAATGCCAGCTGGTTTACTCAGCCTAACCTAGTAGTTACTGAGTATTTTGTATATCGGATTGATATTTAATAATCAATCAACTTTTCATGGGTTTTAATATTACTGATAATGTGAACATGATCTTCAGATCAGCATGAGCAGTAATAGAAAAGCAATGCTTCCTAGAAGGCAGCCTTCTTCCTCAGAGCACATCAGCTTTTACTTGCGTGGCCAGCCTGCTGCCTTGCCAACAACTCCAACCTTTCAGTTTCCACAATTCCGTGAACAAACTTACTCTCCTAAACATCAATTTATTAAAATGAGGAATATGAGCCAGAACAGACATCAAGATCATTTCCTGTTCCATATACTATATGGCAATACATGGGAGTGGTACTTTAATTTGATTCCAAACTAAAATTCCTAATGAGGTGAGTTAGCAACAGCAACCGAAAAGAGAAAATGTGGTGTCCAATGTGAACATCATATATCCAAAGGATGCTTCCAGTGGATGCAACATTCCAACCCTCCCAGTAGAACTTATGCTTTCCAACAGCATCCTACAGCCTTCTTATTATCCCCAAATGCAATATAACTTATAATGCCTTTTACCAACTCCGACGTATTAAGTTGAATATATTGAAGTCACATTCTTTCTCTCCCAGACTTGAGTATGCTTCCTATACCATAAATGGCAGTAGGTCTGGACCCCCATGGTAGCAAGCATGTTTGTTAGTGACTATTCTCCTTTGATAGTGTTGGCCAAGACAGAATGTTTTGGAATATCTGACCACACTCTTGCAAAATTCTGCTACCCTGTCTTAGATACCTTACCCATCTTCATCTGTCTGTTTTTAGATATCTACATAAAAGAACAGATAATATGTAGGAGTTTGAAAATGTCTTTTCCTTTAGAATACTGCCATATCAAATGCTGAAAGCTAACCAAAAGTACCTTGACCAAGCAGAGGCACCAAAGTCACAGGCCACTTGGGAATGATGATGAGAATAGCATTGAGAAAGAAATAGTATACCTTGTCCAAAAGTGAGGAAAACATTTTTCCTCAAAGGATGAAGCAGGAGTATCATTTGAGCCCAGAAATTCAAAGATAGCCTAGGAAGGAGGGCAAGTTTATCTGTGTAATAATTTAAAAAAGACAAATCTATAACTGATAAGCAAAATATGTAGTAGTGTTGTTGGCCTAATACAGTTACAAACAAGTGTGGGTTTATAATACACTTCCACTCTAGCATCAATCCACTTGCTCCCACTGGCTGAGAAACTAGATCAGAAGACGACTTTCAGAGGCATCGTTCATATACATTATGATGCTCCTATGTGCAGTAGCTGCTTGACAGTGAACTAACTGGGTCTAAGCTTGTCTCACCACCAAAAAGACCATCCCCAACATGAAATCATCTGATTCTCACAGAAAAGATGAACTTCTCTGGCGGACAGCACACCCAGGATGGGTACACCCAAGTTACCAGGAGTCAGAGTATCGCCACAGCACAGTAGTATCAATATCTGTCTCCGGAGTCCAGGGGTGAAAGGAAATAAAGAGGAATCAGGAGAAACTCTTCAGACAAGATTGATCTAGGACTTCCAATGCTTCTCTGATGCAGAAAAGTTCTACAAACACATTAGGAAACTTAGACAAGACTACTTGACCTTAGCATAGGTCACGTGACCCATAGACTTGTTTGAAATAACATAGGTACCATGTCAGAGAATCTTGTTAAGAAGCCCTAGTTCATGGTATTTTACTATATGCACTGAAGTCATTTCTGGGCCCTCCCCTTCGCCAGCACATCTTCTGCGTTCCTATTTTCTAAGATCTCATATTCAGAGTACATGGGCTCCAAGGAAAGACTTCTGAAGACTTTGCAGAAGACACTTTCCCTCCTCCATGCTGTGGTCGCTTCTGGAAGGATGTGAAACTTGAGGCTGCTAAAGCTTCCTTTCAGTTATTAATATTTATAACTGTATTAATAATGACACTCTCCTAAGTAATTGAGAGGGTTAAATAAGTGCATGTAATACACTTAGAAAAGTACCTGGTGCATAATAAATGTGATTTAATTCTTAGTGAGGTTGGAAGCATGTCAAGTAAGTACTAGCGACATTACTTCATTATGTATTTATATATATGCAATCTGGACTCTGGCTAGAACTAATTAAATTGTGACCACTATTATTTTTCCTTTTTGGATTGTCAATACAGGGTTTCTCAGTGTAATAGCCCTAGCTGTCCAGGAACTTAGATTGTAGATCAGGCTGGCTCTGAACTCACAGAGATCTGCCAACCTCTGCCTCCTGAGTGCTGGGATCAAAGGTGTACACCATCACACCTGGCTTGTGACCTCTATATTTATTTATTTATTTATTTATTTATTTATTTATTTATTTATCTATTTATCTATCTACTTATTATCAAAGATACAAGATTGTAAGATTTTGAATATATATTAATATTTTACTTAGTATATGTATTAATATCTGATTAATAAAATTTATTTTCCTTTAGTTAAATTTCAAATCAAATATCCTCAAATTAAATGTTTTGTTTCCACTCATCATTTATGACTGATTTCCTTTAAAAATAAAGAACATTTCTTTTATAGGGGAAAAGAATCTTTACAAAGTTTTAGTTTTGCAGAGAAATTAAGAGATGAGGCTGCTGTCCCACAAAGTGACCATCACCAGTGACCCCCGCCAAAGTGATGCTTGCTTTTGTAATTCATGAGCCTATACTAGCACATCATCGTCACGCAAAGTTCATCCATGCTTGTGACTTCCAAGTTTTGACAATTATGGAAAAGCCTGCTGTAAACAGGTGGTGCCAGGATGACTTTTTTTTTTTAAACATAGCACTTGGGCTGGAGCAATGGTTCTGTGGTTAGGAGCACTTGCTGCTCTTGCAGAGGACCCAGGTTCAATTCCAGAACCCATGAGACAGCTCACAGACACCTGTAACTCCAGTTCCAGGGGATCCGTGGGTGACAGGTACACACACAGTGCACAGACATACATGTAGACAACACACACACAAATAAAATAAACAGATCTATTTTCTAATGCAGCACTGTTTACTCTCCATCTTCTTCAACATCAGCAGTGCCAGCGTTCATGGATCGAAGTGGAGCTCGCTTCACTAGGAAGAGTGACCTGGTTAAGTGTATGCCTTGCTGTGTGTTTTATACTTGCACCCACTAACTCTGTGCCTGTAAGGGAGCTTTAGAATCTCTTCTCTCCCCCTTAGTCATTTTCCAGCAGTGAAGAGTGAATGCTTTTTTTCCTCTAAACCATATTTTGGATCTGAAACCTTCAGAATTAAAAAGGATTTCAAGTAAAAGTAAATCTTCATAAAAGCATGTTTTATTTTTGTGAATGACAAAGGAAAACCTTCGCAACATGGTAATCTTTAGATGTTTTGGTAGATCACCTTGTACTTACTATTGTAGAAAATGTAATTATTCTGGCACTGATGTCTCCCTGCTGGCACTGTGCACTTAAGGGTTGTGAGTGCTTGCCTGGCCCAGCATGGCTCCCAGAGGGACAGCCTTGGGCCTTCCAAGGACAACACCCATAAATGTCACTGGGCTGAGCATTTTACATGAATTGCGTGTCCTTTCCAGAGAGGAAATGATAGCATTGACATTTATAAAAGGTACACATTTATTTACAGGAGGCTACAAAGAGACCTACCTAAATTGGCATTGAGATTCTGTTTTCCATTATATGAATACTATAAAAGTTATTGCAAATAGATAATTGTTAGCATTTTCTATTGTGCTGTAATGTATTTTATATAGTCTGGAACTGTTTGTTTACATTTGTTGTAGAATATATATATATACTCATCTTTGTCCAGTCCTTTTATGGGTGTGTTTCCATTCCTATGTTTTGGAAAAAATGTTCATTAATTAATAAGATGCTTTTCAAAATTATACACAGAGAAGAGACGTTTTCATAAACCTATCTCTAATCTTCATATGAGCATTTTCTGAGAAGACGACATTACACCTCTTCCATTTTATTCTGTTCCTAACTGAAAATGGGCTTTGAAAACGCTTGGCATCTTCATACTTTAACTGATTCTCCAGGGTAAAGTCGTTCTAAACCATTTGGGATAATTCTGTTGTTCTCATTATGGTTCTCGCCAGGGTTTCCCAGGTTATAGGAATTTAAAGTGGAGCATGCTGGAACTTCCAGGACAGTGTTCCTGTTAAAAGCTCCAGACAGTCCCGGACACCGAGGGTGATGACAGCCATCCTGATGGGTCGAGGGAAGAGCAAAGGCCATCACAGGAATTTCATCTGGACCCCCAGGCAAAGTGTTATTGATTTCACATGCACTGGGTTCGCCAATCTCTGGGTTTTCATTATGAAATATATGTGTCCTTATTGATTTGACCCTCCGAGAAAGCTTTCCTGTAAACTTCAACTGAAAGCCTTAGAATTTACTCTCTCTCCCCTTTGCCGTTAGGTAGAGAATGAGGTTAGGACTCTTGGTACAAGTTCAAGTGAAGGACAGAACTGAATTTGTTTTTGCTGAGCGTGCTATCATTAGACTAATCATTATAGACAAAACAGTCTCCTCTAGGATATGAAGCAAAGAAATGAGCATGGGATTGCATTTTTATACAAATACTTTTCAGATTCCCCAGCATGCTTATTGCATAAAGCTCTGTAAACCACTTATTTCAATCACGTATTCTAAATCACTAAAACCTCTTAAATCCCTAAAAGGCCTTCGTATTTTCTAGAAGTTGTATATACTACTTCTGTTTACTTTTGATTGGCCATAATTTAATATGTAGCTATTCCCGGCAAGAAAAATACAGAAATAAAATATTTGTTCTAAATATTATGGTCCAGCTTTCAAAACAAAGAACGCTTAGGTTTTAAAGGACAGCTTTCATGTGTTGTAAATGGTTCATTTTATTGTGTCTTATTTTTATGCATACTTAATACTTGCTTTTGATCATTAAAATTTTAAATAGAGCAAGGCCTGGTCTCCCGTGCCTGCAATCTCAGCACCGGAGATGCGGGGGCAGGACTTGTAAATGTGATGCTAACCCGGACTCCATAACAAATTCAAGGTCAGCTTGAACTTGTCTCAAAAATCCCTAAATAAGAAAATCTAAAGTTTAAACTGTAAAAAAAAATAAATTTGAGGTTTCTTCTTAAGCAATTGTTTTCTTGCAAATAGATTTTTTTTCACACAATATATTCTGATTATGATTGCCCTTTCTCTAAATCTCCAAGTCCTCCCAACTCCTCCTCCCCACTCTCCACCCACCAAAATCCACATCCTTTCTTGTTCTTTCTCATTAGAAATCAAACAAGTTTCTAAAATTAAAAAAAAATAAAATCAGATCACATAGAAACAAACAAACAAACCTGAATCAGACAAAACAAGCTGAAAAACAAAGAAGCAATGCAAAAGCAGAAGAAACAAAGACACACAGAGACACACACACTAGCAAGCATAGAAGTCCCCTGAAAACACAAAATTGGAAATATATTACATGAGGAAAAACAACCCTCCAAAACTACAATTGTGTTCATTTGTGTTGTCGGCACCTTCTCTGCACATCAAGCCTGGTGTTAAGAGTGTTTTGTTTATCCAATGAGACTCAATTGGTGATAACTTTTGTGTTAGGGATGTGGGCTTATACCCACCTCTCATCTCTGCACTATGGCCTTATCTGGCACAGACCCATGCAAGCACTGTGCACACTGCCTTGGTCTCTATGATTTCACACGTGCACCAGTGCTGCTGTGTTTAGAAGACTTTGTCTCCTCTGCATTCTTCATCCCCACTGGTTTATAACGTTTATGACTCCTCTTCCATGGGGTTCCCTGAGTGAGGGGAGGGATTGGATGACAGCCCATTTAGGACTGAGTGCTCTAAGGTCTCTCATTGTCTCCACCCTGTCCAGCTGTGGAGATCTGTATTCATTCCATCTATAAAAGGAGAAAGCTTCTGTATGATGGCCGACGAGGGAGATCTGATCTATGGGCATTGCAGAATCTTATTAGGAGTAATTTTGATGCTATGTCCCTTTAGAAAATCAGTAGGATTTTGTTTTACCCTAGGTCTCTGACCTACCTAGTCTCACATTTCTGGCTACCTGAGCAGTATCCAAAGTGAGTTCCATTTCACAGAGTGTACCCTTAAGGAAAATTAGATATTGGTTGATTAATCCTACAAGATTTGTGCCACTATTGTAAGAGTTACATCTTGCATACAGGTCTTCATTGTAATTCGAAGTAGTTGGGTTGCTATTTACCTTTCTCCTTTGGTATCATTCACATGAAGAATCTTCCAGTAACATGAAGCTTGCCAGGGGTGAATGCTGTAGGTAGGATTTATTTACACCATAGGGCCATAAAATGCTAACTTTTTACCTTCTTGTTCAATTAGTAAATCAGCAGAGGACCTGACACCAGAAATTCAGTGGATTTGATATTTCCTTTATTGTATTACTTTTATTACTAAAAACTGGTTTTAAAGAGAATTACAAACTATGGGTTTTCAAATTTCATTTGCAGTTTACTATGGATGGATAGGAAATCATTATTCAGATGGCAAGGTGTAGGATTTTCTCATACAAACTAAACTTGCAATTACAAAAATTATTTTTGCCTTCTTCCATTCCATCGTTTTATTGATGGCCCATTATGGCTATAGGACGGCTCATGGTTCGTATATTCATCACTTAATTAATACTTACTTTCCTCAAGCCATCAAATCCCGGGGAAAATTAAATGCACTCCATTCTTCAAATGAATGAATGAGTCTATTACAGCTATAGGCCCAAAGCAGTTCCTTTATTATCCAATGGTAATCACTTCATATAGAGGGAAATCCCACGTCAGTTTCTATTTCCACTTTTAGGTCTTTAACTGTTTTACTCATTTCTTTTCGCTGTTTGTATTTTCATAGATTTTTTAAGGGTGTTATTAATTTCCACTTTAAGGACCCCTGTCATAGCCATGAAGGCTCTTTAGTGTCTTCTCTTGAGCCTCAGCTTCACTGCAATACTGAGGACCTACTGTGCTAATGTTGCCAGGATCTAATGGAAAGAAATTGTCTTAGATGTTTTGGTGCTGTTTTAAGGCTAGAATCTAGGCATCTGAGTTTGGGGAAATTGTAATTCTAGATGCTAATATCTGGTCTTGTCCTTTTTTGGGTGTTTATTTTTCCCTTTGTTTTCTGTTGCTCTCCCTGGCTCTTAGGAACATGTTGTGGTTGTGTGTTACTTAGTAGGCAATTTTTCTAGCATCTTGATAGGTGTGGCCACTGGGGATTCTAGGTAAAATCTGTTTCTAGGTATTGGAAGCTGACACTTAGAAATGGGAATGAGCTAGGTGGGTGTTGAGGGTGTCAACTGGAGAAAGGAAAACTTGCTTTGCCACCAAGGTCTACTGAGTTCTCTGGTATTGAGTGTAGGAGTGAGTAGAAGCTGTATTTGGTAATTTTCTACAGAGTTCAGGCTGAGCCTGGAGGCTGGACTTGAAGTAATGAATGAAAGATATGAAAATCCAGAGTTAGCCTACTGCTTTCCTGGCTGGGTTACAAATTATTTTCTGAATTCTATACTTGGATTTTCTTGTTAATAGTTTATATGCTTAAAAATAAATTCACTTCAAATTTTACTTGAAACAGGCTTTTTTAAAGAAAGATATCATTTTTATTTTTAATTGTTTCTTTTTAAACTTAAAACAGGCTTTTTTGGAAAGATTTCATTTTTATTTTTAATTGTGTCTAAGCTTCTGTGTGTAGGTTTGTGCATGTGAGCGCAGTGTGCAGAGGCCAGAAGAGGGCGCTAGCTTCCCCAGAACCAGAGTAACTTCTACAACATAGCTTTAGGTGATCTAGTTTATAAGTCTTTTTTTTCCTATACAACCTTTAAAAAGTTACTTAAGAAAAGTGACAAGCCATGTGGACTGATTAGCAGAGATCCAAGCTGGACAAAGCCAACGTATCAAGGATATGGGGTGGGACCACAAACACTAAGAACTATTTGAAGAATCATATGAAAGCCTACTACTGGAGAAGCTTCTTAAAATATATACTTCCATTAAGGAATCTAAATGGAATCACCAAATAACAGTTTCATTTGCCACCAAATTTCTGGGGGCTCCATGGTGTCTCTCTCCTACTCTGCCTTTCTTCCTCCCATCATTCAGTTCTGTCTTCTCCACCTACCTAAGTTCTGCCCTATCAAATAGGCCAAGGCAGGTATTTTTATTCATTAACCAATGAAACCAACACACAAACAGAAGGACCTCCTACACCTACTGGTGCCTACCTAGAACCTTCACCCCCTACTGACTGGTGTTCATGGAACTTGGAGTACTTTGCATGCTGCCAGAGGAGAAAGGTAACTACCAACCTAATTGCAAAACTCTGTGATCTGCACTAGTGGCCTGCTTGCAAGATGCACTGGTCCAATAGTAGCACAAATACTATGTTAAAAACCAACCACTATCTCATTGGGGTTAGAATCCACTTGTTAACATGGAGCCCATGCCTGGCACTGCTGGTGTGGCCAAGAACCTGAAACTACATAGATAGGCCAGGGACCAAGGAGGAAACAAAATGTTACTGTTCTACTAAAGGAATCAAGCAACCGTATTATTCCTAACAAGAGAAGCTTCCTTCTGCAGTAGATGAGAACTAATACAGAGACCCACAACAGGATAATACGCAGAGAATATGAGACTTTGAAACTCTCAGTCCTAAATGGGATGTCTTTACCAAATTCCTCCCTTGTGGAGTCCCAGTGTAGAGGGGGAAAGTGTAGTCAGAGGCTGCTTGTTCATTTTTCCGGCCACCCAGACCCGAAATGACCACACAGAAACTGTATTAATTAAATCACTGCTTGGCCAAAAGTTTAAGCATCTTTCTAGCTAGCTCTTATAACTTAAATTAACCCATTTCTATTAATCTGTGTATCACCGTGAGGCTTGTGGTTTACAGGTAAAGTTCCTGGGCGTAGTGCCTACATGGTGTCTCACTGATACTGCCTTCTTTCCTCCTCTATCTGCTTGGAATTCCTGCCTTGTTCTATTCTGCCAAACCCCTGGCTGAAACAGCTTTATTCATTAGCCAATAAAAGCAACACATACGCAAAAGGCCTTCCCACACTAGGAAAGTGGGGAGAAACCCTCGTTCCTTAACGATGAAGTTATCGCCAGTTGGTCATAGTTGGCAAAGGAAAAGGCAGTCTTCTCCAATGGCAGCTCATTGTGGATATAAGTCACACTTAAAGCCCACGACCAGCAGTAGGTGGCCAACAAACTCGGTGTTGTTTTTCATTTGTAGAATTTTTGTCTCATGTTGTTTGGTTAGAGCACTCTTAAGTCTCAGGGATATTTTGCTTGTATATAATGGTTTCAGATTTTGCGTTTTTAGTTGTGTGAGTTTCTTGTCATTTCTGTTGTGTGTTTGTTTGTGGTGGTGGTGGTTTGTTTGCTTTTTATTTGTTTGTCTGTTCTCTTAAGAAAGAGAGAAAGAATGCATGAGTTGGGCCAGTGAGGAGGTGTGAGGACCTGGGAGAAAGTGAAGGGGAGAACAAAATATTAATATATTGTATCAATTTTCAATTTATAAGAGGTTTGTTTGGACTTATAAAGAATTGTTTTGTTTTGTTGGATGAAGAAATTCTTGTGCTTGCATTTTATCACCGAAACCATATGATCATAAACTTCTGATGAGGAATAGGTTTTCCTGGAAGGCAGACAAAGCCTTAGGAACAGACCCTGTTATTACCACTAGGAGGCCGACAAGTAGATCAAGCTACATAACTGTCACACATATGTAGAGGGTCTAGGTTGGTACCACACAGGCTCCCTGGCTGTTAATCCAGAGTCTGTGAGCTTCTAAGAGCCCAGGTTAGTTGTTTCCGTGGATCCCCTTGTGATGACGTTTTCCCCCCTGGCTTGCACAATCCTTCCTTCCTCTCTTCAACAGGATTTCCTGAGCTTGGCCTAGTGATTGGCTGTGGATACCTGCATTTGCTTCCATCAGCCACTGGATGAGGTTCCCTGGAGACAATTGGGGCAGTTATCAGTCTGGTTATAGGAGACAGCCAGAGATCATGGTGTTTCTTAGCAGCAATAGAACAGAACTAAGAATGCATGTCTCCAACAACCTCACTTGCTTCTACTGAGCATCTCCCCTTCTTACAGATTTCGTTACAATCTGGTCATTCTCATAGTACCACAGGTTATACAGTTATATAACACATATTAATACATAATAATACGGACCGTGAAGGATATTTATGTAACCATAGCAACAGTAGTTAATTGCCATTAGAAGTTACAGGAAATGTTTCCTGAACTCATATGGAACAGAAACCACCCCAGATGGTAGAAGGCTAAGAGGATTCTCAGATATAGCTTTTGTTTTTATAATCGTTGTGAGAGTTGAAAAAACACTGCCTCATCAGAGAAATGACAAAATTAACATGTTTGAAACGAATCCTCAGTCCTAATAGGGAACGGTTGCCATCTAAGGCAGGAATCCACAAGAAAAGCACATCTCGCTCCAGGCTGTTGTAAGCTATTATGCTCGGCTCCCCAGAGGGCTGACAAAAATGAAGAATAATCAGAAAATGACAAGGAATGTACTGGATGCATCAGCTCCAGGAGGGAGGCAGCCTGGGCAAGACATGGGCTAATTAAAGAAGGCAGTTTCCAGTGTCTTTTATACAAATCTTTCGTGATTAAAAATCCAATCAGCAGTTTACAAGTGAGGTCTTTGTATGTAGCTGGTGCCAACAGTCCTAGAACTATTTGGGGGGAGCATTAATTGACTACATTTGCTATGGACTGAGATGGGTTGGGAATGCTTTGGTCTGCTGTTGATGTCTGGTAGAAACTCCTATTTTACTTTTCTCAGTTATCCACTAAGTAAGGTCAGGGCTTAAAAGGATCATTAATAATTTGTTCTCTGGGCATCGCTCTTCACAGGTAACTGAGGCAAAAGAGGGTGTGCTGCCTGGAATTTGTCTGTCAGGCAATCCTTTTCCTACTCTGGCAGCGCATTTTCAGGAGGATCTAATTCTTCCCATGGCTGCTGCTTGCTCAGATGTTTGCATTCCCTATGTGATATTCACACCATGATGGTGGGGTATTGACACACACAAGATGAAACGAAGTCAGTAAGGGCGGTCCAGGCCTGTTACAACTTTTTCTTCTAAGAATGTGAGAAAACACACAGACACCACACACACGAGAGAGAGAGAGAGAGAGAGAGAGAGAGAGAGAGAGAGAGAGGATGAGAATCTTGGTGATCATGAAGAAAATCCAACTGTAAGTCACAGGGATTTTAGCTCTTGGACTTCAGAACTGTGAGGGAAAGGCAATTAATTTCTGCTGTTTAACCCACACAGTTGTTAATACTTTATCAAGGTAACCCTAGAAACTTCATAAACTCAGTGTCTATTTTTAGTAAAAAATAAAAGTTGTCTTCAAGGGTAAAATGAAAACACACTTGATCACAAGACTCTGTGAGACTCTGGCTGTCCAAAAGGCGTTTCTAACATCATGTGTAAATGACACAAGAAACACAAACCAATTCACTTTCGTACAAGGATGTCTGCTGTCTAAGTGGCAGCTAAAGTAGACCCTGCCCTAAGGGACAGCTAAGGTAGACCCTGGAGAGAAGGTGTTAATAACAGCAGGACCCTCAGCTCTGGCCTCCAGAGAACAAAACTCCCTGACCACCTCACCTGTCAGAGGGCAAAATCAAGGGCGAGCACAGCCCCACAGAGCACAGAGGGCACCGGAAATCCTGGGGCTAGCGGTGACCACACATGAGGTTCTCTGAAAGTACTTGGAAGTAACCAGAGGACCAACAAGTTAGGGTATGCAAATGGAGCTCTCTGGCTCATTCATTTACTAAGGCTGAATATCATTGGCCCTATTAAAATCCATTTATGTTTCTATTAAAATAATCTTACTCTTATCTATAGACTGGACCAAATATGCAACAAACTGGGGGACGAAGAGGTCTTTGAACTATCATATCAGAGAGCATTATCCTTGGCAGTCAATGGTTCATTCTGTCGCCCAAACTAAATTTTAAATGATTTGGATCCTTTGGTGCTCAATCCATCTAGCTTCCATTTTAAATAACACTGTATACTTCTTCCCAGAAGGCTCGTTTTACCAGTTGCTAGAGACAGCCCTCTGTAGCCTGAGTATTCCATCAAATGCAGCTGGTTCATCGATACAAAGGAACACCGAGCAAAGGTAATTGATTTAGCAAAAAATCTGCCTTCCATAAGAAAGCAGTCAACAACATGATTTAATAAAAAGAAAAGGCTAATTCAATACTTTTGAATAACAATTTTGATATATCTGAAGCATGTTCTTTGATTTATAATTTCTTATTAGGACCCTTTAGAATTTTCTGCCCTGCCAAGGATTTCAAATCATGTATGAAGTGTTATTTCGTACATTCTAATTCTCGTGTAAACCTCACTAGCTCCTTACTTTATGGCCACACAGGAATTCTTTACTTTTGTTCCCATAGAAGATGAGATATAAAATATAACAGCTATTTGTTTGCAAAACTCAACGGTTTGATAGATTACAACTCAGATGGAGACATCGTTAAGAAAGACTGGTCATCAGTAGAGACAGAATAGGAACCCCACGGAATGTGGCTCCTTGATTAAGGTTAAGGGTCTGACCACAAGGCAATATCAACTTCCTACTGGCCCACACTTGGTTTGCTTCACGTCTGACCCAGAGACATTCTTACTATGCGTCACTTCCTGGGAACCCTTGTCTGGTGCTGGTGAACCTTGTTCCTTTACCCAGCTTACTACCCTGAAAGTCTCTGTAGCTGAGGGGACCCTCCACAGAGGGACCTCCCCTGGCACTTCGTCTGAAACAGTAATCTTCCCCAGTATTTCACTTGCTCTTATTGCACCAATTCCACCTGAATTCAGAAATGCAGGTTTGCAGTATTTATTGCAATCTTTTAAGAGTAAATGTGCTTCCAGATAATACACACCTTATAGATTATTTTTTATAATGCACTATATATATACACACATATATATTATAAGCATGATTTGGAAAGGTGGTATGTTCATTGCTTTTTCTCTAGTAATGAAAAATATGACAAAAGCTACTTAGGAAGGGGTTATTCACCTTTTGACTCTATGATGTTTGAGGGCACAGTCCATCATGGAAGGGAGGAAGCCATGGTGGCAGAACTGGGGGCATTACAGTTTGAGAGCACAGTCTGTCACGGAAGGGGTTTTCGTGGTAAGAAATTATTCCATGTCTTGAATATAGTGATCCTTGAAGAAATGTATATCTATGGCAAAATTTGATAGAATTAGGAACAGGGGCACACACACATAAGACGAAGTCTGGGTGAGGTTGCTGGCTTTAATACTGTCCTTCTGGTGCAACTCTTTTGTAAACACAGTCATTTAAAATGGTCTCATTGAGGAAAAGCAAATTATTCCCGGATTTATTGTTTTGTATTCTAAAGCATCATGTGATGCTATAATTAACCCACATAGAACATTTAATTACGATAATATATGCTTTTTTTGCTTTGGGGACGAACTGAGAAGCGAGCTACATAATTTCCTACTGTTTTGTGCTTTTAGCTGCCTGGACTTTTCTCTATCACTCTGATAAATGATTTGAGAATGCATGAATGAGAGAGTGCAAATGGAATTCATTAAAATTATAAATGTAAATCAAACTAAAATGGAAACATTTACTCTTTGTGGCTGGAGAGTTTATATTTCAATTTTAACCAGCAATTGGCTCCAACATGTGGATTCCATAACCAGGTTGAAGTCAAAATTTCCAGAACCTTGACATCATACACCAGAATCTCACAAAAAATAGACTTAGGTCGCTAGAACTTCAGACATTTCAAACCTGCTGTGGTTCTTATTTTTCTATAAGGCTTGTAAGCAACAATAGGTGCAATGAGAATTAGAGACTAAGTCTCATGCTTAGCAAGCTTATTCATGCCCTTCACAGACAAACCTAACTTTAAAGCAGAATTTAGGGGCTTTAGAGATGACGCTGCAGTTAGGGATGGTTACTTCTCTTCCAGAGGACCTAAGCTGAATTTACAGTATCCACACTACTCATGACTACCTTCAACTCCAGTTCCAGAGGCTCCAGGGCCCTTTTCTGGGAACTCTGTGGGCACCGGGCACACAAATGCTCCACATAATATATATTCAGGCAGATGCTCATACAGATAAAAGTACATATATACTTTTAAACATAGTTTATTTTTGAGAACAGTTTAGGTTGGTTCACAAGCGAATTGAGTGAAGATTCAGAGAGGTCCCATATATCACATGCCTCGACAGGCCCAGCCTCACCACTGGGAAGAGCTCCACCAGAAGACTGCACATCATTGGATACAGCTGGTGCCTCATCAGCATTCTGGGCTCAGAGCTAATTTGGTTTGCAGGTTTATTCTTTCTTGTTTGTTTGCCTTTGTATTTTCAAGGCAGAGTTTCTGTAGGTAGCCATGACTGTCCTGAAACTGACTCTCTAGTCTAAGTGGGCCCCTAACTCAGAGGTCTGCCTGCCTCTGCACCCCTGGCCCTGGGTACTAGGATTAAACACAGGCATCACCATGGCCCCGCTGGAGATTTGTTCTTAATGCTGTACATTTTGTGGGTCTAGAAGACCAATATGCAGAGGCGTATGCCACTATCAGCTGGGCAAGTGCTCAAGGATTTGGTCGAGCAGCCTGAGAAACTGCCCTGAGCAACCCCCAGGATTCTATTCAGGTGTAGCTGGGATTCTAAACAACACTGAAAAGAATCTCAGGACACGTCAGAGTAGAGCAAAGACAACAAGTCTATCGGTGAAACACAAAAGCACGGATGCACTTGAGAGTCAAACATAGGTGTTAGGAGAAAACCCATTGAAAGGCTTGATCTGCAGAGAGAGAGCTTTTAGAGTTAATTGATTAAAAGAGGAAAACCTCAGGAGTGAGAGAAGAGAAGCTAAATGTGCATCACTCAGCTAATTTCCTCCCGAAAGAACTTTCTAATACAGCCATGGAACTACAAAGTGGTTTATGAGGGTGTAGCTCATGAAGGAGTACTGTGTATATTTAGGGTAGATCTTCTTGCCTTAATTAACCTAATCTAGAAATCTCCTCACAGATGTGGCTAGGTGATTCTAGATTATATAAAGCTTATAATATTAATCATTACAAATGCCAAAAGTTTGGGGCTCACCACACAGAAGCAGTATTCAATGACCACACCATTCACGCATGGTAGATGCATCAGAACTGGCCCAATTCAAGAAACAACAGAGACTTGGAAGTATCAGCATCTGAATGAGAATTTTTAGACAGGTTGAATTAGCTACAAATATAGGAAAATTTATCAGTAAAGGATTCACTTTCAGAATCAGGCTTTCGGAGGTACCATTTTATCTTAGCTAGTTGAATGGAACTTACCGGGCACCAACACAGATGTGCCGAGGTAAAGAGAAAAATGTGTCTCATTAATATGACACTAAGCCATTTGAGTAGAACAAATATGATCTATTAACTCTTAATCTTCATTCCAAGGCCCTCCTGAGCTAATTCAGTTTAACTTTTAAAAATGAGTCCTGAGTTTCAACAGCCTTGCACATCTTAATGTGGATTTAATAATCTTCTTACACATCTGTTTACCACAACCGAATTACTACACAGTACCTTGTTTCTAAAGCATGACACACCTGGAGGATTTTTATCATCTCTGTAGGATGTAACCAAAACTTTCTTAGCAATGAAAGCTATTACTCGTCTTGGCTTTAACATTCATACTATAATTATGAAGCCTAAATATAGCAGTGTATGTCCAATTAAGCCTACTGTAAGTAGGACGTGTGAAGTTTTAGGTTGCATGCTGTTTTATGTCATTTCAATTATATTCCAAGGCTCATATTGTGTGATATGGTACCCAGCTTCCCAATTACCCCATGCGTTCTTGGCTGATAAAATAAAATTTTTAATTAAAGTCATTATTTGCTTAGCTATTGTCAGCAAAATCAAGTAATACACTTACCCAGTAGGGACTCTGCCCATGTTTTCGATCATAGCCACAAATTAGAAGTGAGGCTGAAACATTTTCAAAGGCTGGGTAAAGAAAGTGAGAGCTTGATGCTTAGTGAGTGATTTCTGGTTGTGCTAAACAAGGCAGGGAACATGGCCTGGTGGTTAATGGCCTTTGCGGAGAAGTTTGATGACCTGAGTTCTGCCCCAAGAGGGAGCTGACGCTGGGACGGTATTCCCTGATCCCCTCCCCCACCACATATAAACTGAGGTGAATAAACATACACAAATATACATATGTGCACATGGACAACCCCCCCCAGTGAATTTTAAAATATAAGAGAAAAGAGATACTAGATAGATGGAGGCAGATCAGCTGTGACTTGCACCCCCTTATTCTAAGAGAAAGAAACTCTTAAAGTCACTGCCAGTAATGAAGCCGGATGCTATTTTCAAGGGCTCCTCATTTGGAAAGAGAGAAGAGAGTCGAGATGTGGAAATTGGTAGAGAGAAAAAACAGAAGGGAAAAAGAGACAAAGGGGAAAATGGTGTATTGAAGTAATGGAGGTAAAAGTTGGCTGGACTGTCAACAGAGAAGTAGCTAAAGTGAAGACACTGTGTCCTTTATTAATGCGTCCTAATTGGGATGCCAATCAACTGAGAGTTCTAAGACTCTCCTATCTAAACACAGGAGTATCTTGGAATGAAGGAATTAACAATCCCAGCCTTTCGACTCTCAAGTGTTCTACCAAAGTCCAGCATGGCAACTCGGTTTGTCAAAGAACTTATTGGGGTTACTTGTAGGACTGAGGAGGGAAATCACAGGTTAAATAACTCCTTCACCTTGAGTGATGGGACAAGAAGCGTCATCCCTGAAGCTTCCCTCCTGACATGCAGGCAACTGCACAAGCCCTCAAGGGTCTCCTCTGGGCAGCTCAATATCTGAGACTCCAAAAGCATTTCTGCCCCTCTCTTCTTTCCAGCAACTGCTTTATTGCTTCTGTGACCTTAAGGACTGTGTGTATCTTATCCATTTCAGGAACTCCTTGAGATGTGTGAAGACTTTGTTTCCTGATTCTCATGAGTTTCCCCTCTCTTTCCTGGAAGGAATGTTTTGACTTAGAAATTCTGAGCTGTAAGGAGCCTGCTTCCAAGAGGCACTGTTTCAACTCTAAGGAAACTGATGTCCAACAGTTGTTTAGGGTCGTTGGAAGCAGGTGTTCTAAGCTAGGGGGAAATGTGTTTGGATATAAAGAGAAGTGAAATAATCAGTAATCTGAGATTGGATAATCAACCACAGCTCTTCATGAGACATTTGATTAAAAAAATCAATGATACAAGCATTATCTGAGAACAGTGTTATTTTTCTTATTGAGCTGACAAAGTACCTTACAGAAGAAACTCAAGGAAGGAGAAGCTCATTTTGTTTTATACCTTGGGGGTCAGTCCATCATGACAAGGAAGTCATGGCAGCTGAAACAGCATGATCTGGTCTGTGGTGATGGAAGCTTGCCAGAGAGAGAGAGAGAGAGAGAGAGAGAGAGAGAGAGAGAGAGAGAGA
>JABTXL010008166.1:3375699-3398058 GCA_025134845.1 Neodon shergylaensis | reverse complement strand
GAGAGAGAGAGAGAGAGAGAGAGAGAGAGAGAGAGAGAGAGAGAGAGCGCTTATTCACAGCAGCAGAGAGTTCAGTGCAGGAACAACTGTGAGCAGAGATGACTTTCAAGGCCAGCCCCATAGCAACCCACTTCTGCTGCCCAGATCACATGCAAATTTCCCACAGGTTCCACAAGTCATCAGAATATCCCTCTGGCAATCCAGTGTTAAAACACATGAGCCTATGTGTGGTATTTTATATGCAATGCAAGCCGTAAAAATAGTTTTTGACTCTCTAATGTCAAACCAGTCAGTCTTTAGAAAGCTCCAGTGAGACTTCTGTGACCTCAGCAAGTCTGAGCTAGACAAGAGTGACCTCTGCATTCTTTAGAAACAGCCAGGCCATAGTTCCCATCATAAAGCCACAAGTCCAAGTGAAGTTAGTGGTAGGCTAATAATGTGTTGCCCCAAAACTAGTGAGTCTTTTTTTAAGGTAAATTTTTATTTTATGCATACGGTTGTTTCGCCAGCGTGCTTGTTTGTGTACCAGTGGTCCTCACTTACACCTATCTTCCCCTCTCTACATAGCTGAAATATTAAAACAGGAGGGATCAGTGAAGAGGACCATGGTAGTCAGGCAGCATTCAGCTTCTGGAACTAAGATCAGCGGAAGTACATGACTTCATTGAGAAGCCATTGGCTTTGTGTCTCCAATGGCTCCAAGGTCCCTAAGGTGTTTGTTCCCTAGTGTGTGTCTCATGCTGAAGCACGTTTTAAAAACCTGTGTAAATCCTGCTTCAACCCCAGTGCTGTGTGAAGAGCAACAGCTCCACATTTTCTTCCAATTACAGAAACATTCCCCTCTCTCAATAATGTTTTGCTTTGTTTTAGTTTGGTTTGGGTGTTTTTGTTTGTGTTTTGTTTGTTTGTTTCTGAAGATCAAATCAGGGGCCTCACAGTCCACCAAGCTGTGTGTCTGACCCATTTTTTTTAAATGTTTCCCATCTATTGTTCTTTTCTTGTCGCTGACAGAGTCCTCCACAAAGAAAATGCTTGAATTACTTCTAAGTGGAAGGGTTGGAAACGGAAGACCAAAATGTCCAGCAATAAAAGCACAGTGTTCCTAAAAGCATGTATGTGCAGGTGATGTGGACTGGAAGCCAACTGGACTAGAAGATAAAGGCAACTGAGGGGAGGAAGAAAGACTGGGAAAGAGGAACATGGCGGGGCCAGGGCTGTATGCTCACCGTCTGGTATATACGAGCATGGGAAAGGCATTATGTAACCACAGGTCCTGTCAGGTTTTAAAAAACTGAAGAAAAAAGAGAAAAGAAAAGCTGACTTTAGTGTTTTTCTGGGGCAAAGAAAGAGGTACAAGCATGTTCTCTGCTTGATTCCTTGGTGGCGTCATTATCGGTATTCATATGTTACAGACATCTCCAATTAAAGTAAACCCTTCTAGAAATAATATGGGTTGCTACTATTACAAGCTTGAGGCGAAACTGTCTCAGCAAATATGTCTCTATAAGGTGAACTGGCTCTTCTTTATCACAAAGTTTTATTCCCAGCAGTGAAGATCCAATTGCATTAGCTAAGGATCAACGTTTCCCAAATTGAGTTCACTTTTCTATAGTGGAGGGAGACCTTTCTGTCAACAATACTATACTCTGTTTTACTTTATTTTTATTATATGAATTCTGTGAGGAAACAAGTACGTGATGCTCAGGGTGTTGCCCAAAGCTGCAGACAGCAAGTGTTCATTGTGACAGCAATGGTAGTCTAGGATTACTTTCAGATCAGGGAAGAGGGAGAGGCTCAGTAAATGCTCCAGCCTCAGGAAAGGCCCTGTCTCAAAATAAAAAACATAATGCATAGGATGATAAAGGAAGATACCCACTGTCAACCTCCAGCTTCCTTGTGGGTACATCTACCTAGTCTATAAACAGATCAGTTGGAGCCCAAAGGGAAGATCTGTGAACTTATTCTGATTAAGTCTTCAGGTGTGGTGGAGAAAACCACATGACATGATTTTAATCAAATGATCCTGGGAAAGTGGCATGCCCAGGCTTCCATAAGAAAATGCAAATTGTCTTTATAGAAGGCTATTTTCCTCCTAGACCGCAACAGTCTGCATAGAGAGAATTTCAAGGACTGTCTGCTACTTATGATAAATCGGAAGACACACAAGGAAGCAAACCACTGCCAAGGCAGCAGTAGAGACCTTGGGAGCATAATTTTAGTGAGAAGAGATGCTTATGGAGATGGTGGCAATTAATGGGTCTATCTTTCTCTTTTTCATGAAAAAGCCTGTTTGAAACTGATTGATGCTCTGAGCATCTTCCCAGGACTAGGACCAAGGAAAACAGAAGAATTCTAGAAGCTAATCTATACTTTCCCTAGAGATCAGGAAGGACTGAACTCTTAAGAATCAAAGGCAATTTATATGAACACTATATATCAACGCCACCCTATATCTATCTGCCCTGTTTTTCACCATCTGGCAAAAAGGGAAATGCACATTTTCTAGAGGACAATGGTGTCCTTGAGAGTCTCAGTTAACTCTAACTTTTCAAGCAAAATGGTAAGTGTCAAATGAAAAGACTTATGAGAAGGCAAAGACTGGGCAATAACGAAGGAAAATAAATTATATGAATGGATTCACAGGAACAAAGAGCAGGAAAAGAAGAGTCAAGAACAACACGGAATAACAAGATGAATGTCAATCACAACTCTGTAGTAGGCCTCCCAGCCAGCAAACTAATGGCACAATAGCAAATGCATTTACTAACTTAGATCTCAGCAGACCCTCTGCAGCAGGCCTCCCAGCCAGCACTCTCCCTCTGCTCTACCCGAGGCAGGAAGCATTTTGTAGACCCCTGCAGATTTAAAAAGAGAACACGCATGCTAAATCAGAACTTGTAGGGCTAGTCTCTCCTATCTGCACATTTTTCTACCAGGCACCCTCTTGCAAACTAGTACTTAAGACAAATTATTGAGACCAGAGAGGCAATGGTACTGGGAAAGTGTTTGCTATACAAGTATGAAGACCAGGGTTCAAGTCCCCAGCACCTGAGTAAAAACCCAGGTGAGACAGCACGTGTCTATGAGCCCATTGTTGGAGTGTGGACTTGGGTGGATCACTGGAACTCTTGGGCTAGCACACCTCAAAGTATGGTGATAAGAAAAAAATGAATTAATACTCATGAGGCACTTGTGATAGGGTAAATAGCAAATGCCTTACAAATAGCATTTTAAATACAGACCACATACTAATATTTGCTAAGAAATGAAAGTTGGAATTTTAAGCATGAATTTCTATCACAAACACGTTAATCATCACCAGTTTCAATAGTGACAATTACCACTAAGTCAAGTTCTATGTCTACTCACAGAGCATGAAACTTTCTCCAGGTTCACATTTGTTCTTAGTACAGCTTCTTAGATTCCCTGTAAAGGGAATCTTTGTGTAGTAAATGTACTTAAATAGTATTAATAGTTCTCTCTCTCTCTCTCCCTTCTCTCCCTGCCCCCCGACAGTTGGGTCCCTCAGTCTATTTAAAAATAGCTCACTGTGGTCAGTCAATTGCACATCAGAAAGATCACCCGTGTGACTCACTGCAGTGAGTACAAAGAAAAGAGGTCTACACAGCCATGCCAGACCTGCACCGGATCCATCTGTCAGCTGTCAGCATTGCCACTCAGCACTTTGATCTGCTTTTGGGTGCATCGCATCTGCTGGGAACGTCACTTTCTAGAACCTCCCTGTGTTAACTTCCTTCCTCTTATTTGCATTTGTCAGTGAGAGTACTATTGCACAACTATGCAAAAGCAGGTTGGAGAAGGGATTCCCAGACATCATAGCCTCCCAGTTTTCTCATTTGTCAAGACCTTGGCCTTTCCCAAAAACTCAACAGTTACAACTTTCTGGCTCCTTCAGAGATGTCTTTGAAGCAAATGATTTAGACTGAAGGTGTCAGCAGCCATTCTCATGACCTCCCAAGAGCTGTCTCCCTGACCTCCACTCACGGAGAACTGCCAGCATCCATGCTGTTGTTTCCATTACTGTTTCAACAAGATTGTGTCTCTTTTATTGGCTAGGCCAAGACAAAATAGCTTAAAATTAGAAAACTTGGGATAGATAAGGATGTCCCTGTTCTGACAAAAGTTTAATAAAATGAATAAATCTCTTTTAACAAATTTATAAACTTAAGCTCACTCATGTTGATATCGGAAACAAGATAACAATATGCATTATTAGTGATAACATTTTAAAACTGGCCCAGAAATGAAATGATTTAGAGAGATTACAGGTGAAGAGAAAAAGTAATCATGACTTCCAATGATATAAACATTTATATTAAAAAAGTAACCTAAAAATTATATGAAGTGATAAAAGCAATAGACTGCATTTATGAATGAAAAATAATGTTGCTTTAAACCACCAGTAACTGACTAGAAGCTGTAATTTAATACAGCATGTCATTCAGACAGAAACAACTTACCCTTATAAGTGAAGGCATAATCAAAAATAGTATATAACAAGTGGGATGTATAACCCCTGGGTAAGGATGGACCTGGTCTCTGGCTCTGCTGACTGAGCTATCACCCTCCTAGTTGAGCTCCTTTCACCAAAGAGGACAGGAATTCAAGGACAGGAGGGTGAGAAATGCCTATTTGGTTTCTTTCCAGAGTTCTATAGGTCCACATCAGTCATAGCCCATTATGTGAACGGCATCAATAGACCAGTGCCATGTGCTGTAGCCACAAGCAAGCATGGCAGGTTCCAACGGTTCACTGGACAGATGCAAGATGGGAGGCTTCTAGCTAGGGACATTGTATACTTGCTACATTTTATCTTCCATTTTCATTGGAATCTTTTTGTTTTTATTTTTTAAATTGAAATAGAATTACTCAATCTCCCCTCCTTCGTTTCAATTTTCTTTAATTATCACAAAGACCTTGGGAAATCATATTATAGTCTCAAGCTTCTGAAAAACCAAATAACTTAAGCATGTGGAAATGGGACCGCAGGGGTAGAGCCCATTCTGACCCCACAGAAACAGTGTTTCCTGTAGCCATGCACCAATGGTCATAAAGAAGGGGGTCGTGGGGTCAATTCACGTCCTGAGACGTAAACTTCAGTGCGAGAGGAAAAGTTTCTACATTAAAGAAGCCCAGCCAGGGAAATTTCTGCAAGTTATTAATTGTCCTTCCCGAAGCCTACCCTTCCAACATGATTTCCTCGTTTACTCCAGAACTATAGCAGAAAAATGACAAATGGCTAATGGCACCCTCCCGTGTGGAAAGCGTAATGGACTAAATTAAATTGTACTCTGAGTCAAAATTTCGTTTTCTATTTCATCCTGAGGAGAATATTTTCTGTTCAATCAGCAGTAAAGTTGACTCCAAAGTCTAACTAACCATTAAGCTATCATGTTAACGACCTAAATTAACATTTGGGTTCAAAATCCTGATGAAATTCTAGAGCATGTTTGGAGTGCACTTTTCTTCCAGGGTTCTCTACCTTCATACCATGTTGGCACCTCAACTTTGCTTTCCCATCCCCCAGAATTGCAAGAGAACAAATGCCTGTGGCTCAGGCTGGCACTGGCTTCATTATGACTGCTGGCTCTGAGAAACTGAGATAAGTGAAAAGCAGGTAGCCGAGACCGACCCTGAGGCTTCTACACAGCACCTGCTAGAGGATTGATTTGGTTGGTTGATTTACTGGTTGGAGGACATGGGTAGGAGGAATGATAAAAACTGAGGTAGCCATCCTCACTAAACCTAAGAGTTACAGTCTGATATGATTTCAAGGTTCTGTGTCCACGGACGTGAAGCAACTCTTAGGACATCTTGAAGGACATCTTTAGGTATTTTCCTTGACAGTTGATTCTACAATTTTAGGAGTCAAAAGTCTCTCCAGTCTTAAATCTTTATTCTTTCCTTTGTTAACTCATCAATTCTTATGTTCATTCATTAATTCACTCATTAGCTCACCAAGAAGTATTCATTGCTATCCACCGGAGCTAACTTAGCAGTGCCAGGGGCGATGTTAGCAAAGCAAAGCTGAGAAGAACACAGCAGTCCAGCTCATCTGCCCAGGATCTTGTGGGATAACTTCCATATTATTGTTTGTAAACAGATTAGGAACAGTGTCTTGTCTCTTGGCTAAGGTCAAGTGTACTGTCTAGTCTTATCAGCTAGTTTAACTAACAGATTAATCATTAATCTTCTGGAAAGTTTGCTATTGATTTAAACACGAGTGGCTTCAAAATTCTTGGCTATAGCTTCATTCTCCTAATGTTTGAACACTAAGCGATTGAATGGATTCTATTTAACTTCTCCAGACTAGAGAAGGATGAAGGGTCACAGGCGTTTGTGTACAGTCTTTACACCTCATTTGTATCCCTTTCACAGGAAGTTCCCAGCACCCTTGACTCCTTCAGTGACTGAAAGCTGCACGTTCCCCACAGCCAGCTCAAATCCTTCGCGGCTTGGTATAAAGAATAAATTCTCTAGTGTGTCTCCTGAAAGATAGAGTGAACACAGCTATTCTTGTAGATCGTATATAGTTGTTCTTAATAACTTCCCTCTTTTAGCTTTAGTTTCAAGTACAAATCTACGGGTTTGACTATTAGATACTCCAGATGAGCTGGAATCCCCACACTTGATTCTTCTGTCCCACGGCTGGCAGATTTAACCCAACCGGAACATTCATAGAATTGGTTCCATTGTTGTTTACCCATATTTGTTCCTTGCTACCCTTTCTTGTCTCCCACTTCTCACTGGTTTCTCTCAATACCATGAAATAGTCTTTCTTTTGCTTTGACATATTTTTTAAAAAAATCTAGATTCTACCTACAAGAAAAACATGCAACATTTCTCCTTCTCTATTTTAACCTCTTGTTGTGCTCCGCATGCTGATCTCAGTGTCTTAAACATATAAGCACCAGAAGTGATGTGAAGGGCAGGATGGATGTTAGCAATGAAAGGCTTTGATCAAATCCAACTTCAATTTTTTTAAACAAATTCTTTGCCTTCTATTTTATATTTATAAAATGTATTATAAAATAAATTAGCACACACACACACACACACCAAAATTAAACCAAATTCAATATATATATATATATATATATATATTCCATTCTGGAATACATTGCAACACAATGAGTTCAAAGCCAGTATTTCAAAACACAAAGACCAAGAATGTCACTTCATTCCCATCTAGTAGATTCTTCCAAGTTTCAGGAGATGGCTCAGAAGGATGAGGCACACAGTGTCTCAGGCATGCAGCGGAGTCGAACTCTGTGAGATGCTCTCTGGGATGGCTGCACCAAGACACAATGTCCCTGGGGCTAATCCGACATGATTATTCATGCATTCAGCAGCAGTTTCTGGGTTTTCTGAAAAATTATTTTGAATTGTACCTTCTGGGAACCTGGTGTGTAGGAGGAAGCAACAGCTTGTGGATAGCCTAGCATGTGTTGCAAAGAACCACGGTCATTAAAATGTCACTCCTCAGTGATAGCCAAGGGTGACACATGAGAAATTAAAGATGACAAACATCTCTGCAGGAGGTGAAGTGTACATGGCTGTATATTACAAATCTATTGATTTAGAAACCTCCAATTTGATGGATCTTTCTTTCTTTGTTCTTCCTTCATTTCTTCAAAATCTTTTAGAACATTCAGTGTGTGTGTGTGTGTGCGCGCGCGTGCGCGTGCGCGTCTGTATAACCTGTGGAGGTGAGTGGACAATGGCTTGCTTGAGTCGGTGTCTTGGCTCCACCAGGTGGACCTGGGGAACAACTCAGGTATGAGCTCAGGTTACTCTTGGCACCACAAGAAACAAGCAAACAAACACAGCACACACACTCTTCCCTGCCTTCTTTCCCCCTTCCTCCCTTTTCTCTCTCCTCTCTCGACATCAGCAGCTTTGCATAGAGAGGTCCCTGAGCCAGTGAAGCTGCCTCCTTCCTGCGGGAGTCAATTAGGAAGGATTGAAGAGCGCTGGCTGCATCACGAGAGGGTTTTCAGAAACACCTGTTTTGAATATAAAGAACTTGTGTTTTGATTGCTTTGGGTCTTCTGGAGGTTAGGACATCTGTACTAGCAAGTGTGACAACCAACAGAGAGGATGTAGAGGAGCTCAATGAGCCATCACTCAACCCAGTGGGTCCCTCAGAACTAAAGTGGATTAAGCAGTAGGGAAATCTCGACACTTGCTTTCAAATCGCACAAATCATGTTGATTAGTAAGGCTATTAAAGGTTATTGGAGGCTTCCATTTTGAAGAAAAATATTTTGCCTTGGCACCAAGAACCCAAGGCTGTGACTTGTGATCAGTCTGGCACAGGACATCCAAAATCTTGCCCAGAACATGTCTCACAGGTTTTCTGGAAATACTGCACTTAATAGGAACCATGGTGCCTCCCTTTCAAATCTGAAGCCATGGCCTGCCAAGAAAACCTCATAAATTTATGAGTAATGTTGCAGAGCAGAGAGGAAGACTTAGCACTCAGCGAGCCCCTTGTGAGTAGGAAATCAGGCAATCGGCATTCATGAAATGACCGTGTAAGAACAAAATTAACCACTTGGGAAATAGGAGCTGAGGCTCCCCAGCCAAGACCCACCATTAGGGCTAATTCAATACCCATGTGACTTCCAGAACCCCTAAGTGGATCTAAAGCAAACCCAGGATTGTCAAGTGGTAACTTACTGCTGCTCCCAATAGCGACTTTTAAATGTCTTGTAATCCCTGGGCTGTTTAGCTCTGGAATGTCACCCAGCTAAAAAATAGGTCACTTTACTAAAAAATAAGGCAATAAAGGCGAGAGCTGAAAGCAGTGTGGATTGCACAATTTCTGACTGCTGGTGTTAGAGGGATGAGTGGTGGTTCCAGTCCCCCGCGACCAATGCCTCTGCAACAAGAGGACACACTCCTGGTTGCATGCTCTGGGGCCTGGAATTTAGTTACACCTTGGCTTCAAAATGCATTAATATGGGTAATCCCTAAGTAAATCAGATGGATTGGATTCCGTCCCTTTAGGCAAAATAAATCTGTGTTAATATTCTCTTGTTTTAGCTAATAGGCAGATGGAGGGTTGAAAAAAAAAACCTCAATAGTTTGTAATGAACCAGTAATATGAAAGTATGTGGAAGAGGAAACAGATTTTCTATAAAATTACGTACCTTCAAACTTTAGCATTGTTATCATTTATCTAAAACATAAAATACTTTTCTGCTTTTTTGTTTTATACTGGGATAATGAATAAAATCCACTGACATAATGGCTTTCTGGATTTTATTTAATTATAGGGTAAATTATTCATCATAAAAATTAATATATATATCCTTTACACATACATTTAAAATGCTATTTTTGCCAAGAGGGATACAATTCTTTTGAAAATATTACAGTCTCAGAACATGTAGCTATAAAGCAAATTATTTTGAATGAATTGGGTACATTATGCAAGTTAAAGTATTTTTTAAAAATGAGCAGGTATATCTATGTGAGCTGAAGTGGGGAAACCAGGCTAGGGCATACATGCTCAGCCCTTCTGAGACACTACCGTTGTGTGCTTTTGAGTCAAACTTCTCTGGCTCACCTATCAACTGTGCAACCGGAGAAGTTAAGACAGACAAGTCGGGTTTCTTCATCTTAAAAATCAAGCAACGGTTCTTTTTAGAAAGTGTGTGATGATTAAGAACATTTTTTAAAAAGATGGAACACAGAGAATTTCCCACATGGTAATTTTCCAACCATTGGCCTTCGACGGATTGGAGACCGCCAAGAGCAGAAGAGCAGAACCCGATCAGGAAGCCGAGTCTGCAGCTGAGCTGGGGTAGGAGTGGAAATGAGCTCCGGATGTACTTGAGAGAGATACATGGTTAACATTACAGGACTAAAGTTTAACTGGACATGGGCTTCGTGACTACTAGTCTGTAATCCCACAAAGTAATCCCTGGTCTCTTTATTTTCCTTCATTTTGGATGTTTATGTCATGTTTAAAAATGTCTAACCCTTAGTAACCACCTCCCCCACTTTACTTTCAGCTCAAGACCTTGGTGCTGAGTCACAATGCAAATGGAAGGAATCAGCAAAAAGTCTGAACTCCTCAAACTACACCTGCCTACTCATCCCCTTCACCTGCGCCCACGTGCTTCATCATCCTGCTGTTACCATGGTTACTACACAGGCCACCTCCAGCTAGGCCTTCCCCGTGTGCACTTCCCTCCTCCCTATCATTCTCATTACTATGCAAAGTTAGCTGGGTTTTTTTTTTTGCCTGTCTACAAACAAAACAAAACAAAACAATTACACACACAAACAAGACCAAAAAGAAAAATCTTGTGGTCTCATTCCTCCTCTCCTCCCCCCCCCCCCCCCGTGGCTGATATTCTACCTTGTGATTTGCTGGGTTTCAAATGAAACTATCCCATAGTCTTACTTCTATTCACTTAACTACTCCAATCAGACACGCAGCCAACTATACAATACCATAATCAGAAAGCTTACTTGTGCATAAGTATGGATGTCAGGCTGAGAACATGTGAAAGAACTTTAATCAAAGTCCTTACAAAGGAATCCACAGAAACAACTAGCCTGAGCTCATAGGAACTCACAGAATCTGTCTGCACTGACAGGGAGCCCACACGGGACCAACCTAGGTCCTCTACATATATAAGACAGTTGTGGGGCATGGTTTATCTGTGGGACTCCTAGCAGTGGAATAGGGGCCTGTCTCTAAAGCTTTGGCTGACTTGTGGGAACCTACTCTTCCTCTTGGGTTGTTTTGCCTGTCTTAAATATAAAGGGAGAAGCTTAGTCCTATTTCAACCTTCTATGTTGTGCTTTGTTAACGCACATGGGAGGCCTGCCCCTTTTAGAACAGAAACAGCAGTGGGAGGTGGGGAACAGAAAGAAGGTAGAGGGAGAAAACAGGAGGAAAAGAGAGAAGGAAAACTGTGGTCAGGATGTAAAATAAATAAAAATGCAATTAATAAAAATAAAAATGTAAACCCCTTTGTCACAACAGATCACACAAATTGTTGTTTAAAAAAGCAATCTACAAATAACGAAAGTTTGACTTCTTCCTTTCCAATTTGAATCCCCTTGATCTCCTTTTGTTGTCTTATTGCTATTTCCAAAACTTCAAAAACTGTGTTAAAGAGAAAGTGGAGAGAGCGGACAGCCTTGTCTTGTTCATGATTTTATTGGAATCACTTTGTGTTTCTGTCCATTTAATTTGATGATAGCTGTCAGCTTGCTGTATATTGTTTTTATTGTATTTAGATATGCTCCTTGCATCCCTGATCTTTCCAAGTCCTTTATCATGAAGGGGTGTTGGATTTTGTCGAATGCTTTTTCACCATCTAGTGAAATGATCATATGGTTTTTTCTTTCAGTTTATTTATATGATGGATTACATTGATAGATTTTCCTATGTTGAACCAGCCCTGCATCTCTGGGATGAAACTGACTTGATCATGGTGGATGATTTTTTTATGTGTTTTTGCATTCGGTTTGCCAGTGTTTTATTGAGTATTTTTGTATCCATGTTCATGATTGAGAATGGTCTGTTATTCTCTTTCTTGTTTGGGTCTTTGTGTGGTTTTGGTATCAGGGTAACTGTAGCCTCATAAAAGGAGTTTGGCGATGTTCCTTCTGTTTCTATTATGTGGAACACTTTGAGGAGTATAGGTATTAGCTCTTCTTGGAAGTTCTGGTAGAATTCTGCACTAAAACCATCTGGCCCTGGGCTTTTGGGGGTGGGGAGGTTTTTGGTGACAGCTTCTATTTTTTTGCAGTTTATTGGTTTATTTAAAATGCTTTTGTCTCTGATTTCCAGTCCACAGGACTGTGATATAGCAGTATTCACCAGGTATAAGGTACCAGCTCATAATGCTTTATGACAGCAGCCCAGCAAATCTAAGACGACATGCATCCCCTGGCCACTATGTGCACGCCACTCCACTACTGTCTCTTTTAGGGCTGCATCAGTCCACACTTGTTGAGAGCAGTGAGACCCCAGATCCTGAATTTCTTGTAATCCCCTGATCTGAGTGCCTACAGCTGCTCTGAGCACGAGACCTTCAGGAGTTCCTGATGGCAGGAGAGTGGTTTCTGGTGGGCTTGGCTAGGGCATGGCTATCTCTATATAATCTGCCCCTGAACACAATAAAGGGGACATTCTTGGGGAATTCAAGGATGACCTGTGTCGCTGTCTCTCTGTCTGTGTGTGTCTGTGTATTTTAACCTCCAGCCCCCTTGCCCGAAGCTCGTGAACTGGGTGCCAGTGCACAGAGCGCAGACACGGGGGTGCGGTGCGCGGCAATTGGTGGTCTCCACCGAGATAGCAGCACACACTGAGGAAATTAACACCCCGCATCTCTACAGCACTAGCAAAAGAGCTAGTCCAAGCTGAGATATCTGTGAACAAAAGCAGTCACACCAAAATTTGAAGACATTATCATAAGAAGAAAGAAAAATATCTCACTAAAGATTTCTTGAGTTCTAACCAGACTGTAGAGAGCAGGAAAGAACATCCCTCCCACTACTAGAACAAAAAAGGTGTTGGAACACGTTCAAACTGATGAGTCTTCTTAGTGTCAGGGAACCGAGGCTGCAGAGCAGAAGAGATGAGAAGCAAGTGCCTGCGTGAAGAGACAGCACTGACCTCTCCCTCAGAAGATACCGCAACACGCAGCAGCCAGCCCACTTAAGTTGAGACTATAAAGAAGGTTCTGGGTTGGTTGTCAGGACAATTCAGAATTCATGAGAGCTGCAGAAATATTACAGCCCCCAGGTTCTCAAAGCAAAGGACCCCAGAGCGAGAAGAAAATGCTGATTCAACTCAAAAGGGAAGCATAGGAGAGCAGTGCCCCTGGAGGAAGGCCAAGGGGCAGGTACCATCCGAGTCTTATTTCCTCTAAAGTTTCAGTTAGAAAAGTGGCATGTGGCAGGGATGGACACAAACACCTTCATCCTTGGAAGGGCCGATGAGGGAAGAGAACTGGATCCTGAGGAAGGAACAGGAGAACGTGGTGGGATCAAACTGCCAGAACTGGGAGGCCTCATCTGGCAGCCGGAAATGTGTTGCCTAGGCTAAACCACATCATCCCAACTCTCCACCAACATGATGTTGGGGGAAAGGGATTTCCCCTGGCCATCATGTGGCTGTTGGCCATCATGGAGTACAGGTTGTTATGAGGACCTAAGGAATGTTTGGTCCCTTGCTCATGACGTCGACAGAAGTAGAACAGTTCAGTGGTGTGGATGTCTGTGGCCATGGCAACAGGACTATTTACATTCCCTATTTGTCTGTACTAGGGGTCTCTCACCTGGGATTGCAGGCTTTTCTTCCTCCAGCCACTGAGTTTCAGATATGAGGTACTGGAGTTGGCAGGAGGTGGGATGCTAACTGCAGGCAGAATTCTGTGACACAGCCTTTATGATGCCATCCCTTATTATGAGGGTCAGAGTAGGGACTTTCAGGGATTCACCTGTAAATTACCTCTCCTTTGCCCCCTTTGCTCACAGTCCAATAAACTCACTGGATCGTCAAGATAATCTCAATGGAATTATTGCTTTGGTCTGTCTTCAATGGCCTAGCTAAGAGAAACAGATATTTGCTCATATAGTCCCAGGAAAAAATAATATAACCAACCAGCAAACAATAAATAATAATAGTATTTACAATGATATTCTTTGCAGCATAATTTAAAAGGAAACACCTAAGGCTGAGGGAACAGAAACATAGATGTGGCGGATAAGTCAATACCTTTTCTAAATATATCACTATAAGAATTCAAAGGGACATTGAATGCAATCATAGACAGATAAATTTTTTGTTCAAATTTTACACATATATAAGGGCCTAGTAGCCAGAGAGGTATACCATTTCCAAAACAAATTATATACACCACCCAGGTGATGTGGGAGTCTCCTCTGTGTGCTGTGATTACCATTAATGAATAAAGAAACTGCCTTGGCCTGTTGATAGGGTAGAACTTATATAGGCGGCGAGGTCTGGACTGAATGCTGGGAGAAAGAAGGGCGGAGTCAGGGAGACGCCCTGGAGCCAGAGATAGAGGAGCTGAAACCTAGCTGGTAGGTCACGACCTTGTGGTGATATGTAGATTAATAGAAATGGGTTAAATTAAGATGTAAGAGTTAGGCAATAAGAAGATAGAGTTAATGAGCCAAGCAATGATTTAATTAATAAAGTTTCTGTGTGATTATTTCAGTTCTGGGCAGCCAGGATGAACAAGCTGTTCCTTGTAAAACCCAGGAAGCAAAACGACTATCAAAATCAATCAGATTTGGCATACTTACTCGATTTACAAATAGCTATTATCCATGTAGTACATGATTATAGTGGACACAGTGATCAACACGTAAGATCAATTCAGTAATTTCACCAAAGATGAACAAAACGATAGGAGGTGACCAAGTGAAAACTGTCGGGGAAAATGTGAAGGAGGGATAGGGCATGGGCTAGAGACATACCTTAGTGGATAAGAGTACTTGTTGATCTCGAAGAGGACTCCGGTTCAGTTCCCAGCACCCACATGGAGATTCATAACCATCCATAACTACCGCTCCTGTAGATGGGATCCAACGCCCCCTTCTGGCCTCTGTCAGCTCTGCACACACATGGTGCACTTGCATGCATACAGGCAACACATGTACATAAAATAAATCTTTCTGAAAACATAGAATACTCACAAATAAAATGATTAAAATAATGAGGACTCACAAATGCCCATGAGTAAATTCAACACTTCCAAAGAAGAAATTGGTGAATTTGAAGACAGGCCAGTAGAAATAAATCTACCTGAAAGCAATGAACCTAACCTGAAATTGATCCATATGCATTGGGGCACAATCAAGTACCATACACATATAGTTAGACCTGAAAGAAAAAGAGAGCTCTTCGCAGGAAAAATCACTCTACAATAGCATAAAAGCAAGAGCTAACATTTTATTTTTTCTAAGATTAAGGGCCCACATAAAAAGAACAAGTCTCCAAACTCCAGAAAATGCCAAGCAGAAAATTATCAAAGACAAAATAGAACAAAACAGATTCCCTTACACAAGTACATCATGATCAAACTGACACAGGGAAAGCTCCAGGAAGAAAGCTCAGGGACACACGGATGTCAAAACCATGTCACAACTCAGGACAGCAAAGATAAAAACAGAAGCAGGTTTTCACATCTCATGAACTCCCTTAGGGCCACAACTACCTTACTGACATGCGCCTGGCATAGACACAACAGGATCCAGTGCAGACATAAACAAGCATTAAACCATGACATTGGCAGGAAAATCGATGGAGCGGGAAATGACGTTAAAAGCAGCAATCCAAACTCAGAAGGAAAAAACCTATATGCTTTTCTCTCGTATGTGAAATCGAGGTTGTAGAGTTAGAATCCTGTGTGTATTTATTATATGTGTATGTGTATAGGTCAGGAACATAGGAAGAGGATTATGAGAACGAAGAGAAACTGCTTAAAGGAGCAAAGAAGAGGGACTGAATAGATACACATGTTAAAAAAAGATGAGGAAAATGATATTGGGGTGCCAGGCAGAAGGAGGTGGAGGGTTATGGTTTGGGGAAGTGAGGGGACAAACGAGGATGAATATATTGACACATATGCATGAGAACCATAACGAGAGGGCTCATACAGATCAGTTGGTAGTGGCCCTGAATCCCCAGGCTGTGCTCCAGTGCTACACAGACCCAGGATGGAGACAGGGGCCTGTAATCTTAGAACTGGAGAGGTGGAGTCAAGAGGATCAGAAGTTCAAGTTCATCCTTTGCTACAGAGAGAATCTGAGGCCAGTCCAACTCGGCTGAAATCGGGAGAGAGCTAGCAGCAGACTGGGGTGTCCATCTCAGAGAAGGGATGGAGATGCCAGGCTCCCGGAATGGAAGAAGTGAACCACTCTGCTTGTGCCCTGTTTGAATTTCTGACGAAAGGATTGCAGGATGGACTAATGAGAAACTGTTGTCTAATTGTTCAGGAATTAAGAGTATAAAAAAAAGTATACATCGTTTCATGGTAGAGCCCCTGTCTAGCATGTGAGACCCTAGCTTTTGATCTCTAGAACCCCCCAAAGCAAACAAAACAAATAAATGAATAAATCCATTGTTGGAACATAATTTATTACATAGCAACACATGTGTCAAGTATTTGGTTCTTATTAAGTTTTAAAAGACAAAAAGAAAAACTATCAAAATTTAAAGTACTCAAAAATCTACTTCAGATAAGGGTGTAGGCACACTTTAGAAGTCACCGGAAGACTCCAGTTGCTTCATGCCTATCTTCTGCTAACTAGATCCTGCATTGTATAAGTAAATAGCAGGGATATGAGCCATATTGACAATGTCACTGGCTGCTCTGATGAAGAGTAAGTGTGAAAAGATAATGAGACAGACTGGATTTATCTGAGGATAAAGGAGTGATTCAAGAATTCTACCTCAGAATTAGCATTGTGAAGAGAAGCTTCAGGGTCAGACACACCGACTCTCTTCCCAGCTGCTCTATTTTCTCGCTGCCAGACACATTTCTTCCTTATGCTATGATGGTGTCTCCCTATGTGCACCTGGGACAATACAATTTCACAGCAATGTTGTAAGAATTTGAGTTAAAGGATCAAAGGAACTGAAGCTAGTAAGGCTAACCTGCTTTCAGAGACGCCATTGTTTGAGAACATTCATGGGTCCGCTTTGGTTAGTTATCTAGCAAGACACACTAATAAGGTGAGTCTATTTTAAGGAAAATGAGAGGTGATACAAAACTATGAGGTTCGAGTGACATTTCACCAAAACAGACAATAGGTAGTCATGCCCAGGAATATGAAAAGAACAAAGGAAAATACTCTTGCCTTAGTCAGTTTCCCTCCGCCTAGTGGAGGAAGTAGATGTGGTGGTTTGAGTAAGAACGGCGATACCTGTGTCTGGGTAATCAGGAAAGAAGCCAGGTTTGCTTTGGCTCACAGCTCTGCAAGGCCAAGCATGGCACCAGGATTGGTTGAGCTTCCATGAAGCCTTCACAGCAAGATAGTAGAAGGGAAGGTGGTAGGTATGGAAGAGAAAATAAAACAGGAAAAGGAGCCAGAAATTGAGCCCTGGAAACCAAAATCACTCCTAACAACTTGGTTCTTCCAGTAGCCAGCCCACATTCTGCTTTCCAGACCCAGCACAGCCCCTGAGGAATAGGAACGTCATAGGGAAAGTCATGACTCCTTAATCACCCAGCTACCCTCCAGAGGCTCCGTAGCATGGACCAAACCCAAGCGTGCAGTTTTTCGGGTGGAGATAGGCCATGTTCACCCGTGAGGCGGTGTAAATGAGATCCTAGCCAGTTTCTGACATCATTTGCATCTCAAGCCAAAATTTTTGAGGTACTTAGAAGACACTGGGAGCTTCTGATCAGGAAAATGAATTCTGCTGTTCAGAAGAATGTGCTCTGTAGAGAAACCATTTGTCCTCATGGAACTCTCTAGTCAAACACTACTCAAAGGCTGAATATTAATATATATTATTAAGAAAATCACGTTCTATAATTTTACATTGTTCTAATTGCTTCATGTTTTTCAATCACTAGGCAATGGAAAGTGATGTGTCAGTATAAATGTCATTTAGTACATGAAGGGTTTTTATTGAGAGAGAGAGAGAGAGAGAGAGAGAGAGAGACTTTGATGAGAAGCATCACATCTTTGTTACGAGTATGATTCCAGGAATGTGCGGCGCTGGATCTCACGTGCAATTTGGCACTGGAGTTTAGCAGTTCAGGGCAGGGGAATGGGGAAAGCTTCCTGACGATGCTGCAAGCTGTACCTCTCACACAGCAGCTGCCGCCCTACCTGTCCCACCCCAGGATGACCTTGCACTCCAACAGCAGCTACCCTGAGGTCAGGTGGGGAGGGGAGTATGGCTCCTTACTGATGTGCAGGACGTGGCCCTTGCAGCACAACTGGCCTTGGGTTGTAATCAGGAAATCATGTGATCACCTTGCATAGGCATTAGAATAGGTTTTGATATAGGTTTTATAAGATGAAAATCTGAGAAAGACATGTAACAGGTAGATGATGGACAGATGGCTGTCTCATTATACAACACTATATAAAGATGACGATATAGACTTATATACCTGTGAGTGTCATCATTTTATGAAACAAAAGTAAGAAAGTTAGAGCAGACTCCTTTCCAGATGAGGATGTTTTTGGTAAAGAGAGTAACTTTTGAATAATCCATAAGTGATCAGAGTAACAGGATTTGATTCTAATACAGCTAGTAGCCAGAGATCTAGGCTCTGACAACTGCAAACATTCCAAGGCACATCAGTTTTCATACCCAGTGTGACAAGTGACTGACACAGAATTGCTTGTCTATCTTCCTTCTGCACAGCATTCTATGGGAGGGTAAGCACTATGTATGAGTATTTGTTTATTATTCTGTGCACTTAGTTTTCAAGGCTCTGGTGTGCACAGGATGCTATGCTGGCTAGGAGAAATGAAGTCACAAGCTGTAACATGAGGGCTTTCTGTCCTGCCCAGTTCCCAAAGCAGTTTAGCCCCAAAGTATCACACAGAAGTCTACATTAGATATAAACTGATTGGCCCATTAGTTCAGGCTTCTTGCTAACTCTTATAACTTACATCAACCCATTATTCTTATCTATGTTAGCCACATGGCTCAGTACCTTTTTCAGCAGGGCAGGTCACATCCTGCTTCTTGGGTGATCTGGGCAGGACTGGGAGGGAGTTCCTTCTTCCCAGAATACTCCTGTTCTCATTGCCCTGCCTCTACTTCCTGTCTGGTTGACCCACCTATCCTTCCTGCATGGCCAATCAGAGTTTATTTCAAACATGATTGACAGAATACAGATAATTCCTCCGCACCAACAAGCTGTCGTTCCTGTACTGGAAGTAAAGTGGTGATTCACCATTGTCAACTTGACAACATCTAGAATGAACTGCAATCCAGGAATGGAGAACACACCTGTGGGAGATCTCACTTAGGTGAATCTACTTCCAGTGTGGGCCTTTGAGGTAGGGAGACACACATCTTTAATTCGGATTTGAGGCAAGAAAGCACAGCTTTAGTCTGCGTCATGCCTTCTGCAGGAAGCCTGTATAAGGGCATGGAAGATGGAAGCTTTTTCTCTTTACCTGATCGTGTTTGCCTTACTAGCGCATCTCACCATCACTGAAGCCTACTTCTTTGGGATTCCAGCTTATACTGAAGACCAGCCTTGTGGGCTGAGGAACTACTGGATTACTGGCATTTTTGTTCACAACTAGGTATTGCTGGATTAGCTGGACTGTAAGTCATTCTTATGTCAGAGAAAGAGAGAGAGAGATTGATTTAATAAATCCTGTTATTCTAGAGCAGTCAATCTCAACCTTTCTGATGCTGCAGCCCTTTTCATTCTATTTTATGTTAGTGACCCCCAACCATAAAATTATTTGTTGCTTTGTAACTGTTACTTTCTTACTGTTATTAATCGTAATGTAAATATTTTGGAGATAGAGGCTTGTCCAAAGTGTTGGTACCCACAAGTTGAGAAACACTGCTCTAGAGAACCCAGACTAATACAGAAGGTATTTCCATTCTGGTTGAATTGAGATGTTGAGAAGTTCTGTATACAAAACTAGGGGGAAAAAAAACCTAAACGTAAGAGCAAAAGAAATACGCGTACTATGGGAATATCAGTAGTTCAGTGAATCCATCCTGCCAAAAGTTAGACAAGGGAGAGACAGACATGAGCAGAAACTTCTAGAAAAGGACCTATCTGGTGTGTAAAGGGAGATGTTAAGGAAGGCATGGAGCTTATTAAAATTTCAAAGGGAAAGCAATTTTAGGTTCCAGGGATTGAGTTCGATGACTCAAAAGACTTTGAGCTATGAGTAACAGAAAACAAAAATGACTAAACGGAGCTTAAACCATCAGTGACTTATTTCACCACATGGCAAGCAATGAGAAGTCAGATGAGCCAACTGCTTGGTCCTATGTGGTACAGACAGATGTTTTCTTCTCCCTTTTCACTCTCCTCAAGATGCTTAATATCCAGTAAATCGATCACTATTCACTCCTTGGCGCAAGAGTCACTTTGCCTACATTTACATCCCAGGAGATCAATATCAAGATAAAAACGACACTGGTGATACAACGTGAGGGGGGCCAGAGAGGTGAAGGTACATCGCGATGATGCCTGAAAAATGAGCCAAGGTAAAAATGGCCCCTTGTTGAATGGCTGTAGGATTGAGAAGATGTTGATAGACGGTACCATTTAAAATCTTGACAGCAGCCAGGTCATAGAGCCCATTTTGACTCTCTCTCCAATGACAAGAGAAAGCAGTTGGTAAATTCCAACAGCAGATGGAGGGATGATGAAGTTATCACGGCAGACTAATGTAGCTGCAGAGAGGGTAAGATTGGAAAGCGCGGTGCAGTTCCGAGGGAGTTATAGGGCTTCTGA
The DNA here is from genome assembly GCA_025134845.1 of Neodon shergylaensis. NCBI lineage: Eukaryota > Metazoa > Chordata > Mammalia > Rodentia > Cricetidae > Neodon > Neodon shergylaensis. Next base: position 3,377,576 of record JABTXL010008166.1, on the reverse strand, counting down.
TCGTAGTGAGGACTAGAGCAGCTCTGAGTAAGACTGAGGTGGGAGGCCTTTGGAGGGTGCTCATGAAAATTCCTTCACAGTCTGTAGGCTAAAGACAATGTGTCATGGCAGGAAAGACAACCAAAACGGCTGTGATGAAAGATGGGTTTGGGGATCTGTTGAAGGCAAGGCAGAAAAGGCATAATTGAGGGGTGAACATTTTCTGGGGCCAGTTCTGGACAGCACACCCATTTGCCACTGGTGCCTATCACAGATGATTATGCATAACTGTGGTGATTAATGATCCTAGTATATTGTCTGACACACTGCTTATTTGACACTAGGCTGTCATTAATTATAGACTGATAGAAAATGCTTAATTCTGAAGGCATGGTTTCTGACTATTCATGGTGGATTGATCCTTTATGTGGTCCTGAAAATTTATAGGTCTCATTGAAGTAAAGTCAATCATGCTGTTAGTATGATAACTGATAAAACGCCTCACGACACAGTGTCACCCTGAGTTTGCATCAATCACGCCAGAAACGCACGCATTTGAAGAAGAACAATGCAAATGCATACCCAATTCATCATTAAGCCTACACAATATGGAGCCATAGACTACGCGAAAAACCTCACAGACCTAGGATGCCCAAAGTCCTCCCGGTGACACTTCTTTGGATCAACTATCACATCATACAAAGAGAAGCCCAAAAATCTTAGAAAGCCACAGAACTATCTCCTGTCTAAAGACTGAAATGCTGTGTAAATGTCCAAATCCTGTCAAGTTAGGAAGTTTAATGGATAGTCTGGGAGAATGGTCTGTCCATGTGTGGTCTCTGAAAGCTAGCAATGCCTACTGCTCTTACACTGTGAGAACAGCCTTGTGGATCTCCATAAGCAAGGCTTCTCCTGGAGACTCAGAGCTCTTTCTGCTCATGGCTACTTCTCTCTTGCAGTAATTGTCTCTGTATTTTAGAAGTTATCCACACCTGGGAGTGAAAGCGGGAGGTTGATGATGCGTACCTTCTGCTCTGGCTCTTCACCATTTCCTTCTGTTTATTGCAGACTGACTCTGAGCGTACTGTTTTACTAGACTGGCTGGACATCATGCCCCTGAGACCCTCCTTTCTCTATGCTTCCAGCAATCTGGTCACAGACACATGTTGTCTTGTCTGGCTTTACACACGCATGCTCTGAATTCAAGGTCAGGTCTTACTGCTTGTACAGAAACTCTACTTATTAAGCCATCTCTCCAGCCTGCATTTGGGTAATAATGCATCACAAAGCCAAAACCATGAAGCTTTTACCACTAAAGCCATTTCCTGACATGGTAAACCAATAAGTTCCAAGCCTCACAAAATGTGAGGGAACGGTATTGAGCCCAGGCTAGCAATGATCTTTCAACCTAAGCTACCCATCTATGAAGAGGAAAACCAGAACTAACTCACATAGCTCCAAAGAGCTGTGTATCGATTTGCCATGGAATAGATTAGTGAAAAGAAAGAAAAATGAAAGGTTTGAAAAGTCACTCTTGGAACCAGAACTCACGGGGCAATATTTGTAGACTTCACAATGTCCAAACTCTCTGGTAGAGACAAAGGCAGACTATCGCAAAAAAGATGCCAGGAGCACATGAAGCTTGAAGTGAGAGAACAAAGAAACACCAACAGCTGATGCAAAGAGGTGGCCCATTTTAGAACCAAGGACTGAGAGTTATTGAGTAAAATTTTTTGTTTTTTACATAAAGACATGAGAGACAATCTACAGAGATACAAGCAAAGCTTGGGAAGCTAAAAATTAACTAAAAACTGCCCAGCAGATCGATCAACATGGATACATAGGACAGGCGATAGATAGATAGATAGATAGATAGATAGATAGATAGATAGATAGAT
>JABTXL010008166.1:3354428-3374100 GCA_025134845.1 Neodon shergylaensis | reverse complement strand
TGCTGCTGCTGCTGCTGCTGCTGCTGCTGCTGCTGCTGCTGCTGCTGATTCCTTGGGAACTTGAGGTACCTAAGCCCATACACTGAGCAACCACCAGGTTGTTGGTCTTTGCCAGTGTTCGTCACTGGCAATGGAACTATTCCAACTGCTGAGGCACCCGGCCTCAAGGACCAAACAACTACTGTGTTCTCAGGCTCTCAGATGTGATTCTTCTCAGATGTGATTCCATTCTGTTAGTGTTACTGTTCAAAGTAAGCTGATTTAATGAAACACACACACACACACACACACACACACACGGGTTCTGAACCTCTGAAGAACCCTAATTAGCACAATGACACATACCTGTAGTACAACGATATACACCTGTAGTACTAACACTGAGGAAGCCAAGAAAGAGAATGATAAATTCAAGGTAAGACAGGGTTACACCATGACATCCTGCCTCAAATAAAACAAAAACAAAACAAAACCGCACAATTCCTTGATCCTGTCAATAAAATACTCTCTGTTCTATAACGACCTAAGTCAGTGATGTTCAAGCTTTTATCATTTAAAGATCAACATGCTAAACCCTAAGCTAACCAAGTGACAAAAATCTTCATTCATAAACAAGAAAAACTTCTGCATGCTATGAATGACTTCATTGCCATAAAGCATTTCAAGAAATAACAAAGAAATAAAGATAATTTACAAAAACCCTGAAGCTTACAATGACATGAGAGTTCTGAGTTTGAAGAGACCTTTCTTGGCCCAGTTGTACTTGAATCCAGGACATAGAGTACCAGAATCTCCCAGTCATCAGAGGCTGACCTTGGGTGGTGACACTGGATCTTGTTGTCTCATGCCAATGAAGGTTAAAGACACACACACCCCTGACACAATTAAAAACACAAGTCTACTTATTAAATAGAATTACAGAAAGAAAGAGTCACTCCCAAGAGAGGGAGGGGTTTCCAAGAGAGGAAAAACCACTGAACTACCCAGTCTTTGTTCATACAGGTCCATGGTAAAGATTAGACAAAGGCTGAGGTAAGAAAGAGATTCCTTAGCTTTGTGAGCTATCGTGAGCTGAGCCAACTGAGAGACCCCATGCTCTATATCTATCCCTTGGCTCATCCTTGGAGGTGACATGCACAGTTCGTGTGCTGACCACACAGGTAGATGTGATTGAAGTTCCCCTCTCTCCATCTCTTCATTGCTGATCTTGGCTGCCTGTCCTGACTAGCGTTGCCATCGCTAACCTTGGCAGATGTCTTCTTGGAATCTAATTAGACATTCTGGGTAACTTGGTGCTGCTCTGTCCCAAGAGGCCCTGCCCTAGCGGACTCCACTACACTCTGGGTAACTTGGTGTTTAAGAGAGAATTTCATCCTCTATCAACAAACATCCAACTGTCTTCCCCAAGTGAATTTTAGTATCTTATTAGAAATATGAATTCTAGTTTAACAGTTTAAATGAACACCAAAGCCTATACCCCATGACTGAGAAAAACAATACAGCATAATTATAAGAACCTTTCCTAGTGGATTTTTTTGACACATTAAGATAATACTAGAAAATAAGTGCCTCAGCTAAAGCTGTGATATATTGTTCCTGGGATTTTTCTGGTGTTTGTTTGAGACAAGGCATTATGTAACCCAGGCTGGTTACAGAATCAGAAATCCTGATTCTCCTATGTGGTGGTGGCACACACCTTTAGTCCCAGCATTTAGGAGGCACAGGTAGGCAGATCTCTGTGAGTTTGAGGCCAGCCTGGTCTACAAGAGCTAACGTCAGGACAGTCTCTGTAGAGAAACCCTGTCTCAAAAAACAAAAAGAAAAATTAAAAAAAAAGAAACCCTGATTCTCCTGCCTTCACCTTCCAGTTGTTGAGATCATAGCATACCTACATCTGCTTTAAAGATATTATTTCTATATCTTAGTTTTGTGCTCTTAAATCTTTGGTTATACCAAGAAAAAAATAAAGTTACAACAAGATTTCTTATGTTGAGTATATTGCTTAAATAATAATATACAAACAACAAGAAATAAGATAATGTTTAAGATGGTATACTAATTTATGACAATTAGAAGGAAAAAGTAGTCTTCACATGACAATTTTTCTGTATTCAAAAGTATTTTGGAGAACATCAAGTCATCTATTTTAATAAAATCTGAGAAATGAGAATAACATCTTGAAAATGAAAATGGTTATAAACATTTGGTTTTAATACCTAACATTGTAATTGTTTTGTTAATCTCTTCCTTATTTTGGGGTGAAGGAAATATCTCACACAAAAGGATGACAGTCAGTTCACCAAACAGCAATGGGAAAGTAAACAGCAGCCACTGTGAAGGAAGGTTGAGAGGCAGGAAAACAAGCAGGCAACCATGCCAAGCCAGAGGGGAGCAAAGCTGCGGTCCAAAAAAAAACTCATCACCAAAACTCCATAGAAAAACCTCTTTGCTACTGGAAGCAAAAAGGCACCCAAAAAATAAACTTTAAAAAAATTTTTTTTGGATCTTGAAATTGCCAAATGATATTTGAAAATCTCAAAATCAAAAAATATTGATACAATAAAGCCAACCCTAATTTTGCTCAAAAATTATTTCTAAAGCGGTTAGTAGGAGAGTTACATAATGCAAAAATATCTAAAGTATTATAAGGGTTTACGATACTTAAATACAACAATTATTTTGTCTGAAGCTAGGAAAAGATTTAGCACATTGCACAGTGCCACTGTTGGCTCTGAGAATTCCTCTTTCCTTCCTAATAATATAATTCTTTACATTTATTGGCTCAAGGAAATTTAGGAAGTAAAAGTGGTTTCGACAAGTCGATATTCATGAAATCCATTGGTAAGCCGCTATCTTACACACAAAATTTATGCCAAAACCTCTAAAAAATTTTTGAAATCTTATAATTTAATATTCGTGATAAAATCTAAACTATGAATGGGGTATCTTTATAATATTTTCTGGTTTTATAGATAGCAAATGATACATCATGAATTTTAATATATATATTAATTTACAATACTATACTTCTAAGTTATATTAGCAAATTGTCTTGCGCTATTTGAGCACACTGAAAAAATGTCTCTAGAAGTGAGGCTTCCCTCACAAATGTCAGATCCAACTTTATTTGCCTCAAAGGGTCCTTGAAGGCCTCTTTTCTGGGAGTGCACAGAACCCTCTCACTGTGTGAAAGAGAGAAGTGAACAGACGAACATCCCAAGAGTATAACACTGTGTCCTCACGGACAGCGGATCTGCCTCCAACAGAGCTGACGAATGTTCAGCCCACAAGGTGCCCAGAATGGACACGGGAAGCTAGAAGTTCAGCCATGGGGAGCTCTTCCACGGAGAGAATGTTCATTTGGGAACTATAGACGATTGCTTCCATTTCCCTAGACAGTTTCTGATGGATGTTTACAGCGCCCAATGTGATAGCATTTTGCTATCTATCTACACATCTCTCTATTATCTCTCTCTTGCTGTTTATTCGTTTACTTTGGCTTGCTATGTTCTTAACAGAATCAACTCATTCAAGACTGATAGACCGTACAAAACAGTGCTGTTGATAAATGCTGCTCAAACATCGCTAGACCTCATGAGAGAATCCTGCTCACCACATGCACAGGCACACCATCCACTCTTTCCAAAGGTCATCATTAACATTACCGAAGAGCTGATTTAAAGCTTACTTACATCTATTTTACATCTTATGTTATTATATCTTCAAACAAAATATTTGTGGCAAATCCCTTAGCAGAGAGTACACCTAGAGAATTCAGGTTTCTTATTTCTGTTTCCTATTTGCCGTTAGTACCACCGGCACCAGATGTACAGAGCCTTCCATCTCAGTTGCACTTGCTGCATGTTTTTCTCAGGAGACCATGCTCAGAAGAGTGTCATGCGGGTTACCACCAGTAATTTCCGCCCTCCACCAAAGCAGACAGGTCACAGTATATGAGTACTATTCCCGAGGCACAGAACACTCCTGCAACATTGCACAACTCCAGACCGACAAAGGCCAAAGGGGATACTAGCATTCCAAGAGCAAGTCGACTCCGACCTTTGGTCCTCTTTAACAAAACACAGTATTCTGCGAATATATATGACATCCTTAGCTGGCATTATACCTAGTATAATAAAAAATACAATCAAGAACCCTGTGTTTACTACTTGGTACCTCATAAACCAGACATAGTGATGCCTGCTTATAATCACAGTTCTTGAGAGAATTAGACAGTCCATGTCCTCTTAGAGGCCAGCCTGGGTTACATGAGACCCAGACACACAATCCCATCAACAACAACAACAACAAATACCTAATAAAACTAAGCCATAAAACAACTTGTTCACTCAGAAGTCTCAGTAAGTATAAAATACAGTCTTGTGTGTGTTCTTAAATAGCTCAATATGTTTTTTATAGCTATCTCTTAAGAAAATCTCACCTTTATTTTAAATTCCTTGATATTGCAGTTACATCAATTAAATTAATGCAGTGCTCTTAATATAAACCTAAGTGAACGCCGGAGATTTCTGCTTCTTGAGATCTGCTAGAATTGCACACCTTCCAGATACTTGAAATGCCATTTCTGAAATGATTGCAAATGTCCCAGGACATAAATTCCAACTTTGGTTTCAATAAACCTTCTTTCTTTTGTGTTCAGCTCAGCTTCTCGGATGCTACTATAACCTGACATGCACCTGCTTGCCCCACACTTCCCTGAAGGTCTGGGAGAGCCTTGTGAAGAGTGTGACTTCAGCAATTAAAACAGCACAAATCCTTAGACATCTCCATTCTTGATCTCTGTTTAAAAAAAGAAAGCATGCAATTCTCCTTCATTATCCTTGCTGGCTTCTTCTCTATGACCTTCCACCTGCTCTTGCTCTTCTTCCATCTTTCACAGTTAATGTGTTTTTAATGTATGATAATCGATGTTTAATATATGCATATAAATACCAAAAAGGGTTGTACAATTAATCTTAGATTCCCTCTCCAAAATTTAGAGTGATTTCCCCAAAGGATTTAATCAAACACCATTTTATTCATCTTCATAGATCTTTCTCTCTTTCTCTCTCTCTCATATATGTGTATGCATGTATATATAAAACAAAAGATAAAGTAGTATTCCTAGTATTGTTTTACTTTTTATTTATATGCATATATATGCAGATATCTAATATTGTTTTCAAATTGGCATCTACAGTCTGCAGTGGTTTAAATGAGAATGGGAAAGTTTAGCAGGTGTGGCGTTGTTGGAGGAGGAGAGTCACTGGGGATGGGCTTTGAGTTTTCCGTGTCCCTTACCATTCCCTGTTCACTCTCTCTCTCTGCCTTCTAATTGTAAATGAGAATGTAAGCTCTCAGCAATTGCTAGGGTCTTCTACAGTGATAGGCTTCCACACAACTGTTTTGAAGATCTTTAATGTTAGTTGTCCCTGTCCATACTCCCTCCTCTACCCTGCCTCCCATCCTCCACCCCACTGAATTTTCTGGATGTTTGTTGTCTAAAAGGAAGACACAAGTTGTGTAGATAAGGAAAGGGAGATGGATTTGGGAGAAGTCAGCGGAGGGGTGAATAGGAACAAAATACATTGTATGAAATTCTCAAATAGCTAAAATTTAAAGCAATTTAAAAAATTTACTTTTCCAGAGTTTGAGACTTTTTTTGTGAGAAATCAAAAAACTGAAGATGCCATGTACAGAAAACTGGACATTGACTCCTATGTCTTCCCTTAAATGATTATGTGGGTACTCCAGTATTTAATGATTCTAGAAAATAATATTGTACTAATATAGATTTAATTTTCCTGTGCATTGAGTTAAATTCTTATTAATTTTACTTATTTCCCTTTCATTTTCTACATAGGCATTTTTAATTTGTAGCAGTTACAATATTAAATATAAAAATGCTCCTTGCTAAGGGGCTAAACTACTGATCCCATAACTACAGAGATCTATTTTTAGTGCCTTAAAGTAAATTATTCAGCTCTTTACACTCACCTAAAATCATAAGGGGGCAGGATCCATGGAATAATACTATTTGTGATGGGAAACTCTCTCCTATGTAGACATTTTATGTTCAAAATGCATCCATAAAGACACATACTCTAATCCCAGCACTTGGGAGGCAGGGGCAGATGGATCTCTATGAGTTCAAGGCAAACCCGGTCTACATAGTGAGTTCCAGAACAACAAAGGTTACAAACTGAGACCCCGTCTCAAAAACTATAGATATATCTACACCATATTAGTCCAGATAATTTAAATCTGTAATTCATATCAGAACAAATAAGTATGTTCATGATTTTGCCTTTATAAATTATGAACAAAATCTTCAGGGTCAAATCATTGCATACTGAAACAAATATTGATTGAATATTTATACTTATACAAGTTAACACATATTTTTCTATAACACATTATGGAAAGCATGTTAGTTCACAGAAATCAACAGCTACATAATAATCCATTGCCTGACTGTAGTACAAGTATTCTAAATCTTTTTCCAATAATGATATTAATGTTGTTTGCAGTCTTTTACTACATTGAACATTCTCCTTTATATATATTTTTCTGATGTTAGATATTTTTTCATACAACAGATTCATAAAAGTGGGTTGATGGTAAATGCATAATGAACATTAACTGTATGAATACACCCAAATCAGAAAGAAAGCCATTCAAAGTCTTCCGGAACTCTACCTGTGGAAGGTGGTAAGCTACCTGCCTATAAAGGTGGAGAACATATCCTGTCTTCCAACAACATGGGTTCATCTTCACAATTTGTTAACTTGATTTCAAAGTTGGGTGCAGTGATGGGCACCAACAGTGCTACCTTCTTGTGCTCAGGAGGCTGAGAGAGGAGGACCCTTGCGGCCAGGAGATAGAGACCAGCTGTGGCAACTACAAATTCCTGACTTAAAATACAAACACCCTTACAGAGAATGTAAATCTTTGTTTGGTTTCTTATGCTCATCAAGACCTTTGTAAGATTCATTTCTGCTGTTTCATGTAAGCAATGATTACACTTGTCAGTTTCTCTGGGTTACTCCATTCTGTAACTACATGACAATCTATCTAGTAGACTACAGATGCCTACCAATTTTGATCCTGATTTTCAGCTGCTATGATTGTGCATGCTTTCACAATTATAAGCATGACATTCCTTGGTCATGTATCTAGAAATGAAACGACTTGGTAACAGGGCAGGGTCACTCCTGTGTATCAGACTCTGTCAAGCAGTTTTTAAGTGGAAAAGTTGCTTTCAACATTAGTTTTGTGATAATATAAAAACTTAGCAATTATTTAGGGGCTAACTTGTAGTGAGAGCGAAAACTAGAATGGATGCAACATTTTACTTCATTATGAGAACCAAAGAAATTCTTAAAGAAAAATATCTATGTTGTAATACTCTACTAAACTACTTAATTGAAAAAGGTGAGTTTAAAAATCAATAGATAATTTGGTGTCTCAGAGGTTTACATAAATCACAATGAGAGGTTGCTTTGCCCTTATTTAGGCAAATAAGAGAAGCTATATTCATCTCAGATTTCCTTTTCCTTTTCTTTAGCTTGAAACAGTCACATGATAGAAAGGACATAGCAAGGGAGAGCCAAAAAGAAAATCAAGTTTCAGGCTTATTACCGTGTCCCTGAATGAGCCAGTTAAGATACATAGGTTATCTAGACTTTGTATTTTCATATGAACATAAATACAAGTTCCCTGCTTGTTTACTACGGCTGCTGAAGATCTCAAATAGACACCATTTGAAAAAGATGCTTAAAATGTAATGTGAGACATGGTCTTAACCACCTTCTCCACGTATTGTCTGCTTCCACCTTTGGGCATGTCGCCAGTTCCTTTCTAGTTTAATTTCTAGTGAAAGATGAGTACAGACAGTGATGAAGTAGAATTGCATCGTTTGCAGGAGAATGAATGAGGTTGCAGAGAGTCATGTGAAGCACAGTGAGCCATACTCAAAGACAAGAGACCTAACTCCTCTCTCATCTCGAGATCTAGATTTTTTTAAGACATGAAAATACAGGGAAACTTTTGAAAGACTCACGGAAAAGGGAATGAGGGAGACTAATATTGAGTAAATATATTAAAATAAATTTTATGAGTTTATGATAATGTTGTAATAAAACCCACCATTTTTACTACTAATATGTTATAATCCTTTTTTTAAAAGAAAGTAAATATCAAAGAAAAATGAATATTGTTAGGGCATCCATGATCCATAAATTAAACTGTATGTAAATGTAACCTCAGTCATTACACCAATGTGCATTCCCATGAAAATTTATAATCCAGTATTAAAATTTATATGAAAATGCAAAGACCTAAGAACATCTTTGAAATATTTGAAAACCTTTGAAATATTTAAGATAGAACACGTTTGGGTGATGACTACTAAATTATCAGATATACAGTAATCAAGAGAGAAGATTGGCATAGCAGATCAGTGAAACAGTCTAGAAAATTTCTCAATCAATAGAGTCAGTTGATTTCTAACAAAGATGCCAGGAAACTTGTTATCAATGACAAGAAAATTGCATTCAAATACGGAAAGTAAATAAGTACAGGTATCAACTGAGATGAGTCAGAGATACACATGTAAAAGCTTGAACTATGAACTGAGAAAATCAGCTGTTTTCTGCCTTGGAGTAGGCAATGATTTCTTATAAATACATAACACTTTTTAATATCAGAATAAAATATAATAAAGGAGACTTCAACAAAACTAAATAAAAAATACTTCATTACCTCCTGAATACATTACACACTCATATACTCAATACACATGTTCACATACATTTATATCCAGATTTTAAAAGGACCTATAGCAGCTCTTAAGAACTATAACTGACAATACAAGACCAATTTAAACCTAGGCAAGCAGATAGCCATTTGTGGGAAACACATGAATTATGGATAAGCACTTCAGAAGTGATTGTTTGTCACTGGGGAAATGCAAATCAGAAGCAAGAGGAGAATTCCATAACAATGTTAAAATCCAAACCCGCTGACAACATCTCATGCGCAAAAGCAGGCGTGAGCTGGATCTCACATGTATCGAGTGGGAAAGTCATAATTTGGGAAATGTTTTAGACATTATACACTTATTACAAAATGTGCCTCGTGCTTACTCTATAACTTAGCAATTTAACTGCTAGGCATTCCCCAATGGTCATGAAAATATACGTCCAGAAAAGACTTGGGAAATGTTTATAACCAATTTCATCTTAGTGCTTCTGGAAGAAAGATGGCCAAAATGCCTGCTTTTGTTCTTCTTACTTCTTGCTTCTTTCCTCAACTTGCAACTTTGGGATCAGCTATCTTCAAGCCTGTTCATGCATAGAGAAGGAAAAATGCCCCCCCCCAGGGACTTCCAGATTCATGCCCCCAGGCATGAGACATTCAAACACCAGGAGAAGACATTCTACACCTAGAGAAGGGTAGAGGAACCAGTCTTGATGAATAGGAAGCTCATGGGAACTGGTTCACCAATCCATAGGGAGCAGAAGTGGGAGGCTTGCCAGAGATAAAGGCTCTTGGTAGTCTGTGAAAGAGTGAACTCCAATTCGTGGTCCCTTCTCCTCCAAGGTGTTGTACTACTTGCTAATCTGTTTGCTAATCTTACTTTTGTTTTGGCCTGAATTCCTCCCTGGCCTTAATTTTTTTTTCATAGAGAGAAGTTAAATCCTAGATGGTAACAATAATAACCCTAAACTTGTAGTACCCTTATATCTACCAAGAGCAAAATGTGATAAATATGCTATTCTCATACAGTTGAATGGAACCCAGCAATTAAAATAATAAAAGAAACATACTAGAATCAACACTTGGATGAGTCTCCAAATGTAAAGAACGACAGTGAAAAAAACAAGTCTATCATTCCATGTGACCCTGTATGCATTTCTCTGTAGGTTTCACTTTAACAGAAGGATCAGGGGAAGGGATTCGATTCTGAGCCTGGGGTGACTGCAGTTTCAGCCCATGCTGCAGAATCTGGGAGAACCTTCCAGTGACTATGTCTTCGTTGGACCTCTGCCATCTTGTGGAGCTGACATTCCCTTTCCTGCATTCCTTCCTTTCCATGTCTCCCTTCATACAGAATACAAGCACTCTCTTGAAAGGCCTTTCTCACACACTTCCTTCCACATTTGAAAGAAGAGCAGGAGCCAATTATCAGGGAAATTAGTCGTAGGAGATCAATAGACTCATCATGCAATCATTAAAATAATGATGTTCTAGTTATAAATATCGATAATGACTTTGAAATGCTCTTGTGTGGAGAGTTCTGAGAGCTTTAGGGTGGTGTTAACTACAAAGTGTGAGCACAGTTGTCTCTGACCCTGCATGGGGAAATCTCCGTGTGAGTCGGGAAAGCTGTGCCTGGCCTTAGATGTCCAGGCTCAAGCGGCCATTACCCAAATCCTGCCTTTTCCCTTCACCTCTTTCTGGTACAAACCAATTCATACCCAGATTCAGAGCCTCTTCTTCAATGACCTCTCTGAGGCTGCTGCCTTGGCCTTAGCTGCCTGAGCTCTCCACTTAAGCTTGAGGTTTCACCAGGTACGTATTTACCTCTAGGTCTCCACCAGGGGGAATGGTTATTTGTTTAAAGCCATGTGTTTTCAGTGAGTCCAGCATAACTCTGCTTTAGTCATAATCAGCCTTAGGAATACACCTATGGAAAACCTGGCATGGCGGTATACAATAGTACTCGGGAGGATGAAGCAAGAGGGCTTGGAGTTAAAGGAATCCTTGGCTAGACAGAAAATTTCAAGTTCGCCTTGACTGAATGAGATCCTTTCCAAAACACAAACCACATCAAAAGCAAAGAAAAAAACACTTATAGACAAAGTGTATTTGGGGAGAATGCTAATTCACTGGTGCCAATCTACGAAAATACCAGACTAATTTGCACTGTTGTTTTAATTTTTTTGACACAGACTCCTACCACCACATAGGCCAAGCTGACCTCACACTTGAAACAATTTCTGCCTCCTGAATGCTGAAATTGCAGGCTTGCACCACAACTCCTACTTAAGCTTTTGGCATTTATACAGAGGGAAAGAAATTGTATTTATCACAACTGTACAGATTGAAACAGCCAAAATCAAAATGCCAACAGGCCTTATTCGTGAGAGGGTTGACCTGTGAGTATAAAACAGCAAGTTGTTGCTGCCTTTTCACAGGGGGACGAACGCCGTGAGCATCATTAGATCCTCATATGGAGGATGGAAAAGGACGGTAGAGCCAAATGTTAACTATGGCATGAAGCCTCTTTCACAGTTGAAATCCTCATGGCCTAGTCACCTTCTTCTATTGTCATATAGGCGATTCAATTTTAACACCTGAAGCTTGGTGGGAAGACATTCAACGACAGCAGATGGTAACAACACAACTGCAAACAATGCTCCAGTTAGTAAAACTGCTTAAAGAGCAGGCTGACGCTTTATGTAGAAATGTTTCCCTTCCTACTCATTATGTGGATTGGTTTTTGTCAACCCAAACCTAGACATATCAGGGAAGAAAGGAATTCTTAAATGAGAAAGTGCCACCCTAAGATAGGTCTGTAAGCAAGACTGAGGGGGTATTGTCTGGATTAAAGACTGTCATGTGAGGGTTCATTCCACAGGGGACCATGCCACACCTGGGCAGGTGGTTCCCAGTTGCATAGGAAAGTAAGTTGAGCAAGCAGGCCATGAGTAGCAAGCCAAATATGTAAGCAGCCACCTGCCAGGGTCTCTGTCTCAGTCCCTGCCTCCAGGGTCCTGCCTTGAGTTCCTGCCCTGACTTCTCAGGATAATGAACTACAAGTTGTAAAGTGAAATAAAGTCTTTCCTCCTGGAGTTTCCTTCAGACCTGGTATCTTATCACAGAAATAGAAAGCTAACTCAGACACTAGTCTTGTTTCCTAAAGATGCACGCTGAAAAGGTGACTCTCAGAGGTACATCTTTAAAAAAAAATGTGTGTGAGACAAATACACTTAGGGTTGTAGTTTTTTACCTAGACATGCAATATAGTAACAACTATAACTTACCCTCATTAGGGTCTTTATAGGTATTAATGCATCTTGCATTTTGCAAAGCAAAGCACTGGAAAGTAAACATAAAATTCTTACCTTAGTGGCCACCCAATTTGCTTGTGCCTGTGGAGCTTCTGAGGTTGAAGGCGAACATGTGTATCATCATCTGTACATTTGTGAGGTTTTCTGTGCCTTTGACAAAAAAGATTGAGGTGATTGTTTAAACAGGGTTGTCATCACAGGGACGAAGTTTTTATTTCTATTAAATTATGTTTTCTGGAACAAATGGCAGAAACAACCGTTGAGTGGCAAACCTCTCTATTCTGATGAGTTTAAAATTACGTGTCTGTTCATCCACAGCTTGCTGCTCCGTCTCTGCATGTGGTCATGCCCCTTAGCATCCAAATTCCACTGCAGATTGCTTTGATTGATGATCTGATTCCATTTTAATATGCATCATGCATTAAACAGTCGTAACCATAAATACGTCTTTTGTTTCTACCTCTGACTGCATTAGAAACAGGAGAATGGCTCCTTAGACTGAAGATCAGAAATGACTGAATAGTAGATGCTCCCCCCAGATCAGACATGACCTCAGAGTGAAGTCATAGCTTATTCTGACATAATAAATATGAATCATGTCTCTCTAGAAGCTTTATAACTAGCTGTCATCTTTAATTACCAACTGGCTGGTTGAAGTAGGCTATACTCACCAGAAGTATTTTTAAACTCTACATATTTAAATTATTTTGCTCATATTCCAAAGTACAGGCTCTTCTTTCCACATTCCCCCCCCCCCCACGCACAGCCTAGGGACAGTTACTTCTGCAGGGACAATGGTGGAGGTGGGCATGCCATTGGAAAGGACTTATTCCTATCTTTAGATGCTTAGTGCTCCGTGTGCAGATACTTTGTGGCATTGAGTGACAGAACATGCTATGGAATATGCACACCTATGAACATATCTAATTTCTTATCTTTAGATTTATTATATTAATTTCTATGAGAAATTAAAAAGTAAAGACATGTTACTAGTACATTGTATTAATGTAGTTTTGTGACGATGACAGAGTACTTCTTTATTTTAATGACATAGCACACTTATCACAAGAAGCTTTGTGCTGCTAAGCAAATGATTTGATGAAGTGTTGAAATTTGCCAATGTTTTAGTTACAAAGGAGTGTGACTCTGGAGTGGTCCTTTTCCAGTTCTGTTCAGCTGCATAGTCTAATACTGACAAGCAAAAGGTTAGAATTACAGATAACAGTACCAATTGTCTTAATCTTCTGGCTTCCATAAGATGAACTTCTCTAACTCCCCAAGGACTTATGGATTCTGGATAGCCCAACAATTTTCACTTGTAATTCCCCCAAATCAATCTTTGTCCATGCTTTGCTTAATACAATTCCCACCGTTGTATACATTATGTGATTTTTCTTGAAGGGATGTAGAAAATCACCTATATAACTCAGACAGGGCACTAACAACGACTCCACCTAATTCTAGCTAGGGAACCAGCTACATTATTGGGGCTGCTGACAGGAGTATGAATGAGGAGAGATACTGACTTAGCACGGATGAGATAAAGGACTTGTATCACTAAAACCCCTGCACCAGCACGGGTGAGTGCTCTGACAACGGCTTCCCAGAGTTCTCGGCAGCTCAGCCAGTAGAATGATCATCTCTCTTCAGCAACTGTTATTTTATAGTGTATTGATCGCCTGTTGGTCAACTTAACCCAAGCTAGTATTATCTGGTAATAGAAATCTCAATTAAGAAAATGCCTCTATCATCAGATTGTCTATGGGTAAGTCTGTAGGCATTTTCTTGACCAGGGATTGATTTGGAAGGGCCCAGTCCTGGTCTACTGGGGCCAATCATCCTGTGTGGTATAAGAAAACAGGCTAAGCAAGACATGTAGAATAAGCCTGTGAACAGCATTATTCTAGATCATCTGCCTCCAGTTTCATGCTCGAGTTCTTGGCCAACCTTCCCTTCATGACGGGAATGAGGTATAAGATAAAAGGAATTCATAAGTTGCTTTGGTCATGGTCTTTATCATAGTAAAAGAAGCCAAACTAAGATATTTACAAAAACATAAGGAAGGAGGTTGTGAATCTTCTACATTTTAGGAGCTTCCTGAGTACTGTAAGTTTTATTTGCTTCCTGGGCCTCACATGTTTTAATTATTTCCTGAGTCTGAGAAGCCTCCCTCCAGACAGGAGAGCTTCATAGGAAACATCTATACAATACTCAGCCCTCCTTTCAGTATTTGTATTTTTTTACACTAGGGCTTATGACCCTGTCTAATCACTGACATTTTGTTTGAATAGGAGTATCATATGTGAGTTACCAACTCTAGAGTGAGCCTTCAGTCCCCTCAGAAAGCAGTTAGCTGCACCACAACAGCGGGGCCACTCTTTCGCTGGTAGCCATCACTTGCCTGGCATGTTGTTTATCTATTACACAGCATATGTAACTTGTCAGACTTTTCAGCATCAGTTATCCCCCATCAGCAGGAATGGTGTCTTTCAGTAGTACCATGAAGACACTCCATCAGGTAGGAATCCTCAAGCTCAGCTTTAACGCAATTTCTCTGCACCATATCGCAGTAATAAAGCTCACCATTTGTCTCTGGCGTGCAGCCAACAACAGGGTCAAGAACCTTATGATTTGTGGAATCTCAGAAGCCTCCCAGCTGACCACTCAAGGGGAGGTTTCTCACTTTTGGCCACAGAATTTTTATTCCACAGCCTTACAGTTTCTATGAGTGCCTTTCCTCACTCATATACTCATACAGAATCTTTCAACCATGCTCTTTTATTTCCTTTTTTGGTCATCCATACTCTCAACTGTGGTGTGTAGGGTTCTCCCAGACACTTTAGCAAATCTATAGGACACTCAGAGGTTAGCATTATGTAATGAAACATTTTAGCACAGAGAGCAAGATCTCTGATGGCATCCGTCACCCATCCCAAATAATTGCCATTGGATTTGGGTGGCTAGGGGGATTCTAATAAGGAAATGTTTGCAAGGTTTGACATTGTATGAAAAGATCTCTTATCAATCACTTCAGAAGAAAAGCAATAATGTGAGGCTCTGTGGGTAAAACACTTGCTGTTCCTATAGAGGACCCAGGTTTCGTTTTTAACATCCACGTGATTATTGACAGCCATCTGTAACTCCAGTTCCAGGGAACCCAGACCTTCTTTTGGCCTTTATGAGCATCGTACATGCATGTGATAAATGTACATTCATGTTTGCAAACACTCATGCACATAAAATAATAATCTATTAAGAAAAGAAAAGCAGTATTTATAGATGTAGCAACGACTCAGTCAGCAAAGGACAAGCATGATGACCCACGTTCCATAAATCCATATAAAAAATAAAAAGCTGGATATGGAGCCTGTGCTTTTAATACCAGAGCTGAGGAGGCAGATACCAGAGGGTTTCTAAGGTGTGCTGGTTTTCCAGCTAGCCCATTTGCTAAGCTGCAGATCCCAATGAAAGACTGTCTCCAAAGGAAAGTAGATGGCTCCTGAAGAAAGACACCTACAGTTGACTGTCTTCCACCTGCATGCACACACATGACATGCACACACACATACATAGCTGAACACACACATACATGTACCACCCTCCTCCCACACACACAAAAGAGGAGCAATGTTGGGTTTCAACTGCGCTATTGAGAAAAGCTACCCTAGCCAGTCCCGTGTGTGAGTCATTTAGCCTTCCCATGCTGGACTACAGCTGCTGCCGCAGAGCCACTGGGTCTCCTCCCAGCCAATTGTCCCATCAGAGTTTGCTGGTAATGCTGGTTTTGTCTCAGATCCAAGCACTATCCCATAGCTCACTGTGTCCACCTCTGGAGCCAGATAGATCTGACACACTCTAGGCCAGCACGGTGGTCCCTGAGATTGCATCAGCCAAACATGGCCATATTGGCAAACAATCTCCATCTACAGTTCACCTTCTGGGATAGGATAAAGATGTGTACTGCATACTTTAGGAGAATAACTACCTAGCTCTAGAGTAAAGTTTATCGATGTCATTGGTATTTTTTTTTTTTTGAGACAGGGTTTCTCTGTAGCTTTGGTGTCTGTCCTGGAACTAGCTCTTATGGACCACACTGGCCTTGAAGTCACAGAGATCTGCCTGCCTCTGCCTCCCAAGTGCTGGGGTTAAAGGTGTGCACCACCAGCACCCAGCTCATTTATATTCTTAATCATTTGTGTCTTCTATAAACTGTTTGGGCTTAAAGCCTTTTGGAATTTCAGTAGTGCAACATTTAGCTTCCTGTCTTCCCCATGCCTCACCTACTTAGTAAGTCCAGATGGGCACAAATTGTGTCACATTTTCCTTCCAGGGACTTGGACAGATCTCTTTTCTGCTTCGTCTTCTTCTCATCCCCTCCCAGCTTATGAACATCCCATTATGGGGCTCAGAAGAGCCATTAACGTCCCACATCAGACTAGAGGTCCTTTAATTGATGGACCCGAATTAATTTCTTCCTTCATTCTCCTGTGTGCACAGTCCAGTGAGCTGGCCACCAACTATTGCCTCTTCTGTGCTCAGGTCCCTCAGGGATACATGTCCTTCCTCCGCTGTCTGTTGGTCACTGACATTAACTGGGCTCTCATTCAGTGACAGTCAAGGGCCTCTAATAGCTCATGCGAACTGGTTTATATGACTGTAAGAGATGACAAGCCAACAACTCCATCTTATCCTTCGGTGTTTCCATTTCTCTGCCAAATCAGACTCTAGTATTGCAGACAGCACCTGCATGTCTTTTTTCCTATTGCAACTTTTGTTTGTCTTATGTCCACAGGACAGGCCTTACAGTAGCAGACATAGCATGTTTACATTACAATCCCTTCCTGATTACCTTAATGCTAGCAGAGACTTCTGGCCTTCCTCTCCAGTATCTCCAGCGGCTCTGCTGACCTTTATTTTCCGTAGTTACAGTATTTACAATGACTTCTCTAGATTGCTGAATCATGACTGCCGTATTGTATTGAATCTTCCAGTTTCCCATGATGATGAAGTTTCAAACAGGTTTGCCTGAGCTATAAACAAAATCTGTGCAAGACGATTTTTTTTCTAAATATGTCAATATTGATATATGATGATTTGAAAAATTATAGCACTTGCCTATCATGAGAAATGCACCTGGCTTAATGCACAGTTAAAACATCAATTTATCAATTAAATAAGGCAATCAAC
This sequence comes from Neodon shergylaensis, assembly GCA_025134845.1. Classification (NCBI taxonomy): domain Eukaryota; kingdom Metazoa; phylum Chordata; class Mammalia; order Rodentia; family Cricetidae; genus Neodon; species Neodon shergylaensis. Next base: position 3,356,836 of record JABTXL010008166.1, on the reverse strand, counting down.
AAACCCTGATGCTATCCTATACTGGGAAACAGCCTTCTTAGACCCTAGATAGGAAGTTTAAACCCTGCTCTCCTAGACAGACTGTAACCAAACAAGCTGAGTTATGTTTTATTATTTCATGGATGTAGCTTTGAATATTGGCTTGAATATTTACTCCAGAAATTTAACTTCAAGCAGGATTCAGTGGGACACACGTTTAATCCAGCAGGTAAGAGGTTAAGCAAGAGGCTCAGGAGTTCAGTGTCATCTTTAGCTCCTTAGTAAATTCAAGGCCACTCTGGCTTCAGGAAAGAGATCTTGTCTCAAACAAACACCAAAGCACTCCAGTTTACTTGATGAATCTGATTAATATTTATTGGCTATCAATTTGATGACAGCAACTACAAGTACTGCAATTCCACATGATTAAGACATCACCTGTCCTGTCTTTGGGTCCTTAAGACTGAGCAGCCGGATGAAAAGCGAATTTGCATGGGGTAAAACAAATAGACATCATCAGATGCTGCAAATGTGAATCTTGATTGTCTGCTTGATGAGATTGAGAAATGCCTGGGAGGTCAGCAAAGTACTTCCTAAGTGTGTCTGTGAGGGCGTGTTCAGAGAAGATCAACTAAAGGGAGACTTGTGTTGAATGTGAGCAGCACCAACCAGGAGGCCAGAGGTTCAGATAAAACAAAAATGGAAGAAGAGAAAGCTAGCCAGTATACACAATATCCATGAGTTCATTTACAGCTGTTGCCATCACCCCAGGACTTCAGACTCCAGCTCCCTCAGCTGTCCGACGTGGTATTGTATCACTGACTCTCCAGAGAGCTGCTAAGCCTTCAGTCTCACATTGGGGCTGTTGATATGGGAAGTCCTTCTTTCTATGTGTTCCTTTTCTTAGTTAATGAATAAACCTGTCTTGGCCAGTGGCTTAGCAGAATAGGGCAAGGCAGGAGCTCCAAGCAGATAAAGGAAGAGAGAGTAGGCCGAGTCAAGGAGAAGCCTTGTAGCTACCACCAGAGACAGAGGTGACAGAAGCTTGGCAGTAAGCCACAGCCACGTGGCGATACACAGATTAATAGAAATGGGTTAATTTAAAATATAACAGTTAGCCAGAAATACGCTTAAGCTATTGGCCAAACAGTATTACAAAAAAAATATAGTTTCTCAGTGGTTATTTCAGGTCTGGGCAGCCAGAAATGAACAACAGACTAACTGTTGACTCCTACAACAACCAGTCCCCCTGTCTCAGAGATTTCAGTTTCTTACCCTGAGCAGCTTCTGGCTTCCCTTGATCTCCACTCTGCAGATGATCATCATAAGGCTGTCTAGCCTCAGGTCATGGAAAGCAATCTAATAAATCCCCTATCACATTCATATAAGGATTCCACTGGTTCTGTTCCTATAGAGAATCTTAATCTGGATGTCAAAACAGTCTTTCAAGTCATTGAAATTGCTTTCAATAAGATATAAAATTACTAAAGTAAATTTATGAGGTTTCAATTGAAGACTTCTCATCAGAAGAATGACTTAATAAAATCTGAGTTAAAAAAAAAAGCAACTGCCTTGGCTAGCTGGTAAATACACACTATTGGATTGTATGAGAAAATGACAAGATGTAGAGAACACAAATAGGAAATTACTATTTCAGCACGATTAATAAAAACCCAGAGACAGAAATTGGGCTTCAACCTGAAAGTCAGAAAATCAAAAGAGCCAGGCACTGGATCTTACCTCTCAGTCTGAAATGGCTATTCCTCCAGGAGTCTCAGAATGACTGTGTCTGAGAGCTATCTCTTCCTGTCTTAACTACCTCTCTAGTTCTTGGGTCAAAGGCCTGCGACACTACCACCCGGTTTCTATGGCAAACAAGCATGGTTGCTGGGATTAAAGGTGTGTGTCACCACTGCCTCGTCTGTAATGCTGATCAGGGTGGCTGTTTTACTCTCCGAACTTCTGAAATAACACTGCGTACTTTATTAACCTAGATAAGAGATAATGTACGGCGTGTACGATGAGGACTGAGAAGGTGAAGAAGCAGGAGTCATAGTAAATGCAGGAATTGACAGCATGGAGCTAGACTAGAGGAATGTTGGGGCTGACTCTGAAGAGTGAGGTCTTGGAAAGAGGTGTTCAGTAGATTGGTGGCAAGCTAGTCGTGGGATCTGGATGCTTGCACTTACCTGGAAGGTTCTTTTTGGGACGCACTGACTGGGTGTCTGTCGATGGGACCAATGCAAGCTCCTTTCATTCACCAATGGGAAGGGAGGCTTTGAAGTTCAAGGGAAAGATCTGGCCTGAAAACGCAAAGTGAAACAATCTCATTGGGCAGCACTCACGGACACTCTCGTGGGGCTCACTCACAGGACACTCACAGACACTCACTCACAGGACACTCACTCACAGGACACTCACTCACAGGA
>JABTXL010008166.1:3315963-3354418 GCA_025134845.1 Neodon shergylaensis | reverse complement strand
CAGGACACTCACTCACAGGACACTCACTCACAGGGCACTCACTCACAGGACACTCACTCACAGGACACTCACAGGACACTCACTCACAGGGCACTCACTCACAGGGCACTCCCTCTCAGGACACTCCCTCTCAGGACACTCCCTCTCAGGACACTCCCTCTCAGGGCACTCACTCACAGGACACTCACTCACAGGACAGTCACTCATAGGACACTCACAGTGTGCTCACAGGTTAGCCAGGGACTTGATTTTAGCCAAAAAGTAGAAGAGCTACGTAGAAAGTCTACACAATTTCCCGAATTCTTTTTATTTTAACATTAAAATCACTACATAAAAGATACTTTTTTTAAAGATTTTAACATACAAACTCAATCATAAATATGTCAATTGAATCATCAGGTGGATTCCAGCAATTTACTGTCACAAGAGGAGTCAAAGTAACACAAGGTTTATGCAGGGTACAAATTCTGCAAGGGGCATAGAAACTCCACAATAACATTTTCACATCGTATTTCTGCAAGAATTAGGTAAAGCTTGTCTGCAGAGGACAGGGCAGAGTTCAACAGACAAACCCCGTTTTAGAGTTACGTGACACTTCAGAAGGAGTGCGTGTCATTGACTTCTCCGTCTGTCTTACAGATACTTTTCCTTTTGTTTCCCCCTTTTCAGTATTCCACAAGTACAGTTCATGTCCAAACCAAGCTTTTATTTCTACCCTGAAAGGAATCTGATAACAGCCATAGTCTGAATTTTAAATCTATACATAACATTTATATCATAACTAAGTATAAGACTATGTTGAATATTTCTAAAATGTGAGGAACGTTCTCGCGAATGCTATCATATTTACAAAAATACACCTACATTGAGACCAGCATCCAGAGAAGTGCAGCTAGTCTAGTTAACATCTCATTTTCTGATTTTTTTTTCTATGTGAACAAAATAGAGTCTTAATCATCTTTGGTTGGGTACTACTGAAATAAAAGCTAAATTTATAAAAGCATTAAATGAACATTCCTAATGTTTCACTGTTCATAGATATGCTTTAACATTGTATACATATTTATGTTACCCCAAAATACATTCATTTTGAAAATAGAAAACTTATGTGAAAATTTGTTGAAAGCCAAACATTTGCAAAGTGGAAGGAACTCAGTTTTTTGAGATTTCTTACCAAATGGGTCCATTTTAATGAAATTGTATTTACTTAGCATAGACAGGTCTGTTGAGGATGCACTCCAAAGAACATAATTCGGCAGTGTCTGTAAAAATCTTAGAGCTATGTGTGTGGGGAGAGGAATTGCTTACAACTAAACTCAAATTGTTTCAAAATCATTTCCCAGTTGGATTTAATTTTTAGTGAAACCTTTGCTCCCCTGCAGGAATGGTAAACAGGAGTTGTGCAGGTCCAAATGACTTAGCAACTGGCAATGAGCAAAAGGACTGGGTTGCAGGCCTGCTATCTGAACAGTAGCTACATAAAGCAGGGGACGCTCAAAACAAGAGATCAAACAACGGTTTACATTTCTTTTAAATCTAATAACTTCAGATTTTGATCCTGAATTAAAAAAAATCTTTCAACACTTGTACATTTGATTTTAATCATAGCTCATTGCTCTCTGAGTATATAAGGATTTCCCCATCGTTGCCAAAATATTAATCGCATAGCAAATTTGCTCATTCGCTGGAAGTTACCTTGAAGTCATCCCCTTAGTTACCAGCCTTGTTCGCCTATACCAGTTCTCATTTGGGTTTCATCTTTGGAAGGACAATAAAACCGAAACACCGTAGCAGAGAGCCTATGGCTCCCCACGGAAATCTGAGTTTCTTCAGCAGCTTTTCGCCAAGTGATGAGGGAGCAGCGCAGTCTGCAGCATCCCCAGCGCAGATCTTCCTGTGCTCTCAGGATTAATGCCTACCTCGTCTTTTCAGCCAGACTGGCACCAAGTCCTTGTTTAGGTTTCCTTTACTCCGGAAAAACAGCCGAAAGTGTTTCCCTTTTACTCACCATTCCACCCCTACCCCCTAAGCGGCGGTCATCAAGCCATTTTCACCTCAGCTCTGCCGGCCAGGTTTCCAGGAACGAGACTGCCCGTGCTTTTTAGTCAGTACTATGGGAGGTCGGCATGCACTGATCAGAAAACCTTCCCGCAACCGGATTGGCAGCTCTCGTCACAATGCTTCCATGCGCTTCCGTGCCTGTCTCCTTAGACATTGGTAGCCTCCGAAAAAGAGTCAGTGGGGCCGTTGTTCTTTTTGACTTGCAGGTTCTTTTTAGCCTTGAAGGTCATAGACACCTCCGAGTGGATGGCGTCCAGCCTCTGCTCACACCGGAAGGCGGAGAGGAACGCCTTTCTGTAGTTGCTGTTCATCCAGCCGTAGAGAAGAGGGTTGGCGAAGGTGGAGCACATGGCGATAATGTGGAACACCGTGAAGATGAGTTTGTACTCCTTCAGGTCCAGGACGTGGCTGTCGATGTCCACGGCAAGTTGGAAGGCGTGGAGCGGCAGCCAGCTGACGGCAAACACCACAACCACACACACCAGCATTTTGGTTGTTTTGTGCCTTCGCTGATGGTAATGGTCGCTTGCAGCTCCCGGGCTGACATGGTTCTTCAGCTTACTCCAGATACGGGCGTAGGAGAAAGATATGATGCCCAGAGGCAGAACGTACAGGATCAGTAAGGTGGAAAGACTGTAGACCGTGCTGTAGACACTCTTCTCCTCCCCAGGCCACTTCTCAGTACACGCCACAATCTCAAAGTCGGGAATGATCTCAATTAGTGAGTACTCCCGGAAGATGGCCAGGGGACTCGCCAGCAGGGCGCTAATGCCCCAGGCCAGACCAATAATCAGGAAGCTGATTCGCTTGGAGATCTTGCTCTCCAGATGGTACACAATGCAGCGGTGGCGGTCGAGGGCAATGACTGTCAAAGTTATGGTGGACACTTGCACTGCCAGACCCTGAGCGTAGGGCACCAAGTGGCAGAGAACTGGACCCATTTTCCACTCTCCCATCAGGGTATAGGTCAGAGTGAACGGCAGGCAAAGGGTATTCACCAAAAGATCTGCCACAGCCAGATTGGCGATGAAAAAGTTGGTCACCGTGCGCATCGTCTTGAATTTGATCACCACGTGGATGACCAGGGAGTTGCCAATTACGCCCAGCAAGATGATGGAGCAATAGGCCAATATGAGGACCACCTGTACCTCAACCAGCTTGGTGCTGTCTATGAGCTCCGGCTCGGGATCAGGGGGCAGCTCACCTCTAGGAGTGGTGTGCCCTGGCCCATAGGACTCCACCTTTGCTTCTACGGTCTGGTTCTCCTCGGCCTCTGCACCTACGGGGCCCATCTTCAGCACCACTTCCGTCTCTTTTGGCCTCCCAATAACACAAGAATCTACAATAAAAACAACGTAGGAGACCACCAGTGAAACAGACAGCCGTCCTAGAGACTGAGCTCCTCTAGAAAACTGTGCTCCCAAGGTCCAAATGAGGAGCGGAAGGAGGAAGAACAGGAGCAAGGAAGTCAGGACCGCGAGGGGTGCACCCAACAACTGTGACAGTGGGGCTGATCTATTGGGAGCTCACCAAGGCCAGCTGGACTGGGACTGAATAAGCATGGGATAAAACCAGACTCTCTGAACATGGAGGACAAGGAGGGCTGCTGAGAAGCCAAGGACAATGGCGCTAGGTTCCGATCCTACTGCATGAACTGGCTTTGTGGGAGCATAGCCTGTTTGGATGCTCACCTTCCTGGACCTGGATGGAGGGGGGAGGACCTTGGACTTCCCACAGGGCAGGGAATCCGGACTGCTCTTCAGACTCCAAAGGGAGGGGGAATGGAGTTCGGGGAGGGGGAGAGGAGTGGGAGGGAAATGGGAGGCAGGGAGGAGGCAGAAATTTTTTCAATAAAAAAAAAAATAAATAAAAAGGAAAAAAAAGAAAAAAGAAAACTGTGGTCTGACCCTAACACTGCAGACCATGGAACAGTTTGATAAAGCCCTCTACATGAGTCTGATCACAACCATGGATTGGTGGAATTGGGTCTTAAATAACTACGGTCATGCTAAGAACAGATTTTTCTATAGGAGGGAACCAGTTCCACAAGGAGCGAAAGCAAACAGATTCCATTTTCGTGCAAAATGGATGCAATAAAATTTATCAATTTTACAATTGCTATGAAGTCGACAAATTAACGCAGAGGAAAGTCTCACCACCTTAGCTGTTTGAAATTGACAAGTATACACCAGTACACGGGATAGAAAAGGGACAAAAGATTTCCCTGTGCAGAGTGCCTGAACTTTGGGAAAATAAAATGAGGCGAAACGAGTGGACCCCTACATAGCCAACTTTTCCTTCCCGTGTGCATATGTTCCCGCCCCTCATATGTGTGTGTAAATGTTCTTCATCTCTGCCCCTTGGGTAAGAATTCATCCAGGTATCGTTTCTCTGGTGCCATCCATGTTTTTTTGAGAAAGGACTTCTTACTGGCCTGGAATTCACCAACTGGGCTCGTCCTTCCGACCAATGAGACCTGCAGGTCCAACTTCTTCCCCCTCCCCAGTGCTGGCATTATGAAAAGCACAGTGTTTTTTTTTTTTTTTTTTTTTTTTTTTGGTCTGGGCCACCTGGTGTTTAAGATGGAACTCTGTGCAGATCTGTTGTTTGGTCTCAGGGTCTGAAAGTAACTCCCCACACAGCATAGAGCAGCACCCTCCAAAAGTACTGCATCAAAAAGGCACCCAAGTCTGACCCCTGACACTTCTACATAGAGAAGTTTGGGGCACCTTTCTTTCCCTCCAACCTACACCCCAGAATTCCCCTGCCTGTGCGATCTGCTGCACTCAATACATTAATTAATTAAACCTTCAGGGTTAAAACTGAGATAAGAATTCCAGGTTTCCTTGTCTCCTTGAGACCCCCGTCATGCTTTAAAGACATCCCCGTCTGGTCTCTACCTCTCTCTCCCACACATCCGCTATCACCATGTCTACCACACCAGTTTAGTTTGGTCCAGTTTCTAACTGTAATTATCCTTATAGCCATGCATCTTATTTCTAATTTTCCTTCTATTTTTCTGGCTGCTTTCATTCATTGATTCATGAACTTAACAGGTAAAATCGTGCCCAATTCACCATGCTGATTCTGACATTTACAGGACATGCATTCAACAAGCCCTTGCAAACCCGTATCCTGATGGAGAATCCTGCTGGGTGTTAAGACAGAGGGTAATACTTCCACTAGATTGCTTAAAATAACAATCTGGCTTTACTATAAATTCATTGTTAAGTGTATAAAAACACTCAGAATCAATACCTCAGTGGTAATACTTATGAATATACACACAATCACAAAAGGCCTCCGCTATTAACTCCAAAGAACTTTTACTGATTTTTTTTTATTAATCTTAACAACATAATCTCCTACCATTGGTAGATGAATCCTGTTTACTGAGCTCACAAACAATGTTTGCTGGCCCTGTGTGTTTCCACTCCTCTTCCCATCTTCTCTGCCTCTGTCTCGTTCTGTAAGACTGAACCGCAAGTTATCAGGATTCTGGTTGAGTTGAATCAGTAGGAGGAACTCACGGATAATTAAAGCAGGAGGCATGAGCAGAGCTGGCTCAGTGAATCAAGAGCTTGCCACGCAAGTGTGGAGATATGAAAAGAGCCCATTAGAGTGGCTACTTAATGCACATCTATAGTGCCAGCTCTTCTGCAAGGTGGGAGATGGAGACAGGAGAAATTCCCAGAACAGGAATCTTGGTGGGTGTAGTTGTGAACAAGAGACCCTGTCTCAAAAAGTGTCAAGGTGGAAAGTGAGGACCTTCACCTATGCACACACATACATACATACAGACACAGACAGACAGACATACACATCATCCACACACAGCCTACACACACGTACATACCCTGCACACACACCACACCTGCACTCATGCACACTTATACATACGGACATACATATACAGATAAACACACACACATAATACGTACCTTACACTCATCATATACACACCCTACACATATCTGTCATATGCACACATAGGTAGTTTTAAAAAGAAAGCTGCACGAATAAAAAGTAGGAGGAAGGAAGACACCGACCCTTGCTCCTTCCTCCCTCTGTGTTCTGGGTAGCGCCTGAGCAGCTCTTCTATGGCCCTGTTTTCCACAGTGTAGACCCAGTGAGACTGTTTCCTGTGGGGGCCTGTTTCTTGGGACTTGCTCACACTGCCTCTTCTCTGTGTCCCTTCGGTTTAAGGCAGCAGAAGGCACTGTTCTTCAATCCCCAGACTTTCAGTGTTCATCTCCCAACACTTACATAACCAAATCTCTGCAGATTCTTCTCTCCTACATCCCTGGATGGATTTTTCTCTTTGTTTGTTTCATGATCAGCTCAAAGCATGCTTTAATTTGTTCTCCCATTAAAACAAGACTCAGCTCCTTAATATGACATTCAAGGCTGGACGGTGTCATTGCAGAGGCACTGCACTGTCCTGAGCTCTCTGGACATCCCAACAGACATCTGCTGCTCTCTCATACTGAATGGCTACCAAATCTAGAACACCCAGGGCTTCCCCATGCCTCTCTGCCCTCCCTGTGGTGAACCTGGTTAGCCAAAAGGCTCATTCTCCTGCCCACAACACAGGCAACACTGAGACTGCTACAGTTGGTCCAACCTTGGACAGCAATGTCTTGAAGACAAAACCTGAAACTTCATGATCTATTGTTTAATCTTGAGTTACACCATCTAGTACATTAAAGACACTCAGTAATTGACAAAACCAATAGAAATATAAACAAGAATACAATTTTACTAATATCTAGTACCACCTGCTTAATACAAGATACAGTTTCAATCCTGTTCTTTACTGAACATAATGACACACAGGATTTATTCTGGGTCACAGAAGCCTCATATGTGGTTTCTTGTTCTTAATCAGATACTTGCTTCTGTAAGAAGTCTGGCCTAAGACCCTCTTAATTCAGTTCTTGATTACAACCTTTTAAATGGCCTGTCAGTATAATCCACTTAGCAACTTTTCCCAAGTGCTTATATCTGTTTCTCTCTTCCCTTACTACTACTACTACTACACACACACACACACACAAACATACACACACACACCCCACACACTCACTCACTCACACACACACACGTCCCCCTCTTATGTTACTGGAAGCTTTCTGTGTACTTGTGTTGACTATGCAGGTGCTTCCTACATAGATCAACATACATTTCAAACAGAACATTCCAAGGATAGCAGACCCACTATTAATTCTGGAAACACGGCATTGAAATCCTGTCCTGTTTGATAGACTGTACCATTTCCCTCGGATTAAGAGCCTGACTCTGTAGAGGGCAGAGACCCAGACCCCACATATCAACAGGAGGTGAGCAGTATGCCGAGACTTGCAGTTTGAGGCTCGTACAGGTGGGACTGAGTGTAAGTGCCAGGTTTAAAGGCACCGACAAGAGGAGCGTATTGGATTTATTGGCGCTTTCCTTCTTTTCAGCCCTATTTTCCTCACTCCGACGTCCCTTCATTTATAGCTCCTCTGCAGGAATGGCTATCGATCGACAAGCTATTAGCATGTGGACACTACGAGCTGTGCTAAGGCACAGTACTCGCCTTGGGCTTGGAGGAGTGCTACCTGAACACAGAATCTATCATTCACAAAGGCGCTTCTGGAAAAGTAGAAGAGAAAAGAGCACAAGAGGATAACGCCACGTGCGATGCTCCTGCCTCCAGCTAGAAGCAGACAGCGGAAGAGCCTTTCCTTGAAATAAGGCAAAATGAAGCATTCAGGTTATTCAAGACACTCTAAACTATGAATAGTGCTGTCTTCTTGAACAGGTGCACCCTAAGCCAATTCCTTAGAAGAGGAAATGATATTTTTTTCTTCTTCTGAGGCTCACGGTGCTTTAATGAGTCGGAGAACTAACTACTCATACTTTGACTACGTGTTGAAATCTGTGGGTTTGCAAGTTATCTCTGCAACAGAATCACTCCAGGTGCGCAAAGCCTGGCATCCTGTCAAGCACCTCTTCCGGGGATGTTTTCCCACGGAAGAACACCAAACACTATGCTACACACCTGCTAGCCCTTCTGTGAGGGGAGATGGGACTTCAACCACTCTACATGCATGGGCTGACGCATCGTATGAACGTCTGAAGGCTTCTCTTTCCTGTGTCTGCTCTTCCTTTCTATGACAGCAGGGCTGTCTCCTGCTCACCCCTGACATCATAATGACTGGTCCCGACTAAGAAAGGTATTTAAATATTCGTGTCACCCCCTGCCACACCACCATAGGTTTCTCCTAATGGCTGATCCCATCCTATGGAAATGAATGGAAGCCTAATTAAATGTCTCCTTTTGAACAGGTTTGGAAAACCCAACATGACCTTGCCCTTTAGAAGCCGCTTGATTTTTTTTTTTTAAGAGGCAGCAGAATCCTATCTTACTGACTCAGACCGTAGTGCTTGATCAAGGAACATTCAAGAACCTTCAGTATAAAAGAAAAAGTCTAGCAAAAGAAGAAAACAAGAGTGGTCCTAATCCCTCTAGAATCCGTGTTCCGCCTAAACTCAGGGAGGGCTGAGAGGCTCTTCTTAGAAGCACTGTGCCCCGTTCCCTGGACAGGACCCCTTCGTGATCTCAGAAGAACTGGAGTTTGAACTTACTGTGCCCGCCCTTGCGGTTCAGCTGAGCTGAGGAAGGAGGAAGTCAGTAGTGTGCGGCCAACCGGTTGATGGCCCTGGGAGGCTCCCAAAGCAGGTCCGGTTCTGTGTGGGACAGCTTGAGCAGGCAAGCAGGAACGGGAGCGGCCGGCTGAGTGAGCCACTACAATGCTGTAGCTGCCGGGCTTATCCCTGGACCTCTGTGGCCACTCAATCTGGGACCCCGCACTGCGAGGTGCAGAACCCGGGGTAGAAGGGGGCGGGGAGAGAGGAGGGTCGGAGATGGAGGTGGAGGCGAACCCTGCCCTGAAAGGAAAGGACACAGGTACCGGGGTAGCGGAGCGATGGCCTTGCAGGGGGGAGTGAGCCGGATAAGTTCCCGTGGCCAGGGACGCGGGGAGAAGGTCCGCCACCCCGCCCCCGGTAACCTGCGCGCATCTGCACCCTACCCTAGGCAGCACAGCTCCCCATCGCACGTGGCCACCACTCCCAGCCGCAGCTACCCTCACTCCACTTAGGAGTTCATCAAATCTGCAGAGGAAAGTCAGCGGCAGGAGGGAGCCCCCGCTGCTAGGAGGGAGCTGCGGTCCCCGCTCCTGAACAAGGGACAGACAAATAAGCTTACAGGAGTCAATCTGGAGAGACGCTCCGCACCTACCTCCACACCCCGGGAAATCCAACTCTGGGCTGCTGAGTTTCGCGGTGTAGGAGGGAAAGCGGAGAGCCGATCCCTTGCAGGAGCTGGATCCCAAGGACAAACAGCCAGCACGCTCTGCCAGAGCGGGTGCAGAAGCTGCGGTAAATGGGGGTCGCGGGACCGTAAACCAAGTCCACAGCCTGGTGGCCCGGGAGCAGCAAGCCCTTAACAGGTGTTGATGGAATCGTGCGGATTCTGTCTCCGAGGTCGACAGCCAAAAGCTGTCTCTCAGAAGGGAAGCAGAGGATGGCAGAGGGTCTTCAATAAAACAGTCTTTGTCCAGTTAGTTGATTTCAAAATTCTTCGCCCTTAGATCTTTCACCAGGAGCGCGGAGTGCGAGTCCCCGGGGAAGGTTCCTTTGATCTGGAGCCTGCCCAAACTCCCGCGTAGGAGTAAAATATGACATACTGGACTTCCAGTCACCAATGCTGGGAGGGCTAGGAAGGGGTTGCTTCAACTTCACCCCGCAAAACTCTTCATTCAAAGGCTGTCCTTCCTTCCGGAGGCTTGCTGCAGGTCTCTTTTCGACATCAATTTTAAAGGGGGCAGTAGAGCCTTAAAGTGACGCATGCACTGGAAGCCAGGATTGCCTTAAAACCCCGTTCCCAGCCTTGCACCAATCACCTCAGCGCATTATTATTTTTTTTTTTAATTTCTAAAATGAGGATGGTCGTACTAGTTCTCGGAATTTCTCTTAACCAGGCAAAAAGATGGTTTGGTTTCTCTAAAAATAAAAAGCTTTACTTAGCTATTTGTAAAAGGTAATAAATACTCCTCCATGTATTAATTACTCCTTTCATGTGGAATGGGTTTTTGACCCCTGAAAGTCACACACCCTAATCCTACTTCACTCATAAGACACGTAATTAATCTGAAATCAGTCCAGTTCACGCGACATCACGATAAAGAAGCTATAGATAAGACACTGTTCTTGGGGCTTGTCAATTACCAATACACAAAAGTAAGAAGGTCTGAAAGTGGGCATGATATTTACAAGCTCTGCTTAAAGACAAGTTTTTGTTTTGTTTTGTTTTTTTGGTGTAGGAAAACACCTCCTGCTCACACCTAGGTTTTAACTGAACAGATTTTGTGTCTGAACCTGGTGCTTCACTAATGCTGCACGAGTGTTCTGCCGCTGAACAACAGCTTCACATTTTCTCGGTTGTTTTTGTTTGTTTGAGGACAGTGTCTTGCTAGGTTTCACAGCCTTGCACCTGTTCAGCCTCCTAAGGAGCTGGATTGCACGTGGCACCATCAGGGCCAGCTGTCCAAGCTTTTAAAAGAATATTGGGAAGGTGAAGAAAGAACTTTGTGAGTCTAACAAGTTAAACTTTTGAAGAGCAACACAGGTTTAGACAATAACCATAGAAGCAAATACCCAAGGAAGCTGACGAGCAGCATTGCTGCTGGTAATCGTTTCTAACCCGCTTCTCTGGCAGCGATTGCACAAAGCATTCTCCGCACTCATATCATCGGCTTTCGGGGGTTTTGAAGCAAGACTGTAGATGAACATTGAGCTCACGTGTGGATATCTTAAAAGATTAGCAAGGTTGTATACACGCTGATCAGCAACTCCACTGATAACAACTCCATGACTCACATCTTTCTATAAAATATAGAAATGGGTGAGAAGCTGACCCATGATGGGAAAGTCACTTCACAGAGCAACACATCATCAAAGTAGTTGTGCCAGCTCGTGACACTGCACACTCAGGCTCTAAGTAAAGGCCTGAAAGGAATGTGTGTTATGGACCACAGGAACGAAGAAGCATGCTGAGCAAATACCCCACACCTGTGGAGTGGTAAACTAGCCATTAGGCCAGATGGAAGAACGACAAGATTAGCAGATCTAATTTCTCTTTTGTCCATTAGTTTTGTTCTTGGGTAATTCCATGCCTTTCGAGAAAAGGGTCTGACTCTTCTTCACACAAGGAGATGAGAAACCCAAATGCCTACATACCTAGACCCAGTAGCATCTGTGCGCTCATGGGTTAGGGCCGGGGAGTAATCAAACAAGGGTAAGAAATCACACATCCCAAGAAACACAAAGCACCCACAAGAGCTGAAGGCAGAGGTCGGTTCTCAGGGTCCAATGAGCTGCCCTGCAAAAATCTACATTCAACAGGGTCAGAGCTCACTTTTAAAAGAAACAAAATTCATATTCTTAAAAATCTTAGACCACTGACATGACTCAAAGAGTTATGCAAGTGTCCCCAAGTGTGTCACCAAGGATGTCACCAAGCCTGACAGACTCAGATTCCTAGGACCCTCACCATGGAAGGAAAGAACCTGTCTTTCTCCTACACATTGTCATCTGAAGTCAACACACACCCTACACACACACACACACACACACACACACACTGCTAATCTTTCTCTTTCTCACCAGCCAGCTCCCACATAAAAGGCATGGAGACTTCTCATTAATTACAAAAGTTTGACTAATAGTTCAGGTTTATTTCTAACTAGCTCTTATAACTAAATTCATCTGTGTGTTGTTTCTTGATTCATGGCTTTTACCTCTTTTGTTACATGTCTCTTCCCTCTGCATCAGATGGCGACTCCACCTGTCTTTCCTGGATCCTTTTGGCCCCCAAAATTCTGCCTAGCTATTGGACATTAAGCTTTTTATTAAATCAATCCAAGTGACATTTCTCTATATTGTACAAAGGATTATTCCACAACATTTCCACATTTAAATAATAAGGAAAACTATACAATAAGAACAATTATCAGATAAGAATTAAGTTTACAATGTTCGGTCCATTTGTTTTGGCTAATTTGAAGAAAATACTCCATTATTTATTCTATCTTGATGAATCCAAAGTACTATACCTAGTTTATCTTCTATCAAAACTAAAAAAAAACTACTATAACTGCCTATTCTTCAATTCCCTCAAAGACCCCAGAAGGCTATAGCATTACCTGAGTAAACAGAAAGTGTAGAGCAAATTCCAAAACTAAAAGAAATGACAGAAACAGCTGGCTGCCTGGACAGTCACACATGATTCCTCTGCGATATTTGGGCATCCATCTTTGGCCTACAGGCCTAGAATATCTGACAGATATTTTTATGAATCAGGAATTTTGAAGGACTGTCCTACCTTGTTTTGGCAAAGTTTAGCAGTCACTTTTCTTTGTATCCTGCAGAAAATCTGGCAGACTTTTCTATGAAGCAGGAATTTTGAAGGTCTGTTCAGACTTGTTTGGGAAAATTTGTCACTTATTGTGTGTCCTGTAGAATGTTTTGCAGACATTTTTATGAAGCAGGGATTTTGAAGGACTGTTCTAACTTGTCTAGGCAAAGTTTGACAATCTTTTTCTTTTGTGTCCTGCTTGTTCAATTAGTACAGCATACCGTTAGCAGTCAAGGCAAGAGCAGTTTCTTACCCAGTGACTAACTTTTCCCACAAAGAAAGCAACCTCCATATGGAGGTTCTTTGATGCCCATCATCTTCTTTGAAGTAGACTGGTGCTGTCAGGAGCAGACATGTCTCAATGCCATGAAAGCCTTATGTTATTAAAACATCTTCAATGCCATAGTCTATAGATCTTGGAAAGTGTTTGAAGACCACCTGTCTATCTAAAATATATCTGTTTGACTTTGAAAACATACCTAATATATACAACAAGTTTGATTGTTATAGAGGCTTAACTACTAACCTACATTTCTTAATTATCTTAAACAGTTTGTAATAGTAACTTTCAAGGACTAGAAATTTACATTCCATTGTTAAATGAACTGCATAGCTAAAATAACATAAACAAGAGTAAGAACATATGTACAGTATGTTCTAACAAAAATAATATGTATCAATATACAAAAATACTTTTAAAAAGAGTAGAAACATATATATATATATATATATATATATATATATATATATATATATATGCAACCTGTATAAGTAGAAACATAAAAATATATACTTACATATATACAAACTTAATCTTATTTTTGTTATACTGTGTCAAAAATAAGCTTAAATTTGTATCAATATACAAAAATCTACAACAATGCAAAATATTTAAGACTAGTAGCTGCATTTTTAGCTTAAAAGTAGATTCAATAATCTACTCTTTTATCTTATCATTTCTATAGCCCTCCATTTTTCTTTCAAGTTTCCTGAACCTAATCTCCCTTGTTCAGCTTTTTTCCTGACTATTACCAATAACAATCTGTAACCAACTCTCCTAAATTATGACAAGCATTCATTACTCATTGAACAACCAAAAACCACCCACCACATCTCTTGGGAATGTGGACATTGTGTTCTCGGGGCTGATTCCTGTCGTCTGGGAGATCTAGCATCTTTGGGAAACCGTGAGAAAATGAGGATGATGATCAAGTCCTGGCTGGAACAGTCTGGGACTGGAGCAGCTTAGACAGCAATCTTGAGGCTGTTCTGGTTGCATACTTCTCACAATAGAGGAATTCTGAGAAGCTGGATCACCTGGGCCACACTTTTTCATCAGTGTCTCAACCCTTTGTTCTGAAAACACATAAACTTTCAAGGGTAACATACATATCTGTATTAATACAATAAGGATTATGTGCTGTACAAAAGCCAGCCAAAAATGTTCTTTTGTTTTCTGTTTGAGCAGGTAAAATATATGTCACCTGTCTTGTAGCTTTTCTAGGTTTATTTCTTTATGTCTGCAGCCAGGATTTTCAGGGGGTCTTCCCCAATCACATCTGGTCTTTATTAACCTGCAAGCCTCTAGTCTTCTAGCCTCTGGCGGTTTTGTGATAACTGATAAATCTCCCCAAATATTTAAAACTTGACTCCACCGAAACTTCCCCTGTCCCACTGCCTGTTCCTCAGCACACATAGATATAAAAGGCAGAGTGTCAGGGATGGACTATCAGATGTACTAGCTTTCTGTTACTGCAGCTACTGGAGAAAACCAGCCAGGGGTGGGCAGATGTGCTTAGGCTCACAGTTTAATCCTTTGCCTTAGGTGGGGCAAGTCGGTATGAAGCATGTATAGGATCAAAACTATTGATCAACACTACTTATAGCAGGAGAGAGGAAGCAAGAAGGAAGAGGAAAGAGAGGCAGATGGAGAGAGGGGGGAAGAAGGATGAACAGCAGTAACTGGGACTTCACAGCCCCTTCAGAGGCATGTAGCCACGACTTGAAAACTCACAGACTTGTCTGCATCTCAGTTTCTTTCCTTCCCACTAGTGCAAGCCATAGGACATCTCTTCAACATATGGTCTACTCGGAGAACCTTATAGAGCTCCAGCACCAAATAAGTCATTTCCTTTTATTTCTGGTTGAACTGGTATCCACAGTCAAACTGTGGCAAAGAACCTGTTGGTTAATGGAAATATTTGGATGTTTTAAACAGCTGGGGTAAACAAATTGGAGAACAGTTTGTCATTAAAAAAAAAAAAGTTGAGTAGCTTCATCAGAGAAGCACAATTTACTGCACAAAGTAAATCATGTTATGATTTGTTCCGGTCTAAAATTCAGACTGAGAGCAAAGGCCTCTACCATATAGAAATAATTTCATTTTTATTTTTGTTAGGAAAGTAATTTGTAACCATGATTAAAAAGTCAGCAGTGACAAAACCAGACAAGAAAACATTCCTTGTTCAGTAGACATGTTTGCAATAATAATGATGTTGGTTTGTGTTCTCCAATAGTATAACCACACACACATGGTTATTGAGCATCGAAATGGGTCACTGTGAAATTGAGTTTTAATTTAATCTTAATTTACACACTAAACTAAATAGCTACGTAGGGACAGTGTAAAGTGTGGACAATATAGGTCTAAGATTTTCTCACCCAGGATCCCCATCTTTGGAATATAAGTATAGATTCTAATTATTGAGCTGATCCCTAATCTTAGGTAATCTTTATAACACTAACAATATGTTACAGATATCCATTTCTGTGCAAGTAAACATACATTACTTTAATGTTTGCCCAGTCTTAAATTGGATAAATACATTTTGATTAATTATCTCTGTTAAAGACGGGCTGGTCAGTCATCTTGTGTATGTTTATAGTACACTTGCCTAGTTCTTTTGAGACAGGGAAATTCAGGAGGCCTTTGGGTTCAATAGATTTCTTAATTAATTAATTATTAATTAATTTGCTCTTGGTGACCTTGACTTGGGATGCTAGGGTCTTAGAAAAATCAACAGCCACCGTTTCGCTGAGCCAGTGAACTCCAGGGATTTGTCTCATGAATTCAAAAACTGGAATTCATGGATAGCTTTAAAGAGACATTGATTATAGATTATAGGTGGAAACTAGAGAGAAAGATGATAGATAGATAGATAGATAGATAGATAGATAGATAGATAGACAGACAGATAGATAGATAGATAGATAGATAGATGGATGATAGTTGGATAGATGATAAATAATGATAGGTAAATGATAGATATGTTTTAGATAGATATAGATAGATAACAGATAAATATAGTTAGATGATAGATAAATGAAAGATATATAAGTGATATATATCAAGATGAATGAATAGATTGGCAGATAGGCAGACAGACAGTGAGATAGATGTCTATGTGTGTGTGTGTGTGTGTGAGAGAGAGAGAGAGAGAGAGAGAGAGAGAGAGAAAGAGGGAAACTTCTGTATAGCTAGAGAGAGTGAGCAAACACATTATCATTAAACTGCTGCCACTGGGTAGTCTGGCCAGTTTAATTTTTAAGGATCTACAGTATGAACTCGAGTGAAGCATGAGAAAGAAGAGAGGTTTGTTCTGCTGGCTCAGCCATCCGCCGTCCAGGTGACTCTTCTCAGTTTCAGTTATAGGATCATGAAGAGCTTCCAGGAAAAAGAAGGAAATTACAAGGATGAGGAAACAGGACTTCCTGGGGTTTGTCCCCAGATCTCAGCAAGAAGATTCTGGGAACTGCTGCTCCGGGGTCCCTGTCCTCCCTCACAAGTTCCTATTTCCTGTTCTTACCCATCTCTGAAGTATGAATTTGAACAGATAGTGAGAGAGACTTTTTAAGTTTTTGCTTTAACCAAGCTCATGCTGCATTGACTGGACCAAAAGAAGTTTACATAAGCAAAAATAATCCCACGCTGCTTCCACTATGGTAGAGTAAATACTTCAGCTTAGTGGGGCTCGGACTACCATAGAGTCAGCATGTCAATGGTGAGTTCAGTACAAAATTTCAGCGGTCTCAGGAGAGCTTGATTGAAGAGGTAAATTTTAAGCTGAAGAGCAACTAAAATAAAGGGATAAAAGACGCACGAGAATGAGTTTGTTTGCGCTCCTCAGAGAAAGGCCTTTGGCTTCACTGCCGGAAAAGCAGTTTTCTTCTCTCTTTAATGTCAAGGTTGCCTGAGAGATCATTAAATAACCTCCAAGCCAAGCCAGCCTGACTTAAATCACAAGCAGAACAAAGTAGAAACGGAATGTGGGAGCAGCTTCCAGAAATAGGAAAGAAGTAAACCACATAAATCAGTGTACCTTGGAGAGGAAAGGAAGAGAAGAAGGGTGTGGCCTCAGAGAGAGGGCAGCAAACTCCTGTGATACAGGGGAGCATCACCACGGAGCTAAAGGAGTTCCTAAGGGCACACAGCACTTCCCTTCCCTGGGGTGGGGAAGGCCCGAGTGTCTAGATGGAAACAGCACTTAAGTCGTGCTGAGTATATATGGCACCAGCTCTGAATGGCTGGGGATGCAGGATTTCCCACAAGTGTTTCTCCTAGAAAACCTGCTGCAAGTTTCAATGACACTCCTCTGTGACTAAAACTACAGCACTTGGATATCCTAATGGCCTTTGATTCAAATACAGATCTTCAGCGGATCACAGATGTAGATCCACCTAGATCTGGGTCTTCTGTAGCCATGAGGAACAAGAACTTACAGGAAATACACGGATAGACTTGATTGGGTTGTATCAGAGAGGCATTTAAAAGAAAACCGGTCAGTTTATGGTAATGTCATGTGTATAAGTAATCTTTCTTTTTAAAACTCATCGAAAGCCTAGGATATGGCATGGGGGCTGAGGCTCTTGCTGCTCAAGGAGAAGGACCCAAGTTCAGATCCCTAGAACCCACATCAAGCCAGACACAGTACCTGCCAGCTGTATTCCCAGCACTTCTACAGATAGAAGGGAGACAGAGGCAGAAGAATGCCTGGAAGTCCATGGGCCAGCTAGCCAGGTGTGTACAACAAGGGATGTACAGTTAGGTGTATACAGCCAGGCGTGTACAACCACTAACAAAAGACTCTGCTTCAGACAGGGTAGAAGGTATAGCCTGGCCCACAGGCTATGCTCTGATCTCCACATACATGTGGCATGTATGTTCTCCTGAGTGTATGGTGTCTGTATGTGTATGTGTGGATGGTGTTTGAGTGTGTGTATGTGTGTGTATGTACTGTGTGTGTGTATGTGTGGATGGGGTGGGGTGGTTATATGTGATGTGGATTCCCCTCTGTGTGCTATGAATATGATTGGTTAATTAATAAAGAAAAGTGCCTTGGCCTGTTGATAGTTAGGCGGGGAAAACTAAACTAAATGCTGGGAGAAAAAAGGCAGAGTCAGAGAGAAGCTATGGAGCCCCACTGGAGACAGATGGCAGAACTTAATTTGGTAGGCCATGGCCTTGGGGCGATACACAGATTAATGGAGATGGGTTAAATTAAGATGTAAGATAAGAAGCTAGTGCTAATGGGCCAAGCAGTGATTTAATTAATAAAGTTTCTGTGTGGTTATTTCTGGACTGAGCTGCAGAGCAGCTGGGAACCAACTATCAGCCCCTCCTTACAACATTGTGTGTGTGTGTGTGTGTGTATAGGAGGGTTAAATGGATGTCTACACATACCATACACATTACCACTCACTCATAAACAGAAGATTTTTTTAATTTGTTTACTAATTACAAATATTCAATTAAATCATTTGTTTTGATGAAAAGGCAATAGGTTTATTTCCTTTTCCACGATGAAATTGGATTAGTTGAGTGAGCAGATGGTTAAAGGTGAATGGACCAGAGAAAGGCACCAAATGATGAATCCTACCAAGGCCAGCAAAGACAGTTTCTAAATTATTTTTACCTATTTACTTTAAATTTTTTTGCATGAATGTAAGTTATGAAGACAGGTGTTTCATTCAAGAAAGAGGAAAACAGCTAGCCATTCAAAGTAAGATACTAAATCTTAAATTGGGTGTTAAGTATAATTTGCTGTGATTTTTTTTTCTTGGCTTCTATGGGTTTGGGGTTCTTCATCTGTTTTGAATTTTGAATTGCAGATTCAAAGTAATTAAGCAGAATTGTAAGCAACACATGCGCATTCTGCTGAGATTTCTCTTTCTTTCTCGCTGATCACCCAAATGGATCTGACTAAATCTGAAAGAGTGTTTAAATGTAAATGATCTGTGGTTCAAATTTAAATGAGGGGACACTTTTGGTAGAATTCAGAATTTAATCAATGCAAATTTTCATCAGATTATCTGAGATACGGAGAAGACCAGTGGATGAAGAAGAAACACACACTTTTAGGAGTTTCAATTATTCATAATAAGTGTTTATCTTGGAGAAGCATATGGAGACAAAATTTGATATAAATTTTCAAACATATAGTAAAAACAAATTTAAATCTTAATTGTTTGAGAGAGTAAATTTGAAGCCTTCTCACGCTAGCTTTTGCCCGAAGGATAAGAAGAGGGGGGGTTGGGACGTAATTTTCACCTGTCACAGTGAAATGCAGAAATCCTTTACTCAAGGTAAAACTTGCAAAGCATGAGCAATGCAAACCAGGTGTATTTCACGGCCCACTACTTTTTTATGGAAACCACCATACAAAACTCTCACCCGCATTTCACTGAGCACAGCTCTCCTGTAAACAAATCTTCGCTCACTGTTCATTGAAGGAACTATGTAAGACAAGTCCTCAGAATGCTGATCACACTGCCAATGTCCTAAGTCCTGCTAAGGGTATATTTGTGTATTAGTCAGAGTTTTCCAGAGGGAGGACTTAAAGAATGGGCTTCCTAAATATATAAAGGGAATGTATGGGAGTGACTCACAGCCTATGGTCAAGACAGTCCAACAGAGGCTGTCTACCAACAAAAAGTCCAAGACTCCAGATGTTCAGTCCACAGCTGGGCTGGAGGTCTCAGCTGATCTTCCACATATGCCAGAATTTCAAATAAGTAGGCGCTAAAGCTGAGGAAGGAAGGAATTTACCAGTAAGACCAAGAAGAGCCGGCAAAAGAAACAGAAAGAAACAGGCTTCCTTCTTCCTTCTCCTTGATATGAGCTGCCAGAATAAGAGCTGGCCCAGATTAAAGGTAGATATTCCCACCTCAAAAGACCTGGATCAAAGGTTTATCTTCCCTTATCAGAAGAACCAGATTAAAAGTAGGTCATCCCACTTTAAATGATTTAATTAAGAAAAAAAAAATCCCTCTAGGACGGTTACACAGAAAAACCCTGTCTCAAAAAAAAAAAAAATCCCTCACACATGGACTAAGCCACTTGGGTTTTAATTACTTCTAGACATAGTCAAGCTGACAACCAAAAATAATCATGAGCAATATATGTGTCAGTTAGCTTTCCATGGCTGTAAAACTTCACCAGATAAACAATCTAAAAGAGGAAATGAATATTTGAGCTCCTAGTTTCTTAGGTTTCAATCCATGCTAATTGTTCAAATTGCTCTGGGCCTATGGTCAGGTCGAACATCATGGCAGGAACACATGATCAAGAAGAGCTGTCCGACCATGGTGGCTCTAAAGCCTAAATAATACTAAGAGGAAAGATGTAACCAGTCTATAAAGCCAGCATCTATGAGAAGGAAAATGAAATACAGTCTGTACCTCTGAATGGGAGAACATGTGTGTCCAGAGAGGGGAGGAACTGGCAACAACCTGAGGCGTGTCGGGCACATCCTTCTCCATCACTGGATTTCAGCAACAGATCACTCGAGGAATACATCCATTGGATAGTAAGAGGGACAAAATCATAGCACCTGCAATTCTAATGTTCTTCTTCTATAAACATTCTCCCTAGTTAAAAAATAGAATGGGGCTCCTTGATTGCCAAGTTCAACCTGTGCCTCCTCCACACTGCTTTCTCTGGGTGACATCCGTCAGGAAGAGTTGAGATTGTGTGCTCTGTTCACTGACCTGTTGGGCAATGCACAGCATTTAGTCTTGGAGGACGTACGGTCTGTGATATACAAAGGTCATTTAATCCGAGTCTTCATTTCCTCAACTATGTAATTAGAGGTGCATATTAATATCAGATAAGGTGCCTGACATTGGAAGTCAGTGAAGTCACTTAGCTTTCCTAGACCAGAAAGAGGAGTTAATAATGCTTTAGAGCAGGGGAGCATTATTTAAAATTTCAAATAGCATATATCATATATATATATATCATATATATCATAAATTAAACATAACGTTTGGTTTGATCCCGTTGCCAGAACAACTGTTCGTGTACATGATCATAGTACTTGATGTTTGCTTTAAAGGTAGGCTATCAAATATGTGGAACAAATACATTTTCAGAAAACTCCAAACCTATCATCCTCAATTTTTGGGGCAAAGAACTCTAGATCTTCACAGAAACTTCACATGATTGCTCATGAGATATTTGACATTTTAGGAGAAAGCACAGAAGCACTGGACACCTACAGGATACCAATTCCTGGCATATATTTGCTGGAACACAATGCAGAAAAATAAATCAATGTTTACTCATACTATATGCCTTCTGATTATGTTATACCCTTAGGGAACTCGGTTTGTAGTGGTGAAAGGTGTTAACACGTGAACAGGAAGTGAGAGTGGGTCTTCATGCGTGTTTCGGGGTGTGAGGAATTACAATCTGGGGGCACACGCTTAGCTCAGCAACGTAAGCTATGCTTACTTTGGAAAATTATATCCTCTGCCAAAGAGGAAAATCTAGAATATATAGATAAATTCTTAGATATATTTGACCTACCAAAATTAAATCAAGAAGATGTAAACATTTTAAAGATTTATATCACTCATAGAGATTGAAGCAGTAATAAAATGTCTGTCAGCACAAAAAGACAGATTCACTGCCAAATCCCACCAAACCTTTAAAGAACAGCTGGTTAATATTCCTCAAAATGCTGCATAAAACAGAAAGTGAGGTACATTAATGAACTCCCTCTTTGAAGCCAGCATCACTCTGATACCCAAAGTGACTAAGAACAACAAAGAGAGAAAACTAAAGGTCAATTTCCATGAAGAACAAAGACTGAAAACTTTTCAATAGAATCCTGGAAAGTTGAATTCATTAACATATTAAGATGAACAAGCTCCGTGACCAAGAGAGTTCATCCCAGTGGAGCAAGGATGGTGCAAAACACATAAATCAATAAATCTAATGGAGTTTATAAATAAATTTACAGACAGAAATCACATATTCATCTCAACAGCTGCAGATAAGGTTGAACAATCCCTTCATCACTGCAATCCCATAGACACTAGGAGAAAAGGGAACATGCATAACAAAGGCCATATGTGAAAACCAAGAGGAAAACCATAGCGTTATGCCAGATGGTGTAAACCTGAGCATTTCCTCTAAAATATGGAAAGACAATGGATTTCTGTGTTCTCCACTCTTATTAAATACAGCGCTGAAAGTCTTAGCTGGAGCAATAAGGTAGAAGGAATAAAAGGAACTTAAACAAGAAATGAAGTCAAATTATGCCTATTTGCACGAAATGGTCTTCAATAAAAAAACCAGAAGGACTCCAGCAGAAAACCCTTAGGTCTGGTAAACAGTTTCAGCAAAGTGGCAGAATATAAAATCAATACAGAAAACCCATTAGCTTCTCCACGTCAGTAACAAAATTGCTTAGGGAATAAAAAAATCCCATTCATTCAAGGTTACCCACCAAAAATAGAATAAAATACCTTGTAATAAACCTACCCAAGGAGGTGAAAGGCTTCCACAAACACAATCCTAAGGCACTGAAGAAAGAAACCAAACAGGAAATTCTAGGTTGTAAAGACCTCTCAGGCTTGTGGATTAACAGAATTAATGCTGTAAAATGGCTACATTATCAAAGCAATCTATAGATTCAATTCAATTTCCCCTCAAAACTCTCAACGATGTTCCTCAGAACTAGAAAAATTCATGTGAAATCATAGAAAATTGACCCAAATAGCCAAAGCCATCTACACAGAATGAACAATACTGGAGATACAATACCTCATCTGAAAGCTATACCACATGCCACAGTAATATAAACAGAATGGTAAGAGCAAAAAGACAAAGACGGGCACATAGACCAGTGATATGTAATACAGGACTCAGAAGTAAGCCCACACAAGTGGCAGCAACCACCTACTTTTTGACAAAGGGTCATAGACATACATTGAAGAAAAAACAAGCTGTCTACAAAGGGTGGGGTCAAAGGAAGATTTGCACATATGAAGAACTGGACTAGATTTATGTCTCCCATTCTGCATAAACACAAATCAATTCAAAGGGGACCACAGAGTCTCATGTAAGACCCAAAAGTTTGAAACTGCTATGGGAGAAACAGAACATGTCAAGATGTAGGCACAGGCAAGAATTCTCTTCAAAAGAACTCCAGTAGCCCAGGAAATAACCCCAGGAATGAAGAAATGGTATTTATTACATAAATTTATAGCCTTCCGCACGGCAAAGGGAAATTAATCAGAAGAATGGAAGATGCCATCCGCAGAATGGGGCAAGTATCTTCAGCTACAAGGCAGACAGGACATTCGCGTCCAGGATTAATAATGAACTGTTGAATGCTAAAACAGCAACCTATAAATTGTCTAATCATCCAACCCATAAATTGTCTAATGAACCAAGCAGGAAGTTCTCCAAGGAAGAAATACACATAACCATCACATAGTTTTAGAAAGTGCTCATCAGTTTCGGGGACGTGGTGGATCAGCAGTTAAGAGTGCATGGCAGAGTGCCTGAGATGAGTTCTCAGTGCTCATATGAGGTGACGCACAACTGCCTGGCTCTCCAGCCCCAGGCAGTCCTACCCCTCTGGCCCCTATGGACATGTGCACTGAGATGTGCACACACACACACACACACACATACACACACACACAAATAAGTAATAAGATATCTTTTAAAAATTTCCTTTTCAAAGTACTCAACATCATTAGCCATCACGGAAGAACATATGTGAACGTTTTTTGAGATTCCATCTCACCCCAATTAGAATGGCCACCAGCAAGGGACTGAATTGTGACAGTATTCGCTGCTGGTGAGCATGTCACTTCTGCAGCCAATGTGCAAAGCAGTGTGAAGGTTTCCCCAACGCTTAGAACACAGTTACAAACCTGAAAGACTTTAAGTCAACGTATGCCAGAGATGCATGCACATCCACGTTTATTGCTGCAGTATACAGAGAACCCAGGGAATGGAGCCTGTCTCCATGTCCATCAAGAGAGAAGTGAAGAAAGAAGCCATGGCGCATGTGCACAGTGGAAGTCTATGCAACCACAGACAATGAAAGTATGAATGTTGTAGGAAAACGGATGGACCTAGGAAGCATTATGCTAATGAAATACACTAGGTACAGGAAGGTGATATTGCATGCTTGCTTTTATACAAGAAAACAAGGCTTAAAATTTTATATGCATGCGTATACACATATATGAAAATGTAGTGTGTATGTGTGTATTTACATGTGTGTTATGTATGTTATAAAACTTGAAAGGGTGTAAGATGGAAGGGAGGATTTCTTAGAGGAGGAGAAAACCAGGGAATGGAGTACACATAAGAGCAGAGGGGAGGGAAGCAGGCAGAGGGAGAGTGGGGTACACATAAGAGCAGAGGGGAGGGAAGCAGGCAGATGGATAGTGGGGTACATGTCAGAGCAGAGGGAGGGAGCAGGATGCGGGAGCCTTAGGAGAGCAACTGAAAACCACGAGGCATAGACCCTTCTTCCTCTGAAACCTGTCGGAAGCAACCTCCACTGTGCCACGTGACCCTGATCTCCTCAGAGCCCCATCATGCTATCTTTCCAGGCATGAAAGTCTCTTCGAATAAATATATTACCCCCAAAATCTACTTCTGTTGCCCCTTGAACTCCAAACTTGAGAGTTCAAAGGCAAATAAAAAGAAAAAAAGAACACTAAGAATACGCACATATATCTCTTCTTCCTTTCCACCACCCCTGACGCCCTATGTGTCTGAGAGGTGTGTGGATTTTCTCTGTGTGTTATCTTTGCCCTTCCTCTTCCTTCGTTACTACTCTCAGGGTAGCTTCAGGATAATCTACACTCAAGCGTCACTGGCTCACAGTGGGGGCCACAGTGCAGCTGAAAATGTAAGTGAAGAGAATAACAAAGCCATCGGGTTGAGCATGTTTGAAGTGAGCTGCACTGCAAATGGAGATTGTGCTTTCGTTTCCCAGCCACTCAGACCCCAGTGAATGACACAAAACTACGTCCATTACAACACTGTTTGGTCAATGAACGAGACAAGTTTCTAGCTAGCTCTTACATCTTAAACTAACCCATTTCTATCATTTTATATTTTGTCATGAGGCTCATGGTTTGTTTCCTCACATCTTCTTGGGTGGCTACATGGCATCTGCCTGTCTCTGCCTTCTTTCTCCTTGAATTTAACTAATATAGCTAGTTTTTTCCACCTAGTCATATTCTGCCCTGCCATAGATCAAGGCAGCTTCTTTATTAACCAATGGCAATACAAATAGTCATAGCATACAGAGGGAATCCCACATCATTGTATTGCTTACTTTTGCTTCATTGGGACCAAATACCTGACAGAAACAATTTACAAGACAGAAAGTTTATTCTGCTAATAGTTTTTAGAGGGATTTCAATTCACTGCAGTCATGATAATAGAAGACAGAAATTGTCTGGACAGTCGAGAGTGAAAGTCCTAAGGTAAAACGATACCCTAAAGTGGACAGTTTCTTTCCTTGACTTTGGAAATGAACCCTAGTTATTGCTAGAGGCCAGGGTTGCCAAATGAGTTTAAGCTACAGTATTTCTGGTTCTGCCACTGCCAGAGGCTATCTGGGGATGCCATAAATGGAGATTTGATTTCTCCTTACTTCTTTTTTCCTAAAGTAAGACCCCTGCCCTTAAAACCATGTTGTTGATACCGCAAGATGCCTTAACACCTTGGGGTGAGGATAGATCAAGCAGCTGATCCCTAACTGCCATCCTCCATCCAGGAAACCTATATAGCAACTCCAAGGCAGTGGGTTTGATGGAATCCATCTTGTGCTAGCTCTTCTGCTGCACGGGAGCTCTCTCTCTCTCTCTCTCTGTCGCTGTCTCTCTTCCTCTCTCTCTCCTCTCTTTCCTTTCTCTGTACCCAAAATAAGATACTTCTTTCTAAATCTCATCCTGTGCGATCCATAAATTTCATTCTTCATATTCATAAGAGAAGAACCTGAAAGTCAAAAGCTTAGGGTACCTTTGGTGGCCATTGATTTTCCATTTTCCTTAGTCACTCAGACTAAACACAACACAAAGACAGGACGGCCTTGTTGCTATCAAAGACATCCAGTAATCTTGTATTAACTGTGGGATAGGCATGGTGCAATGGCTCCATCTGTGGCAGCAGGAACACGTGTAATCAGACTCCTCACATAATGGGGACCAGAATGAAGAGACAGATGAAATTTAGGAACCAAGCTGCTACCCTTTGAAGGCTCATTCTGAGTAACGGACTTCTACTAGCCAAGTACCATCTCCTAAAGAGTCCATAGCTTTTAAAACAATTCCTACGGCCGGGCGGTGGTGGCGCACGCCTTTAATCCCAGCACTCTGGAGGCAGAGGCAGGCGGATCTCTGTGAGTTCGAGGCCAGCCTGGTCTACAGAGCTAGTTCCAGGACAGGCTCCAAAGCCACAGAGAAATCCTGTCTCGAAAAATCAAAAAAAAAAAAAAAAAAAAAAAACAAAACAATTCCTACGGTTGGAGCCTTATATTTAAATAACTATCTCCCAACAGGGAGATCTCACATCCAAATTGTAGTACCTGTTTCTACATTGGTTTTACTAACAGAACTTCCCAATATTGAAAGCTATCTCATGGTGCATGAGAAATGCATTAACATTTTCTCGGATTCTTAAAAACAATTACCAAGGCTTTCAATTTACTCATGTACCATCTAGATCAGACTTAAATACATAACTCTTTTATTAATTTGTTCCACACATTTTTTTCATCATTCAGTTGTTTCTCAACTAAGAGCAATAACTCACAATCTTCAGTCAACTCTGTCATCTGGAATCTTTTCCTGTGTTGTTTTTTTTTCTTTTATGTGGCAGCATAAAAAATAGCTATATTAAGCCTTTTGACTGGTTCATTCATCTTGCTCCTAGCCTGCCAGTACATCCAAATCTGATAGAGAAATCACTCTGTTGGCAGATGCCACTGCCTTAATTAAGTTAGCCTAAAAGAAAAAACGGCTACAAGAGCTATAAACATGTCCTTCTGCTAAGTTGCCTTATATGTTATCCCATGTATCATAGTAGCCACCAACGGTGGATGCCGGAGCCAGGTGTTTCCAGGCTTTTGACCTCTTAACCAAAGAAAATAAGGGCTCACAAACACTTGCAGAAGAAGCAAGATGACTTCATTCAGAGTGATACCGCACTGCAGACAAGAGAGGGAATACTATCAGGATTTACAGCAGGCCACATTCTAAGAATATTCATTGGCCACAATTAACTGATTAGGACTTTTTAAAACTAGGATTCCTGAGGAGTTTGGTTTTTAAGGGGTGTGGAATGGACAGTTTTATTTATTTCACATGCTACATTAGGCCATTGATTCATTTTTCATATTACACACGTCCCTTTCTCTAATCAGATTATAATCAGATGCACACCCAATTATGCATGGAAATAAAGGAGTAACTAGGGGATTCTCTTTACAGGTTTACTAGCAAAAACATTTTTACCGTACTGCACAGGCACCCCAAACCAATTCAAGCCAACCTTCTCACTTGAATAGATACGGTCTAAATTGTGCTGCTGCTGAGGACAGGGAACCCTATCCTACCCTTCGGGGATTGTAGTATATGTGATAAGATACAAGGTCCCAAAGTTGCTGGGTGCATTGTTTGGAGGGAGTATGTGTGCATAGCACATGCACGAGAAGGAACAAGGCTACCAAAATGTTATCACATAATCCAAAGCCAGGAGTGCTAAAGTCTCTCCTACACTTGCCTGCCTTGATAGCATATTAATATTAATGAGTCTAGTAATACGCTATAACACGCTGTATCACTAAGAGCGTAGTTATATTCACTAAGGATCTAGCAGTGAAGAACGCACAAATGTGAGCCCAGTTGTAAACTAGCTTGTGTTTGTTTGTAAACTGTGGTGCTAGTGTCCTCCTCTCAGAACCACTTCAGGCCCTTAATTAGAATGCAGATTCCAACATTTACCTTGGATGCCAAAGGCAAAGAATCTTTTGGGGAGATTGATAGCATTTGCAGTAATAAAAGCCCCTGCAGTTGCATGTACACCAACATCTAATAAACACAAACACAGGCAAGCATTCTGCTAATATGCCAATGAATGGAGAGATGAAAAAATGAGAGGGAGGGAGGGGGAAGAGAAGAGAGACGTTTGTTCTCTGCAAATGACAAGGAAGTTCATCCAACAACTCAGACATCTTTGATTTTTTTTAATACACTCACTTCCCATGGATAAAATTCTGAAGATTGGAACTGTCATGAGTAAGTTGTTAGAAAATTTCATGACTGTCTTCATTAGACTCAAAATATATCAGGCATAGACTTGTCTACTGCTTTCTTTATAGACGCTCCAATAGAACTACCAGTCTCTGAGACTCCTGGGAAGGTCTCAAAAACTCAGACTCTCAAACACTCATATTCTCCCATCAATAGGCTGGACCACCAAGCAAAGGCAGTGAATTCCTCTCCAGCAACTAACTTTACTATTGTAATAACCTTTATCTGAAAAACGTGGCTTGTGATCAAAGCTTCAAGAATCCAGGAATAGAAGTGAGAGAGAACTGACATCCTGACTCACAGAAATGCTGGATGAAATTCAATAAATGTCACTACAACTTTCACTCATAGAATACTTTGAAAACTACTATGTGCACAGTTGTGACTCCAAAATGTAAATCATTACTGGAGATAATATTACTCCAAAAATAACCAAGCAACCTTTTCCTTATCAAAATTGGCTAGTATCTAATAGCACAGGTCATTTTTTGCTGTTGTCACGAGATATAGTTTTACCATGGTATTTTCTTTTCCCACTCTACTCAGTGCAGGAGGTAGGAAGCATGGCCAAACACCAGCGTCTGGAGCGCCCCTCAGATTCTTGTTTTGAACACTTGTTCTCTAACTAAGCTGCTATAGCAGTGCTGTGGAACCCTTGGAATACAGGGCCGAGAAGATGAGAAGACGGACCGGCTTTTGGTCTGTGTTGCCTCAGTCTTGGGTCCACTGCTCGATTCCAGCTCTGGCACATACAACTTCTCTAAGTTTGGGAGCGTTAATGAATTGTCCAGTGATTAATCAATGAACATTCGTTACTTTTCTCATACTCTGACCAAATGCCTGGCATAGACAAGGGAGGGGTCATTTTGGCTCCTGATTTTATGGAATGCAGTCCGACAGTGGGCAAGGTACTCAGAATGTCTCCCACCTCTGCTGGTTTAAACTTGTTACTGCTGCTGCTTCCCACGGCAGACCGGGATTGAGCAGTGGACCCGTAAAGCCAAAAGTGCAGACAACTCAGAGAGCAATGTCTTCTTTTTCAGCTATACTACAAATGGTCAGGTCCTCAGAGCGTCTCTCTGAACTTCTGAACTTTCCTCACCCTTGCTGTCTGAGTGTCTTAGTGTCTAGCACCTTCAGGGATATATTTGACATATGGAGTTATGTGAGTCACATTTTGTAAATTCACTTTCAGGTTTTGAAAACTGTATGCTAGAGGTTTGGGGGGTATGGTCAAGATTCCCAAGTCAACTGAGCAAGCTTTCTTATCTATCTTCCTCTCTTCTTTCCCTCTCTCCCTTCTCTCTCTCTCTCTCTCTCTCTCTCTCTCTCTCTCTCTCTCCCTCCCTCCCTCCCTCCCTCCCTCCCTCCCTCCCTTTTATTCTCTCTCTTCCTTTTGCTCCTATGCTGTCTGTTTCTGGTCATTGCCTTTCTAGGTACCTGGTCCCTATCTTCATATAGAATATAGAAATTATCACATTCTTCAATAATGGTGAAAATGATGGACTAGAAAGATAATTTTGTGGCATGACCCTAATAATTTTTTTGATCCCTAACAAAGTGATGTGGGTCTAGTGTCCTCTGCCCAATACATGATGGCAAGTTAATTTTTTCCTCATTCTGTATCTCTTTACCTGTTTGTGCACACCTATCAATCAAAGGATTCACGGTATGCCTACTCCAAAGGCGCATCTCTTTAAGGCTAGGACAGTGCACTTCTGATATTACTTTGCCATAGCTGAGGCACCAGAAACAAAGCTGCAAGTTATCTGCCTGTGCATCTGTAATTAAGAAAGCGCTTTATCTATTGTATCAGTATAAAATATTTCCTACTTCCATTAGCACTAATTAGATTTTAAAGTCTCACAAATTAAAGCAGCTCCCTTGTAATTGGTTTATAGAGAATAAGAAAACTAATATAAATCTCATCTCTCCACATTGTAGAAGATAAAGAAGCTAAACTTCTCATATCTAGATGTTACTTTTGAAAGAATTTCTCTTAACTCATAGCTAAGAAATACATTTATATAAGAACGCAAGATTACAGAACTCCTTAGATAAGCCAGATTCATTGAAAACACTTGAATTCAAAACAGAGCAAGAACAAAACTAAGCCAAAGTGGATGTACATCAGAACCCATAGAAACTGGACGAAGAAATGAGGCAGAGATGAAGGGATGGGGAGGTGGGAGTCAAAGCATGACTCAAGAAATCAATCGTACATTGTCGTGGCTGTAATCGATGGCAGTATATTTTATAACTGAAAATAGTTAGAGTCATAGGGTTGAGTATTCTCCTCACAATAAGCTGTGTGATACCGTGATGAGTTAAAACGATGGATGTTGATATTCCATGATGTGTGTATAGATCAAAACATAAAGTTCCACATCATGAATGTACAATTCTAGTTTGCTCATTAAAATCTGAATCCAAAGCAAGCAATTCACAGCCTGTAGGTTTCCCTGAATGTGACTACCAGATTTGAGTTTGTATTGACAACAGCTGACACTAACCCCTCTGAAATTCCAAAACTTTTAATAACTGCTTACTGATAAAATCACCCACAATTACTTATGAATTATGTAAATTGGGTTAATGTAAATTAACTCTGAAGTCTGACAAACTGATTCACATCAATAGAAGTCATAGTTTTAAAGGTATTAGTTTAAACCTGGATACACTGTAGCCTTCCTTAGGTTGATACCGGAAGATAATCTTGTCAACAAACAATCTCTGGATGTCTAAATAATTTTTTGAAAAAAAGAACAGCTACCTTGGTCAGAAGACTTTGTGGTGGTTTCGCTTCTGTTTATTTATTTACATGTTTAGTGTTAAGAGACAGGATTTTACTACACTGCTCTACTGGCCTTAGTCTCTGAGCTCATCCACTCCTCAGGTCTCAGCTTCCTGAGTAGCTAGGGCCGCAGGTGTCTGCCATGAGACCTGGTGGGCTGCATAAGTGTTAATCCATGCCATTTAAAATGTTGGCTTAGTGCTTAAAAAGTGATCTGCCTTGGGGTCTTGTTAATGGATTCACGGAGCTCTTGTCCTTGCCTCTCCTTAGTATTAAGTAAGTGAAGGGTGTGTGTGTCTCGCTTCTCTGTCCAATGAATTATAATAAAAACTACTAATTACATCTTTCCCAGTTCAGTGTTAGAGTTGCTATTAGCGACTGAGCTCCTGGTAGGAGCATATATGTGTGAAATAAATTATGTTTGTAAAACAATATGATCTGTTGCTTTCAAGGGAAAAAAGGAAAGTTGTGTTTTTTAATAAAATATGAACTTATAACAAGATTTAAAAGAAAATAATAAGGAGAAAACTTGGTTTTCTAAATTTTGTTTTGCTTTTTAAGACCAGGATTTGCTCCATACCCCATACAGGTCAGTCCTTTTCAGCCATCCTCCTGCCCCAGCTTCCTAGTAGTTAGGATTAAAGACATACATCAACATGCCTGGATTTGAAAACTTGACTTTGTACAGTCAGCTGAAAATTTGGGAAAAATAAAATTCCTTTGCCATGATCTATGCTCACTGAAACACAAAGCAAGTGTTTTGAGTGTTTTCAGAATTCTAAAATGGCCTGTTACAAAGTTTTTTTATTAATGTGCCTTGGACATATTTTATCTGTGGAGAAAGAGCTGCTTTAAAGCGTCTCTTGCTTCCTTAACAAGGTGCATTACATTGTTAGTTTCATCTTCTTTATAACTTTTCTAAATGCAGATGGTTCCTTGGCTCTGCCTTCCACTGACTGCCCTGACTTCTCAATGGTTTAAATCATATTCCACCCACTTAACAAAACTCATATTCTCTATGACAGACGCTTGTGACTGTAGTCAATGCTTATTTAAAACATTAGAAATCACACTGAAAAAAAGATACCAGGTTATTATTTACAAATCATATATACTGGAGGGGGAGGGAATGGGAGGATGGGAGGAGGTGAAAATTTGTAATAATAATAATAAAATAAAAAAAAACAAATCATATTCTCTCAGTGTAACAAAAAGGTCTGAAAACTCATTCAATGTCTGTTTTTCCAGTTAGAAAACATTGTATTTGTTTAACATTTAAAACTAACTTCAGGATTTCCCACAGAAGCACAAAGTCAAGTGTTTATTTACTCACACTGTGAAAAGAGGTATCTAGAAAGAATTTCACAGGCTTTGTTTTGCTTTCCTTTGTTTTATTGTTGCTATATCCAATAGCAGAGAAGCACTCTGTGGGAGAAGCTGTTAAATCAAAAGTTAATTTTGTGCAGGTAAAATGTTACCACTCTCGATTTTCCAAGTCAGGATTAACTGGAAGACCTAGGAGGGTTCCAGTGCCTTGGTGACTATCTATCTTTAGGTCCAGGAGAAACATTAAAGACAATCCTACCAGGAATAATTTAGCATGCCCAATAGTGTTCTCTTTTCCATTTCAATATTTTTGGTCATAACAATAAATTAACTGCACCAGAGTGTTTCATCCACTATGAGCTTATGTTAAAGCTTCTAGGCCTGCTATAAACTTAGAACAAAAGTTTTAATAGCTAAGAACACTTTCTGAGAGGATGATAACACACACACACACACCTGATGGCTGAAATATTTTAAATAAAGACTTGCATGAGATTCCAGGCTGCTTGGACTTATATTTCTTTGAGTTTGTTGCAGGAGTTGAGCTGAGGTTTCCGAAGGTATCTTCCCACAAGCAGAATACTCACCAAGAGACCAAGGGGCATTGGGAAAAAACTAAATTGCACAGACACCAAGAAACTGATAAAAATGATATTTGGGGGTTGAGATGTCGATTTTATTTTTCATTTTGGTGTTTGTCATAAGGAACAAGTGTGGAGCCCTTGGCTCTTCCATGTTTTAAAATAATTCTAATCCTCCATTTAATAAAATATGAATTTGAAAACTTAAATATGCTTTTATATTTTTAATTATGACTCATTTTATCTTAGTACAATTTTATCATAGCATTTCTCTCATCCCGCTACTCTTTCCATGCCCCTCCCCACTCTTTCAAACTCAAGCCCCCTTTTAACCAATTGCTGTTGCATGCATGCATGTACATACACATATTCCTAAATATAACCTGTTAAGTCTGTGCACTGCTAGCCGCAGGTATGTTTTCAGGGGTGACCCTTTGGCACTGTGGAAGGCCGTCTTTCAAGTTACTCCAGCTTTCTACGGGTGCTTACAGTTCTTTGCACAGAGCTGAGGTCCCATAGGCTTTTCTTCATCCAGTTTGGCATGTTCAGTGGTATCATCCTTGTTCAGCTAACATTTCAAAATAGTCTCTAATTTTCACTAACCCAGCAGGATTTACAAGCAAATGATTTGGTGGTTTACCTCACTTTTGTTAGCAATACAGTTTCCTGTGAAAGTTTAATAATAACAATCTCTTCTAGATTTGCTGGGCACAGTTGAATAAGTTATGTAAGAAAGACCATGATATAACCCAATATATTAAAATATTCCTCAATAAATCAGGTATGACAAGAAATGATTATCCTGTTGTGTGCAGCTAATGAATGAAGCAAACAAACAGAGAGAATTGCTAGCACAGGGAAGCTATGTAAATGTATTTATAGGCTGCATTCATGTCCTGGCCTTTGCTTATCAGCCCTGGGATGAATACAAAAGTACCGTGTTTCCAAAGCCTGACCGTAAATACTCTTATAAACAACAAGAATGAACCCACGACCATGTATGTGGTCAGCAAACACCCCGTCATTGAGCTGCAAACTCAAGGAAAACCCTTCCAAGTAGATATTATTTCCAGAGCATCAGCAATTTCTCAACACTGTGCGGCTCTAGTCCAAAAGCACTAAGCTTGGAGCATGACCTTCAGATGTACAGAGTGAAGGAAATTTGAGGGAATAGAGGTAGGGGAATCACAGGGAGGCTGTCTGGAATCTTTTTGAGTTTGAAAATAATATTTATCTTTGGTTAGAGGTGGGTTTTGGTGTCAGAAGAAGATTCTTTTTAAAGATGATCGAACATGGGGAGGATCCTATAGAAAGGGTAAAAGGAATAATAGGCGCCCAACCTTGATAAAAAGACTGAGAAAGAATCAAAAAGCCTGGATGGGAAGCTCTCACCCTGAGTCTGCGGGGAGCACAGGAGGAAGGAGGCAGATATATACATGGTTCAAAGTAGGAGAGGATGTCTCAGCTAGGGATTTATTGCTGTGAAGAGACACCATGACCATGGCAACTCTTATAAAGGAAAGCGTTTAATTGGGGCTGGCTTACAGTTAAGAGGTTTAGCCCCTTGTCATCACGGTGAGAAGCGCCATGGCACGCAGGTAGATATGGGGCTGGAGAAGGAGCTGAGAGTCCTACATCTGGATCCACAGGCAGCAGAAAGGGAAACTGAGTCACTAGGTCTGGCTTGAGCTTCTGAAAGCTCCAAGCCTTTCTTCCAATAACACACTTCCTCCAACAAACCACACCTACTCCCAAAAGGCCACACCTCCTAATACTGCCACTCCCCATGAACCTATGGGACCATTTCATTCAAACCACCACATTAGATAGTCTAGCTTAAGAATTTATTTTTTACTGAGCAATAGATGGCTGTTTGATTTCTTTCTTTCCTTTAGAGCATAGTTTTAGGATTTGTTTAAGGGCTTTGGTTTCTTTTCCTTGTAAGTCAATTCTTGGTTTTGTTTTCTTGAGACTCACAGCAATTCTCCTGATTCAGCCTCCCAAATACCAGGATTATTGGGGTGAACCCCTAAGCCTATCTTAGGGTCTTTGATCCTTTCTGTTATATGGGGTGAAGATTTGGCTCAGGGCATTGAAGTACATGCTCCCTTTCCAGTTCCTTTTGTTAGTGACAGTTCAAAGACAGAAAATTCCTGAAATGAGCAATGAATGAGTTTTGAATCGCACAGCATTCTGAGCAACATGGTCTAGTCTTATACCTGCCCTCTCTGCCCAGGCCAAGACACAAGTCAGCCTTTGTCTGGAATATCCACAGGATGTATCAGCAGTTTGCCCATTAATCTCTTAGTGACCATTTTCATTACCAGGCTGACTGTTGTGTTTGTATTCCCTGCAGTTCAGGTCATCTGCTGGGAATCGTGGAACATTCCCCATGTTTGGAAGTGGGGCATTGTCGCACAGTGTTTTCTAGGATCCTGAAGCTGTGTACAATACTCCCCATACAGTCCATGGGCCCAGTAAAGCCATGTTTTTCAAAACATGTCCTCCTGTCTCCCTGAAAAATGAATGTCTTCTACGTTGGAGCAAGCATTCTTATGGCTGACACATTTCCTCACGCCCCCATCCTTCTGTGAGACATCTCTTGCCCCCTGCTCCTGTCAGTTTCTTTCCTGCAAGCCCCTTGACAAAGCCATTAGAAATCAGACATAACCGTATGCAGATCCATGTCCCTGGCCATCTCTGTTTCTAAAACACCAGTGACAGCCAAATGCTCCATTTGAAATTCTGCCAGACTTGGAGTACTCCCTCCAGCCTGTATCTCAAAGTCTTGCCTAAAGCAGTAAAAGCTAAATCATTTCACTTCTGGATGAAGCTGGCGTATTATCCAGAATGACATGGAAATAAAGCTCATATTTTTTTTCATCAGTCATATGCTCATAAACCCTCTCCCCAGGCCATAAATGTGCGTCCAAAGACAAGTATCCGTTTGGCAAGAAAGTATAACACTTAGAGGGTGTGAACCAGCAGCTTATGCAACTTGTATGTTGGTTACTTGCCGAGGTCACAGAATTATTTTAACACACTTGTTTGACAACACTGGAGTTTATGGCATAAAGGAAGAGCAACAATTGAATGATATTCGATGGAAAGCTGATGCCGCTCCTTCTTCCGGAATCTCATTGTCAGGCCACCACTCTCACCAAGTTCCTGCTGGAAACCAAGAATTATGTATCGCAACAAAGTGACCACTAGACAATATCTGGGGGAGGTGTGGTACATGACAGACGTATGAGACACGTCAGACTGACTGGATCAGAAGAACCTGAGGACACCTGCGCAAACTCACTGTGAAAGAAAGAACGAAAATAAAAGTATTTTAGACTCTGTCCAAATTAATAGTTTCTGAATTACCAGTAAATTGATTGGTAGAAAGATGATCAAACAATAGGATTTTTGTTGGCTCTGAAATTCTAGACCATCCACCAAATGCTTGATGTATACCACTTGAGGAACATTTGATGCAATTTATTTTACATTTTAAAAGGATTATTCCTATTAAATTAAGAGCACTGGATTCCAGAAACATTGAGTCAATCATATCAATGTTTTTTTTTTCTTTATTTGTGTTTCAGGAGGCAAGAGGGATTGAGGTGGAGAGCTTCAGCTGGACAATTTAGGAGATACAATTTGTTTGGGGTGATAGCTCAGGGATGAGTCTTTTCTTACGAGCAGCTTTCTGCCTACTGTTATCTCTGTGGTAAGAATCTTCTACCTCTACTTCTACCATTTATTATAGAAGCCACAACCACCATGCCTCTGACGTTCAAGTCTGCTTATTTTTTTCTTTCTTTATTCCCTTCTACTTTCGTTGGGAATCTACCCCATCTCTAACGAAACCCAGGATCCCATGTCAAGGATCCTGGTCTGCAATGATGGCCCCGCTGTGCTTTATAAAGACCCCTGTCCTGTTCTCGCTGGTGTGCTTTTCCTTGTCTCGCGGAGGGGTGCATTAGGCTGCAAAGGCTGCTGTAAGAAAACAGCATAGGGTGAGCAATATTATACGCTCACATTTCTGGAGGCTGAGAAATTGAACGATAAGCTGTTGGCAGAACCTGCGTTTGATGAAAGTGCATTTCCTGGCTAACAAATGATGTCTTCAAGCTGGGTTCTCACCTGGTAGGAGGAGCCAATGTGTTCCCTGGGCACCTTGTTTTAAAACTATGAGCACCATCGCTCTCACCAGGATGTGTTCCCACTCTGCCAATCACCTCCAAGGGCACCGTTTCTTAATGCCACCGCCTTTTGGGTTTAAGTGTGTGTATATTATGGGAAACTAAATATTCAAGCTGTAGCAAGGAAGCTATTCTTTTTATCTCACCAGCAGTTGTGTGCTCAGATGTCCTTCTCTAAAGAATGCCAACATCTATTGCTTCCTGTTTCTTGGAATGATATTTCATGCTGCCAGCAACAACAGCCAAATGAATACAATTTAGAAATGTATGAGGGTTCTTTGTGGGTGGGTGGAATGAGGGATGCTATTGCCTTTTAATGGGAAGGAAATATCCTGTATCTCTTGAACCTTAGAACAAATCCTCAGCACCAGAATCTATCCAGGGACTATGGAAATTTTCAAAGCACCATAGATAATTGTTCTTGAGGTTGCCCACGATTACTCTGTGTTATTGAGCCTGAACTGCTTTAATGTAATGCAAAATTTATATTTTTGCCCACCTTTAAGATATTGTGACTTTCTAGAGATGACAGATTTATTCGTTTAGAGGGCTCTGCCATCTGCTTGTGTCCTTAACTATACAATGAGTTCATCACCATTCTGAAAAAATTCATCAGTGGTTGTTTGACTGTTTATTTTATTTGAATCACCATTAAAACTTAATTTCCAGAACTCAGATATATGAGTATTACTATCACAAAGAGTCTGTCTGTCTATCTATCTATCTATCTATCTATCTATCTATCTATCTATTATCTATCTATCTATCTCTATCCATCAACATTTATCTCTGTGTTGGCTATCACACATGCTGAAACTTTGAACAGTTAAAAAACTAGTAAGTTCTCACTATGCTGCCCAATCTGATTCAAACTTCCAGGGTCAAATTCTCCTCTTTCCAGCTTCCTCTGAATCTGGGACTAAACAAAAGCTTGGTAAACATATTTTAAAGGTTAAATGTTAATAAAAAAAAGTATTGTCAATCAGATGAATG
Organism: Neodon shergylaensis; assembly: GCA_025134845.1. Classification (NCBI taxonomy): domain Eukaryota; kingdom Metazoa; phylum Chordata; class Mammalia; order Rodentia; family Cricetidae; genus Neodon; species Neodon shergylaensis. The sequence goes on along the minus strand of JABTXL010008166.1, from coordinate 3,316,435 downwards.
GAGATAAATGGGTTTTGCAGGTTTGCATACAAATGGGCTAGCAAAAAATCTATTTTAATATAGGAATTGTAGAAATATAAAACAAGATTTTTTCAAAGAAAATAGACTTATAAAAAGTCAAACCTATACAATAAAGTTGCTAAAGAAAGAAATAGGAATCTTCAGTCTTCTCCTGGAGTTAGAAAAAGAAATCTACTCAGATGGGTTTTTCTGTTTTCTTTTTCACAAAATTATAGAATCACAAATTTATACAAAATGCTTTGACTAAAGTATTTGCCCAACACTTCACCTTGCCAACTATTGAAGAAATGTGTTTGTGAGAAAAAAATCCAAATAAAATAGTTTTTATGTATGCTGTTGAATAGGAAAGATACAGAATTATTTTCCAAATTATTAACAGCAGCGTTTTCACTTCCACGTGTGAGAGCAGAGTCGGTGCAGGTAGAGGCAAGGCTGGGTGACCGAGGAGGAG
>JABTXL010008166.1:3291092-3315953 GCA_025134845.1 Neodon shergylaensis | reverse complement strand
TGAAGGAGTCACTCCTCTCTGAGAGCTAGCAGAGTCGGTGCAGGTAGCCGCATGCTGAGTGACCGAGGAGGGGAGACCAGCTCTGAAGGAGTCACTCTCTGAGATTTGCCTGCATCACATATTATGCTATTCCACCCCTATAAGACGTACCCTTTTCTTATTTAAGTTGGTTCGGTTATAAGTGATGTCATTTGGCACAAACAGAAAGCAAATATACATCCTTTCTCAGACCTGCCACCCAAGAGCAACGAGTAGCCTAAAATCTTGTCATTTTCATTTGACACCGTGCTCGAGAAACAAGCTTCTAACCAAAAGCTGCTTAACAACTGAGGATAATGAAGATGTCATAATCGAGCATCCTTATTCCCAGTACAGAACACCAGCTACACATGAGACAGGAGGATATTTTCTGTTAGTAATTCTGAGAAAAGTTAGGTTGGAAACCAGGTGATGGGACTGGGGTGTTCCTAATAGCCACACTGTTTTCTAATTCCACGAAATCAGCTGGTTTCAATTCTGCCTCTAAGCAAGGAGATGCGGTACTTGTCTTTCTGGGGCTGGCTTGTTTCACTTAACAGAATGACCTCTCGCTCTTGCAACGTTGTTGCAGATGGCAGATTTTCATCTCCTTTTGGATTGAGCAGGATGCTACCACATATTACATAATGCAGTTTGAACCAGACACAATATATACTTGCATTTAACTATCTCCTGCTTCCTATAAATCTGTATAATCGCTACATTCCATTGAAAAATGTATTTTAAGTGAATATTCATATTTATGAGAGGACAGCTGAAATGAATCAGATTTTAAGACAGCTAACTCAGAAAAAGCCATTTTTTCCCCCTTTGGTGTTCACATAAGCCACTATTATTTTCTCTTCTGCTTTTAAAAAGATTAAATACATTTAGTTTTTGCTTACTGTGCCTGCCCTGTATAGTATCAGTGCCAATTTTACCTATTATAATGTACCCTTATTATATTAATAAATATTCACATTGGTTGTATCAGGTTTTATGTCTTACCATTTTCTTCCTTAAAACTCCTTGGGATTATACGGAGTAAAACTCTGTTTCTCTGCAAATGGCACTCCCTTGGTTGACCAAATTGCTTTAATGATGCCCTAAAATTGCTGTGCTCTCGGTTTAGTCAGATTCTGTGCAGGACGCTCTCCAGTTAACTATGGAAAATGATGATGGGTGATAAGGCAGGTCCCAGAGCTTGAAAAATGAATTATCTTTTCCTTTTCATGTGGAAGATTAAGATCCAAACCCATTTTTTTTAAAGATTTGGACATTTTTCTATTAGAGAACAGATTCAGAATAATTCCATTTTATTAAGTGCAATTTCATATCCTTGTAATAAAATAGTCATTGTGAATAAAATCAGTCACATCCAAGTTCGGTATTGTGAGATAATTCTGATCTCATCTTAAGTAATTATATGAGTTATCACAAAGCCTGAATATCAGAAAGTTCGTATTCATATCCTTATTTCTCTTGAACTCTGCACATTGTGTTTCTCTGGACAGACTCCTGCACTTGCTCTCAACCCCCATCTCCACCTTGGCCATGGCCCAGGCTCACCATGATGTAGGACGTATATGAAGGAACAGGTCAGTATGGCTCCAGCACCCCAAACATGCTTTCAATCCAGAGAGTTTTTTGTGCTTTATAAGGTAAAACCACTCTTCTTAGACTATACTTAGTGCGGTAGACTTTAACCCAAGGACTAAAGAAGATTTAAAAGCAGTAGTATAAATGAATACTTATTTGTTTTCGTGATGTACTATCATGGCACATGGGTTACATGAGGACATTTTCAAGCAAATATATAAAGCTGATCCCCTTACTTCAAGGGGAATTCAAACACACCCACCCTATGTTGTCCTACCTTCCCCATGCTCTCCTTTCCCCTCTCATGTTAACCTCATTTGTTCCAGCACACAGTTTCATTTCTACTTTTACACCATACATAAATATATCATTTTATATATCTATATAAAATCTAGGAAACACAGATGAGAAAACATAAGTTAAGTTTCTTTATAGCTAAAAAAGTTCCTCTCTCGGAACTGTCTCGAAAAAATAGTTTCTCTCTCTCTCTCTCTCTCTCTCTCTCTCTCTCTCTCTCTCTCTCTCAGTCTCTCTGTCAATCTGTCTCTCTGTGTGTCAATCTCTCTCTCTCTCTCTCTCAATCTGTCTCTCTGTCAATCTCTCTCTCTCTGTCAATCTCTCTCTCTCTCTCTCTGTCAATCTCTCTCTCTCTCTTTCTCTCTGAAATCATCGCCACAGTGGCTCACCTTGGTGCACTGCAGTCTTGTCGGGGACGTCCTGGTAATGGTGTCAGTTTGGTGTCCAACCCGGCAGATGTGAGTGCTATAGAGCAAAGGAACCCCCTGGTGTAGATCACCCTGGGAAAATGAAGGGTAGGGGGTCTGGGACAGAATAGGTAATTTGCTGCTGGGTCAAAGAGCACCTCCAATGTAGGTGGCTAAGGGCCTAATAAAAGAGGATGGAATTAAAGTACAAATGCCTGGCTTAGGAAAGTATGGTCTGAGTTCCTACAGATAAATCCTTGGTTTTCTATAGAGGGCCTCTTTGATCTAGAGCTGTGGGTAAGAGCTTTGAAAAATGTAACGAGAAAAAGTTAGAACTGGATGTTCCTTGCTGGAAACTTTCTAGCCTATTGTTAGGGCTATCATCGGGTGTCCGGGTTGGGGGAGGGGTTTGGAGAAAGCAGCTGAAACCTAGCAGGTTCTTCTAGTGGCAGATGGAGGTAAAGTAAAAAAGAAGAGGGAGGAAATCAAGATGGTGCTGATAGAAAATCTGGCTGGGTCACAGAGAGGACATCTGGGGCAAGGAGGAGGAAGTAAGGGTAAGGCACCAGAAGGGTGGTCCAGGTGGAGGCTTTTCGCTGTCGTCTTTAGATCCCTCCCGGCATGCATAGCTTGGACACTGTTCAGTGAAGAATCTTAGTCACCACCACGATTAGATTTTTTTCCTCATGGCTTTGTGTTAGTCGTGGTGATTGCTGACCAAACGTGCAGCCCAAACTCTCTGCTTTTTCAGTGAATTTAAATCCTCCCCTTAGTTGGGCTGTGATGGCATAATCCCAGCACTAGGGAGGCAGAGGTAGGCAGATCTCTGTGAGTTTGAAGTCAGCCTGATCTACAAGAGCTAGTTCCAGGGCAAGCTCCAAAGCTACAGAGAAACCCTGTCTTGATAAATCAAAAGAAAAAATTCCTACCCTGCAGAGACCTTTAGCATAGTGTCCGCATGACCTTAACCCTCCAGCAGCTGCGGACTGCTTGTTGAGACGGCAGTCTCGTACGGGAAGCAACTGTGACAATCCACGAGGGTGAGTTTAAACACACCCGAAGATTATCACCAGCCGGTCTGAGGGTAGAGGAGCCCTCAGGAGTTTTTGGTTTGGAAGGTGCATTATTATGATCAATATGAACTTCTGACTGAAAGAAATTGAAACTTGGGGGCGACATTGAAATCGGAGGTGTCATTGTAAGGCGCATTCTCATCACCTGCTGAGCAGGCTCCTCCTCAGGATTTTGTCCAAGTTCATCAGTGAAAGGACTCTGGCCAGTGCAAGCACAGCAAACAGAGCAAGCGTGGCAAGCGTGGCAAGCGTGGTAAGCGTGGCAAGCGTGGCAAGTGTGGCAAGCGTGGCAAGTGTGGCAAGCGTGGTAAGCGTGGCAAGTGTGGTAAGCATGGTAAGTGTGGCTCTGGCAGTCCCTGCCATTCTCCCTTTCTAAAAACAGGTAGATTACATTCCAAAAGCTAGATACCATGGTCTGTTCCCTTATTTGGCTACTTCCTCCTCCTAAGGTCGACTACCAATGTCCAACAACCAAAGTATTAAAGCCCAGAGACCAAAATCCTCCTTTGGATCACCTAATTAACAAGTCCTATTAAAGTTAGACGCCTCATCCTAACAAGGGATTTCCCCTTCTATCTTAATAAATTGCCTTTCGCTCTTCTCTATCCAGAGGCAGGCCTTTGTTCTGACAGGACAAATATCCCTGCCCCCTTTCTCTTTATCCCTTCCCCTTCTCCCTCAACCTCTATCTCCTGTGTTTCTCTCTTATTCCCTGCCCTCTATGCCTTTGTGGCAAATAAATCTCCTTTGTGCTGAGATCTTGGTCTTGGGAGTTATGGGCTGATAATTTTCCTCTCAATCAGTATGGCCTAGGTGGTTGGAAGGCTGTGCCCTCTTCAGGGAACACAGCCAACTTCAGATTAAGACAGAGACCTACTGAGCCTTTTACTAAATTTTTGGCTTAACACAAATTTCCCTGGAATGGAGAGTACAGCAAGCTGTGGCAGCTGGCATACTGTGCATGAACTTGTTTATGACAGGGGCACAGCAGAGACACAGAATGTACTAGGTCCAATACAGAATGCCCCTCTGGATGACTGGATCTCAGCGTGGAAATAAAAAGGGACTAAGACACATACTGCCAGTCTTTAAAGATGCTTTCACGACAGCCCTAAGTCTAGTGTCCCATGTTGGTCTTGCTCCTGTCAATTCACTGGGCTTTTTGAAAGAGATTCTCAATGTCAAAACAGGTACCAGATGTCACAAAGGCAAGCATTTGGTAATACTTCGTATGTGTAAGTATGATGCACATGGCCACTTCCCCTGTTCCTTTAAACGCCCCAGGAAAAACCCTCAGCCCCTACGAGATTCATCTCAGATCAGATGGATATAAATATGTCAAACTTAATGTTGTTTTTGTTTTACCTTGTTTTGTTTTTTGCTTTGCTCTTTTGGCTCTTTACTCTTTGGGGAGACTGCCACTTCCGCTAACAAATAAATATACAGAGGCTAATTCTTTCTTATGAATGCCCAGACTCAGCTTGACTTGTTTCTAGCCAGTTTTCTTTTCTTTCTTTCTTTCTTTTTTTTTTTTTTTTGCTGTCCTAAGTGTAGTTTATTTTGCAAAGTTTGATTTCTTTAAAGATACTACTTAATTTTTTTGAAAGCGCTCTTAACTCTTAAGTTGAATGTACTTGGCATATATTTAATTCTTACTCTTTTCCCCACAAGGTATTTGCCAGATCATCACAAACAAAAACAGTATTTTACAGTTTTGTCTTAATCTTCTAGCCAGCTTTTCTTAAATTATCCCATCTATCTTTTGCCTCTGGGCTTTTACCTTTCTCTAGTCTAGATACCTTTCTTTACTTTTTACTCCACGGCTTCCTGTGTCTCTGGGTGGCTGGGCCCTGTGTCCTCTTTCCTTCTTCTTCCATGCTCCTCGGTCTTTCATTTTCTCCTTCTATTTATTCTCTTTGCCTGGCAGCCCTGCCTACCTCTCTCCTGTCTTTAGTCAGGTGTTTTAGAGGTAAAGTAACACAGCCTCATAGAGTTAAACAAATGCAACATAAAAGAATGCAACACATCTTTGCATCATTAAACAAATGTTCTACAGCATAGACCAATGTAACACATCTTCAACAAATATTCTACAACAACCTAACGTTTACTGTACCCATTGAGTCAGTGAGCCCTGGATGGTTATACATTGGAAAGGAAAATGATTTAAAGAGCCGGGTGGTGGTGGTGCACGCCTTTAATCCCAGGACTTGGGAGGCAGAGGCAGGCGGATCTCTGGGAGTTTGAGGCCAGCCTGGTCTACAAGAGCTAGTTCCAGGACAGGAACCAAAAAGCTACGGAGAAACACTGTCTCGAAAATCAAAAAAAAAATGATTTAAAGAAATCGTAGATACAGGAGCAGATGTTTCCATTATTAGGGCAGAGGAGGTACCCCCTGAGTGGGTTCTAACTAAACATCCTACTGTGGAGGGTGTTGGCAGTTTTAAAATACCCTTAACCTTTTTTACATGGAAGGACTCTGATGGGCACACTGGAAAATCTAAGTCCTTGACTCTCGAAGTCTTATCTAACCATCTCTGGGAGAGAGATGTATTAGAAATGGCTGGATCCATGCTGACCACTGATGATAAAGCCTTTTGAGATGATCCAGTGCTCATGAGAGAGGAACTGCATCCTCACCCCAATACTAGGGGTCATTGCTTCATTTTTTTGAGTCCATACAAATTCTCAAAAGTTAGTAGAAGAAACACCCATGGCATATTAAACCAAGCCTCAACTCCTGGAACGTTGTCATTCAAACAAATAGACAAACAAACAAAAACTATAGGAAAATGGAGATTATTACATGACTTAAGAGCCATTAATTTATAGATGAAAAAGATGTGATCAGGCCTTTACAGCCTGGTCTCTCTTGAAGCATTAATAAATATATTATAATCATGGATATAAACAATTATCTTCTGTCTCTCCCACTTCATCAAGAGGATAGGTAAAGGTTTACTTTTTTGTACCTGTGTCAGACAATGAAAATCCAGCTATAAGATGAAAATGGAAATTCTGTCTTAAGGGGTAAAAAAATAATCCTACTATGAATCAATATTATGTATTTCAAGTTTTGCATACTTTATTAAATGATCCCTCTATCACCTTTGTTCATTATATGGATGATATTTTGCTCAGTCATTATGATCTTAACAAATTAGAGGAAAATTTTCAACTACCTCTGACCAGTTTAAACAATATAGGTCTGAGAGTTGCCTCTGAAAAAATTATGAACAGTATCCTTAAGCCTCACTAAATTTCAAACTCCTAATCAAATAATGTTAGGTGCTCTTCAAAAGCTATTAGGAGACATTAATTGCACCAAGCCATTTCTACAGGTCACTACTGGTGATTCGAGTTTCCTCTTCCAGATACTTGATGGGGACCCAGACCTTTCCTTAGTGAGATACACAGATCACAAATCTCGTTGTCCCAGAAAGGTTAGTGAAGCAGCAAATGTACTAAAACTCTACATTTCCTGTTAGATCATTTCCTGTTAGACAGAAACTCATCCGATTCCCCCTGGACTACTGTTTTAAAACCCAAATTGCCCTATTAAATGGGTCCATTTGCCCTCAAATTTCCTTTCAAAAATTACAACACAATTGGATGCGTTATGTACCTTGTTAAGACAGGTGAGACCCAGAGCAGTTAACATAATTTAGCCTTCCAATAATCATACAGCTGATTCTCTTTACAATAATCATTCTTTGTTTCAAGATAATATTTTTACCTTCCCAGGAATATTAGATAATCATTATCCTCCGTGGAAGCCCACACAAGTTTTAAGACAAACCGCTGTAGAGAGTTTTTCTCCTGTCAGTTCAAACCCTGTACCTGGGGTAAAGATAGTTTTCACTGATGCTCTTCCAATGGAGAAATGGCTTATATAATACTCAATAACATAACACAAGAGTTTAAAATTTGGAATCTCCTGCTCTGGAGAGAGCTTCCTCACAGTGTTTAGAGTTGAAAATTATACTCATAACCAAGAAACACCATCCTAGCCTACTAACCGGTATCAACATATATTTACTGTGCTCAAGTAATTCTTAGATTACCTGTGGCTTTCATGATGTCTAAAAGTATGTCTTCCCTTTACTTCCAAATTATAGCTTTGCAAGTTGTAGTACAACAGAGACAACATCCTATCTTTGTATTACATATCAGAGCCAATTCTGTTCTGGGGATGCTAGGCTTCCTTAGCCTGCGTCCTCATTCCCCAGGGAAAGGTGAGCATGCTATCTATCCGTTCTGTAGTCCCACAACGCAGGACAATCAGATGCACAGCCCCTCATTCCACAGCCCCACGATGCAGGACAATCACATGCGATGGGGAGTCAAGGCAAAGCAGGAATTCAGTTTACTACTGTGAGTGTCAGCTTATATAGCTTAAGTGATATGGTGTGATGTGGGGGTACCTCCAGCCAATGAGAGACAGCCAAGCCCTCCCCCTGGCTGGAGGGCAGTCTACCTAGATTTTGCTGACTCATCCTTATTCAGTCCCCTCAAACTTGAGCCAGGCTTTTCTCTGTCATACAGGCCTCGAGGTACAGACCCTGAGATAATTTTGGCCCAATATGGGGATGCTAAATAAAGGATATGTTCTTGCTGCTGGGACATCACCATCTCTAGTGACCCCCCTCTCCCAGGACATGGTAGCTGTGCATGATTGTCTATACATCAGTCTGTACAGTCCTTAATGTCCTTTCCCCTATTTTTTAACTCATCGAAAACAAACCAACCAACAAACGAAAAACAGATTATTTGAGGATATAATGCCTGTGCCCCATTTCTCCTTTTCAGACCTTTGAAGTTGAAAGGGGCTAGTCTCTGGGGGGGCTAATGTCACTGGCATTATGGCAAATGGATGTTATGAATATCGTTTCATTTGGCCAGCATAAATATGTTCATGTCATGGTGGACGTTTATTCTCACCTTATGGCCACACCAATTTTGAATTCCCAAAGTCAAGCTATAGTGGAGAGAGCGCACAAAATCAAACTGACAAATACAAAGGGGTGAATACCTAAAAGTCCTTTCCAGGACAAGGTCCCCGTGACAGCCTTGGAGCCCTTTCATTCCGGAAGAGACTTGCATGCGTCAATGTGTCAGCTTCTTCTCTGGGCTGGCAGCTGCTTTTTTTGTTTTATCATTATAACAATCACTGTCATCAATATCAAAATATTTACTGATGCGCCAGGCAATTAACTGGGACATATAAAGTCACTACTTAACTCAGTCGTCCAACAAACTCATCGTGTAACACTTTCAATATTAAGGAACTGGAACATAGCCATCTTAGGTAGAAACTCACATACTCCTATCACCGTCAGTGATTCTATTCATCATATCTCACAGTGTAATTCAGAAAAAAAAATGTGCATACCTCTTCAATTGATGTTAACTGATGCAGAATTAAGATGATTCTTGCTGCTCTAGGACTTCCAAGGAGGACTTGGCATCTGATCATCTTTGTTCTGGATAGAGGCCCAAGGTTGTACTCAGAGCACATCAGCCAATTTGAAGACGCAGCAGGTCTCAGAAACAAGCCAGTTGGGAATCAGAGGCAGTTCATTCCAAGCCATGTGGCTCCTGCTGTTTGCCAAACCATGCAATTCCTCGTCCTTTCAAAAAAAAAAAAAAAACTCCATGTTGAGAAGAGTTCTTCTATTTGGAAATTGTAGCATGAGAATTCTTTTTCTTTATTCAAAATGCTCAATGATTTTTACGGAGCAAAAATTCACATGAGGCTTCATTTATGATTCAGATAAGCAATCCTTCACTGCTACCTTCTGAGCAAAAGGCTTTCAAGTTATTTTTCCTAAGGATGTGAAAGGATGAATAAAAACTCTGCCCCTCCCATAACAAGGCAGACAGGAAGAGGCTCTGGATAGTTGAAAAGAGGTAGAAAGAGAGAGAATGGAGGGGAAAGGGGTGAAGGGAGAGAATGGAAGAGGAGGGGAAGGAGATGTAGAGAAAGGATGTCATGAACAAATCCAGGTAAATGAGCAAGTGATATGTTATAACTACATATCATACATTTATGAACAGATCATAGGTAGCATGTTGTACCATGCAGACTTAAATCCCCAACACATTTTATTCTTAACCAAAGCTGTATTTGACCTGACACTGGAGACTACTTAGTGGCAGAGTACTTGATTAACATGTACAAGGTCTTGGGTTCAGTTCTAATATCAAATCTATACATGGATGTATGTGTATGGATGTAGGGTATGAAGATCATCCATTATAACTCATGTTTATAAACTGAAAGATAATTGGATATGCCATGTAAAATGTCATTGATTTGAATACTCTGGGACAATAAAGGCTTAGATTAACTATACACTTGTTTAGAATTCACAAGACTAGAAAATATTTGCATAAAAATTATCACAATGTTTTAATTAAATGAATTGCTATTTTATTAATGTGAAATTGAATTTCTCAGTCTCTTTACTAAAATAAGACAGATATTTTCCTATAGAATTAAAGAATATTATGAATTAGTTCTATAAAATGATCAATGTGACCCTCAGATTTATAAATGCTTATTTCAGTACTACATTTCCCAAAATCCGATTATGTAGGACACAATTTTGGTCTTTAAATCATATTTACTATAGGAGACAACTTTCCTGAAAACCTTGTCATGGTCATTGTCCTGGTTTCTGATCAAATGGATATAATAAATACGAATAGTTAGAGTAACAGAGATCAACCAGTTATAGGATTTGATTAAAAGAAAATCATTACATTTCTGTAGAGTCTATAGATTCATTTTAATATATAAAACTCCATTTATAATGGGACAGCCAAAACCAAGCCATAGTTTCCACATTATATGTAAATGTGAGCAAGGTCTCAGATTCACTGTTGTTAAAAACAAGGCAAGCAATGGGTTACATATGTGTGAAAAACACATATACTACATAAAAGAATTAGTAAATAAGCAGAAGTATAACCTTTATACTCAACTCATTCTAAATAACTATATATATATTACATTTTAAAAGACAATTGTTAAAAATCTATGTATATGGGTGTTTGTCTGTATGAGTCTACCCACAGAAGCTAAGTTACAGATAGCTGTGTGCTGCCCCTTGTGGGTGCTGGGAACAGATCTCAGGTCCTCTGGAAGAGCAGGAAGTCTTCCTAAGCACTGATCTATCCCAAGCCCTGCATTTATGTTCCCTCATGAAGCACAACTAATAAAAACTTAGAGACAGAAATTGGTGTTCAGCCTGAAGGTCAGAGAAACAAACCAGCCAGCCACTGGCTTTTTCCTCTACCTCAGTCCAAAATGGTGATCCTGCCTCCAGGAATGTCAGAATGAGACTGACTGAGAGCTGTCTCCTGCCATCTTAGAATCCTCTCTAGGGCTGGGATTAAAGGTGTGCACCACTACCACCTGGTTTCTATGGCAAGCTAGTGTGGCTACTGGAATTAAAGGTGTGTGTCAATGTGGTTACTAAGACTGAAGGTGTGTGTCATTGCTGCCTGGTGTGTAAGGTTAGCCAGTGCTATTCTTTACTTTCCTGATCCTCCGGAAGCTTTATTTATTAAAATACAAGTGAAATGCCATTGCATCCTCCATCTAAGACTTGATGTGTTGGTGGAAGCTGCTCCTTTGTTCTCCGTCACCCAGACCCGAAATAATCACACAGAAACTATATTATTTGCAATACTGTTTGGCCAATAGCCTGAGTGTATTGATAGCTAACTCTTATAGCTTAAATTAACCCATTTTTATTAATCTATATATCGCCACATGGTTGTGGCCCACTGGAAAGTTTCTGACCAGTGTCTGTCTCCTGTGGTGGCTCCGTGGCTTCTCTAGACTCTGTCTACTCTCTACTCCTCCGTCTGCTTGGAACTCCTGCCTTGCCGTACTCTGCTAGGCCACTGGCCAAATCAGCTTCTTTATTAACCAATGGCAATAAAACATATTCACAGCATACAGAGTGGAGTCCCACATCACTGATGTGTTTCCACTTTGAGGCTATAATATGTATATTTTAAAATTAATTTTAGTTAACATATAAAATAATAGATTTCACTATGATGTCTCATTCACATAAATCATTGTACTTTGCCCATAGCTTTTCCTATTCTACTGTCCCCCACTCTTCTAGTTACTTAGAATTTATCTATCAGCTGTTTCAAATTCAACCAAAATCACCTTCTACAGAACCTGTCAATCTCGGCTGTACCATTCCTTCATCCCTTGTTCCTTTTGTAACAGTGTCCCTGTGCTGACTTAGCTTGCAGGGACCTTAATTCTGTGCCTTCCCATTGAACCGGATCCCTTCTGCACAGACAGGAGTGATCCATAACCTCTACCAAAGTAGAAGGGAAAGGAACCAAAGGCCTTCTTATTTAGCCTTGTAAACAGGGGGGACTTTTTCATTGACGGCCTTAGAGGGACTGGCTTTGGCGACTGGGTTTTCGCTATTGAAAAACGATGTCAGAATTCTGTGCTGTGACATAGAATAAGGAATTGCAGTAGTGAACATTTAGTCTACAAACTAAAGTTATGATTATCATTGCAACAATATAAAATAGACAATATCAAATCACAAAGGATAAAAGAAAACCCAAAGCCATGTCTCCTGTTACACTGTAATGACTTAAGCTGCTAACTCAGCGTAGTGACGGCTACTATTAGTTACTGCACAATCAGCGTGCTTTTAGGTGCTTCCAAATGTTTTATCATTGCATGGTCCTCACTGCAACCCAAGGAAAATGGGTTACTGCTTCCCCTCCCTCCTACACACACACACACACACACACATCTCCATTAAAATCTTCAGTACTAGTGCATAACAATTTTCTGCTATGACAAATATTCTGTGAAGAACTTGAAGTCTGAGCCTGTCTACTCATCAAAAGGCACTAGAAAAAAAGCTATGAATTGATAGCTAATTGAGCTGGCTCGGTTGTATGGTTAATTTCTTTTGATGGACATAAGATTCATTGCAGATGTGAGGGGCTCCTTCAGTATTGAAAGGTGGGGATGATGTAAGCGTTAAGAAAACCAGAAGGAACAGTGTACAAGGGAAGTACTTTAAAATCCTTTCAAAAGGAGCCACATTCCTTCCTTGGTGACAGCCCATCAGGCTCTTGGTACCACTGTCATAAGGCTTGCAGGGATCCAGTTAGACTATTCTGCCCTTGTCCATCCCAGACTCACACACTGGCTTGCCCAGTGAGTCCCCTGCCCTTGCAGTCTGTGACCCCCTCTGCCTCCACCCCTGCTGCAATGCACCAGGGCACTGGGGACAGTAATGTCTTCTTATATGGTGACCTCATGGGGTCTCTGCTTTTCAAATGAACAAGGCTGGGGAACAGACAAATGCACTCAAACATGGATGGAAACTGGGCCATCAAGGCTACCACGCCTACGATGCACCCTCAGGTGTCGCCTGCAGAAGGACTACTGTGCCTCCACAGGGTGGGGTGTCATCTACTCAGACAACCCATGCAGATGAGTCAGCAGATCAGAGAAGAGATAATCACAGATGAGGGAGATGTCCTAGAGGACACCTAAGCTCCCTGCCCCCTCAAAACTCCAGAAACCCTCTTTAGAACACACTGGGAAGCACCAGCAGCCCCGGCTTGCTGCTGCATCTCTAGGAGGGTCCAAATGACCTTACCCTCTAATGTCCAGAAGGACAGATGGAGGGACTCTGGCTTCCTCTGCAGAGCTGATGTTTGCTGGCCTCTTACCACGCCCTCTGCTATCACTTCCATTTTGTATCATACTCCCCTCTTGTGGGGGTCGTGGGGAGAAATGCTCTGAAAGGGAGATGCAGTTTGCCACGATTTGGAAGGAAAAAGGTTCTCTTTACTCTATGACTACATCAATTGTCTCAAAAGCATGCTTTAAAATCGACAGCCCAGTTCCTACTGAGTGTTCCCTGCCTTGGAGCAGTCCACTGTCTGGCTCTGGCATGTGTAGCTCGCTTTGCTAATAACCTTCTCCTTAAAACATACATGTCTTTGGACAAGAACCAAAGAACCTATGATATCCTCTGAACCCATGCTTATGTGTTTTTAAAGTGCACAAAGACCCCATCGCTTAGCCCTCTCTCTGCAGCTAAAGATTGAAGCATGCTAAGATTCAGGGTGGTAAGGGAGCAGGAACGTGGGGACTATATAATGAAAGCCTTGAAGAGAAGGGTTCTGTTCCCTTCATCACACTTCCCACACAGAGCTTTCCAGGCTCTTAAATGATGGTCAGAAGAAATTATTAGCCACTCAACCTCTGTGACAGTAGTGCTAGTGGTCCCAGTTTGAGTGTCTCTGTTTGTGTGTGTGTGTGTTTGTGTGTGTATTAGACACCTATGTTATACATATATACCACTGCTATGTAATATTTGAAATATAACCATATTGATCTACTAACCAGGTATTTTTATTTATTTTTGAAGATATTAATTTTCAAAGACAGTAATTTGTATTCTGTTTAATAAAACAAACTCTATTACATTGCTAGCATTTCCATTAGTGTGGAGAGGTCACCTCCAGGAAACACAATCTCATTTTAAAATCTCAGATTTGTACCTGTGGGTCTCCCTAGCATAATGCTGCCATGACCAGCAAGGACAGCAAGCTCATTTCTAATTCTTAAGAGCCTTTTAGACTTCATAAAAAGAAAACAAACTGTTAATAGAAAAACACAGGGGCACAAAGCAAACATAATCATATTGAAGAGCAAGAGCCCGATCTCTTAAAACTGGAAACTGTATCTACCTTGTTCTTTTTACTGGCTAGAAAAATATGTCACATATTTATTATAGAAGATGGAAAAGTAAATGAATAAGAAAAAAATTATCTGTAATCTTCAATATCAAGAGGTAATTTTATCATTATAAACATTCCAATGCATTTTCTTTCAACCATTTCTTTCACAAAACACACATTTACTTAGTAAAAATCCTATCATACAAAAATTTTAGCATCTCTTCTCATTAATGTCATTTCTTCAGCACATCTGAGTCATTACACTTCTGTGCCGAGAAAGTGCCCGGGGCTGAAGTGGAATGGGCTCTCACTAGTCTCACAGTGACACCCACCTCCAGCAGCTTTAACAGCAGAACCTAGGCCACCTGGAACCTGGGTCCCAAATCCAAATCTCCTGGGAGGACCATACCAGCCCCACCTTATAATATTATCAAAGCGGAATACCTGCTGTTTCCAAACACTCCGGAGTCGTCCTGATAAACCCGTGCTGGAGAGATGGCTGTAGCTCTTGGAGCCCTCCCCACAGGCATGGGAGAGCCTGGGCCTAGGGGAGCTGACTCCACCCCTCACCTGAGGGGGCACTCCCAGCGACCAGCTCAACTACCACCCAGACCCATATCCTCGGCCCTGAGTTGGCCCACCCTAACATCTACCCTCATCTATGATCTCCTGGAGTGCAGGAAGGGACTGGTCCTGTGGAATGGCAGGATCTTCATGTCTCTCCACGTCTGGGACAACAGCAGGCTACCCAAGAAGAACTGTGGTAAGGGTCCAGTGATGATGTGTGCCAGAAGTCAGGGCCTTGAACCAGAGCAAAGACTCATTGCAATGAACGTTTTGTGGGTGTGGCTGATTGGACAAAAAGGATGTACTATGTGACACCGCAGCTCTTGATGTCACTAAGATGGATGAAGAGTGTTGGAAAGACTGAGGAGTAGGGTGGGGAGTTTTGTTTTGTTTTTAATTAATTTGGGAGCTTTCTTTTGGAGGTATGCTGGAGGAATGAAGGGTGGATATGGAGACACTTTGAGGTAAGAGGGATTGGCGTAAGTGATGTGAAATTCCCAAAGAATCAATAAAAAAATTATGTTATTAAAAAAGAGCCCATGCTGAGGGTTCAAATATTTTAATGTCGAACCTTTTAAATTAATTTCGAAGAATAATCATCTCTGCCTGTTTGAAATGTGGGTGTCACACTATCATCTGCAATGACAGGAAGTGAACTACAAATCACAGTTGTCTAGCGAAAGTGAAATAAGCCAATCACAGAGAGTCACCTGTCACCTGGTCTCACTCTCGTGAGCTCTAAATGGTAATTGGGGGGGGGGGGGGTTAGAAAGGTAGAAAGGAGGTAGGGAAGCAGAACAGAAGGAGAGAAGGGAGGGGGAACTGCGGTTGGTATGTAAAACAAATTTAAAAAATTAAAAAGAATAGGGAAAAGCTGAGCAGCTGGTACTAAGTCAGATAAAAGGAAGAAGTTCCGACTATCGGAAGATAAGGGAGACTCGAGGCCACAGCAATGACATTCCACATGTTATAAGATGGCATCTGGGAAGTCTCTGCCACAAAGAGCCATTGGGCATACATGTACATACATACCCAAACACCACATTTCCTCACCAATATACATGTTTTCCGTGTTTTTATGCATTCATTAAAAAGAATTCCATGTTATAAAAGAGAATCGAAGTGAAGCAAAAGAAAAAAAGGTTTGTCATCAAACTTTTTGTTATGGTTATAAATATTTATAAAACATGTGATTTCTGTCTCACTGTAAATATAATGGTCTGTCCTGTCCCTTTAAGAGACAAGTTCCACCCTCTCCCTTCCTTGTCCAGGGAGTGGATCTTCCTCTAATGAAATATATTCTTCCTCCCCAGAATTTCTACCCTCCAGCATAGTCCCTTATGGCTGACATGAGGTTTGGCTGAGTCTTTCTGGCTTTCTGAGGCCTAAGCCTCACAAAAGCACCACTTTTTCCTTTTCCTTTTTCTCTATCTCTCTCTTTCAGATGCTAGCCGCTGGTCAGAATCTAAGTGTGCTTTTTCTGGGACTTGGGTTTTGTTTCTCTCTCTCTCTCTCTGAAGTTCTCTCCCTGCTGTGCTTCTGACCTCCCTGCCCTCTTAAACAGCATTTTCCTTATTTATGCTCTGTCACGTGATGGGATCTTTATTAGCATAGCACATTCATCTCCTGCATTTGTCTGGTGACCCCAGACTCTGCCCTTCTTCCTTTAAATATTGTCCTAGTCTGACTCTCCTGTCTAACCTTATTCTATTCAGCTATTGGCCAGTCTGCTTCTTTATTAAACCAACCACAGCAACATATATTCACAGTGTAAAAAGAATATTCCTCAGAAATGGGCTAACTTAAAATGCAAGAGCTGGTTATTAATAAGCCTGAGCTATTGACTGAGCATTTGTAATTACTATTAAGCCTCTTGGTGATTATTTGAGAGAGGGACAGGAAAACACCATCTACATTTAGTCTCATTAATAAGGCAATTTGATAATAAATTCCAATGGAAGCTCAAAGACAATTTTATTGGTATTTAAAAGAAAAACTGCCAGGTAAGGCAGTGCTGTAAATATCAGCAGCTGTTTGGAGAAGGAGAATACAGACGAGATGGAAAGAAAGCCATGCTGTTTAATTATTCCACCTACCTCTCTAGCATGGCTTAAGGTAAGCCCACATTCCTAGGAATGGTTCCTTGGCCAGGGGATTGATCAGACCCAACTGGACAAAGTTTCTCTCTGAGTCAGAGATAATACTCTCTTGACCACGAGTTTTACCTTAATGGGTCTTTATTGCTATTCTGGCAGAACCATCTTCACAGATATATACTGTTTCATGTGCAGAACTTTTGCTGGCTCCTGGGAATGGCTGTACCAAGGAGCAATGCAGAGACACTCTTGCCTCCACCTCAGAACTTTCTGTTTGATGACATCATCCCTCATCTCTGTTTGTAACATCTCGCTGGCTGGCAAAAGAGCATCTGTCTTTCCATGGCAAGCAGAGACCTGAGATAAAACTCTGAGGGTGAGGGTGAGGGTGAGGGGGTATGGAGCAGCAGAACCAGACCCCAAGCCATGTAGATGTCTATTTCTCCCTCACTACTCAGCCACACTTCTTAATCTCTGAGCCTGGGCCACATCCAAAAGAAATGGTTTCAACAGCTCTGCTCAGGAACAAAACCTGTTACCAGGTTTTCTTTATCTTGGGATTCTTAAGCTGTCTCCATCATGTCCAAACACTCAGACATTTAATAGTCCTAAATACACATCCAGGTTCTCCCTAAGAAGTTTGTGTTTTATCTGTAAAGCATAACCATACATGTGTGTGTGTGCATACATATGCTGTATTTATACACTCAAGTGGTGCAAGCTTACTTTTTCTGCAAAACTGAGAAAACCACAACCTTACAAAGTTAAATAAACAGTGAAAGGGAGTGTTTACTTTATTTAAAGTCAAATGCAATTCCTTTTTAGCTTCTTACAGGAAAGAAACTAAAACTCAATAGCAATTTTTTTTACACAGTTTATTGAAGCAGATGATAAAACACTTCCTCCCATCCAAAGGAAAAATTAAGAGGGGGAAACTATCAGGTCTAACAAGTACTGCCTGGACTCCTTAGGAATTTTCATTCCCTGAGAGAAAGAAAAGGAACTTTCAGAACATGAAAATGGAAACAGATTGTTCCTGAGGTTTCTCCTCCCCTTTATGTGTGTTTTGTGGACAACTGGGCACCCACTCTTGCCTCCTTTCAGTTTAACCATGCCCAGCGTGCTCTGTGACAATGAGGATGAACCCCACTTTGTGCTCAGTGAACCCCTGTTTTCTCTCCTGTTTCCTGTGGTTCTTTCTACATATAATTGCCAATTTCCTCTCTCTAGTATCTCTCTTAGCTAGAACTATTACTATGGCTACCACAACTTCTTCAGAAGATAGAGTATTCAGAAATTTGATATGATGAAGGTCTTGTAAGAGATTTAATGAGCATTTTTGAAAGAATGAGTGAGTCCTCTGGAAGGGCATAAGCGATTAATTAATCCCCACAACTGAAGCATAGTGAGGGGACAGAGTTTTCACTAGAGCATTCTGGGAGGAAGTGTCTGATTCAGTACTTGCCCTGACTCCTAGGTCTGTGTGCTTAATCACATTGCAAGACGGCTCCCAGCACTCAACAAACAGAAACACTGCAAGCAGGAGTCTTAATGAGATTCAAAAAGCAAGAAGACATTGGGTTGTCTGTGCTTAGACAATGTAGGAGGTGAAGGTCTCTTCTTTGATTATTCAGTGAAAAAAATATCAAAAGAATGAGATACATGGGACCATACGGTCACACAGGTTATGAATCCTACTTTTGAATTTGATATTTCATTCTTTCCTCATCCTTTGTTCTTCTTCCTACCTTTAAAATCTATCTTTTCTTTTTTCTAGCTCCATATCACAACTCTCAAACCAACACACTGAGATGACTAATGTTGAATCATGGACTCATCCGTCCCCAGGCTCTCTTGAATCTTAATAACTTATGAGACCTACTTTTATTTTTTTTTTAACTTAACCATCTTATCCATCTTTTCCTTCCCACCTACAGCCCCGGCACGTGTTGCGAGGGTCTGTTTCCACTTCCTGTATCAACCACATTCTCTTGCTCCCTCTCACCTGTTTTCCCTCTTCACTTTCTTTGCATTCTTTACTGTCTCCTGCTCCTCACACCCACACACCTTCACGTATGAGCATCGTGTATTTAATGAACTACGTTCTCTTGGACCATCATTGTGTCTCAGCGATATCATATGAACTTGTGTCTCCCCTGAGCAGACAGTCGTCCTCTCCAACAGCCTGTGACTGGAGCTTAATTCCTACTGTCTAGACATTTTCCTACAGTCACGTGGGATACTGAAAAGAGATTTCTTTGGTGGAGATTGTAACTCTTCAGCTGGTTTTTGAGGGAGATCCACATCCAAATGTATTTAAGAATTCATGCACCTTCAGCCTCTGATTCCTTGTCTCTGGCCTCTTCCTTATTCCCCATAACAATGGGTGCCCCAGCAGATTCTTGACACTAGGAGAACTCTTCCACTCTGGTAGCTCCAATGTTGACACTAGGAGACCTCTTCTGCTCTGGCAGCTTCAATGTTGACAGATATCTTCAAACAGAATTTTAAAACCCACCTCCACAGGGGCCTGTCATTTTCATGAGTGTGCTGATGTCAATACCAGTAGCTTTTAATCGTCCTAAACATAGATTCCATCGTATTGATTATGTTCTGCATGAAAACTCAACATTTAATCAAACTAAGACTAAATAGTTTGCACTTAGTACAGACGGTTATACTGCTATCACATTCCCATGTGGGTGACAGCCAACTTCTCTTCTGGAACTTGCTTTAAATGCAGGAAACAGAGTCACAAGCTGCTCATCTCGGCAGGCCTGACTTCTCACAAAGAACCTTGAAGGTCAGCAATAGTGCATAAATACTTTACTAAGAATTCTCAATTTGCATACACAGAGGGTAAACAGTTTATTCTCTTGTTTGCACAGGGAGACTCAGTTTAAGACCCTTTGTAACCACCAGAGAGTTAAAATTCATATATTATGCATTAACTGTGTTGCTTTATATTAAACTTTGTTTTTGTGCTACTCAGTGAAGTTCAGACATAGCTGAAAGGCTCGTAAGGAGCCACGGTGATTTATACAACTGCTGAGGGCCCTTCTAGCTCTATTCCTTGTTCGTCATTCCCTGTCAAGCCCCATTTCCTCTATACTCAACATCCTTTGGAGAGTAATCATTGCCTCTTACTTCTCTTCCTGTGCAGCCTCCTGGTCATCTTATCCCAGCGTTTTTTCTGCCCTGTCTTCTCTCCTGCACATGGTTCTTCTACTCAGACAATGAGCTCCTCCCCGAGGACCAGCATCAGCAAACAGGATTCACCACCTTCCTGTCCTCCACTGCCTTCCTGTCCTCCACTGTCTATTTATCCTGTTGCTGTTAACTGTATGTGGATTCAGTGCAGCCAAGTCAAACTAAAATGGGGCAAAGGAAACATCTTTAGAAACACATTCCGAGTGCCCTGCCTGACCTCTAAAGTCTGTGGCTTAAATGCTCCACTCTTTAGATCACACACACACACACACACAGACACACACACACACACACACACAATCTCAGGTCTTCCCTGACTGCTCAGCACCAGGGCAGCTTCTCCAGTCCCAATCTTCATTCCAGTCCTGTGCTCTATCTGCCACTTTGCCAGATAATCATGTGTTGTTGATCTGTTCTCACTCCTCCACACCAGATGTGTTCCCATGGCAAAGCTCGCCCCCCCCCTCACACACACACACACACACTCACACACACACTCACGTGCAGTGACTAAAACAAGCTATCGATATGGTAGTCCTTTCTCAACCATTGCTTGAACATTAACATTCTCTTGTCATTTTATTGAATGTTCCTCAATTTTTTTCTTCTCAAATATTTCTTATGATTTTTTTAAAAATTATCTTTATTACTTTTACTCAAGAAATGTCTGCATATTCTGTGTTATTCAACTACTTTAAATTTAATTTAATCTTTGACATTTTACAAATTGTGCATGACCTTCAGAAAGGGCGTGGGAAGGAGGCCTTCCCCAGCACCCTCTCGGCTGTTTTCACAGGCTGAGCGCCAGTGTTTGCAGAGGTTACTAATCTGCCCTCTTCCTATCTCTCAAATTGATTAAATGACGGGAAAAAACATGATGTTAAAATTAAAAGAAGACATTTTAATACTTTGCAACTTGAAACTTTTGTCTAAAATAATCTACTCAGACGCACAGCAAGCAACCAGACCTTTGAATCAATCCCAGATAAATGGCAGAATATCAGAATAAAGACTTTGAAAAGCTTTAAGACTCAGGGCTGCTAGACAGAGTGAATCTGGGTCTCCTTTCTGCGGTGCTGGGAAGAATGGGTGAAGTCAGATTCCCCTACCACAGTTTTGAAACGTCATCAACACGACAGAAATTCTCTCAGGGACAGGCTGTCTGGGCTTGGGAAAAGAGGCCAATGCAGCAGAGAAACCATCTGTAATTCCCTCTAAAAGCGCTGCATATCCTTCTCCACTCCAGAGAGCAGAATTTACATTAACCAAGGAACTTCATTGCTAAGGCTGCACTGATCTAAGGCAGTGTGAAAGGGGTTCGCGGAGCACCTACCATTCTGTGTTACCTGGGCAGGGCGTTCATGTCGCGAGTCCCCGTTCCTCAGACTCCCTAAGTTATCTCTCTCACTCAGCCTTTAATTTCCCCAAGTACGCATTGCAACCCGTGTCAATTATAACCAAACGGTTGGAAGAACAAACCTCCTCACGAGGTATAAAACACGGACTGTCTATTAGGTGGCGTAGTTGCTAAAGCAAGCGTGGTAAGTGCTCTCAAAGGCCAGAAGACGAGTGTTAAACAAGTAACGCGAAACTGGAAGAAATGTTTTAGGGGAAACGCACATGTTAGCTCCAGAAAAGAGGGCAGCTGCGTAGGTAGACAGAGGGTGCCAACAGCGGGGAAATGAGCGAGTGCTCTGCTCCGTCCCACACTCAGCTCTTCCTGAGGAAGCCTGAAAGGGAGGCGAGCTGTAAAACAGTAAAGCTACGTTACAGGAAGGAGAGAATGAGAGCTCCCAGCACGTGACATGCTGATACGCTGGCAAAAGACGCTGTAATATAGAAGTGAAGACATCACAAAGCAGGAGACTCGGGCGTGCTGGCTCAGCCTGCATTCCCAGCACATGCGAGACTGAGACATAGGAATATCACGAGTTTGTTTCTGTTTTGTTTGGTTTCGAGACAGGGTTTCTCTGTGGCTTTGGAGCCTGTCCTGGAACTAGCTCTTGTAGACAAGGCTGACCTCGAACTCACAGAGATCCGCCTACCTCTGCCTGGAATCTAAGGCATGCACCACCACCTCCCGGTTATGGAAGATCATGAGTTTGAGGCCAGCCCAGGCCACATAGTGAATGCAAAGACAGTTTGAGCTAGTGAGAGTCCCTGTTTAAAATGCAAATCAGAAAATTCTAAAAACTCATTGTCAAACCCATCAATGTTTGAATAATAACTTTGCATAAGGAAAGCAATGAAATAATATTTTTGATGTGTTTGAAGAAATAAATTTTGAATTTTAATATTACACAGTATTTCCTTTCAATGTGAAGCATTCATACAGCAGGTTCTCTATTTTTACTTCCTTTAAGGTTAGCTACGGCCCTGTGATTACACTGTCCCAGGAAATAGCATATACCACGGCCCGACCAAGCCCATCAATGTCAGATGTGACTTTCATGTCAACATTGACATTTGGGACAAATTTGGAGACTGTGAGTTGGAGGTAGCATTGACGTGCTGTCCTCTCAAGAGGCAAGCATTTTTGTTTTTTGTATTTTTGGTTTTGTGTGTGTGAGGCACCACGTGTTTTCTATTTTGCTGGCATAAATTCTAGGACAGTCCAGGAGCCGTGACATCACCTTAATACAAAGAATTTTGTGTTCTGGTCAAAGAAGATGGAAGGTGTGTGTTTATAAATGTGCACTTTATTCATCTGCTTTCAACAATCACAAAGCTGCAGAGAAAGAGAGAACACAGTCATTATGCCTGGAGATTTTAGCCTATTCCACTTTAAACCGAGCATGAAGCAGACACAAAGCAAACAGAGACACGATCAATAACCCTGAACGGTGGAGTATTGTGAACCCTGGTTAAACATTATGCCTAGCGGATAATGTTGACCCTTCTCAGGCACACAGATTGCTTTATGAAGTGTGCAAGTCCATTGAGAAGCTCCGGGTGGTCTCCAGCTCAATATCTGACACACTGGGACGGAGATACACAGATCCTAACGCAGAAAATTAGATTTTAAACCCCAATACTTCTGCTCTCTTTCCACTTATCATTTATATCTACTTTAGGAATTACTTTTATACAAGTCTCATAAAGTTGGCTAGAAACTACTGCTTTTCAGAAAATATTGAACTAGACTGAGAGCAACTATCCCATGGAAGATTATACATCTCCCCCTAAGACTATCATAACCTAGAGTTTAGGAAGGAGATAGTGTTTAGTGGGCATGTTACTTTCTTTAAGGGGTAATGACAACTCTGATTGTATATTTTTGTATCTGTAATTCTTCCTAGAAGAGTACTTATGCAACCTAGGGTTTAAGGTGAAGCAGCATAATTTTACTTAACAATTCCACATTTATGGCTGTTTTGAAATGTAATTGCAGAGAATTGAGATAATCATGCACGTTCCCCCAATAGTACAGCATCATTTTACGTCTAAATAAGAGCTCTCTGTTTTGTCTCTGTGTTTTCTTCAGTCTTGTTATCTAACTACCTATCTTTTCCACTTTAAGAAGCATTCAAATGTGTTTATTTTTGCATATTCTCCTTGCATATGATCCCATAAAAATCTTTATTATGTTGTTTGTTGTTATTTTCATTTAAATAAACATTTAAATACAGTTCATATTTTCTATGAACTCAGTGTCTTTAAGGTTCTTGTCCATTGGCACGAGCGTATTTACACTGTTGTGTTTAACAACTGCAGAACAAGCCTCACTGTGCTTCTGTTGGAGTTCCAGATTCTTCTGCTGACTCTCTTCACATGTGATTTGGACTACACATGCATTTATGTGTCCTCTGGAGGGCCTGAGTGAAGATGGCAACCCAAAATGAGGTGGGTTACAGAGTTTGTGTCTGTGAGAAGTGACTAGGTACTTGACACTCCCTTACCATCCATACATAGCAATCACTGTGCTCACATGTCTTACCAACAGTTAGCATCATCCAACTTTCTAAATAAACAATCTTGTAGGTTTTAAGTAATTCCTCACTGATGTATTCCCTCTGTATGCTGTGAATACCATTGGTTAGTAAAGAAGCTGCTCTGGGCCTATTGCAGCGCAGAATAGGGCAAGGAGGGAGTTCCAAGCAGATGGAGAAGGAGAGAGTAGGCGGAGTCACGATGAAGCTGTTAGCCTGCTTTACTTCACTCAGGGCCTAGAATACTGTAGAAGCATCGATTTTCCAGTCTAATAAGGTCCAGTAAAGAAAACAGAAGCCAATTCAGCAGTTCACCAGAGGGGTGGGGTACAGGAAATGTCCTACATAGGTGCTGAAAACTGAGAGAGCCAAAGGGAACAGAGAGGTGGTCCAGGCATTTGTAATATAGAAAATAGCTCATGGTCTTTAGAGCTGATGAAACAAAATGGAAGACACAATGTATTCTGAGTCAAGAGCAATAGAGATAGGAGAGCATCGTGGGATGAGGGACGGCAAACATGGAGCGGGGACTTTGTGGCCAAAGCTGAATCTTCTGAGGTGATAAAACCCCTTCCAAGAAGCGTTGCTAGAGAGAAAGGCGAAGGTGAGGAAAATCAGCCCCTGCTCCCTGGTTTCCCACCAGAAAGGTTTCCTAAGCAGACTCTTAAGCAATCATCCTTAAGTAATCACCCTTAAGTAATTACAAACTTGGAGAGGAAGGTAAAGGCAGCCAGGCTCCGCGCTCTCTTTCCTGCTGGTGCACTGCTAACTATACAGAATAACAGGTTTCACTGTGACATTTCCACACATGTGTAGAGAAATGTGGACACTACCTCTCTTCCTAATGCTTGTGAAAGGCAGCTAGACACGGGAAATGGGGTAACATTTGTAGACTCCGGCTCCAATAATA
>JABTXL010008166.1:3243656-3291082 GCA_025134845.1 Neodon shergylaensis | reverse complement strand
AGACACGGGAAATGGGGTAACATTTGTAGACTCCGGCTCCAATAATACAGAGGACAACAGAGCGGAGCAGGAACAGAGCCGGGAGATGGGGAGCACAGGAAAAATGAGTACCGGTTTCCGGACTTGGTATAATTGTAAAAGAACAATTCTATTATCTTTGTACTCAGTTCCATTAGGGGGAAAGTTTTTGGCTATGATCTCGTAACTAATTTGACCTAGAAAACCTTGAGCCTACACTAACAGATGTACTTCACTCTGACCTTTCACATACTAAACATAAGGTATTTAAAGTCTTAACAGACATTACTTGATCCATGCTCCTTTTTGTTTGTTTGTTTGTTTGTTTGTTTTTTCGAGACAGGGTTTCTCTGTGGCTTTGGAGCCTGTCCTGACCTCGCTCTGTAGACCAGGCTGGTCTCGAACTCACAGAGATCCGCCTGCCTCTGCCTCCCGAGTGCTGGGATTAAAGGCGTACACCATCGCCCGGCTTCCATGCTCCTTCTTATAAGCACTTAAGAGATTCTGTATTTTTGTGTATATTGAAAACCCTTTGGCAATGAGGAACAATGACAGGAACATGAGAATGGGTACAAAATCCATTGCAGTAATCTTATGCCTTGATAGATGTAAAGAAAATGAAACGCATCATTTTAAGTATCTGAAGAAAAACCTCTTGAACACCTCAACCCCAAATTCTATCAAGCAGACTATATGAAAATGAAACATCTATACAGTGATATTACTACATGTTCACGGTTTGGTTTTGTGAGATAATGTCAATCATTCAGAAAAGTATTAATAAAACTTCTATTCTAAGAATTTTCTTACTATGACACACAGTAAGTTCAATTATTTTTGTGTGAGATGCATGTGGGCTCATGTGTATGCATATGTGGTTATGTGTGAATGTGCATGCCTACATTTGGAGGTCAAAGGTCAATTTTCGATGTCCTTCCGCAGGAACCATCTACTGTGTTTTCTGAAGCGGTGTCTCTTGTTACCTTGAAACTCTCGGAGCAAGCTATGCTGGCAGCCAATGAGCTCCGGAGAACATCCTGTCTCTACGATCCCTGCGCTGAGATTTTAATGTGAATTCTAAGGGTTGAACTCAGATCTTCGGCTGATATTTTGTTGGCTGAATGATGCCCCAATCCTGTAAAAAGTCAATGACTATCTTAAAACCTTTTATTCCACTGCCATTGTTCTAGAATTTAGGCCAGAACATGGATTTATTGCAGCCAGTGAGAAAGTACTGAGCACTCGGTGACTGAAGGCTTAAAAAAAATGTTTGGTGGTTAGGTTTCCCTCTTCCATTTCTGCTACCACCTGGGAAGAATGGCCTGTCTAAGCTCCTGGCTTTGAAAATGATGAGGCGATGGATGTGAAGCCACCCCATCCAATTTGTCCAAAGAAGACCCATGTCCATCACCCACCACAGACGGCTGCAGCTGTGTAAGGGAGTCCCATGGACCATGGAGCTAACATCTGGGCCTCGTCTAGGTGAATGGAGAATCTCCTGTCAAGGAGATTGCTTTCAGTAAAGCAAATGCTTCCTTTGCATAATACCAGGATTTTATGGTTGTCTGCTGCACAGCCTTGTTTAAACACTGCAGATGAGAAAGCCTAATAAAACTTGAAATCGGGTAAGAAAAAAAAATCCCTGCAGAATATAAACGTCAACTCTAAAGAGTCCAAATCACACAGAGGAGGCTGTATAAAAATAAACAGTTCAATTAGCAAGTGTGAAGGATTAATTCATTTTGAAAATATCACTCAAATAAAAGAGACTAAGGTAGCAACTAAGGTTAGATTCCTAAATTCTGGGAGCCACGTTAGACTCTATGAAGATAAGCTGGTGAACTTGGTCAGCTAGTTAATACAGCAGCACAACTGCACACATTGGTGTTAGGTAGTTACAAAACTCTTGGAGATTTAAAAAAAAAAACAAAAAATAAGTAGAAAACAATATGTCAATGGCTTAAAGAAGATATAAAAATCAATTAAGCTATATTTATTGCAACATGATATGGAGCATGTTATATTTCTTGTGTGTATCCTTTAAAATGCTTTATAAACACATCGGCAAAAATAACTTCATTCCTACACTCTCTCCTACTAGCCCAGGAAAGACTAGAATTTGAAAGGCGTTGGCAAAGAAAATTGGACAACTATGGGATATATATGGAAAAATTAGGACAGACAGAACAAGCCAATCCTATAATGCAAACCAGATGTCCTTTGGAGAGGTATACAGGTACATTTCATGACTTGGGACCAACTGAGCATGATTTTTAAAGTAATGTTAAGATAAAACTAATTTGAATGAAAATTTGTACTTACTAATTTGCACTTACTGTCCTTAGGAACATTTAAAGGAATAGAACTATTTGAAAAAAGATACTATTTATGAAAGCACATTATTGGAGCTAAAATCATGAGTGGTGAGTTCCTCAGCAGAGCTCTCAGAGCAGGGAAGACATTTTAGATACATAGTTTTTAATTAACTCTTTTATTTTTAGTCATGTTTGTTGTGCATGTACATGTGTGCAGGAGTTTGTGTGGGCATGTGTATGAGAATGTGCAGTTATGAGTGCAGGGACCCACCTTGTCCAGAAAAGGGCGCGAGATCCCCTGAATCCGGAATTACGGGGAATCATAAGCACCTCAGCTTGCATGCTTGGAACTGATCTCAGGTCCTCGGCAAAAGCTGTATGAGCTCTTGACAATTGAACCACCCCTTCCACCCCTTTAAACATATATTGCAATATCAGTTCATCTTTGATGCAAAACTTAATTATAAAGTGAATTTGTTTTTCACATTATATTATTTTACAAATTCTATTATTTTAAGAGATAGGATTCATGATTTGGATAAGCACATTCTCACTTTTCATCTTTCCAAATATTACTTAAAAGTTACGAGGAGTATGTGTCAGTGTTGCTATGATACACTGCACATAACACATGTTTCCGATGTGCACGGCACACCATTCTGATAAACTGTTCTCTTTATTGATATCTTGGACCTTTTTTATCTCTTCTGGATATTTTGGTTTTGAAGTTTGCTATTTCAGATATGAGACTATCTGTGCTAGCTTGATTATAGCTACCATTTCCTTGATCAGTTGATTTGTAACCATTGGCCCTATCTTTGTTTATCTTTGATAGTTCAATGTGTTTCTTTAAGACAACAGGTCATTAGATACTGTCTTTTAATCAAGTTAGTTACCCTGGATCGCTTAATTGATTAGTTGATGCCATTTGTGTTTTGGGTTATTATTAATCTGGTCTGATAGTCCCCATAATTGTCTTCTGGTTAGTCAAACACTGATCAGTGTTTCTTCATCCCCTGTGTTAGTATCAGGGTCTGCTAGGTTTCTGTCTTGGCTTTGCTATGTTCAGCCTCTCATGAGATGAATTCTTTTCTGTCCTCTTGTGAAAAAATTAATCCAATATGTTCTTCCAGAGAGAAATTCCAATGTTCACTCCCGACAGAATTCCTGTGTCTGATTTCTTCAGGCTTTGAGTTAAAACTGCATTTGTTGTGTTTTGGGACATGGCCTATTTATTCTTAGCATCTAAC
Organism: Neodon shergylaensis; assembly: GCA_025134845.1. Taxonomy (NCBI): domain Eukaryota; kingdom Metazoa; phylum Chordata; class Mammalia; order Rodentia; family Cricetidae; genus Neodon; species Neodon shergylaensis. The sequence continues at coordinate 3,287,499 of JABTXL010008166.1, read as the reverse complement.
AGAAGCTCAGAGGCAATTTCAATTAATGAGATAATAAACATACAGTTCTCAAAGATGGGATATAAATAGAAATAAACACACACACACAAAAGGTGTTCAACATCCCTGGTCATCGGGCAAATGAAAATTGTAGAAATTGTAGCTATACTAGAACTTGATCTCACCCCAGACAAAGTGACTATCATAAAGAAGACAAATAACAACAAACTTGGCAATAGTGTGGGGAGAAGGGAACCCTTATGCACACTGGGAGTGGGAAGTAAATTAGTCTAACAAATGTCAAACTCAGTAGGGAGGTGTGTCAAAAAATAAAAATGAATGAGCTTCCATATCATGCAGTTATGCCCTCTGGGACTCTAAGTCAACCCCTACGGAGGTATGTTGCAGCCAGCTTGCTGCAGGACATCATGGAACATGACACAGAAGCAGAAGGAGGACTGGGGGAAGAACAGGAGAAGTGGGAGGAGAGAAAATAGGCAAAGGGAACAGGGAGGATAAAGAGAAAGGAGGAAAAGCATGAAGGGGAGGAAATAGGATAAATATGGAACAATATATGGTACGCTTGAAAGAAATTAGCTATAAAACCCTTTAGGTACAATGAATATATATTAATGTATATCAAAGACATACAAAGATAGCACCAATGGTTACAAATCAACTGATCAAGGAAATGGTAGCTATAATCAAACTAGCACAGATAGTCTCATTTAAAAGTCTTAAATCTTTTTTTCTCTAGCATTCCATTTTTAATTTGATTTATTTTATTTATTTATTTATTTATTTATTTATTTATTAAAGATTTCTGCCTCCTCCCCACCACCGCCTCCCATTTCCCTCCCCCTCCCCCGATCAAGTCCCTCTCCCAGGACTACTGAGAACTCAAGAACAATGGCAATGGGTTTTTGATCCCACTGCACGTACTGACTTTGAGGGAGCCTAGGCAGTTTGGATGCTCACCTTACTAGACCTGGATGGAGGTGGGTGGTCCTTGGACTTCCCACAGGGCAGGGAACCCTGAAAAGTCTTAAATCTTGCCTACATTGCTAAAACACAACTCCAGAAAGATAAACGTTGTAGCTATCATAGAGAACTCTATCCATGAAGTGAAATGATTATTTTAGGATTATTATATTATAGAGATATGCTAAAAAAAACTTTGACTTTTTTATTACTGCAATTTTATATTAAAAACATAACTCCAAGAATTACTTCTTCCTCATAAATATTATACAATAATTACATAATTGCTACAATTACATATAATTTGTGTAAGTGGTATCTAATGATATAGCAATTTAAAATATATTTATTTTAAGAACAATACTTCTTAGTAACATCTCTCAAAGGTGTAATATGGGGTAGAAGAAGTTGTCTCAAGAACAATTTCTATGGTCTTTAGAAATTGTTTGCATTGTAAGCATTTTAAATTACTTTTTGAAATATTCATGCATACATATTGATCATGATGCATCTTGATCATATCCACCCCTGATCCCCCAACTGGCCCGGGGTTACCTATCACATCTCTCTTCTAATACATGTCCTTCTTTTGCGATATTTTCAATGTATTTGTTTCCCACCCACTCAGTCCCATTGGAGCAATGCCTAGGTGTGTGGATATGTGCCATCCACTGGTGCATGGGGGACCCACCAGTGGCCACACTTCTAGAGAAAAGTAAGCCCCTTTCTCCCAGCAGTCACTAACTGCCAATACCTCCTCAGCTATGGGTGAGACCTCAGAAAACTCTTCAGATCACATTAGGATTCATAACTACCCAGATCTTGTTTGGGTCCTTTTGAGTTTTGCTCGCTGTTGTGAATTCATATGTTCCAGAACCATGCCATGGCCAAAGGATAGCATTTCACAACAGTCTTGCCCATTCCCCAGCTCTTATACTATTTCAGTCCCCTTCTGTGATGTTTCCTGAGCCATGGGGGAGGCATTGGTCTAGGTGAGCTGCATTGCCTGAGAGCTCACAGGCACTTATTCCAACATTTCCAACAACAGTGTGTCTCTACACCAACCACTGCCCACGGAACCTAGACGTTTCTCTGACCAGAGTATGAACATGAGTTCATAAAACTGCTTCCACAGTTGCTCTCTGTACTGGAATCTTATGGGCCGTCATGCATGAGGAGATGGCCAACTGAGTTAATACCATTTCCATAAAGATGTTTGTTGCAAGATAGGGAAGGCTTGCTGTCTCTGATGGCTCTTCTTGGTCGTCAACTTGGCTAATCTGGAATTAACTAAAACCCAAGTAGCTGGGCACACCTCTCAAAGATTTTAATTGAATCATTGAAAATGGAAAGACTCACCCTAAATCTGCATCTTTTCTGGCGGGACGATTCATCTTAAATATGAGCCATGCCGTCTGCTGGCAGCCTATATAAAGTATATGAGAGAAGGAAGTGCTTGACCTTTGCCTGCTTGCCTTCGCTCTCAGTGGCAAATTTTCTTCTTTCACTAGAATTAGAGGTTTCTCCTTCAGGATTGCAGCATACACTGAAAACCAACTGAGATGTCCACCCTCATGGATTCAACAATGGTTAGACTTATGAACTTTCCGTCGGGAGACAGGCATTGTTGGAATGGTTGGAGTGGTAAGGTACCACGATCAATCTCCTGGACATCTGGTATGCATCCACAGAGAGCATGATCTCTTTTCAGTCATGGCTTCACGTGGGAGGCTTCTGAAGAATCTCAGTAGCAGCTTCATGGAATCTGAAATGATGGACAAGACCCTGTATGCTGAAGTGGGTTCTACAGCTGGGGGTAGATGGGATAGCTCCTGAGTCCATTTCCTTTTTATTCAAAACTGGGAAGAATTATTCCTCTGCACGGTCTACTTACACGTATTTCCCCTTTTATAATTTAAAGACTTCAGAGAATTTGATTGCTATACCAAATGTTTATTATTTCAAAATTAACATTTCCACTGTGTCAGCAAATCTGCATTCGATAATTACAAGGCTGAGCTCTTCCTTTTCTCGTTGGTAACTAGGAGAATTATAGTCCTTTCCATTTACCAGGAAACAAAGCAGAAAATGGACCATACCTGCTTGATTATTTCCCCCTGGAACTGGCTCTTGCAATGAACCCCAAATTGTTCTTTTTCCAGGCACCAGTCACTTGGGTTTCCTGGCAACCGTTGCTTAGGTTTCCAGGTATTTTGAAGTCCAGATGGGAAAATTCCTACAGGGCAGTCCCATGCAGCCGCAGGATGCATCCAGCTGCGACTCCCAAGCTAGCCCTCTCCCCTACAAGAACAACCATGTCAGCCTTGGATTTGCTCATCTGCCTTGTTTGAAAGCATGCAAGCTGTTTCGATTTTATGATAATTTCCAAAAGCAAAGAAGAAAGTGTGTTGCCAAGGAGACTTATGGTGCTGTAGAGAGGAAAGAGGAACAATGATACCTGTGTCTGTACATCTGGTATGCTTTTTGCCCTTCCACACCCACACATCCACACACCCACACATCCACACACACACAGTTCCTGCCCCTCTACACCCACACACCCACAGAAATTCACAGGAGCTCCCCAGAAAGACCAAGATAGCATGAAGACATTGCTCAATTATCCATGGTCCTCAGATCAGGTTTTAAGCCAACTCATCACCACCCAGCAAACTTGACATATGCAATTTTTTTGACGGCAACAAGACTACCAGGATGAGCAAACAGCCGTTACAATTTTCACTGTCCATGTGGAAGATAATTTCCTCAGTGTCATGGAAAGATGGCAAGGAGCATGGGAGAAGCTATTGGTTTTCGCAAGAGGAAGTCGGTCATTGGAGAAAGCGGCATGTTTGCTGAGTCAGCTTCACCACACTCATTCATATCTCAGGAAGATCATTGCGAGCCCTCATCCTAATAGCTCGGCTAGTGCATTGACAGCAAGCTTATCACCGTTCCTGGTTCTCTCTCTAACTGCATGCTACTTGACTTTACACTGTTTAGTAAATTCTCAATAGAAAGCTGAGTTTCTTAAAAAATAAGTCACTAGCCACATCCAGAATTGAGCAGACCACACGCACGAGGCACTCAGCCATCCTCCTCACAGGAACTCGTGGTGCTAAAAGAACACACACATAATACCGTGTATGATGGATACCCATGCCCTTCACAAAGAGACTCCCCCAGGAGGACTTTAAATCACCAGCTTTGTAACGGTAGGCAAATACCTCAAAAGCACTAGACTGAATCTTCAAGGACCAATTTCTATCTATTTTAAACTTGGCAATGTTTTTAAAAAGAAAATAAACCTGTAGCCTGAAAAAAGTAATTAGCTGGGAAAAATGAAGAACTATTTAGTGAATGCATACATTAAAATATATGCGGAGTGGCTAATGTCTATGCTCTGAAGGTATTCAAGGCGTTAGAGTGGTGTCTGAAATGCATGGAGCCCTCATGATGAATGCCTCGTATTGCAAGGATTGAAGTTCACTGTGGCTGTGTTTTAACTTGAGGCGTGGAAAACATCAACTCTGGTTGATAAGACTAAGGTGTCTCACTCAGTCACTCCAAAAGACTCATGCAGACAGAGGATAGCTAAACAGGAAGGTGCACATCTTTAATCTGCAAATCGCATGGCGATGCTAAAGGTTCTGCAAAGCTCTGATTCTAGCCTGATGGGTTCAGCTTATCCACTCATAACCTGTGTGCCAGCAGTGACAAGGCTAGCTATTCTTCGACAGTGTGACGTTTACCACTGAATTTCAAAGAGATTTATAAGCTTGTTCTTTTTCAAAATTCTACTTGACAAGTGATGATTGCTCATATTCTGAGGATTAAATGGGATTCTCTGGCTATAATTAATAAGGATGTAATGCTTGTAAGTTGCTTTTTATTATTGAATTTTGAGATAGAGTCTCATATAGCTGAGATTGTCTTTGACTCCCTATGTAGACCAGGCTAGCTCTGAACTCAAGATTACAGCACATGGAAGGGCTGGGTTTAAGCCTTTTATTCTATGGCATCATTGCATTTTTATCCTTTTAGGTTATTTTTAGCTTGATGCTTTATGTTGAATATTCTTTTTCTAGAGTACTGCAAATTGTCATCTAATAGCTGGTCAAGTATCATCCTTCCCACCTAAGCAGACTTAGATTTTTCAGTTCGTGAGCGTCTAGCAGATGTTACTGCATGCTCTCTAGAACACGATTTCTCCTAAGTCTCTGAGATTTCATTGTTTATCTTTTATAGAAGCACATGCTTTCTTATATTTATCATTAATTTCTCTTATTGGCTAAAATCAATTGCACTCACATTTTAATCAGTATTAGCTATGTATTAGACAAAGAAGATACTAACATGGGAAAGACAAGTAAATGGCCTCGTGTCTCCGAGCTTGTGATGCAGAAGATGGACAAAAGAACAAGGGGTGAGAAAGCCCTGCAATGAAAGCATAGAAAGACCAGCATGGCAATTACCATGGGAGGTCCATGGCTTCTTCCTGTGGCTGTGGCAAATTACACTGACCAAAGCAACTAAGGGAGACAGGCTCTACTTAGCCCATAGCTTCGGTTACAGCCCATCGTGGAAGGGAAGCAGAGAGAAAAGCAGGCATTCAGGCTCGGGCTCAACTTACCTGCTTCAGTTTAAACAGCCCTGGAACCCCAGTCAGGGGGTGGTCCCACCCATCCTTTCAAGCATTCCCACGTAATCAAAACAATCTCTTACAGATGTTCCTAGAGGTTAGCTTTAATCTAGACCCCCTTCACAGCTGGCTAGTACAGCAAGGAATGAGCTGAGGAGCCATGTTGAGCCAGAGATCTGAAAGTCTAGAGTAAGCTCATCATTTCTACCACTTTCCTGAGCTCTCTGAAATGTCGGCCCTCACATTGTCTCACGCATGGCTGCTCACAAAGGAGTTTGAAGAAAAGTTAAAATATTAATCTCATGTCAAAATGTCTTTGTGTGAAAGATGAGTGTGTTAAGGGTTGTGAGATCTGCATTTGGCAAAAGATCCCTCAAAGTTGAAATAATTACATATAAATTTGTCTAAATCAAACTTGGTTTAACGTGGTATGCTTCATTCTAGTCAGTTTTGTATTTAATTAGGTAATTAACGTGTCTGATCATTTTGCAACATTTTTGCAGATTGCTGATTACAGCTGATAAATGAGCATTGTACTACGAATCTTTAATTTCCTGCTCATAACAATGGGAACTACATATTTTCATAAAATAATTTACAGCGGCAAAGCTATGCAAATTGCTTTTCTCTTGTGGTTTATCACTACGCTTTGACACTCTGTTCTCACGGTGTTTTCTTTCACACCCGTCACACTTACAGCTCACACTCTCAGCACGAGTGATTTCTCAGGTTCTAGCTGGTTACCGATGAGGGGATGGATAGCTGCACTGTTAGTTCCTTCTTCGAAGTGGATCAGAAAGGAAAAAAGAAGCTGGTAATAGCAACACTCATATTCTTCTAATCTGAAACTTGCATTCCTATGTAAGATGTGTTCATTTAGAGAATTACCATATATAGATGATAGGGAGAAGATAGATAGATAGATAGATAGATAGATAGATAGATAGATAGATAGATAGATAGATAGATAGATAAATGTGTGTTTATATAAATTAGGATTAGTTTAGTTTAAGAAATTAATATAATATATAGGACATTAAAGTGATGTTACACTTGTATCAAAATTCATTGATAAAAATATATCAAAATAATAATAATCTTGGAAAGCTAATTGAGTAAGAAGAAATAGGAGGCATACATTAAACACACAAACACATATTCTCACTTACAGTGAGGTGAGGAATAAAATGGATCTGAGAGGTTCCTTTCCCACCTCACTGAAGGGTTGGCCCTCCTGGGAGAAGCTGATTGCACAGTGAATCTCCTCCTGATGAAAAGTTCATTAATGAGATGAATGTCAGTTCCAGGGTGGGTTCCCTGATGGTAGCACACACAGCTAACATATCAGCAATGCCAATCACTCTTCTACAAAAAGCAACCAAAGACCTGTTAGGAGTGGGGTTGGACAAATGTTTCTGTATAGTCAAAGATGGCTGTGAACTTTGCCACATCAGCTATCTAGTGAAGTAAACACAGCAATGAGGAATAAGAAGGCCCAGAGATCTAGGGACAAAATGATTTGGCTTTCCTCCAATGATATACTTCCCACCATAGACGAGTCTGGCAACTCTAAGATCAAGGGTCTACCAAATTCAGAATCTAAAGGGAATGTAGTTTCTTTGTAGAATCTGTTTCTCATTTTCTTGCTATGTATCCAAGGTTAGCCTAGTATTTATGATCCTCCTGCCTCAGCATCCTGAGTACTGAGGTCAGAGGTGTGCCCCACTGAACCCAACTGAGGGGTATCTTGTCACTCAGTCACCAACACCACAATGAGCAGGAAGCTCAGGTCTCTTGTACAGGAGCACAAATCACATCCACAACCTCATCACCTACCAATGGCTCCTAGTGTCAATACCATCACCTTAGATGCTAGCAAATATGAATTTGGGAGGACATAGATTTTCGTAAACGGGGAATGACATATAATTATCTATGTTCTTCCTTCTTTCTAGCCTTTTTTCTTATTAACCTTTATGTTTTAGCTTGGACTAGAGATATTTGCTAAGGAAATACGTATTTTCTTTTTGCTCAGAGACCTTGAAGCAGAAAGCATAGAACTTTAAAATGAAGGAAAAGGACTATAAGGAATAGCCAAGAAAATATCAAATCGTATCAAAAATCTTTAAGAAAATTTATTTTTAAAATCAGTTTACATGCTTGTGTCACAAACACAAACAATTATAAGTCTGTCTAATGTTGAGTAAAAGAACTGTATTTTCTTAAAAACCAAAGCCCCACTTTTCACACATAAACACTCTCTTAAATACTGTCAATCATAATAAATGATAGAAAAACACATGACCCCACATATTTTTAAGTAATAAAGACATTTATAACATTGTCTTTTCACTAGTTATCTGAATTCAGAAGTAATTTTGGAAACTCAAAAACATGCTAACCACTGTTATTTGAATGTTAAGTGCCCCACACAGGCTCGTGTATGTGAACATGTGGTCCCACCCATCTGGCAGCTTCTGTGGGGAGATTTTGTCATCTTTCAGTCATAAGACCAAGCTGGCAGAAGTGGGGTATAGATGAGGTCTTCAGTGTTATAGGTGCTAGGGACCCAAGCTTTTAATATACTGCCATTCAAGCTCCCTCTAAAGCACCTTTGAATGAATATTCTTTATCTCCTAAGCTCCTGTTAGTGATGTGAGGATTCCACATGTGAAAACAGCATGTCTACTGTAGTTTATATGTAAACAAGATGGGGCAATGAAGAAAACAAAATAGAGAGGCTGGCTACTCGGGGGCTGTAGTTCATCACTGGCCTTTCTTTATTAAGTCAAATATTTACACATGATAGTCACACAGAATTCCTCAAAGGAGATGGTGATGTGTCCATCTGAAATTCATGGGTATTCTTTAAGGGTAAAGGTAAAAACTGGTCTCTTCTTTGCCCATTCTCTTTCTAACTAAAATACAAAGTGAAATAAATAATGTGCCCACAAAACTTGCCCATGGAAATGCATTTCTATCTGTTTGACCTTGTGTCTGGGTTTTTATTTTAATCTATTTTTAAAATGGCATTTTTTTTTTTACTAAGTAGCATTTTGTTGAGACACTCTCCTATTTAAAGAGTTATTTTTTTATCCTCGATGACCTGAAATTGTACTGTTTGAATGCAGCTCACTTTAAAATGTTCTGCTCAACAGGAAATAGAAAAGAACTGAAGAAAACCCAAACAAACAAGGGACATTAGTCGCAGATTTGTCCCCATGTTTCATGTTTGCTGTTCTTTGCATTCAAGTTTGAATACCTTCCTACACAAGTTCTTCAAATACAAAAAAAAAAAGTTATACATCATAGGAGTTCATATTGGCAGAAGGCATCCTTGTAATGATGACGGAAAACCAAGTCTGAAATCTACACTAACAGAAAGAAAGTGGATTTCATTAATTTCTCTATGGTGTTATTCAACTGTTTCCTGGGAGGCTAAATTTTCTTCATTGAAATATTTTTCAGTGTTTCTAGTTTCAATAACCTGATGTTTCGGGTCCAACACAGCCATTTCCAATGTGACAGTCTCAAGAGAAGGAAAATTAAACCTCGCAACTTCTGTTTCAGAATTCATCTCTCTTCAAAGACTATAAAGTGCCAGGCTGCCCTATTTCATTGGCCACTTTCTTGCCCTCTTGAAGTGAAGGGGTAAGAGTGTTATTTTTTTCTCAATTATTCAGCACCTCATCCTGAGAAAGCCCTCACCATGGGCTGGAGAGATGGCCCGATGGGTAAATCAGTCAAGCAATGCATAGGTGTGAGGACTAGACTTGGGTTCCAACACAAAACTAGGTGCTATAGCGATATCCGGAATTCCAGTTGCTCCTATTAGAAGATGGTTCAAACCAGCTACCCTGGCATGCACAGCTTCCATCTGCCATGACACCCTGTACTAAACTAGGTGGGAAGATGACTGACACATGAGGTTGTCCTCTGGTAACATACACTCCTGCAAGGAGATACATACATATATATAAATCCATGCATACATATACGTACATACACAGAGAGATAATCACATGCACATGAGCACACACAATAAGTAAACAAACAAACAATAACAACAACAAAAAGTTTGCCTTTTTGTAAGTTAGCAAGTTACTCTGACACAATTCATGAGCGGTTTGGAGCCTGGCAGAAGAAAGGCTCCTGGATCAGAGACACAGGACTCGACATGCCTACAGCTCACAGCAAGCAGCCTGAGCTTTACTTACTGTGCTCTCTTCTCCTCTCATCCCAGCTCCCACGGGGGTAGCAGAAATAGATCAGCACTGATACCTACACAGAGTGTTCCCCATGAATGGGGATGAATTCTTCTCTATTTGCCAGTGTGCCATGGTCTTTTGCTCTAGAGGCACAGACTGGGTAGTAAGCAAACCTGTACCTTGCTTTGAAGAAAGATAGCACTTTTGCAGGGGCAGGGTTGCTCTACAGACATTAAAAGGTGTTCAGAACAGTAGGGACATTATGGCCTCCTCATGAGATAGAAACCATAAGAGACCTGAGAACACAGTCTCCCAACATTGCAAAGAATATTTAGAAGAGAGAAACCATCTAGCTGACCTAGGTATAAGTTTCCTCAAATTCTCCAAATAATAATAATAAGTAAAAAGTGAAAGAAAACTTGCTTGGCTGGAGTGATTATTTTGTGTTTGACAGTTCTTTGTTTCTAAGGGGTGAGGCCAGGAGCTTGGTGTAGAGCAAGCTCAGGTATAAAGCAGAACTCCCTCCGGGGTGAAGATACGTGTGACCGGCTTGGCTTGATTCCCACTTCTCAGTGTCTTTCCCTTAACCTTCCATAGTCAGCACAAACATACTAGGTTCTAGGTAGAGACTGTAGAATAAAACCAAAGATTTGTTGGGACTCAGAGTGTTTGCTTAAGGGCTGAGGGAGGATACGTCTAGCTATGCAACCCCTACAATAATCAGCTAAAATCCCTCAGGTCTTCTAGGTTCAGCAGAGGAAGATCCTTCTGCCGGACAGAGTCCTCATGTTTATGAGCTAGAACTCACTAAGTTACCGAGGCCTATGCTTATACCTTGTCAGCTGGTGTTCATTGAACAAGGTTTTGCGAACACACAATCAGGGGTCATGGCTCTTTCAAGCAGGTGTTTTGTACTGTTTGCAAATCTGCATATTTCCTTAGTGTCTGCTGGCCTGCACTCAGGAAACATTCCTATTAGTTCTATAAAGATCATGTGTTATAAAAGTAGGCCTCACAGAATCAAGCGATCAAACTCTCCCTAGTAGAAAGTGGCCCCTTCCAGCCAGCCCAGTGTACCAACAGGGAGGAAGCAAAATGTCAAGAGGGCAGTCTTGCAGTAAGATATCCATCATTAAACCTTAGACTCGTTAAACACTTTGTAATGATGGTTTGATGAAATAATCTCTTCAACCATCCGCTTCCCAGGGTGTGAAAACATCTTCAGGCTCACTGATGCTTCCAAACCTAAAGGATACGAATGTCAACACCAGAGGACTGACTGGGACAAGCGTGAAATCTTCATGTTTTGGGGTCTCTATTCTCCCTTAGATGCTGAGGGCCATAACAGCGCCACCCTTGAGCAATGGGGGAGCTGAGCTCAGATGGAATGTGCCTCAGGGACACCAGCCCTTGCATCTCTGACTGTTTTCTCCTTTTCTTTCTCTGCACAGTGTTTCTTCATTTGCTCCCTTAGGCCTGCATGCCTGAGCTTGACTCAGCCAGCGAGACCCAGAAACTGGTGGAAGCTGTCTGTGCTGTGCCAGTGCACAGCTGGATCCTTTCGGCATGCGCTCTCTCTCTCTTCCCATCCTCTCCACGGGCCTCTGGAACAAACCCTGCTTCCTGAACTTCACCAACAGTGGCCCATATTAAGTCATTGGTGTGCGTCTTCTTTTTAATTATGTTATTCACAGAAACATTAGGCTCTTTTCAGAGCGCAACGGCTCGTTCTTTTAAAAAAGCAGCGATAGCCTGGGTTATGTGAAAAGGCTATAAATGAGGCTGTGTGATCTGCTTCCTTCTCCTCACTGCCAAGAGCCAAGGCTGGGAACTGCTCCTTAAAAGGCCTCCTGAATAAGAAAGATGGCTTTGCTCCGGGCTTTTCTTCCTCTTCTCCATTTATAGAAAGTGTATTTACTTCACTTGCATCTCAGTGTTGATGAATATGAGAGAGGGGGAAGGCAGAATAAAGAGAAGGAAAGAGAGAGAGAAAGATGGAGACAATGGGCAAGGAAGAGGAGTGCGTGGGGAAAAGGGAAGGGGAAGGGAGATGGAGAAGAAGGAAGGGAGGAACAGAGGGGCCAGGGAAGGAGCGGGGATAGGAATGGAAGAAGAGATGGGAGAAAGAGTAGACGGAAACAAAACGAAATTCATAGGAAAGATTAAAATTAAAACCATGTCTTATCAAAGTGGACTCTGAATTCACCAAGGCAATTTTCTGTTAGAGATTGGAGGTGACCCTGGAAGTCACTCAAAATTTGCTTCATTTTGCAAGTGAGGAAGTCAAAATCTGAAAGGTCACAAAAGGAACAAGAGGCAAAGATTGGGACAAAACAGAATCAGGATACTGCCAGGCCTGGAGATTTCCATTTTAATGTGGTCCAGCAAGGGGTGGACCCTGTTGCTCTGAGTTCCACAAAGGTTTTATTTTATTCTAAAGAAATTAGAATGAGATTCCAGAGTTACCATGTCCTAAGGTAGTCACCTGCTTCCCCAGGGACAGATGAGAGGACTCTAAGAAAGGAAGGATAGTCATGACGGGGAACATATTTGTTAGAAAGTAGGCAGGCACTTCATATGGCCAAGATGGAGGAATACGAGCCTCTGAGTTGATTCCAACATTCCTCAGAAAGCAGATAGGGATGCTGATTGGGTTGGCCCAACTCACCATGAAAAACAAAGGAACAAAAATCTCAGCTGCTTCGTGATGCACTCAGGGGAAAAAAGGAATGTTGCATGAACAGGGGTAGAAAAGAGACCCACAAGCAGATACCAGCTACTGGTCCGCCACAGACCCTCCCATCCCAGATAAGGAAATAAGACCAGATCCCTGGTCTACCTGCCAGGTTTTCTCAGAGGAACAGATGATGGCCCCATCTACTGGTCAGGACCTAGAAAAGAGAGGGCTGCTTCCTCCCTTTGGTGAGATAGCCCTGTACGCATTCTTGTAAAGCAGACACACCATGGATCGCCTGCATTTCTGACAAGAGTCCACTGGGACTAGACCAATCACAAATTTCATGATTTGAGCAAATGGTGAAGGTCACTGTCAATGATTCATAATGGTGGATTAAGTTGCATTAGCCTGCTGACTAGTGGAGTCAACCCAAGCAGAAAATACATAATTTAATTTTAAAAACACTCTTGGAAGAACAAATTCTTCCACAGACCTCAGACTACAGCCCCTGAACTTCTACCCTAGCAGTTAAATAGACAGGTCCCACAGATTTAAAAGAGTTCATTCTTAGAACAAAGTGGGAAAAGCCCACACTCTAAGTTCTCTGGTCAACATTTTTCCCCTATGGTCTCTGAACGCAGGAATTAAAACATACATGTGCTTCGATGTTCAAATCACCCACATTAAGGCCTGCTGCAAACAGCATCTGGCTTGTCCAGAAGGAAAAAAAAATTAATGGCCAACTGTCCACAGTTATGACCGTTATTTAAGAGTTTGTCACTCCCTTTCAAAACATCTCTTCTTCAAGATGATGCTCGCGTCCTTTTCCTGCTACCTTTCCCAAACAAGGCCACCCGGAGGAAACAGAGGTTAAATCAGCACATTCCAGAGTGAAGAAAACCTAGAGATACTGGAGTTATTGAGCACACTGCTGAGATCTCTAAATCCCAGCCCCAGACACCAGCTGGCTCTCTAAGAGCATATTCAGAGAAAGTCTTCAAAAAACCCTCAATCAGAAATGTTAAATCAAAATCACCCTGTTCCTTCTACATCTGTAAGAGAGGCCTAAAGGACGGACCCCACCTGCCTGCGAAGCACCAACCCAATAAGATGGGCGGAAGGTGAGGCTGTTAGAGCCTCTTCCCCTGGCGTTATCTGTAGCCAACCCCCAGGATGCTGAGAGACACACCCCCCCCCGGTGTCAAGATGGCCCGGGGGGGGGGGGGGGGTTCCCGTGGCTGACTGTACCTCGTACCAGCTTTTCTTCCTCCATCTTTTCTTTTTAATAAAACTATCATTTCTAGATAGAATATCTACTTTAAATATCTTCTTTAAATGGGGCTTGTTATTTATCATTCACCATGAGGGGAGATTAGAGACCGCAATTGTCACAGGAAACCTCTCCTCTCCAAGGATGGGCCCAAGAGCTTCCAGAAGCCATAGACTATCAAAGCCTGGACTTCTGCTGTGGTCTCCACTTCTTGTAGTTATAATGCTACCACCTTAGAAATGAATATCAGTTCAGAAAGCTCAGGGACGGTGTCTCTAACGCTGTCTCCACGACCACGTCACATTGCTCAGCCCCCGTGAAGCACCACACAGCCAGGCAGTGGATCGGATCCCAGAACAACATCACAGTCAGATAGCTGAGAGTCAAGATGGCCGCCCTGTGGATCCTGAATCCCGGTGCTGCGGGGAATTAATGTTGTGATTGGAAATGATGCTCTGAGCTCCTTCTCTCTCCAGTACTGAAACAACTTCATCCATTCCATGAACTTCTGTCAGGAGCAGACAAGGAGGTCAGAAAAGCAGAACAGCCGACCACTGGCTCTTGCCTCTACCTCAGTCCGAAATGGCGATCCTGCCTCCAGGAGTCTCAGAATGAGACTGAGAGCTGTCTCCTCCTGTTTCGTAATCCTCTCTAATTCTGGGATTAAAGGCATGTACCACTGGGATTGAAGGCATCCACCGCCCGGTTTCTATAGCAACTGGTGTGGCTACTAGAATTAAAGGTGTGTTTTACCACTGTCTGGTCTGTAAGGCTGACCAGTGGGGCTGTATTACTCTCTGATCTTCAGGCAAGCTTTATTTATTAAAATGCAAATGAAATATCACTACACAGTATTTATGTAAAAATACCATAGATACCTTAAACTCTGGGTAGGCAGAAATCGGAGGATCCTGGGGAGCTGCTGTTAGCCAGCTGTTATAGTTTGAGTGGGAAATGCCCCAGAAGGAATTATGTGTTCGGTCACTTGGTCCCCAGTGCTACTTGAAAAAGTTATGGAGATGTTAAGAAGTGGAGCCTTGCAGGAAGAAGCGCTTCCCTGGAGGCAGGCTTTGGTGGTTTATAGCCCGGTTTCACTTCCGCTCTGATTCCTTTCTGAAATTTGGCCATTCTTTTCCTGTTGCCATACTTTCTTCACCATATATATCCGCCCGGGAATCCTACGGCAAAGTAAACCCGTTCTTTCCTAACTTGCTCTTTGTTTAGGATATAGAAGGGTGACTATACATTGACCTAGATAAGTTGGTAAACTCCAGGTTCAAATAAAGACCCTATCTCCACAGAATAAAGTAGAGGATGATCGAGAAAGCCTCCTGATGTCATCTGGCCTCTACACACATGCCCACCCCTGCACTCACGCGTGTGCAAACACACACACACACACACACGAGAGAGAGAGATGGGGGGGATAAAATGAAGTGCTTGATAGCCATTACCAGTCATGATTTGCCCTGTCAGGCATAGGATAACAGTGGGCTCTCAGCATCATATCTTCCTAGATGCCCTTTATCCTAAAGAATCCTCAGAGGGGCAGAAAGGTAAAGGTTATTTTTCTGTTTAGTATAAAATTGTAATCATTACATAGTCTACATTCCTCCACACTTCAATTTATCTTTTGATTTCTTATAATGTTATTCGAAGTAGAAAAGTTCCTAACCTTGATTACATTTTTTCCTGTTTTCTTGTCCTTAGTATTGTATCTAAGAAATAACTGTACAATCTAAAGATTTCTTCCTAAGAATTTTGTAGCTCTACCTCTTGTGTTTACGTCTTTTCATACTTCATTTTTGCATGTGGCATTGAGCGGAGGTCCAAAATCATTCTCTGGACTGTGCTATACAAGTGTTCTGGGAACATTCTCAAACAACTACTCATACATGCAAGAATCTAGCTCTAGATTAAAAATTCTATCCCATTAACTCATGCATGTGCAATCCCAACTATTATAGCTTTCTGGGAAATTTTTAAATTGGGAAGCATAGTCTGCAAATTCTGCCCTCCTCTTCTGAGACAGTGGGGGAGCTGTTCAGAGTTCCTTGGATTTCTATATGAATTGGGGGGTTGTGGTAGTTAATTGTGCTTGCCTGCTGTATAGACTCTAAGCCTATTCAGGATACAAGTCTCTGAGCTAGCCTAGGAATATTTTATACTGGATTTACTGGGGAGGGAAGATCAACTCTAAATGTGGGCAGAACCATCCCATGGGCAGAGTCCCTGGTTGCACGTTGTTGGGTATTTGTACAGTGTGAAGATGTATTGCTGTGATTAGTATAATGAAGAGCTGAGGCCAATATCTAGGCAGGAAGGATAGGTGAGATTTCCAGGGAGAGAGAGAAAAAGGAGAGGGATCTAGGTGCATGGTTGACAAGAGAGATACCGATGAGACTTGGAAGGAGTTGGACATCGAGAATGAAAGAAAGGTAAAAGGCCATGAGGCAAAACATAGATGAATATAAATGGGTTAATTTGTTATAAGACTTAGTGCAACAAGGCTAGGATAAGGTCAGGCTTTCCTAGTTAACAAGATAGGGCCAGACTTTCCTACTTAATAAAATAGGGCCAGACTTTCCTAGTTTATCAGCCACTGTGCTGTTATTTGTGAGCTGGCTGCCCAATGAAAAACCCAACTACAACCGCATGCAAAGGAAAAAACAAAAAGCAGAAAATCCAAAAATCAGTACTGATTGCTCTCTCTTCCCTGATTGTTTATGTAATATGGCCACCTACCTCAACTTCCTGCCATCAAGACTCTCCCACCGTAATGGACTGTACTTTCAAACTCTGCACCAAAATGATCCCTTCCTTTCTCGAGTCTTTATGTCTTATATTTTGTCACAAAAACATTAAGTAAACACAGTAAACTCAAAAATTGTCATTGAAACATAGAGCCTTTGCTGGAATAAAGCATGTGTTTATAGGACTATGGAAATGGTTTGTGGGAGAAATGTGCTAAGAATTTGTGACTTGGAGCTAAAGATGACTTAGAATATCGTAAGCAGAACTTAATGGACCATTCTGGCAGGAATTGGGAAGACCAGAATGCCAAGAAAATGAAGTATGTAGAGACCTAGTTTATAATATTTCAGAGAGAAATAAGACACCACGGTCTGCAATGGATTATTAGAAAAAGTCTCCCCAAAATAAAACTCTACTCTTGGAAAGCTCATCTTAGAAAAAATCCTTATTTACTTGAAAGAACAGAATCTAACCTTAAAATGCCACTGAATAGATTCCCTGTCCAAAAGAAGCCACATAGAAATTGTCTCCTCATAGTCAACCTGGAAGACACACAAAGGCCAATACCACTGTGGTCCCAGGAGATCAGGCCATCCCTAGAACTGGCTACAGAACACGGCATACACGTTCAGTATACAACCTCGGGGATGAAGCTTGGCTTTAGAATGCTCTTCAAGGCTTGTATTCCAAGGTTGTTCTACTGAAGAGTGAAAAGTGAAAAACTTTAAGAGGTATGCTGTCACAGGAGGTCCTTCGGTAACTGGCTGGGGTGCAGGGGTTGTTGTGCTGAGGTAGTAAACAATTGCAGGCCAACATTTAGATAATCTAGAAAAAAAATATTTTTTCTATAATAACAGAAATAGCCAAAATTAACTCAAGAATAATGGAAACAGGAAATCTGAAGAGACTTCCTCTTATGTGTAAGTCAACCACACTCCACAGGATTTCCCACATCCCAGCATATTTGAATGGCACACATTGGCCATGAAAAGTTAGCGTAAAGGACACAAAGTTGAGTGCTTATGAAAGAGGGTGTGATGAAAAGGGGCCGGGCGAATATGATCACAACAAACTTAGATAAAACTCTCAAAGAAATAATTAAACCAATGAAATGTTACTTTACATATTTAAATTATATCTCACCTCAGTCAAAGGGATCTAGAAAATTGCTCATAAACATTTCATGTGGCTTGTCTTCTCAGTGGGTCTACTATATTTAATGCATATATGACATATTAAATGAATAATTTATCCAAACCTTTTTTAAAATTTATTCTTTCCACATACAAGACATACCAACCACAGTTTCTACTCCCTCCACTCCTCCCAGTCATGCAACCCTTCACCTCCCTCCTTCCCCAAAGCCACTCTTCCTCTATTTCCCTTGAGAAAAGAGAAGGCCTTCCAAGGATATTAACCTAACACAACATAACAAGATACAGTAAGACTTGTCATACTGTCTCATATCAAGGCTGGTCAAGGCAACCAGTAGGAAGAAAAGGGACCCATGAGCAGCTGAGCTGAGTCAGAGACACCCCTAATCCCACTGTTAGGAGTCCCACGAAAACACCAAGCTCACAACCATAATATAATGCAGAGGACCTAGCACTCATCCATGCAGGCTTCATGATTGCTGCTTCAGTCTCTTTGAGGCCCTATGAAGTCTGCTGAGTTGATTCTGTGGGCCATATTCTCCTGGTGTCCTCAACTCCTCTGGCTCCTACATTTCTTCCTTACCCTCTTCTGAGGGGTTCCCTGAGCTCCAAGGGGAAGGATCCAATTTAAATCTCCAATTTGGGCTCTCTGTCCACCTGATGTTTTGTTGTGGGTCTCTGCCTCTGCTTCCATCAGCAGCCAGAGGAAGCCTCTCTGGTGATAACTGGTCTAGGCACCAGTCTATGAGAATGACACAATAACATTAGGAATCGTTTTATTGATTTTCCTCCTATCGCAGGTCTCTAGGCTATCTGGTCAACCAGGCAGTCTTGGGCACATGTTGGCTCTTGTGGCATGGCATGGCATGGGCCTCAAATAAGACCAGTCATTGGTTGGCCACTCCCACAAGTTTTGGGCCTCTATTGATGGAGCACATTATGCAAGCATGATGGATTTTAGGCCATGGATTTTGTGGCTGGGTTGGTGTCCCAGTAAAATAAATTCTTTTATTCTTCTTAAAGAGTGTAACAAGAATAATTAATTTGATCAGCTTTTCTAAATTTTAGTTATTATAACACTACTGAGACCAAATTCAGAACTGAAAATAATCTGACAAAGTGAAAAAAACTTAGATTTTTCTAGTTTAATTATAAGTAAAATGTGTGAATTAAATATGTTTCCACAACTGTGTACTTTTCCAATTCAGAATAAAGGGCATATTAATGTTCAAACTCTTGTGAAATCTTTGTCTATAAAAAGATTTGTTTTTAGGTTAAATATTCTTATTGGTCAAGGACAATCATAATGTGCCAATTATAAAAGAAATAAGGACCTACGAGACTATTAATCATCCATGTATTCATCATACCTTCTTTCTCCCCCCAACAATAATTAATAGAAAATGCAAATTGGGTGCTATAACTCAACAAAGGCTCTCCCTCTCCTGTGCTCTCATAAGTATGATTGTAACAATAAATCAGCCAGGCAGTGTGGCCTTGTCAACCCCAGGTGTACACGGCCTCCCCAACACAATCTCATTTGTTTCCACAACAAAACTGGATGTGATGAAAGCATTACAAGATCTGACAGGGATGGAGACAGCATGTTGCCCTCCTTTCTTTTTTTGAGAGATTCAATTCATTGTATGTATGTATGTATGTATGTATAAAATCCCTTATGTGGTAGCCACAGGGGAGCCTTTATTCTCTGAACAGAACCTCTGGTGTTGGTTTTCACAGATGGTCAGTTAATTCCAGATAAGGAGACTTACTGGATACAGTCACTTTTCAGAGGTTGGGGGGAGAGTAGCTGTGGGTCTTGGAGACAGCATCAAAGGCCTTGACAAAGTTGCCCAGAGTGACAGCGCAGTCCCTGTCAGCAGAGCAGCTTCTTGGCACAGGACCAGAAATGATGTCAGTGTCTCTGGGGGCAGGGATTAGACCAACACAGAGCCACAGCAACCTATTATCTCGCATAGATGGAGCAGTGTGGGACTTGCCAATCTTGATCCCCCAGTAGCCTCTCCACACAGGGACAATGGAAAGCCTGGCAAAGATGATGGCCCCTCAGATGGCAGTGGCTACCACCTTGGGGCACTTAACACCCAGACCAGCATGACCATTGCAGTCCCCAATAGCGACAAAAGCCTTGAACCTGGTCCTCTGGCCAGCCTGAGTCTGCTTTATACTGGCAGGATCTTTAGAACCATGAGGTGCACACCAGAAAAATGTCAGATTCCTTGATGGGCAGAGAGAATAGGCAGATCTCCTCCAGAAATTGATCTTCATGTTTTTAACCAGGTAGCTCAGCTTGGTGACAAGGATCTACTCCTTGTCTTCGACTTTTCCTCCACAAACCCACAATCTCAACCATGACCTCTATGGGATCCTCAGAGGCTGCCGTGGCCTCCCAAGTCTGGATCCCGGGGTCTTTCAGGCCCCTTTCACTGCTCTGACATCACCCACCACTTGTTTTCTTGATTAAAGAAGCAAAACAAAAACCTTGCTCTTTTTGAGAATACTCAGACTCAGCAAGGCATTAATTCTTGAATACATATTTCCAGACCCAAATAGCAGTGTCTATTATCCAATTCTATGAAGTCTGAAAACTGCACATTTAGGGAAGCTGAAGTTAAAATTCTAAGAATCCCCAGAAGTTAGGTGTTTGAGGGATGAAAAATCAGATGAATGCCTCCTTGAAATTCTTTTTCAGAAAAAAAAAAGACATTGTGCCTATGGTAACAACTCTACCTCAAACCACTGGAAAATACACCCCTGCTGTGAGTAAGAGTTACGCAAATCTCTGCATGGTTTTGTCTTCTTCAATAATTTCATCTTTGTTTAACTTTTCATACATAATCCTCCCCCACTTAGTCATCTTACTGTTAACATTATGCCTCCGGAAATCATGAACTAAAGAATTAACTTTTCCTAATCGAAAAGATAAACAATCCAAATTGAAAGAAAATAAACTTGACCAACAAAGGAAAATCAAAATGGACAATGTAGCATAACGGATATCATTCAGACTTGAGTGGGAGTTTTTATTTCAGTATATGTCTAAGCTGCTAACACTTTTTTTTCTCTCATGGTCCCCATTTTAATTTTTGTGTATATGTTTATATACATACATGTGTATTCCACATATGAGAGAGAGAATGTAGTATATGTCTTTATAAAGTCTTTTTTATCTCATTTAATGTAATGATATTTCCATATCCATCCATTTTTTGCAAATTTCATTTTAGTCTTTTTACAGCTGAATAAAATTTCATTTTGCTAATATATCATATTTTCATTTACAGTTATTTGCTGGTGAGTATATAATGTGGTAGTGTTTCCTTGTTCTTTTGACTAGTGTGGCAACAAACATGTTAGTGTCTGTGGTAGAGTTTGGAGACTTGTAAGTGTGTGGCTGTGGTTGGCATGTCTGAGTGCTGTGGTAACTCTGTTTTGGGTTTTCTTAGAAACTTCCAGTCAGATCTCCATAGTGACTGCCACAGTTTACTCTCCTGCCTACAGGGAAGGGAAGATCCTCTTTCCCACATCCTCATCAACACTTGTCAACTTGTACTTTGCCTTCTTCATGATAACCCTTACAACTAGATACGATGGCAGTGAGATACCATTTCAAAGCAGCATTAAATTTTTGCCTAAGGACTAAAGATCTTGAATACATTTTTAAACATATATATATATATATATATATATATATATATATATATATATATATATGCCATTTGTGTTTTGTTCTTTTGAAAACTGTGTACTTAGTTAATTGGTCTGGTTACTGGGTAGAAGATTTGTTTTATGATATTAAACTTATAGTTCTTTATGTATTCTAGACAGTAACCCCCTGTCAGAAGTATAGTTGGCAAAGATTTGATCCAATCTGTAAGGCTACCTTCTCACTCTGTTGATAGTTCTTTATCTTGTACCAAAGTTTTTTTTTTTTTTTAATTTCATGCCATCCCATTTGTTAATTCTTTGTTTTTTTGTTTTTGTTTTTTTGAGACAGGGTTTCTCTGTAGCTTTGGAGCCTGTCCTGGCACTAGCTCTTGTAGACCAGGCTGGCCTTGAACTCACAGAGATCAGCCTGCCTCTGCCTCCCAAGTGCTGGGATTAAAGGCGTGCGCCACCACCGCCCGGCCCATTTGTTAACTCTTGAGGTTAGTACCTGAACTGTTAGTGTCGATTACGGAAAGGTCTTGTCCATGTCTATGTCTTGAGAGTTTTCCCTCCCCACCCCCTCGCATTTTTAGCATTTTAGGTTTTAGATTAAGGTCTCAGAACCATTTTTGAATTGATTTTGTACAGGATGAAGGTGTAAACCTAATTTTGTTTTTCTACTTACAGCTATTCAGCTTGCCAGCAACATTAATTGGAGAGAAAATCTTTTTTGAAGTTGTTCTTTTTTCTTCTTCTTCTTTTGACAAGTTTGTCCAAATTTAAGTGGCAACATCTATGTAGATTTATTTCTGGGTCCTCTTTTCTGTTCCATCAGTCTGCTTTCATTGCTTGTTTTGGTTTGTTTGTTTGTTTTTGTGATTGTCCCTGCTGTCTTTGTCATTGAGGTTCTGTTGATAATTTGAGATGAAATATATTATGATATTTCTGTCATTGTCCTTCTGATTAAGATTGTCTTGGTAATCTGTGGTCATTTATGTTTCCATAATAATTTTAGGATTTTTTTCTAGATCTTTGAAAAATGAAATTGGAATTAAGATGGTGATTGCATGCATCTGTAGATTACTTTTGACAATACACTCATTTTCATGCTATCATTTCTGCCAATCAAGGAACATGGAATTTCCTTCTGTCATCCATTGACTTCTCTATCTTCTCTTAGCAGAGTCTTAAGTTATCATTTTCGAAGACTTTCATCTAATTGGCTGCATTTAGTCATATGTATTTTTAAACTGTTGTGAACAGTATAGTCTTACTAATTTTTATCTCGTCAAGTATGCTACTGGTATTTAGAAAAAAATCTGTATTTTTGTTGTTGTTGATTTTGAATCCTACTCTTTTACTGAAAGGGCTTACTTAGCACATCTAAAAATTTTCTGGTGATTGTAGTAGGAGGCTGGTGGTTTGTTTTCTTGGTTGCCCAGACTCCCAAAATAATCACACAGAAACTATATTATTTAAATCACTGCTTGGCCAATCACTTAAGTGTATTGCTAGCTAGCTCTTACATCTAGTATTAACCCATTTCCATTTTATATTTTACCACGAGGCTTGTGGCCTACCGGCAATGTTCCAGCATGTCTGTCTCTGTTTGCAGCTCCATGACTTCTCAAGCTCCACCTCCCTTCTCCCAGCATTCAGTTTAGTTATCCCTGCCTGGCTCTATTCTTTTGCCCTATCACAGGCTAAAAACAGTTTCTTTATTAACCAATTCACAGCGTACAGATGGGAATCCCACATCATGTGATCATTTGTAGTTATAAACTATCTTCTTTTAATTGATGAGTCAAGGTCATATGAGTTTAAGTTATTGAAAGGGTATCACCATTTCCTATGGTGTTTCTTGCATTCTGGTTGGTTGAATTATTGGTAGTTATTTTCTCTCTTCTATTAGTGTTCAGGTATGGTAGTTTGCTGTATTGAGTATGCTGGATTCTTTTCTAGATCTCTGTTCCTCTTTTCCGATCATAAAATGCATTGATTATTGTGTTCTCATAGGTGATGCCAGTCTTCCTCTATGTATAGTGTTCCTTTATGAATTTTCCAGTTTTCAGAGATAATTTTGCTGGGTACAGCCATTGTAGTTAACATTTATTTATTTCCAAGATTTGAAATGTATCCTTCTGTATGTTCCTGGCTTTTCGAATTTCTGACAAGAGAACTTTCAGTATTCTGAAGTTTCTACATTTTATGTGAGTTGTTATCTTTCCCCTAAGACTTTCAGAATTATTTATTTGCTTTTTTTAAAATCTTGACTATGATATATTATTCTTCTTTACTCATGCCTGCTTAGGTTGTTTGAACATCTGTTTCTTTCTCTAGCTTCAGGGAATTTTCCTTTATGATTGCATTGAAAACATAATCCATGGCTTTAGATTTTATTTCAGTTTTTTTTCCACTCAATGGATTCTTAGGTTTAGTTTCTCAAATGTATCTCAGCACTCTTAGAAGTTTTATTCACGTTCATTTGTTTCTTTTTCTTTACATAAATCTGGATATGTAATTACCTAACCTTACCCTCCATCTCAGATATTCGTTTTTCTCTCGTTGAATAAGCAAAGACGTGTATATATCATTATCCTAGATCTTACTTCTAGAAAAAAATGACCAAACATAGGTCTATAAATGAAGCATGCAGTCTTACTGAGTTGGAGACAGAAGAAGGAGTTCAGGATAAAACTGAAATCCATAAGTGGCATGAAAATAATTAACCACACTGAAGCTAATCATGCAGATATAACCCTGATAATGCAGTTAGCTTATCTACCCTAAAAGAAAAAAAAAAGGATGTGGCTCCCATGAGGCTTTTTAAGGACCTGAGCATAGCATCACTAACCCAGGACTGACGTCAGGAGTCCCATGACCTAACGCTTGCTTACATGGGCTTTCTTTCCAGGTAAGGCTAACATCAAGCCTGGGAGGACAGAACAAGAGATGCCCGTTTATTACATCTCCCCTATGTTTGACCTTTAACATTTCTTATCAGCTTCATACTGTGAAGCCATGTTCATGGGACGTTGGAAAGACTAGACACCTTGCATAAGTCTTCAAAAGCATTGCACAAACACGAGGCAGCTGGGAACATTATGTGAAACACTTGAGCAAGGAACAGAATGGCAAACGCCAAAGCCTCCCTTCTCTTGAGAGTTAAAATGTTTTCAGCTTTCAAGTAGAGAGAATGGTGGTCACCGGAGGCTGGGAGCACTGGTAGGGAAGTATAGAAGGAAGCTGGACCAGGGGATAGCAGAGTAGGAAAATCTGGGTGGAGATTTCTCAAAAATCAAAACTGAAACTCCTACTATAGATATTTCACTCCTGGCCTAGGCACAGAATCACTAGGTGACACAAATAAGTTCCTTATTCCTCAACGTTGCACGGTGACTATACTTCATAGCAACTTATTATGTCTATGTTTTAGAAATAAAAGAGAACAGTTCATGTCCAGCCCAAAGTAATGATAAATTTTTAAAGAGATGAAAATGTAAATTATCTGCCTTCAATCATTAAACATTGCATTTCTCTACCTGGTTCTCAGAGTATTTGCTGTGAATATGTACAATTACTGTGTTAATTCAAAGGAAAAATAGGAAACAGAATTGCATGATTCTGGGGAGGGTCAGGGAAGCTAAAGAACACTCCCAAGAGTCCTGTGGGTTAAGTGCCTTCCGTATGCTGTATATCATTAGTCTAAGACACTATCTCTGCATTGAGAATTCCTTACATGGAGAGGGACTCTGGGAATGAAACCAGGATGGCAATGAGAGATCAAAATGGCAAGCTGACTTGAACTACATAAAAGGAAGTTTAACAAATGTTTCACAGAAGACATTTGAGTAATCATTGGGGCTGTGCAAGCCTGCCCACGTCTAAGACTCAGGCCTGCCAAGATCCATCGGATACAGATTGTTCTGCTGACCCAAGAATGATTCCATGACTTGATAATCAACCCACCATTAGCATCAGTGCCATGAATGAGGTCAATAATTCTCTGAGACTGGAGGCCATTTAACTCCAAGGAAGTCGACAGGAATGTATTTATATTCCACGAACAGCAGTCGGCCAAGCATGAGAACACAAAGTATTTTTCTCTGTCCTTACCCCATTAGCTGAAGTGTTACCTCTTGAAAATGGCACGACTAGGTAAACCATGCCGCAGCGTAATTAATTACAAAGACGCATATAAGAACCGGTAGGCTTTGCTTTCTACTGGACCAAAAGGTAACTGTACTTCTGCAGCCTGACGGTTCTTGATTACTTTCTCTTGCCTGCAGCCTTCAGGGGAAGCTAACCATTCCCTTCTCTAATTGGATCGTTAATGCTGGAAAAGATTACATGTCACAGACGGGCTGCTGGCCAGGATGTTGACAGTGACGTATATGGTCGGAATAGCGTTCTATCGGGCTGTAAGGTTTACTGATTCGCAGGCATGTTTACACCCTGCTGAGCTCTGAACTGTCTCTGGTGCTTTCAGGACGGGCAAATGAGGCAGAAGATACAGACTGGAATGGAGAACTATTTCATTCACCGTGGAATGAACTACGCGCACATGCCTGCGTTAAATGAGATCACAATGAGCATGTGGAACTCACTGACTAGATTGCAGGAAAGAATCAGACCAAATCAGACCAGCGAAGTATTCAGATCCACGGGAACATAGTTTGTGTGAGCATAACTTGCTTTCGAAATTTTCAGAGATCCATTTTGTTGAACAGCAAATTATTTAACTCAGCTTTATACGTCATGATGTGCATGAATTTTTCCTTATGGGACAGCAGGAAAATCAAAGCTGGAGTCAACGCTTTAGATAAAACAGATTTGGAAGACTTACAGACTGACATGAATTTGTTGAACTAAAGCAGACATTGCCAGTCCTTCAAAGTATTTACTACCTACTGAGAACAACACACATTTTTTAAAAAATCATATAATGTGTAACTAAAATGTGCAAACAGGAAATTTACAATGAACTGTGAAGATTCCACTAAACTGGTCTTCATCAGTCTTTAAGAGAAAGCCCCTAAGACAACTTTGATTTAAGATCAAAACAGCAGAGTGGGTTGACTAGGTAAAGAGATGAAATATGGTATACAAAACTACCATAAAATAAGGAGACATTGGGGTATGTGAAGACCAAAGAAAGATCCCAAGTTCTCTCTTGAGTATTTGAAATGGATATGACTCTCAAGGCTCACGGGCAACCTGATACTTGTTAATCATTCCTTAACCCCATATTAAACTCTTCTGGAAAGCCACACTTGCATCAATAACACAATTTTGTTCTTTGATGGTTGTAAATCTGCTGAGAGCTGCTAAGAAGGATGAAACGCCTTTATAGACGTCTATCCCTTCTGCTTTATAGACGTCTATCCCTTCTGCTTTATAGATGTCTATCCCTTCCGTTGCCTTGGAGCACAGGGTGAATTCCTCTATGTCTCTCTATGATCAAGCAGCTTTCCCACTTCACCTCTGCAGCTCCCAGCTCCCTTCTAGAGAGGCACACACAAAGCATCCTCTTCACTCCATGAGAAATGAGGGGACAGGACCCTCTTGAGCAACGCCAAAGCATCCCAGAAAAGAGGCTTTAGAAAGACGCCTTGGCAATCTACGGATTGGCAAAGGTTATTGACTTTCTTCTTTTCTACACCCGAGGACATAGGCCACCAAGAACTTATGTGTGCTTACAAAAAGCATACCTCTTCCATACACAGAGGATGTCAGCCCTGCCTCCCGAGTAGACAAAAAAAGAAAGAAGATGGAGGAGAAACCATGACTGAGACGGAGCCATGAGTGAGGGTGCTGCTTTCATTTTGCCAAGGTTGGTCTCTCTCAAACCTACAAGCCCAGGAGGAGACTGGCATGGGTTAGTAGCTGTCTCTTGCTCTCTAAGGCTATACGTATCTCCTCAGAAGGAAGACTAAGAACTTTCTTGACCTGTAAGATGGGGAAAATGGTGCTAAAGAATCGAACAAAGACTCTGAGAATGATCCATAGTCAAAGTTCAACCTCCAACACCAGGAACAAGAGAAATATCTGTTAGCTGGGCTTTAGAAGAAAGGATGTCAATCTATGTCAATAGATTGTCAATCTATGTCAACACGGCAGAAAGACCACTGTTGCCAAAGGAAGAGTGGGTGCTTTCCAGAAGATCCCAGAAACCCATAACTATATTTCAAATTTGAAGGCCTCATATCTTTAGCAAAAGTTCAAAAATAGGCTGATCAGCCGCCTCTGAGGAATTAGCGAATGTTTCTCCTCTAACCTAGGAAACAGCGATGTGCCCTCCCATCTTTCCCTTACTCTCACCATCTTGGACCGTGTTCTCCAGCATCCGCTGGCCCTTGCTCCCTTGTGACAGAGGAGGAGAGAGAATGGGCTTAGCTTTGTGCTGTAAAGTACCAAGGCAGAAAGAGCATTGCCATAGCGCCCCAGTCCCAAGGATGCTTTGTGACTCAGTTGAGTTCCAATTCCTCCTTGATGTTCTCTGCTGCCCTCTGCTCCCTCAGCCAGACTTTGTACCTCCTGGGGATAGGATCTGCGTTGTTCATTTCCATGGCCCCTGACAACTTGAAGAGCTTTAGAGAACAGCAGTTTGACTAACTCTGTATTTTTCTATCATTTTCCAGGGAAGGGTGCCCAGAGGTTGGGTACCACTCGCTTCATCCAGCTCTGCAAGTCAGTGTGCTGGGGGATGCTGGGAAATCTGTATGCTTTGCTACACACTTAGCTTGGCCACATGGGTATACTGATGTTCTAAAGTGAGATGCTCAGTTACTCTGCATTCATTTGAGATGCTGTATCTATGCCAGGACACCTAGTCTGTGAGGTACAAGGAAGTTAATAATGGCTTCTAAGGACCTCAGTAAGAAAAATTAGTGCTGAAAACTACGGCATAAAGGACAAATGCTTTTTTAAACGGGACATCAGCCCCTCTCTTCCAACAGCTGTAACTTCCTCCCCACAGGGCCCAGAGACCATCTATTTCTCATTCTCAACCCAGCGTCCTGGACGTCCATAATAAATGAACAGATAAAGAGCTGAACAAGGAAGACCCCACCCTGAAACTGCTAAATATCCAGATCTTCTATTGGAATTCAACCCCAATTAATCAATCAAACCAATAGATCTAAACCAGAAACTAGAAAAACAGGTCCCCGCTGAGGCAGAGGGGAGAAGCTAACAGTGCAGGACACAACGCAAAAGGACAGACTCAAGCAAGGGAATGTTTCCCAGTAAGAGGATGCTGCAGCCTATTTGGATGGCTGCCTCCATGCCTGGGTGCTCTCCTATCTGGGTCTCACACCATCAAGTCTTGCCATTGCCTTTTCTGTGTAAACAGATTCCTCCCCGATGGGCTGTCACTTTCCTGCTTTCCATTATCATCTCTCAAACTATAGGTGGTAGTGGTAGGGGAGGCAGCAGCGCCATGGGGGTCCTAGTAGAAACAAAGTGTTTGTTTCCATTCCCTGATGACCAAAGGGAGAGAAATGCTTTGGGTGGGTATAGGAAGGATGGCCGCTCTGAAGGCTCTGTCTCTCTTTGGTAAGAGTATAATTCATCTACTTGCCCAAATAAAGCATTTTTAATTCTAATGGAAGAATCACAGAGCTGTTCAATTCCATTGTTAGAAAAATGAAGTATTATTTGTCTGAGAGCTCACAAAAAGTGGCTTTGTTCCAGCCAATTGTGCAAACCACCCAACCACAGCGGGTTCTGCTGTGCTGCTGAGAGAGCTGAACACCTGCGAGCACCCCTAAAGGTTCAGAACACCCTGAGGGGAGGCTCTCCAGCACACACTAAGTGACCAGTTCAAATCTGCGGCTATTAAGCTCCCACTGTGTGCCAGGCTTTATGCTGAATGCTTAGCCTGGTCTTTGCCCCCGCCCAGATTTTCTCCTCTCAGAACAGAGATATCTGTTTCTGATAAGTGGAGAACAACTCAGGACAAATAGTTGATGTGAGAATCAGGGTACCTGAGCTGCAGAGCAAGTTCAAGACCAGCCTGGTCACTTAGTAAGAAGCTGTCTTAAAACAAAAATTGAAGGTCGACACTGTAGTTCAGTGCCTGTTTAATGTGTAGAAGAGCCTAGGTTCATTACTTGGTGTGTGTGTGGGGGGGGAGGGGTGTTGTGCTAGTGAGCTTCAGGTATCAGCTTGCCCCCAGCCTAGAGCCCCCTGAGTGAGTCTTTATTGAGGGTTGCGCCAGATCAAACAGGCCTGTGGCCATGCCTAGGTGGTTAATGTCACTGATGATTGTTACGGGATGGTCCAGTCCACTGTGGGCAGCGCTATCCCTGGCAGGTGGGCCTGGGATGTTTAAGAAATTGAGCTCGTAAGTCAGCCAGAGAATAAGTCAGTAAGCAGCCTTCTTCCCGGCTTCTTCTCCAGGTTCCTGATTTGAGTTCCTGTTCTGACTTCTCTCAGGGATAGACCATTACTTGTGTGTATAAGCTGATAAACCTTTTCTTCCCCAGGTTGCTTTTGTTCAGAATGCTGTATCACGGTAACAGGAAACAAACTAGAATGGGGGCATGTGGGGGGAGAGCCAAGAAAAGACCACAGGAACCTGGAGCAAGAAAGAATGGACTGGGATGGAGCAGCTGGAGGGAGCAAGGTACCGTACAGGTCTCACGGCGAGGGCGCATCTGTGGAGCGCCCTTCTGATCTGCAGGCTCCAGCAAACCACTGGATACAGGTCACAGGTGTGGAGAGGAAACAAGCCTGACAAAGCTTCTGAAAGGGACCTGGTCTGTTGGGTCCTCTGAGACTGAGGCAGCCCTAGGGAGCAGCAAGGCATTCCTGGAGTTCTTCATATCCACAAGCCGATTCAGGCTCCAGCCCTTCTCTCTCTATTCTCTCCATTTCTCTGTCTCTCTCATTCATTTTGACATTATAAATCTAGAACACACTGCAACTTCAAATATTTTCCTTCTAAGAAGAATTTTTTTTTTTCCCAAAAATCTTATAATCACTCCAGGGCTTTGCAGGCCTTGAAATTTACTCATTGATAACAAGAGATGAGGAGGGCTTAGCCTGGATTTGGTCTGGCTCCTCTGTGATGGATATCAGCTGTTAGCTTCAGCCAATCACTATGCCTGAAATGAATCTTTAAAGCCAGACACTGAAGTTGAGATTTTTTTGTTTTCAAATTTAAAATATATATATATACCAGCAATCTTAAGTTGTGCTTACAAAATTACATAATTAGCGTCCAGTGTACCCCTAGTCACAGGCCCCTGTAGAGCCTCTAGACTCAACAATATCAGCCTGAATAAACTTTGCCCACATAACAGGAAGGGATTGGTTGTCATCCACTGTGCACATGAAGGACACAGGTGAATCCCCGCCCTAACAGGTGAGACTCGCCCTAACAAGATCTAGAAGCATCCTCTGGCTCCATCCATCCATTGCACAGCTGGGTGTACTTGCTGTGCGCAAGGCATCGCTGCAGGCCCTGGGACAGAATCGTGAGCATGCAGAGCCTGCCCTCACTGTGCGCTTTCCCCTGCTGGGAAGAGATGCATGCCTGGGAAACAATTAGAAAGGACTTGTTGACACAGTATGTAATAGAATTTGAACTATTATCTTTTAAATTGTGTCATGTCTCCCAAAAAGAAAATGCAAAAACGATAAATAAAGCACAGCCACGAATGGTATGGCCTTGTATTAAATTAAAAAATATATATATCTAAAGCATTAAGAGTGGACTCCCTTGGAATTTTAGAGTAAAGCCTACCATTGTCTTTAGACAACTACTCTCCCTTTGAAGACAAGTTTTGGTCTGATAGCGGAACTGTAGAAGCTCAACAGTTGACAACGTGTTACCAGGTTACCAGGTTACCGCGCTACCTGAACTGCCCATCATGCTATCTCAGCCACCAAGCTGTGAAGTGTCATGCAGCAGCGATCTGTCATAAAAGAGAAGTCGTGTGTATATGATTGAGCCCAGGAAGACCATGAATGCACAAGCAGGTTAACACGCACGAGTGGTTCAAATGCCTCTGTTTCCATTGCCAGTATAAAGACTTGTGCTATGATGGATTCAGTAAGGAAATGAAATAGGAATCTAACATAGATGCATCTGCTCACTATGCAGGTGCTCTCTATAAAAAGAAAAAAATTCAAAATTAACGTCAGCTTTATAGCCCTTTTTATAAGATATCCCTGAAGGGCAGTGGTAAAGGAAATCTCTGCAATGGGAAGAACTTTAAGCAGAACATATTGGTCATACAGTTTACTTGAAAGTAAAAATAGCTACTGCTCAAAGACTCTAGCCAGTGGTTTAACTCAATGGACGGGGAGTTGGAAAAAGACAGGTTTAATAATTGGTGAGAAACATATCTGTCCAAGAGATAGATAGACCTCTCTAGCTGATTAAAAAATATGAAAATACTTGTATCACAAACATTCACCAAGAATTGACCTCAGCAAAGAAGGAATTAAAAACCGAGGAGAGAGAATGATCCACTCTAATGATAATGGACAACTTCTCATCCATAACATCTCCGTCATTTCCCAAAGAGCTTATTAATAAAATCGCCCTCATATTAGAAACGGATGTTGTTTATGTGCTCAGAAACATGAATATCTGCTCAGCAGGATTGATGTGCATATAGCTGTTGCTAAGAACCTCTGTTCTGTTGCACTGAGCCTCACTAACACAGCGTTCCCTCAAGGTGGCCAGCCAGCAATGCCATGGCAGGTTGACATGCCATGGGCCACTTCTGTCAAGGAAAAGATGGTCCTTTGTCCCTACACGGAATAGAAACTTCTGAGTGTGAACTTCCCTGCCCTGCATCTAATGCTCTTGCTAAAACTACCATTCATGGGCTCACAAAATACTGTGTCCATGGGCATGGCGTTCTACACAGCATTGTTCCTAACCAAGGAACTCACAGCCTGCTGAAGAAGTTAGCAGTGGGGTCATGGTCACAGGTCTTACCAGGTTCCTAACCCTCTGAAATAGGCTATAAAGTAGGTGGCAGCAGCTGGCAGAATTGGGCAGAGTTCTTCAAAAGGCTGTAAGCTCTGAACCAGCACCCAGTGTACCATTTCTTACATAACTCGGACTGATGGGTCCAGGAACCAAACTGGGAAAGTGAGTGGCACCATTCACCACTGGCCCTTGTGAACCTCACAGACGTCTGCTTCCCGAGCCTGTTACCATGTTCCCTGCTATCCAAGAAATCTTGTTTCCAGAACAGTCTGTGCTTCTTCCAGGAGGAATAAACATCCCATTAAACTTGAAGATAAGTTTTCTTTCTGGCCCTTCTGGGTTTCTGGTATCACTGAGTTAACAGGCTGAGAAAGGAACCACAGGGTTAGCAGAAGTGATTTTTCTAGACCACCAAGGGATACTGACAACTCTTCCATAGTAAATTAAGCATGAAACAAGCATGCAGTGGTGGAGGAGGGTCATTTGTCTATTGGTTAATAGACAGTTAGGTTTTAAGGTGACAATGAATGAACTTGTGACAGTTGGTCTTATCAAATAGGCCGGATATTTAATCACCTAAGAAACACATGTCTGGGTGTCTGTGAAGGCAATTCCAGAGAGGATTCGCTAATAAAAGTATTTGTTCCTTTTCTCATTGCCCTGGCAGGAAGCAGCTTAATGGAGGAGGGTTTGTTTGGGCTTAGGGTTAAGAAGGACTACAGCTGGTAACGATGGGGAAGTATGAGGTCACCACCATAACATCACAGCAGTCAGGAAGCAGAGGATGGAAAGGAAGTGGAGTTGGTCTAGAAAACCTAAGTGCCTACCCACCAGGACTCATTTCCTCCAGGAAGACTCTGCCTCCTAAGGATGTCAGACCTATCTAAATAGTGCCACCCTGGTGACCAAGTGTCCAAACTCATGAACCTATGATGAACACTTTACACTCTGACTACCACAGAGAGAAACAAACTCGGCACCATCCTTCAACCTGTGGCTCAGAGAAAAGAGGTTCAAGGAAAGGGCAGAACCACATGCTTGTCTCCTTCCTGAGTCGGTGTGTCTGTCAACTGCTGTGAACATCCTACTTTGACAGCGGACTCTTCAGATCCTCCCTGCCCCCTCCCTGCCAGTTTTCAGCACCAGACTTGTGTATTCTGTTGATTCTGCTACTCAGAGAACACAACACTACATAGGCCAGAACTCAGATTAAAGTTTGCCAAACTACCGAACTGTGGCTCAAGATGCTTCAGATACTGAAAGGCTGAGGTATGAGGCTACTGATTGTGGAAGAGAACATAGATCTTTCAGGGCCCACTGAGTCTGTGGGAAGAGTGTGGTACAGAAACTCCTATCAGAAAGGTCTGCTGAGCCTGCTTCAAGATTCAGTTCATTTGGACACCACAACTCTGATCAGTAGCAATTATCAACAGGATGGGAACAGCAACCAGGCACGTCTAATATAAGATCAACAAAGACCAGGAAAGTCAATCCAAAACATGAACTGATGTAAGAAGAAATGCCCCTTTCCCCCACACAATAGTAGCAAATTTAAGGAGGAAAAAGGAGGTTGTTCGTTTCTCTGTCCCTCCCAATTCATCCCAAACCTAATTAATCCTTCATAGGTCAAATGGAGGCAGATGCAAGTCTGCAGTTTGATATGACCAGGACTATGACTAATCACAGCCCAGTGGCCAGTGCTGGAGGAAGAGCAAGAGGAGAGTTGATGGTTCATCAAAAACAGGGCTGACCACGCCACAGGAACACATGAGCAGGCAGAGCACAGATGTTGACAGCTGTTGATATCACAATCTCTCCAGCTCTTCTCCAAGGTGATGGGGACTCTCTGGTTGAAGTGGTTGCAGAAGATGTTATTCTTCTCCCTATGGCCGAATGCCAGTTGGGATTGTCAGCTGATGGGCACAGCAGAATAATGGAGAGGCTCCCATGGGTGCAATCTCTGAACTCTACAGGAGAGTGAAGAGCCTTACAGGGGTACAGATCCTGAACTCAGAGGTCAGACTAACATAGAGATGAGTGTTGGGCAGAAAAGGGAAGCCCAGTTGCTTTACTATTCTGAAATAACAAGCACTGAAAAAAATCATGAAAATACATGATGTTATCAAAGAATAAAATGGGCAAAATTTGTTTTTAAGAATGGAAGCAACAAAGACCCTTGCAGAGACGATGTGATTGCACATAGACAATGTGATTGCACACAGATGATGTGATTGTACACAGAATGTTCTCCTTGATGCCTTTTGCATCCTGGCCCCGTGCGGACCGAGCTGAGAACCCAGGGCAGTTCTCATCTGTCATCTAAAAGCCTGTTACAGGAAGGAGATGAGCGAGCAGAAAATGCAGAGGGGAGCAACCATTCTATTTTCTTCTTAAGGTGTGCATTATCACTGGAAATGTTCAAATTGAGAACAGAGAATAGGGACGTTGGTAAGAAATGAGTCAGAAAAAAAATCTTACTTCAATTACTATTTCAGCTACGAGTTGTGTTCTGTTTCCCTAAATCCTCTGCCTTGTTTAATCTCCTTCTTTGACCAAGCCTGCTGGAGGCCTTGCTCCAGTCAGGTTCAAGAACCTGGGACTGATGTGTGGAGTTGGCTCCAAGAAGAGATTGTCATCATTGTCATCCAAGAGCGACTGTTGTCATCCTAGCAAGTAGCCCCAAGTAGCCTGAGCTATTCTTTTATTTTTTATTCTTTATTTAGACAGTTTCAATGGTGTGCATGAACAGTTTTACAGCCAGTTTTTACTCCCTAAGTTTCTAAAAACAGTTACCAGAGTTACCAGTTTGTTCCCCTGGCTCTTTCCCCTTCCACCTCCCAACTCTCCCAAAGGAGCCTGTCCTAGAACACGGTCTTGTAGACCAGACTGGCTTCAAACTCACAGAGATCCGCCTGCCTCTGCCTCCTGAGTGCTGGGATCAAAGGTGTGCACCACCACCACCAAGCACCATTACCCTTCTTATCTATATATCTATTATACGAAGCAGGAGCAGTTTTGCAAGCCACAAAGAGACTTCTCTAACAGGTAGAACAGTGTGCCCCGCTGACAACACATGCAGTTCCGGCGTCATGCAGGGTTAGAGAGAGTTTTTGGCTCTTGTGATTGATATTTATATCTGTATCATCTGGTACAGTTTGGGTTCTCACAATCAACTCACCATCTAGAGCGGAATCAATCCATTCTACATTTTGCATTGTTCTATCCCCTCTGGGTCATACCAGGGTTTTCTCATCTGTCTTCTAAGCTACCTAACCTGGAAACTTATTCATAATAGTTTTCATTGCTCGTCTGTTATAAGATGTTTGATCACACTGTGAACCCCAAGATTGTGTTATTTCCTGGAAAACCCTGTTTCTAGTTGTGGTGTGGCTCAGGCCTAGCGTACACCTTTAATCTAAGGAATTTTTGCCTGTTTTAAAAAGGATAAAATAAAAAACAACATCCACAGGTCAAGGGGTGAATTAAGCTAACAGTTGGCTGTTAGTAACCATAGAGAGTGAGGGCAAGTCAAGAGGCTGGAGAGAGAGACACACACAGGAAGTAGAAGGGAGGAAGATCCAGCTGGAGGAGGTTTTGTTTCTGTCAGCATAGGAAAAAGCCCTCTTTCGGGAATGGGGCAACGAAGGAAAGTCAGTCAGCTGCTTTCTCTGCCTCTCTGAGCAGGTTTTCACCCCAGCATCTGATTCCCGAGTCTTAATGGTAAAATGAAAAAATAGAGACTTAGATTTAAAAAACAAAAACCATTTGGCTCCCAATGTGGAAGTGCCTGAGGTGGCAATGGTGGGACATGAAAGCTCCCTAGGGCCTTGGTCCCAGATCAAAACAACACGTGTCCCTTGTCCTTATGTCTCTCTCCCTCATCCTTGGAGGACTGGCACAGTTAGGAGGAACGTAAGAACAGTTGGTTTCTGTGATGCTACTTCCTTCCCTGTTCCTTGAATGTTCCCATTAACTCTTAATACCATCTATTTAATAGCATTTCTTTAAAGCTCTTATGGTTAGAATCATCCTTTCCAGAACAGTTATGCCAGTATTAAACTTCCAGACCAGGCCAGCGGTATGGCTAGCATAGCGAGAGCAAGAAGAGAGCCAAGCACACACGCTACCACTCGTGATTATCTCGGCCATTGTTTCCCAAAGAGGTCACATGGCTCCCACCAGAGTGGGTTTTATCAGAGTAAATAACAGCTCATAGAGATGAGCAGGAGCCTCTGAAATAATAGGTAGAAATTTGATCAAAAGTTCTCTCCTATAGACATCTGTGCAAATGTCGAATCAATTTCCTCCAGGTTGAAACATCCCACCCTAAAACCAGGCTGCTAAAACTATGGAAGCAAACAACTCAAAAGTTTTAAGAACTTCCTGAAACTTATCAAATTTACAAGCCTCCCCCTCCACAATAATAATTTCTTACTTTGTTTTCAGTTTTACACATCTTTATTTCTACTTCTTCTTGCGGACTCAGGCGAGCCTAGTTAACAGAAAAGCAAACTCAACTCTAAGGAATCTGATCATTCTTGAAAACTGCTAAATGCTCAGTGTCTGATGGAAAAAAAAAAACCTCAGAATCTTCTTTGCCCTCTTACAAATCCCATTCTTTCTGAGATGACACTATTATATTTAAATTATTTTTATACTATAGGTTTCCATCTTCCTGAAATCAGTGAAGCCTGGCACACAGCCACCATCTAGCTGACTTGGATTGGGGACTGTAAAGGAAATAAGCTGATGTTGATGTCTAGACTAGTGTGGAGCAAGTAGAAAAAAAAAAACAATTCCTAGTGATGGTTTGTGCATAGCCTTAAAGATTCTATAGTTATTCAGCATCTTTTTCGGACCTTTATCACTTAGGGTCTATGCCCCAGCTCTTGAGAACAAGATAAAAACAAAAAAACTGGATTGTATCTCTGTTTGCAATCAATTATGCAAAATAGTGGGGTCCTAGATTGTTGTTGTTAAATGAATATTTGTGGTGTTTATTTCTATTCCTGATAATCTTTAATGTGTTAGTCCAATTTTCTTTATAGACTTCATCAGCTCTGGTATACTCTGTGTAAACCTGCCTAGTTCCCATATGTATCAGGTCTAGAGTGTCAGAACACAGTTCAAGAACCTGTGGGAATTCTGAGTGCCTGTAAGAAAGTGCCAAGAAAGCGAGACAAGAGTCTTGTGACCTCGACTTCCTCTAAAACACAGAACTGTTCCTGGAATGTGTTTTCATGCTTCTCCCAGGTGTAGCAGACAGGAGTGCTGTTATCCATATGCCTCCTTGGAAAAGCATGTTGTTGCCACGTGGGACTGGCTTGTCCTTGTGATTATGCACATTATCCAGGTGCCTCTTTTTATCTCTCAGAGCATACACGGTCTGATGTTCTGAACTGTTCTAATGTCTGACGCTGGCCATTGCATGAGACTTTAGTCCACACCTCGTCTCAGGCTGTGCTCTCCAAGGTTCATGTTGCCATTAGAGCAGTAGACAAGGGGTACCACAAATCAGGGACCTGGGGATGGCTATGGAAGAGTGGGATCCCTCACAGGAGGTGAGAAGAAGGGGGCAGAAACCAGAAAAGCCTTTGCATTATGTTGAGCTTGTGCGTCATATTTTAGGGAGAGGAGGAGCACAACTATCAGATTGCTTGCAAGTTGTTTATGATTATGATCCCTGGTTTCCAGAAGAAGAAACTTTAAATGAAGAAGGATGGGGCTTAGTTCAAAAGAACATTGAAAAAAACAAATGCAAAAAGTGGGGGGGAAGATCCCCCAATCAATTTTGAGACACTTGGACATTAATTCAGACCATTATCAAAATGCTTGAGGAGGACAAGGAGGATATTAATCATAGCGAAGGGATGGCTAATTTCTTGAATGAATATGAACTAGATGGTCAAATGTTAAAATTGGTTAAAGAGGCAAACATAAGATTTCAGCACTCCAGATGACTGTGGTGGTGACAGTAACTGTCCCCTGAGCTCCTTTCCTGGAGCCTCCTTCCACAGGGATCCTCCATTGCCTGAAACCAACCCTGAGGCACTGAGGCTGAGGGGTGGAGAATTTGATAGTCAGCCTAATCGTGAATTCTTTCCACTTACTGGTGGGGATTTAGGAGAGCCCATGAAACAGCTCACTTTACAACCTCAGCAAACTAGGGTACAGCGGGGAAACAATTCGTTTTCCAGTTCCTCCGTGGCCTCATGAGCTGCACTTGGTATTTCCAATGCACTAAGCAATCTATTTAAAACTCTAGAAGGAAAGACAGCATTGAATAGTCCTCATGTATTATCTTGAGAGGCAAGAGAACTACAGTTATTTGAATCCAGACTAAAAGAGGCCTTTGGGTATCATGTGGCTCCTTCACAGCCTTTCAATTTCCTTCTTTCCCCCACTAAATCATCTCCTACAGGTACTGCGGCACAGGAGGATACAGCTCTGGAGTGGGTTCATTAACACCATCAATGCCATCGTACCAACTGTT
The DNA here is from genome assembly GCA_025134845.1 of Neodon shergylaensis. Lineage (NCBI taxonomy): Eukaryota > Metazoa > Chordata > Mammalia > Rodentia > Cricetidae > Neodon > Neodon shergylaensis. The sequence continues at coordinate 3,248,721 of JABTXL010008166.1, read as the reverse complement.
TACTCTTCTTGCTCAGTTAGTAAATCAGGGGAGCACCCAATGTCAGCAATTCCATGGGTTTGGTCCTTGTTGTATTATCTTACCCTTAACAAACAATCAGTTTTCAAAAGGCTCACAGAACTCCATGGATTTTCAAAAATCATTATCTAGCTGGCAAACTATGAGATTTCCTCATATGAACTGAATTTGTGATTACAAATAAGTCCCCCCTTCTCCCATTCCAAAGGCAGATGCTTATTTTATTGAGGGCTCATCTTATGGCATAGGAGGGATTCATGGTCCAGACATCATCGATTTAGTAACACTTCTCTTTCCTCGGCTCACCAGGTGGAACTGGCGGTTTCAGCTAATCTAATATCATTAATTTATAAGCCCTTAAATATTGTTTCACATTCTTCTCGTTCTTCCCATCAACAGACGCACATTCACGCACAGCCTAACCCCCCTGGTTTTACTGCAGAAGGAAAGAAGCCAGCTGATGCATTAACTTGCCGTATTTTCCCTCCTCCAGAAAACATTTGGAAAGGGGCATGCATTTGTCATTGCAGACAGATCCACTGAAACATCATCTTCCAGCCCTGACCCATTGAGGCCACTGGTGGACGGTGAGGAGACTGTGGAGGTCACCAGGAAGAGAGCAGACCTCCAGCTGAAGGGCAAAGGATGTTGACCATATCATCAGAAGTCAAGTCTGCCCACCTGGGACCAAGTTAAAGCCGTATGCACAAGCGAGCGGCTACTCCACTAATGACTCTGGGTTTCTGACTGGACCTTGGGACTGTAATAGACTCGTTTATTCATCTGAAGAATGAGCTGAGTTGAATTTTGCCTTGGAATTTGAAACCCTTCCCATTTGCATAGGACATTATATCATCTATATTCCTATGAAAGGTAAATATGGGTTTATGTTCTACAAGGCACTAAACGACTAATAATATAGGTCTCTTTTCAAGCTAGTCTCTAGATTTTTCTGATCAATGGCATTAGGTAACTAATCATTCTGGGCAAAGTTTGGGTTCCCCTTGGTGGCAGAGTGTTTACCTACAATACTCTCACTGTTCTGATACTATAATGTGGTTGCTTATAGGATACTCGTGCATCAAATGATAATTAGATTTATCTACAACTTCTCAAATTAATCCACACTGGATAGCCTGCTATTGAGAAAACAGAAAAGGGAGGAGGTGTTGAAACAGTCCAAGAATGGAGTCCTGTGAGAATTCTGAGTGCTTTTGAGAAAACTTCAAGAAAACAAGACATTGTGACCTCAGTTTTTCAAAACCACAGAACTGCTCTGGGAAAGTGTTCCGTGCCTCTCACGGGTCCAGCAGAGAGGACTGAGTTCACCTCAGCTGCTGTTATTCCAATGTCTCTGTGGAAAAGCTTGTTTTTCCACTTGCAGCTTGTCCTTGTGATGGTACACTTTATGCGGGTGACTCTTTTTATCTCTCAGAGTATAAATTGTCTGATGTTCTGAATAAAATTGGCTATTGTATGAGACTTAGTCCACCTCATTTTTAAGTCCTGCTCTCCCAGGTCCATGCCTCCAAGTAGAGCAGTAAACACAAGGGACCAGCAATTTTGTTCTAATCCTTTCTGTATCCTCTGCACTCGGAATGTTCCCAGTACACAGCCGACACTCAGAATGTCTTTCCTGCAGGGGTGGAATGGCTCTCTGGATATATACTTAAGTCATTCCATAATTCTGAGACTCTCCTCCTGGCTTACAGCTGATGCTCTTATAGGAGAGGGTAGAAGCGGAAAGGGGAGGAAGGGAGGAGAATGGAGAAAAATATATAGTTCAATAAAATCAATAATTTTTGTTTAAAAAGGGATTTTCTTTGAGGCACAATATGCTCATAAGTCTTTTCCTGGCTGTCACCCTCTTTGTGGTTGTGCAATTGTTCACAAATTCACACACACACACATTACCATACCAGCCCTGTTATTTTTAACATAACCATCCCTTGATGACTCCTGACACACAGTGACATGCAATATGTCTTTTTTTAAGATAAGCATAATTCTTCCAATACCATATGTATTGTTGCTTCAGAACTTTTGCTTCCGCCACCTCTCAGATACCAAATACTGTTTCTCAACTCTCGGTCAATGCATCCACTTTATCAATAAGGATGTGAGCTCTTAGCTACTGCTCCAGCGCCATGCCTGCCGGCCTCCTGCTATGCTTCCCTAAATGGTGATCATAGACTCTAGCCCTGTAGAGCTGAAAGATCCAATAAATTATTCTTTTGTAAGTTGCCTTGGTCATGGTGTCTCTTCGCAGCAGTAGATAACCAACTAAGAAACTTCCTTCCCCACTTTTCCTCTTCTCCTTTCTTTTCTTTCTTTATCTCTCTAGCTTATGCCACATCTTTCTTCTCTTCTTAACCCTCACCTTCCTTCTTCTTATTGTTCAATTCCTTCCTGTTTCTTTTCTTCTGTCACCTTTGGTCCCTTTCTTTCATTCGCCTCCCTTCTCTTCCTTTGTTTCTCCTTTCACTGCTCGCTCTCTCTCTCTCTCTCTCTCTCTCTCTCTCTCTCTCTCTCACACACACACACACACACAAACACACACACACCTATCTGTATTTCTTAATTGGCATTTATCACACTGAACAATATTGTAATATCATTACCCTGTACTCACGATATATTTAGATGAAATTTTAAGTCCCATGTGGTTTAATTAATTATTTAACTCCTCCTAAGTGATAGCCCATAAATTTCCAGAGTGGAACTAGCAGAAGTATGTTGGAATTGGGGATATGAGGAGTCTCAGGTGTGCTATAGCAGAAAAACACATTCTTCATACATAATGCATGTGCGTACATCCTATCTAAGAGATTAATGGCAGCATGCCATGTAAACGCTATGGTGGTTTTTTAAATAGCCCATGCTGGTTCAAATTAATATTCTATATAACTACATGGACCTACTTTAGAGCAAGAATTTTCAAACTTGCTTTCGGGAATACAGATCAGGTGCAGTACTACAACACCAGATATTCCTCCCAAACTAGGAGTGTAAGGGGCTCCTCTGTGGCTCCTGATGTGAAATTCCTGCCATAAGAAAGACCATGTTAACATTTTTTTTCAGAGATAGCCTTTCATAAAGCAAAAGGGTAGGGAAATTGATAGCAGCTGACACCTCTAGTTTGTGTAATAGAAAATCTTAGGTGCGTTTTCCGTGGCAGTTCTTCACAAAATGGAACTGTATAAGTCAACTTATTTTTAATGCAGATGGGGCTCTTTGAGAAGCAGCTGGGAGGTGGTGATGGAAATCATTCTCAGTTATTACACTGAAATTCAGCTCTATTTGCTTAGTTTCTTATTGACTTTCCTTTCTAACTGTAGCCTTTTATGGAAATCTCAGAAAGCCTCCATTGATCTCGGGTGCGTATGTTGGGACAGGTATCAACACTTTGGGAGCTAAGAGAAAAGTGAGTTTTCCAAGCCTTATGAAGAAAGATACTCTGGTGCATGGCAAGGGTCACACACAGCTGCTCCGGCTTGCTGTGCTGTTTGACAGGCCAATACCTTTCGGGGTCAAAAGGCCCTGGAGAGGTCAAGCGTGGGAAGGTGTATATTTCTGTGATTTGGGGAACTTTGCATCTTATTTTCCGGTAATGCTTGAAACACCTTCAGTTGCTCCCTGCCAGCTATAATGCTTTGATGTTCACTTTCCCTTCCTAATCAAGAATCCATTTCCATAGAAACACAAATAAGAAGGGCATGGTAAAAGCAATTTGTCTGCTTCTGCTTCCATTTACATGGAAATGGAATTTGCAGTATTAAAAATAAAAGCTTTAATAAGTAATACTTTTCAAATGCATCTCTCACATTTAACCCTCCCAACTTATAAAGTAGTTGCTGCAAGTTGAAAATTTGAAGCATAACAAGGCAATTTTATACCTTGGCAAATTATAATCCTTGCATTTAAGCTGCTGACCCTGAAACACAGCTGGTCTCAGCTGCTTTCCTCAGATCTAGCATACATGCACCTTTTCTGCCAGGGAAGGTGTCTGACCTCTTCCTCCTGGAAAGACCACAGTAGTGGGCAGGTAACGGGGACAGCTTTAGGTTCCTAGTCATATATTATTCTTCCGTCAATTTCTGCACCTTGAGTTTTCTCCTATTTCTTTCTGTAGTCTTCTCTGCTGTGAATAATCTTCTATGAGTGTAAACAATAGACAAGACATACAGTGAAATTATAAGTGTTTTTCATTTTGAAGAAAGGTCGATGTTCTAGCATTCAGAGCTAAATAAATGACCTGCTTATTGTTAATCAATAAAGTAAAATATCAATTTGGAACGTGATTGGAAATTGGGTCCTGTTATAGCCACTCAGCTTGGTTTCCATTTTAAAGGAGGCTTGGAGGGGGAAAAATACACTTTGAAATCATTTCACACAGTTTTAGTTCCGATAAACATTTTGAATATTTTTAGCTCCAGAATTGAAAGGGCCTAATTAATAAAAAGGCTAAATAGAAACCACCATCGTTTATATAGGGAACCCTGGGGTTCTTTTTGCTTTTCAGTTGAATGACTCAAATCGATTTCTGACCATTGGCACTTGACAAGGTAGGATTCATAAGATACCAGAATCACCTTATATGGAGGAAGTGAAAGGAACAGAGAGGGAGGAGATGACAGAATTCTGCGGAGAACTAGAATTAACAACTTCCAAATGTAACAGGGAAACCTATTTGAGAACCAGCCACCCAAACTATTTTGCTATCTATTTATCATCTATCTATCTTGTGTCTATCTATCATCGTGTGCCTGTCTATCTATCTGTCTGTCTATCTATCTATCTATCTATCTATCTATCTATCTATCTATCTATCCATCCATCCATCCATCCATCCATCCATCTATCTATCTATCTATCTATCTATCTATCTATCTATCTATCTATCTATCTATCTATCTGGTGTGCCTATCTATCTGGTGTGTCTATCTGTCTTGTCTATCTATCAATCTCCTGTGTCTGTCTATCTATCTCATGTATCTATCTATCTCATGTGTCTGCCTATCTCTCGATCTATCTTGTGTATCTATCT
>JABTXL010008166.1:3231185-3243646 GCA_025134845.1 Neodon shergylaensis | reverse complement strand
TATCTATCTATCTATCTATCTATCTATCTATCTATCTATCTATCTATTCATGGTGCTGGGGTGGAACCCAGGACCTCAAGAATGCTAGTAAAGCAGTCTACCACTAATCTATACCCTTGGCCCAAGATTTCTTTCTATAAAAATCAAAGCAAAACTTAAAGGACCCTGTCGTTTTCCTGCCAACACTCACTACTTCACTGCTAGATTTCTGGAGGAAGCAGGAGAGCAGCTTGTTGTAAGTAGCACTCCTTAAACTTTTTCTACTTGAGACCTCATTTCCTCAAAAAAAAAAACTGTATATAACACCAAGAATATAGACACACAAGATGGGCATGCTGGTCAAACAGTCACTGACAATAAGCCATAAAAATGTGTTTTTAAAACAATACATACATATATATATATATATATCTATATACACACACACACAGTTTTAGGTGAAAGATTGACGTGCATATCTATTTTTTGCAAAGAAGTAAATTTTGGATGAACATTTGTTACTTCAGGATGTAAAACATCTTCAACACATTTCAGAGCTGGCTGGTATTTTTATTTTATAATCGCCAATGCTGAGAATAACACTTTGCAAAAACACACCAAAGCAGGCAGAAACGTTTAGAGTCACTTCATAAATTGTTGCAAGTTTTATGTTAATCTCAAACCAAAATTCACCGAACCATTTTTAGGAAACCTGTCAGCAACCCAAACTGCAATTTCTAAATGAAACATGAATGAAGCACAGCAAAAGTATTCAAACATGATACCTATACACTGTGGGATTACAGCAGAAAAGTATGCAAACGTGATACCTATGCACTGTGGGATTACAGAAGAGAAGTATGCAAACGTGCTACCTATGCACTGTGGGATTACAGAAGAGAAGTATGCAAACTTGCTACCTATACACTGTGGGATTACAGAAGAGAAGTATGCAAACTTGCGACCTATACACTGTGGGATTACAGAAGAGAAGTATGCAAACTTGCGACCTATGCACTGTGGGATTACAGCAGAAAAAACGGAAAGGGTGTTGGGTATTGACCAAGTGCTGTGTTTCTATAAGAGCAGACTTTGGAAGGCACCACAGTAAAGCCACTGTAATTTACAGCATATATGTTCAGCTCCCAGCCAAGACAGCACGCATTCCACACGTTGGGATGGCATGCACAACGGAAAGGGAGAAAGCTGCATGGTCGGAGCAAAGGCTGCAAGGGAAATTAAATGAAAGGTGCAGGGTGAATGCTTCCAGAAACATCTCAAATCCATTCCATGTTTAAGTTTGAATTAAGTTTTAGAGAGAAGGGAAAAGGGGAGGGTTGGGAGAGCTTGGGGGAATTGGATGATTGAGATGGAGGAAGGACAGATATGGGAGCAAGGAAGAAGATATCTAAATTAAGGGAACCATTTGGGGGTTGGCAAGAGGTGGCTCTAGAGGGGTTTCCAGGTGTCCATGGAGATGTCCCCAGCTAGAAGCCTGGGCAGTGGAGGAGAGGGTGCCTGAACTTGCCTTGTCCCGTAGCCAGACTGATTACTCAAAAACCTTTTACTCTTTCAAAAAAGCTTTGCAACCCCAGTATTAAGTTACATAACCCCATGTGGTCTCTGACACAGTTTTAGAAGCTGGGCTGTACAAGAACATAATCAAGAGAAGGTATCTGTGTTTTACAAAAGGAGGATTTACTAAGCTGGCTTACAAGATGAAGAGTGGGTAGTCCAGCAATGACTGCTACAAGTGGGAGAACCAGTAACCAATCCGTTTAAGAAGCTACTCATCTCAGCAGCCCCAAGGCAGCACTAAAGTCCTGGAGTCTCCCTGGGGACCTGATAGTGGGGAGCCACAGCGGATGGAGTCTGCTGTCAGTGGAGGATCTTAACAACTGTCATAGATTCATCTGTTTGGGAAGAGGTTGAAGCCAAAGCAGGTGCTGCCTACTTTCAGGGTGAGTGTGCCCCCACTTAGTTAATCCCATCTAGAAAGGATGTCACAGACACGCCCAGAGATATGTCTTCTAGAAATGTAATCCAGTCAAGTTGACAACAGTAATCATGACACTGCCGTTCGCGGAATGTCCATGAATGGGCTGTTTAGGAATGCAGGGAGCAGGGAACGCAGGGAACGGTCTTTACCAGGCTTACAAGGACCCCTGTAGTGTTACAAAATAGTAGTAGAAAGAAAATGTAGTGAGAGTGTTTCATGGGATGACTTTAGAAATGCAAGAAAATCAGTACGCGCTTGCTTAGCTGGGAGAGGAAACCATGCCTACAGATGAAGCCAGTCAATTCGGAGTGATCAGCCCGTTGCCAAAGAGTATCCCTGAGAAATTAGTCAACTTTGGCACAGTCTGTGGTACCTAAAAGTACTTTCTGCATCCCTACCAACTGATGAAATACTCAGACCCACAGGGCTCCAAGGGAGCGTGACTTCCCCAGGCCTTGACACGTAATTCTCTTGTTTGGTCTACGAACTAAGAAGCCATCTGAGAATAACGTCTGCCTGACCTGACCCCCAGGCTCCCGTCCAGCCTCTCCAAGCCACAGGAGGCTACTCACTGTGGCCTTTGGTTTATGGTTTCACATCATTCCTCTCTTCGTTCCCTGAGTCATTTTATTTTAGAGAGCCTCTGAGCAACAGCCAACCATAAAACACAGGCACTCTGAGCCGCTGTCATCTTTGTGAATAAAGAGAATGAACGGACCTAACATCGGTAAAGCAAAATTATGCACCATGACTTCAGGAGCCGTGTTCACGTGCAGTGTGTGGTCATGGGGCCTATTGCTCCTTTCCTCCCTCTGTACAGGTCTTGTTTGTGTGTGGCCCCAGCAGAAAGCTGATCCCTAAGAGGGGGCTTAGTCACAGGCTCCTAGGGAAACAAGTCTCAATCCCTGTCTTCCTGGAGATGTTCCTTCTTCCTGCCTGATGAACCCAGCTTTGCTTCTTTCTTCAAGGCTCCTTCTTTCCGTGTCTTTCCTCCTGTCCCACACCATTGTTCTCACTATTGTCATGGACCTTTTTTCTTTTTAATTCTGACAGATTTTAATCAGTTCCTCACAAGGCAGTGCTTACCAGGCTATTGCTTTGACATTTTGTTGTTGTTGTTGTTTATTTTTATTTTTTTTTTAGCTGTTCCATCTAAGTCTTCTTTCTCCAAAGCCATGGGCTCATCAATATCAGGTACCCATGAGTGGAAATGCGCAGGGCCCAAGACAGTGTGATTGTGGTCCAGACAGGTGTACAGGAGTGTGTTCAGTGATTTGGAATGCTTCAGGAACTAGAGCTGAAATGTGGGGTACTCTGGCTTCCTCTTTCCTGCTCCGTCCTCCTCTTCCCATTAATACTGAGTGACCACCACTTGGAAGGCTCATGCTAAAACTCCAAAAAAAAGCAAATGCATCTGTAGCAAAAGAACGCCCCGTGGGACGTTGCTGGTGATGTGTGCAGTGACGAGCATCAGTGCCCCTCTTTCTCAGCATGCCCTTGCCTTGGGTCTTGGCCTCCCACAGTCTACAACGCTAAAAGAAGCTGTGTCCCTAGGAAGGATTCATTTCCCAGAGGGAAGTATCCCCTCACTGCGAGCTTCTAACAACCTCATAGAACTCACTGGGCTCTTTTTTATCTCTGCCTTCAACAATGGCTCTAGATAAAGGATATTATTAGTTATCTGCCTAGACAACATCGGTATCCTGAGAGGAAGAAGATTTGGGGAAAAAACTGAAATAAGGGAGTATGCAAAGCTGAATTTTTCTTTGTCTCTGTTGTCATCTTTGTTAATAAAGAGAATGAATGAACCTAAGATCAGTAAAGCAAAACTATGCATCATGAGTTCAGGAGGAGTCATGTTCATGTGTGCATAGCAGTGTGTGGGCCTCAGGCCTAGTGCTCCCTTCCCCCTTCTGTCCAGGTCGTGTTTGTGTGCAGCCCCAGCAGAAAGCTGCAAAGTGCTGTGTATTAAGGAAGATTTCCCTTGACATTCACTAAGTTCTGACATATGTAAGGACTTATGTTAGTTTCTCCACCCAAATATAGACTTCTAAATAATAATTTTAAAAGAACCCTTGATAAAATTTACGGTAAATGTCATGTTAATTCAAACCAAGAGTGCTTCATAGTATCAGAAAAATGGGTAGTAATCACTCTTAGGGGCCAGGCTGATATTCAGCTCCTGGTTCGTTATTAAACTTCAGCTATCAGATTGGAATTCCGTCAGATTTCTATGACAAAACCACAAGCCTATCTGTGCCCATGGCTTACCTTTGCTGGCCTCTTCCTGTTGTTACAAAAAAGATATCCCTTGGCCAACAAAAGGCCAGTCTTCCCTTATATAACTCACAGCCTAGTTCTTTTTCCTTCTCTAAACCTCACTCCAGCAATAGTGTCTTCAGTTCCCCACCACTGTTCCACTCTTTCCCATCACCAATTTGACACATATAAAACAAGGGGAATAACAAAAGCAGCCATTTTCCCTCTGCTGCCTTCTTTCTCTAGACAACTGGTCTACCCAGTTTCAAATACTGACAATTTCCAGTGTCATCTCTTCAGCCCAGTCTCTCCTTTTACCTCTCAAAGTTATTGTCATTTGTATGCACCTCTCAGGTTTGCCCAACTTGACACAAGTGGCCTTTGCCCAACTATTTCTCTCTCTTGTTAACCATGTCAGGAAATGAGGCTATCTATTTATCTAAAGCAGAGGCCTAGAATGCATTTCTGACACCGCCCTGTCCTTAGTTTCCTCCTTTAAAGGATATCCTAGAGGTGTGTGTTCTACAGTCTTCTCTTCATCTCCACTGATGCAAGGCCAGGCTACCTCTCAATTAAGATTTTACTGGTCCTTAAATAGACCTCCATTGTCTTGTTAGCCACTTGTATCTAAACCTGAGTGATTCAAAATATAAAATATTCCTTATGGTAGAGACAGCCAGAATAATTAAGGACCTGACAGCCTCTTCTATGTTATTTACTGACATATAAATTTACTGGGTTCTGCCTAAATATCATCTCCACCTATATAAACAAGAGACCTCAAAAAAGAAAAAGAAATCCATCCAGTAAACTAAGTCTATAAGGAAGGAACACAGGCTGTTCCTCTTATCTCTACCAGAGGATTACTCTTTTCCAATGTCCAGATAAAAAGATCCTGGGTCCAAGGAAACCACCTGGACTCTAAGACAAAATAAGACAACAAGAGGCATGTGCAAATCCAAGTTCCAGGGCAGGAAAGTGAGTTTAGTGAGACAGAAATTACTCAGGTGTAGACAACTTACTGAGTCATTGTTGAGCTAATGAGAAACAGTCCAGAGCACGGACAGAAACCACACTGGAGTGAACTGCCAAGGCAGCCGCTGCTCCACAAGGAACGCAGAAGCAGTGTGACCTGAAAGCTGTACAATAACGTATATACTGTGCACTATATATTAGTCTTCCAGCACACCGCCTGCTCCAAGGTCTGCATAGTCAGAATGGATATCCGAGGCCCTTTCTCTCCTTTCCGCCTGACCCAGTTCCCCAATTAGCTGAATGATACACATGATCTAAGCACATTTGAGGCTTTGTTTGTATTTATTTATCTATTTATACTCACACAGACATCTATGTAAATTTATGTACATGTAAACATTTTATCTTAAGGGCTTGTATTTAATGGCTTTATAATTTTTCTGAAGGAAAAATGAGGCATAGAATACACAAATATGAAAGTAATTGTATATGTAGCAATAAGTGATCTGTTTTTTGTTTTCAAACATACTATTGTTTTTTCTGAAATTATTAATGTAATATAGGCTATTCTTAACAAGAACAAAGATGATTGTATCCCACTTTTGAGGGAAGCCTTTGATAATCTGTAGTCCTGTGAAGGACTGACATAGACTTCTTAAGTCCTGATTATTTTTCAGAATATTTCTGTGGCGCTTGTAATGGTATTTTTGTGACATTCTTTCCTTTATGGGAAGACATAAATCCATTCATTGAGTAAACATTTGTGAACATGTGCCAAACGTTGCCCAGATAATACAAACAGTCAGCAAGGCACAGCTCCCTTCTTCACGGAGTTTGCCCTGCAGCACCAGGAGTCTGTATGATACATGAGTTAACATGTATGATACATGAGTTAACATGTATGAAACATGAGTTGACATTAGACTGTAAAGAAGAGCATCCCCTGAGCTGGGGTGGCAGGGGGACCTCAAATCTCCTGAAGATGGTGTGTGCGCCCTCTGTGAAGGGGTGTCAAATGGCCCAGGAAACAAGGAGAAGGGAAAGCAAGAACCCTGATGGAATACGAAGAGGAGTTAGATGTGTAAACCAAGCACCCAGAAGGCACATCATGAGGGACAGGTGAACCTTATTAAGAGAATAAGAGAGATTCAATAAGAAGTTAACGTTTCATGTAAAGTAATGTATGAATTACACTAATGCCCGACTGTGGAAAGGTACTGCGTATAGAGAGGGGATGGAGAGGGAAAATAAAGAGGAAAGGACAGGGGAGAGTCAGCATATTTGAAAGATGCTGAGTAAGTAGTGCAGGAGCCGAGAGAGAACTCCCAGCTGCTGAGATCCCTGACGTGCGTCCACCCTCTTGGCAGAGGAGGCCAGGATCGGATCTAGGCTCAAGACTGTGCACTTGCTTGCTTTTCATAGTTCTGCAGTTCCGGACATTTGGGTTTTATTTTTATTTCTCATATCCTTCTGTCATATTGATTACCTTGGGAAATTGATTTAAACTTTAGATGCACTATGTTCTCAAGTATTGCAAAAGAATCAATTAGATTACTTTGGGATGAATTGCATTTTCTCCCTAATTTATTACATGTTTCCATTTAATTCAGAAATTGGAGAGCTTTATGTCTCTGGCATCCACCGCAGTCTAGTCTTCCAATTTGAGCTTCTGTTGTGTAAGACTGAAGCAATCTTGACTCCTGGCTCACAGTGAAAACATCACAGAGAATGCTAACAGATGTCTAAAGCATATGGATTGAGGGGTCAGTTTCCGAAGGGCGCTTAAAGTTCTCTATGTATTTATTCCACTGTAAGCATTTCAAACAGATCTCCCTTTTGCTGCATCTATTCCCTACCTGCATTGATAATGCCCTGCTCATCCCAGGCTCCTGTATATGCAACAGTAATTTAGCCAAGACAACAGCACTCATCCCAAACTTACCGCATAAGGAGAAGCCCTCTTTGAGCTCCAGAGATGTAGAACGCTGTTATGGAAATCTTGACTGTTTCTGATGAGTTTGCTGCTTGTCTGGGAATGGATGCAAGGAGGCAAGTTCAGCCAGAGACCTGCACTGAGAGCAAACAACCAAAAGCAAGTTAGTGCCACCCCACTGTGGAGTACAAGAAGAAATCTGCACAGGACACGCTCAGACGGAGCAAGCATGTGGCAAGCGTGTGGCATCGGGTGGGAGCTGCTTGGGAGACAGCACTGCAGCAAATATCCAGGAATGAAAATAACATTTTTTTCAACTTTCCAGGACTCCCCAAACTAATCCGACCACTTTGCAGCTGCTGATTTTTTAAGTAGTAAAGTAGAATAGTGACCCTTGGGCTGTTGGCTTTGTTCAGCCCCGGGCTGTTTGCCTACAAGCCCAAATGTTAAGCTCTTTATGCCAGAAACCTTTAATTGCATCAAATTCTGAAAAGTGGCTTCTGGAGCTCTGTTTTCTGGATCTTGCAAAATCATTATCTTTGACTATAAGACAAAAACCTAACAATTATATTGTTTTACCAAAAGAGTTTTAAATTTATAGACATTAGCACAAATATCTTAGTTATTCTTATATATCAAAACAAGTATAACACTAAGAAATAGCAATACACGGCATTTGTTAACCATGTCATAGATAATAGATATTATGATATATAATATATGTACAATATATACACACAAAGCGTCAGTTGTGAGTGGCATCTGGACATATGTTCTTTGCTTTGGATTTTGTAATTATATCAAAACTATTGCCTGAAAAGAAATAACATTACAAATAGTTTCTAGTTCATGTGATTAAATAGTTAGAATTCAATTTACAAGACTGATTATGAAGTTTCTGGCTTTCTCAGATTTTTGCGGAAGTTCCAAAGCTAAGAACGACAACAGTCACCTCCACAGTCTAGAGACCAAGCTAGACTCATCCATGTCAAAGGTATGCTACTGTCCCCAGTGACCTAAGCACACTGAAAACCAGAATTTGCCAAAGAAGCTAGTGGAATTGCAGACATGTCTGCAAAGTTGCAAGGTTGTGGGGGCTTTGGCTTCCATTTTTGTCACTGAAGAAAGTTGCTCCCTTTACCAGTGACTAAAACTAAAGTGTCCCAGAGACCACATTTAGAACTCAGGTTCTGAAAGACTGCCTCTCTTTTCCTGCCTACTGTTTACTGGGCTCCAAAGAGGCACAGAACATGATTTCTAAAGCAAAGAGGCACAGAACATGATTTCTAAAGAATCCATCTTGGCTTTAGGCATTTGGCGGCACACTGGAACCCACAGTAGGATGACAGCTTGTCTTCGAGTTTCTGTTGTTGTAAAGAGACACCATGGTCCTGGCAATTCTAATGAGAAAAACACTTAATTTAGTTTAGTCATTATAGCCATGGTGAACAGCAGGGCCGCATGCAGGCAGACATGGTGCTGGACAGGAGCTGAGAGTTCTAGGTCTTGATTCACAGGCAGCAGAAGGAGACTGTATGCTACACTGGGTGTAGCTTGAGCATAGGCAAGCTCAAAGCCCGCCTCCACAGTGACGCACTTCCTCCAACAATGCCACACTTACTCCAACAAGGCCACACCTCCTAGTAGTGCCACTCCCTATGGGCCAAGCATTCAAACATATAAACCCATGGGAGCCTTTCCTATTAGAACCACACAGAGGGAGGCAAAGGCAGAAAGCTATCTAGGGTCATTGGAGAGTCTCCACTTAGAAGGTCAGGGAGAGCTGATGGTCCTTCCACAATATAGCTAGGTAAGTGTGTGTGAGTTTTCTGTGTCTGATTATTCTGGAAGGTACCATGAGTGAACTGTTCCAATGAATGGCCTACAGCCTGAGGAGGCTCTAAGGAAAGAACTGTTAGAGACGTAGGCTGAGACAGATTGCCCGAGGTCAGGCAGAATGCTGACCACAATACTGTGCTGTGGACACACCAGTAGGACCTCGGGTGCAGAACAATGCAAAGCCAGTGTTAGGCTGGTTTCAACTCGTGTCTTCATGTTCTCCCATGCCAAGAGCTATAACCATGGAAATAACACAAAAAGCAAAGGAAAACTCTTCAAGTGCTAAGAGGAAGGAGAGAGGTATGGAGCTCCAAATTTGGAATAACAATACAGCAGTAGGCCTGTATTACAGCCCTATCATTCAAAAGAGTATGATCCATATTTAGCATTTACTGCATTTATTCATACTCAAGATGACAACAGAAAGTGGCTCAAACTGACCCAGCCCTCCCATGAAGCCCACAGGAATCTCCACAATGTCAGGCAAGCAGTCTTAACAGCGACACAATGAATACGAGTATTAGTGAGGAGTCCTGTCAACAATCAGGGACGGACATCCCATCCCTCCCTCTAAGACAGACCCAGCCAAGTAAATGAAGCCGGAAAGAAAGACAGCAGCTTGAGGCAACGCCAAGTAACATGAGTGGCTATAAAGGCGTTGCCTTTGGAACCATGGGCTACAAAAGTAGTCTATGACCTGGATGGAAGCCCTAAACACGGTGATTATCTAATAAGAGAAAAGGCTAGCTAGGAACCGAGTCTCCTGACACAATTAAGAAACATCCAGGCTGCAGCTAGGAGCCACCATCATACCAAGAACGAGGGAAATCACAACTCACAGAGAAAACTGACTCGTGCTAACGATGCACAGGCTGGAATTATTTGACAGGAATTTAAAACATCTGTCATAAGAACGCTTCCGTGGTCTTAGAAATGCTCTTCAGAGAAACTGAAAGAACTAGTCATCCAGGCAAACAAAGCCATGTTGTTTAAAAAGAAAAGAATTACAGGAAGATCAAGCAAGAAACATGGCAAAGAGGAAAATAGAAATGACAGAGGATGCAATCAGTGAGCTTGAGAACACATCAATAGAATCTACCCACTACCAAGAGCAGACAGAAAATCTACTGAATGAGAAATTGAATAGTGTCAGGGAGCTGTGCACAGTAACAATAACAGCCACAAAACCAACATTTCACTAAGAACAAGGACAAGGACAACAGACAGTAAGCTTGAAAGAATTTCTAAGAAGTACAGGCTAAAAACTACCAAATTAAATGAAAGGTACAAAGGATCTACTTTTGAGAAATGTATGAAAATTGCAAACAGAATAACCCCCCCCAACACACTAAGCATCTTAAGACTGAAACCAGAAAAAAATATTAAGAGTGCTTCAAGCAAAACTACACCTGCCTATTTACAAACAAAACTAATTTAGACAACCTCTTACCTGAGTCTGTGGACACAGAAAGTGTACAGTGTTCTTCAAGTGCAGAAGGAAAAACTATTAACTGCCAATCCTATCCTCACACCCACCAGATGTAACTGGAGGCAGCGAGGATCTGAAGTCATTCTCAAATGAAGGAAAATAAGAGTCTCCCCCATCCTGCACACTGTTAAAGACTGGCTAAGGGAGCATATTCAAAAGGAGGAATTATCAAAAAGGAAATTGTAGGACATCAGGACTAGGCATCCAGCCCACACTTAGTCACTCACCACAGAAAAGCCATTGTTTGGGTAAGAGCAGCAGTGATTACAGTGAAGGCATTTGACTTGCACCCTCCAAGTCTTTTCTCTCCATGTGTGAGTCTAGATGAATAACATGGCAAGGCAGAGACAGGTAGATGATGGATGGATAGACATACATACTTAGAGACAGAGGGATGCATGGCGTGGTGGCTTGAAAGAAAACAGCCCCCAAAGGGAGTGGCAACTGAACAATGTTACTTCAAACTAGATATTATTAAAGGTTGAGAAGTTAAGTTCAAAAAGTAATACAGCTACCAGAAGAGAGGATTAAATCGTTATTAGAGAAAATTAATATCTTTATAGATTTATCAATTTGTAGGTACAAAGAGTTTATAGTCTGCAGCCATGCAGAGCTCCTACCCTTCGCGGCTCTCCTCCCCACTCTCTGATCTAGTTGGAACAACTTCCATTTTTGTCCGCATTTGGGCAAGTGCTGCTGCGGGGCATGGTATCTTTTATATTTTATACAGTTTTACTGTACCTTTTCAAAGTTTAGGAAGATGCAACTGTGCCATGATTTCATGCACAATGTATTCACTAGAACAACACTCTGAAAACCACAGGCCATCCCACAGAGCATAGGGAAGTGCTAAGCTGAGCAATTGTAAGTCAACATTGTAACACCTTGCAACAAGTGAAGATAAACTAAAATGGTGACAATCTTTCCTAGGCCTGTCCGAAAAGTGATATTGTGTGCTTGTTTTCTCTAAATTGAAATATCCACTCATGAAAAGAGGAGAGAGGCTCATGGAATCAGAAAGCCATGGAAACATACAAAGCCCAGGATGTACATCAAACATACAAAACTCAGGAAGTTCCTGAAAGTTCCGAATCCATTAAGACCCCACTCTGGGGCTATGGAGCCAGTAACAGCTGGAGGAGATAAGAGATTCTCCATCTAGTTCTGCAGTTACTTGGATGTTCTTCAGGGAACTCAAGGAATGAAGTTTTTTTTAAAGTCCTCACCCATGCTGTGTGGGTTTCTCGGTGGCAGAGCTGCCCTAGAGTCACACATGCCTTCTCCACTCCTGTAAGGAAGACCACTAAACTCATGCATTCATCTGGAATCATTTCTCTGGTCTCGTGGGTTTCCTCACGTTTCCCAGGAAGAGACACATAACAGGTTGTAACAGAGACAACCACTATTGACAAAATGGGAAAGACTGCTGAGATAATCAGAGAATTACACCTTGCCAAACAGAAGCCTCAAGCATAAACTTTGCAGAAACCAGTGCAGAGGCAAGAAGATTTCAACTGTCATGGTGACTTCTGGAAGCTCGGTATGAACAAGTGTGAGAGAACACCTGAGTGAGCCCAGGCAAGCCTAGACATCACCTCCCATGCTTATGGGCAGGAACTGGTCCAGGGTCTCACATAAAGTTAGGGTTATTCAGATTTCCAGAGAAAGGAGGAGGAAGAAACCATTCCAACAATATACCGGGTTCTCCAAATAAACTATAAGAACAAAGTGAGAAAGAGGGAGTCAGGTAGAAGGCTATTGCTGTGGGGACTCCTGCAGCCAATAGCCTTTAAGAGGTTAGCCCACTTGGGCGTGGTCTCTTGTACTATAAATGTACATGTAAAGCTTGTATGGCCAATCTGTCTATCTATCTACCTATCTATCTATCCATCCATTTCTATCTTTCTATCTATCATCTATCTATCCATCCATCTCTATCTTTCTATCATCTATCTATCCATCCATCTCTATCTATCTATCTATCTATC
>JABTXL010008166.1:3185468-3224731 GCA_025134845.1 Neodon shergylaensis | reverse complement strand
AGAGAGAGAGAGAGAGAGAGAGAGAGAGAGAGAGAGAGAGAGAGAGACGAGGCTCCCAGTTAACCTAGCTACACTGGCTGGCCTGAGGGCTCCAGGGGTCTTCCTGTTTCTGCTTCCCCAGTGCTGGGATGACAGATGTTCACAGGTGGTCACATCTGGATTTTTGGGTGGGTGCTAGAGATCCTATCTCGGTCCTCATGCTTGTACGTCAAGTCCTTCACCAGTTAACCAGTGGTGCAATGCTGGCTGGCCTGATGTGGCCAGGCAAGCATAGATACTGTGAGTTCATGAGCTTGGTGCTCCTGTCTTGTCCTCTCCAGGAGACAGTGCTCCTCTGGTGCTCCCAGACCTTCAGCTGTTACAGTCTTTCTGCCCTCTCTTGATCTTCAAAGTAGATATCAACAAGCAAAAATTTCACTGAATGGCCCTCACTCAAAGCAGTGCCAATAAGTAGTCACAAAGACCCACCCCGTGAAAGGTAAGAAATAAGAATGTTCTCTTCAACCATACAACCAATCCAGAGTCCCATGTCTCATAGCCATTTGGCTCCTTTCAGCTAGTCTTTCCCAATGTGCCCTGGGTTGGCATTTTTTCATGTTTCTATCTCCTCATCCCTAGCTCCCTTCCCCACCTAGACGGCTGCTGCACTGCCCTCTGCTGGCAAACCAGTGCATTGCATCTTACAGCAGCGCTGGGGTTTACAGTAATCTGCACACACTCAGCTCCCTGGGATGAACTTTGCCGTGGACAATGGGTCACCTGATCTGAAATGCCAACCTCTTGAGGACGCCTTAGGCATTTAAGATTGCACTACCTGTGATTGACAGCACCTCGCTGTAAAAAATGGAGTCGTCTTTACTCCTTGTAATTGGTTTTGTGCTTGTTTTTTGCTTCCTTCTGAACTCCAAGACGATCAGGATGAGTGACTTCCTTGGAGAACCGGTTCCATGGTTAAGAGTGCTTGTTGCTCTTACAGAAGATCAAATTTTCATTCCCAGCCCTCTCGTGGTAGCTAACAACCATTCATAATGTCAGTTCCAGGCCCCTGATGCCTTCTTCTTAACTTCTGGGGCATCACACACCACACACACACACGCATACACGCACACGCACACACACACACACACAGTGTACAGACATACATCCAGGCAAAATTACCTAAGGCAAAATAAAGTCAATATATATTTAAACATGAAAATGAAAAGGTAAATGAGAATGGAGTGCAGAAATCATTCAACACCCAAGTTTCATTACAGGTCAAGGGGAAAATCCTGCTGCCCGGGACCAGATCGTTCTTGCCTGTCAGGACAGGGATAGCTACATCCCAGGGCTCTCGGATGCTGCCCGCTGATGCACCATGCCGCTTCAATGATCAGGATTATTCCTCCAAATTCCAAGGTTAGACCCTACAATCTGTCTTTCTTCGGCTAAGAGGAGACACTTGAACAAGTAGTTCCGACCGAAGGCTGGGTGTCCCTGTCTTCCCCCGATTATTGTGGCTCGTTACCTTACCCAAAATTGTCCCCTAAAATAAACAGGACTATTTAAGATTATTATAAAATCATTAGTAAGGAATATGGAGTGGTTGTCCCTCAAGTTGCCATGCTTCCAAAATTTGCTCCTGCTCTGCAAAATGATGTCTTCTGGACAGGAAAGACTACTGCATTCGTGGATCCTCGGCAGCCTAGGCTGCTCACGAAAGAACTATATAGATCAACCCAGCCAGCGTTCTATCGTGAAGGGAGAGGGATTCCTGAGTTCTCTTCCTTTGCTGAGGAGCTGGGACAGTTGATGACTTCTGGAGAAGAGAGTTTTCTCCGAGGATGTGGTCCCTAGTAGATTGTGCATGCTCTAGGAGACAGGCGCCCATCCAAGAGAATGAGGGAAGCCCAACCTGGAGCGAAAGCTTACTCAAAAAGAGAAAGTTGAAGGAGTCAGGAAGGCAGAGGTGCATCTAGGAGGCATGAGGGTGGGGTTAGGAGGTAAGGATGATCAAAATGCATTGTACAAAATTCCCAATGAATTAATAAAATATTTTATTTGTAAAAGTTTGTGTTCTAACATCTCCAGGCAAAGTAGATGTTCTCTTGACATTGTGTTTGCTCTTTCTTTGTTGCTGTTTGTTGTTTGTTATTGCTGTTTTTTGTCATCAAAGAAAGATAAGCATGAGTGACATTAGCCAGAGAACTTAGCAGCTTTCAGTTTAGATACGAACGCTGTCAGGTGCCGCCTGACCAGAGACTCCAGCCAGGAAGACTGATGGGAAGAGAAAGGTGGGTCTCAAAGTTGCTGCACCCACAGCCTGTAGGTGCCAGTTATCTCTATAAATCAAAGCCTAAAATCGCAAGCCCAGTCCTCAGACTTCCTTATTTTACAAATGAATAGATCAGAACAAACCAGAAGAGAAGACTACCCCATTTGCATCTCTCTTCTCTCTCACCCTGACTGAACACTCAAGCTATAACCTCCGAAGACTCCTAACCAAGTTGTGGGGCCTTTAGCATCTTGAATAAATTCAACATATCTGTTTATTTTTAATCCCTGAAGTCTTCTCCCCTCACTTAAAGGCTCTTCAGTTGGTTTTGCAACAATGCTTCTCAATTCTACTTCCTCCTCCTCAATTTTGGGGGTGGAGGAGGTTTTTCAGGTTGGTATTTCTTTGGTTCTTTAAGAATCTAACTAGCTTGGTGGAGTGGTACACACCTTTAACCCCAGCACTTGGGAAGAGACAAGTGGATCTCCGTTAGTTCAAGGCCAGCATGGTCTACAAAGCGAGTTCCAGGACAGCCAGGTCTGTTACACAGAGAAACCCTGTTTTGAAAAAACAAAAAGAAACAAAAAAGGAATGTAACTGCTAGAAGTTGCACTGAGGATTGTTAGGAGCCGCTGTGCTGCTCAAGACAGGATGCTCAAGACCTAACTGCTGCTTGTACCGGCAGCTCATATTCACAAATATTTCTTCATGTCCACATCATCTTTGATGTTTTTGTGATATTCTGAATGAGTCAGGCCTTATCATTTTTTTTCCTGAATTATTGCCTTGACATAGTTATATGGCTGAATAAGTCACCCCAGGAGCCACAAATGGGGCTCTCGAAAGCCAGGCTTTCTCTCATCTGGGATACAGCAGGTCGTAGTAGGATGGTCAGCTCTGCTGGCTTGTCTGTGTTAGCACTAAACATTTCTTGTTCTGATGAAGCCCTCACTTCTGCCAACAGCAACACAAAAGAACCAATCTGTGGTCTTATCTACTTCATATAACCTGGGAGAAACTGTCTGTCCTTGACTTTTATAGGATCTCTGACTCGGTCATGATCATGGGATAAACTAGATGTTATATAGACGTGTCTCTCCTGCCTGCCTGTTCCCAAATACCCGGCAGCCACTTCCCAAACAGTTGACTCACAGGCTTAACCTTACTTATAAGTGCTCAGGTTTGTTACTGGTTAACATATACATTTTATGTTAACCAATATTCCTTGTTTACGCTCTACCACGTGGCAGCATCTTTATTAACATGGCTCCCTCTGCATCGGGCTGGCAACTCCTCTGACTCCTCCTTTCTCCTTCCTATCATTCTTAGCTTGACCACCCCACCTATACTTCCTGCCTGGCTACTGGCCAATCAGTGTTTTATTAAACTAATTAGAGCAACAAATCTTCACAGTGTGCAAGAGGATTATTCCACAGCACCTGGGCTCGACAGCCAATTGTCCACCATGCTTTACCACAAACACCAAAGCCATTGTGTCCTATGGGGAAAAAAAAGTACTAGGCAGGCTGTTCAGAATAACCTGTTCTTGCTCAGAAAGGAAAGCCCACAAGCTAAAGTCATAGAATCTTAACTCTGAATTTGCCTTTGCTTAGAAGGTACAAGGCTACCGAGTTGTAGTCATTGATTTTGGTTCTTCTTCAGTGACTTTTTCCATTGCTATAAATAAGGTCCCTGACGGAAGTTACATCGGAAGGAAAGGTCTATTTTGGCTCCCAGTTTCTGAGCCTCCATCTGCCACTCAGCAAAGGCAAAGCAAGTGGTTTCAAGGTGAAAAGAACACGAGCAAGAGGTCCTCATATCCCAGACAAACCAGGAAGTCGGGGCGGGGGGGCAGGAACAGGATGTGATATAGCTTCAAAGGTCCACTCCTAACGACCAGCTTCTGCCAGCTGGCTCCACATGCCAAAAACCATGAGCAGTGACCACTCCCCAAAGTGTTACAGACCAAGAGCTGAAACCACGAACCTGCAGGGGACATCACAGATCCCAACCACAACAGCTCTGTCTCATTTGGTCTGATTTGGTGTGTTTGGTCTTGTGGAATGTTGCTACTGTCGTTGCTGCTGTTGTTATTTGGAGCCAGGGCCTTACTATGGAACTCAGCCTGGCCTAGAACTCATAACCCCTCTGCCTCCTGTCTCAAAGTACTGGAATCACAGGTGTATATCACCACATTTGGGGTTTTTTAAATGAACTGTCATTCAGCAAAAGCGAGTTGCTTAGGAAGAAGGATTTTACTAAATTATGAACTATTTCAAGCATATAGAAATAATCTGCCCTTATGTAAGTATGAAGAATATTTCTAAAATGTTATATTAATGATATTAACATTTAAGGCCAGTACACTGCGATCATTATTTCTAGTCCTTTCGAATGATGTAAAATACTTCAAACCTGGTGCCAGTAGCCCAGTCTCTCTTTTCTTTCTCTTCAGGAGCAGTGTCTCTCTGAGGTGGATCTGTCCCCCTGTGTGCTCTAGGTGAGAAGTTTGTCACACACACATGGGCTCCTCGTCATCCTGCCCGTGTGATCTGTGACATATACAGTTTTATCTCCACAATACATCACTTTTAACGGCACACGGTGATTAGTTCATTTAGATGCAATTCACGACCTAACCTCTAATTTCGGAAAGCAAATGCCTCACTTCCCATAAGCCAGGCTATGAATCTAAACAGCGTGAGGAAATGTTATTTGTTATGTGGCTGAGATGATTAAGATGACTCTTCCACATTGCCCAGAACTATTTCCATCCAGAGTGCCTTCATTTCCATCACAGAGTGTGGACCCCTTTATCTCAGTACTTCAGCCTGCATTTGTATAAAGTGCAATTTACACTGCTCAATTTTATTGTGTACACAGTGTTCTGTCTGCATGTATGCCCGCACACCAGAAGAGGGCATCAGATCTCATTACAGATGGTTGTGAGCCACCATGTGGTTGCTGGGAATTGAACTCAGGACCTCTGGAAGAGCAGCCAGTACTCTTAACCTCTGAGCCATCTCTCCAGCCCTACACCACTCAATTTTAATACACATGCCCTATGTATTGTCTGTACAAACAAAATCGCTATCCTTATGACCACATTGACATTATTTCTTTCCCAAATCAGAATATTTAAAAATATTAAATATTAATTAACTCAGTTAAAAAGTTTATGCTCTGCTTTTAGGATTGATTTCCTATACAAACCTCATTTTCTCTCATCCTATGGCTATCACTTATTTCCCCCAGATCTACAAGTTCACCTTGTTAACATTGCAAAGAGGTACCCAAGAAAAAAGCTATAATAAAAGAATGGAGATGTTTCACCCAATTAATTTATCATGGCTTTGTCTATTTCAGGAATAACTGATGTTTCTGATAAGCCGATCATATATGTTTTTGGAGAAGCCATAAAAACAGTTTCGAAGAATCATTCATGCACTGCATCTAATAAAAATCAGTCCACACTAAAAATGCTGCTACACAATTGAGAGCTTCAAATCTAGCATGTGGTCCAACATCCAGAGAATCACATGACAAAGAGCCTCTGCATCCCTCCCAAAAGCTAATGGGCCCAAATCTGTGTTTTCTTCCTACGGCCGTATTTTGTGGTCACCTGGCCTTTATGCACATGAGTGTGCCTTTATCCACATTAAATCAAAGTGCCCTTTCCAGAAGCAGGGCTGAAGCTCTGTATTTATTAGTGGTGTTGATGCAGGAGGCCTGAGAGCTTGGCAAATAGCGGCGCTCCAGTAAAACAGGACAAATTTGATTTTGAGACTGATGGTTCAATGTTCTTTCCTTTCAGAATAGTTCATCAGTCACTGCTAAGGTAGATTTGAGGACGGCAGAGCGCTCTGTCTATATGGAAATAGTAACGCTCGATGTTATAGTTCAGCTCGATGTTGTAAGCAGACCAACCCTGGTGTATTTGCTAACCAGCTAAATTCAGCATTTTAGAGGAAAGTGTAGTGTGGTCTTAAGAACAAACCTGCTAGTTATGTGTGTTTTCTGTGTGTCAGTTTCCTAATATTTAAAACAATAATCATCTCATAACTAGGAAGAAGCGACCATAGGTAAGTCTACATCTCAGTAGTATTTACTAAACGCTATCAAACACTGCACAGAGAAACACTCTCCATTCTTCCTAATAAAAAGCTTCTCTAATTTTATGGCTCCCCTTCAGCTTCCGCCTGCCCCATCGCCAATCCCATTTCATTTCCCCTTAATTATTGACCTTCACCTAGAACTGTACAGAGGATCCACATGTCTGCTGATTCAAACACTGTTTCTCTTACGTTCCGTCATGCTTCCTGTACCTGCACTCTTTTTGAACTCCATCTCACAGCTGTAAGCAGGAGCACCACCCCGGAAAACACACGTGCTGGGGTGCTTTCCAAAGCCATTCTCTTATGCTGGCTCCCCTTGGAAAGGAACAATGGGTGTCATTTGGAGCTTTTGTGTAACAAAAATCCACACACGCGTCCCTTATAATGACTCACCCGTTCAACTGGGAGCAGAGAAGTTAGAGATGAGCTGGAGAGACGACGCCATGGTTACGACCATCTGTTGCTCTTACAGAGGACCTACGCTTGGTCCCCGACACCCATGGTGAGCGGTCCACAGCTGCCTGTAACTCTAGCTCTAGGGAGAATCAAGGCCTCCGGCCTCCAAGAACGTCTGCATTCACATGCATGTACTCACATATAAACACGCCCATACACATAACTGTAAATAAATAACTTTAAAATAGAAATTAGTGATTTAACCAAAGCCACATCTTTGCAAATTGACCCCTAACTGGAAACAGGACATACAGCAAAATGTGTCATAAACATATTGACAGGCAGCTTATTAGACCACGGACTTAGCGTTGTTCCCACTCCTGATTTCTCCAATTTTCTTAGTCATGGCGCCTTTTTTTCTAGTCTACCGCCTCACGGGTTCCCACCAACTTCACATGCTATTTTATGATTTTTTACATCATATATTTCATCGTACAGTAAATGCCGGAAACTTTCTTTAATAATGCACCCCAGACTCAGCTTTCCCAGGGCAGCCCACTTTTCCTCCCTTCAGATGTACTCCAGGACAGTCTCTCTAAAATTCTCTTTCTTCTGAGCTCTCATGCAGAGTCTACTATTTTTTAAAGTGTACCAGAAAGATCTGAAGTACTGAACTTTGATTTCCTTTAGGTCAAATTGAAAGAAATATTGTCATTCTAATATCTCCTCATGTTTCCAAACATCCGAATCTCTTCCATACTGTGAGTGGTTACTCATTTAATTAAAAACCTCAAACACATACAGTCAGTCAGGGGACATAGGTCTAGTGAGACCCAGGAATGATCTTGGGCCGACAGATGGGTATGTAGGACTCCATGTGACTCCATGTCAACGTGAAAACTGTTTTCTCATTACAGAAAATAAGCCAAAACTTGTCATCGAATTATCACCTTCGTGGACTTTTGAGAATTCAGGAAGATAGAAGAGGCGACAACTCTTCTTATAAACAGAAAGATGGATTTCTAAGAAAGTCTTAGGGCTTCTTTGAAAGCAGAGCAGAGACAAGGACGTGGGTAGAGGTACTTTATATGAGAATGTGTGAGCATGCAGGGCTGAGGGAGGGAACAGAATGACGAAGAGTTCTGTGACAGGAAAGGGACGAACGCCTCAGGAAGTGTGCAGACGCTCACCCTCATCAATCAAGACAGTATAGGCCGGCATCAGAGCTAGAGGACTCCAGGACAAGGCACTGAGCACTCATACAGATAGTAACAAGAAAGACGAGAGACTACAGAAGAAAGAAAATACTTCCAAGGGAGGAACTGGGCTAGAGCAAAGAGAAAGTTTAGATGCACAATAGGAAAGGCTGTACAAAGGAGGTGGTTTTTTTTTTTTAACGTTGTATACCATAGGATTTAGGAGTTGTCATATAGCATGGAACTTCCTGCCCAAGCTGTGGTTTATGTAATACATGCAATTTGATGTCTTATTCTCATCTTAAATCTCTTCTCAGGGCTATGTGTTTAGTATTTGTGATGCTCAATGTTAGTTGTCAATAGGATCTAGAATCACCCAGGAGCTAGGTCTCCTGTCATGCCTGAGGAGAGTTGTCTTGACTGCATTCATTGAGGCAGGAGGTGGGAAGACCCATGCACCAGGGATGACACTACTCCCCGGAGGAGTCCTGGGTGGCATAGGTGGAGAAAGGGAGCCGAGTGGCACATGCACTCATTCCTGTCTGTTTCCAGCATGCAGGCACCCTTAACTAGCAGTGAGAAGCTCTTGCTGCTTGGATTCCCCACCACGATAGGCAGCGCTCTTGAACTGTGAGTTAAAAATGAACCTTCTTCTCTCAAAGCGCTTTTGTCAGAGTATTTTATCACAACAAGCAAAACAGAAACTGTGACAATATGTAACAGGGTCCCCCAAACCTTAGTAGGCTCTGAAACCTTAGCATACCTGACTCCATGATGGCTGAGAATTTCCTGTCAGGCCATAAATCTCAGCAAGCAAAGGACTAATCTACTGAAGTCCGTACAGTTCTGGGAATGCTCAAACACACTAACCTTGCTTTTTAGCGTCTGCAGCTCTGCTTCTGGCTGACTGTTCTTGTTAACTAAAGTGTGTCAATCCAGAACATGGTTTTTATGCTTAAAAAAGCTCATCACGAGAAAGGCTCAGGGCTACATTGGGATCCCAAACACCTGGTGTATTTGGCAGCTGTCGAATAAAGACTTTCTATTTGGCTTAAACTCATGTCTGAGCTGTCTTCTCTAGTGAATACCCCACAATAAATACCATAAGAGCCAGAACTGTAACTTTGTCAAGTTAGATTGCCTGTGTACCTGTACCGTTCTAACAGGTGCTGCGTGTATGTGTGTGTGTGCGCGTGCACACGTGCATGTGTGTTGGGGGAATATTTCCAACCTTCTTCCTTGCCAACTGATATTCTACGTATACTAGCTTTACAGCCTTTGTGTAGGGTCTCCAGACTTTGCTCTTAGTCTCACTCTCCTGCCTCAGAGAAACTTTGACCGCCCATACTTCCATCCCCACGTAACACGTAAAAGCTGATTCACCTGCCTATGCTTTGGAGAGAACTCTGAGGCAGAGAAATAGAGGAAGTAGTGGCCAACTTGTTTACCTCAAAAAGATTACAGTGTCCCCAGATTCTACATAAAAGATAACTTGGCCCTGTAAGATTCATATAATTTTAATTGTGATATTACTAATTTTGAGATTGGTATTTGTGTTAGACTTTCATTTCATGTATTATTCATTGGTAAATAATAGTCATATATTTAAAACAAGATGATGTTCCGATCTAAGGAGTGACTCTGGATTGAGTTAGCTCATCAGTCACTTCACCAGGAGCATGTTCTTGTGGTGAGAATATTGGTGCTTTTGGTCCTTATTGTCCAACATACTTTAGCTGAATGATTCAAACATCCTTAAACCCTCAAAACTTGAAATAAGAGCAAATAACTGCAACTCTGCTCAAAACCCTGCTGCCCAACACCTGCAGAGGATCCTGAGCATCTCAGTTCCCTGAAACTGGTAGTGTACGTCCTGGTATCAGACACACCAGCCTGGTGCACAGAGAGTGGAAGCAGCACGCCACAGAGTAAGCGGTAAATCACAGGAACAGCCAAGTGGAATAGAGAGCCCAGTGGTGTCAAGAGGTCTCTGTCGATTCTGCCTGATCAAGGGTCAACAATTTCCTGGTAAAATGAGATTATAGATTCACTTTGGAATCAGTGAAGTCATGTATTCACTGCCATCCATCCAGCTACTTCGTTAACTCTTCAATATTCTGATTCCAGAACGTGGGCTTGTACTTCAAAATTAATTTGGAGTTTTTCCTTATAATGCTCAAATCAAGAATGATTCCTGGCACTGGCAAAAAAATAAATAATAAAGGATTTTGAGTGTTCTCCCGAATAAATGAGTGAAGTAAGCTGCCCCCCCATGAAAGACTGCCTCACCAACGCTTTCTGTGTGCCTACCCACTACTACCAATATTTCATAATATGCCAAATCCCGTGTACTAGCTATCCACCATCTCCAGCTTCTAAGCAGCACCAAGGGGATTTCTTGAAGTTGAGGTAAACAATTTTTTCTGACCCTGGCATGACAATTGTCACAGTAGAGCAGAATTGGCTGGGTTGAACTTCAAAATAACCTTGGGTCATCACCATAGCAATGAAATAAGCAGAATAATACAGAAAGCTAAGCATGCAATGATGGTGGCAGGCGAGTGATAGTCTCTGTTAACATGGGGGAGGCCTTCCTCTGAGATTCCAGCCCTTTTCTTCTCTCTGGCCCCTCGCCCCAGCTGCATGCAGTCTTGGGAGCGTGTCGAATGTAGGAGGAAGTGCTGTCTCCATTGTGAGTACAACTGCAGAGGCCGTATCCCTCTGCATCGTGTTGTACTTGGAGCACATCCCAGCCAGCATCATCCATGTGGCATTTAACATTTATTCCTCCAAGTAAAAAAGACGCCTCTTACAGACTTAGCAAGATAGGCTGTGTACATGGCAGAGGGAAACAGTCCCAAGTGTTTATCAAGCCCACCAGGCCAAGGAAGAGGTGGAGAACCCCTAACTGTCCCCATGGCTTCAGCTCAGTTCAGCCCGCACTACTGATACACCTTAATTATCCACATTGCCATCCCTCTGTCTGTGGGTCTATGACAAGTCCCGGCTGTGAATTTCATCTCTAAGATCCCCATGTTTCTGAACATACCAATACAGCTCTCTCAGTGCTGAGGGGAAGTTCAGGCCTGCAACCCTAAAGGCCCTACAGACCAATGATATTTTTTCCAACATTTTTGACCTATAGTGGGTTCAACATAACCAGGTAGTCACATGGGCATAGAGACCTGACCCCGCCAGGTAGTCACATGGGCATGATCCCGAGAACAGGAATGGGTGAACTGTGGCCTTGTTCAGGAATATCTCAGCTATGCTCTGCTGGGAGACAAGACAGTGGGACTAAGGATATAATCAATTTGTAGAATAACAACTAAAATCCCACAATGAAGACTTTGAACGAAATTTGCCATTGAAGAGCTACATTTTAATTCAATTCTATGTAAAGACTGTGACTGTGACTTCAGTCTGTGATGTCAGGCTCTTCTCTACGAAGTGAAGTCTAGATTTTCAAAGAGAAGCTAAGCCAAGCAGGCACCCTTAGGGTTGAACCCATCTTCAAAACTATTTTGGATAAAGAAACCAAGTGTTTAAATAAAGTATCCCTACCTACAAACGTTGATAAATGCTAGTGTAAACACTGAGTTCTGCGAAGTGATCTCATTTTCCTGCGTGAATCAAGACTTGATGCAAGATGCTGAAGACTGATCCAGTGATTTCCTGGAAAGGATCAAATGGAAGGTGTTTTGCGGGGTGAGAACTCATTAACCACACTTGAGAAATGTTCCTTGTAGAGGGAGACAAAGAAAGGGAGGAAGAATAATGTTTTGTTCGGACCATCATAGGCACGTGTGCACAGCTAGAGAGAGACAGCATCAAGTGGGAAAATTCTACAAAGGGTTTTGAGTGTTGAGTAGAAGTTCAAGCTTTAGTCTAAGTGTACTGGTAAGTAAATTACAGTCCTAACCACGGCAGCTAAGGATACGACCCAATATGCACTTACACTAGTTTGAGCAGGGAAAGCAAGGCCTTTTCTGTTCACTACTGTCACGATGGTTTTTTATGTTGTTATTTTGTTTTTTAAATAAATAGAGAGATAGTTCAATTCCTTGGAAGTCTCTGCTTTGAAATCTGTTACTGAGACACACCGAAAAATACTCTCAGTGACTTCATGGCACTTAGCAGTGTGCAGTATGAAAGCAACTTCCCCTGCAGCCACTTTGTTTTGAATGATTATGTTTTAGAGAGTCCCGTTAGGTAGTTCAGACAGGCTTGGAACTACATTCTTTCTGTCTCAGACTCCTATGCGCTGGGATTACATGTGTAGGCCACCTATTCCTCTTGACTTCTAAATTATATTGAAAACCAAACTATATAATTGGATATGAAGCATTTCAAAGGAAAAGGTGAATAAATTTAATTTTCAAAGGAAAACTGTCAAACATTCCATCCTTGCACTTCTGCATTTGTATGCTCTTAAAATTTTGTATATTGAGATCTTTAACCCTAAGGTGTTGGTGCCAGAGGTGAACCCTCTAGGAAATACTTCATTCATAAGGGTAGAACCTCATGATGGGAACACTCGCTCTCTTTGTTTCCCTGCTTCTGCCAGCATGAGATTCCTGGAAATTTTTCAATTCCTTGGGGTGTATTATCTCAGTAGTCAGATAGCCAAAATGAAGGACACAAATAACTCTACAGGGTAGCTTCATTCCTGCCAAGATGCTTACAATCCAAAACTGCTACATACTAATTTTCAACAAGAATTTTGGAAGAGACACAAACACTCAACTCAGCAGATGGTGGAGTGTTTCAGTGAGGTGGCCAGAGAGCTAAAGGAATTTACTTTAGCTCTTTAAATTTTAATTTACACTTTAGAAAAACAATAAATTTCCTGGTATCATTCCACATTGTATATACACATCGAATTATTACCCAGCACCCCACAATGAGTATAAATAGACATTCATCTTAGTAATTTAAAGTAACAAATACTTTGGGATTTATTTTTTGTGTGGGTCTTACAATGTAATCAAGGCTGGCCTGATTCTCCCAATCCTCCTGCCTCAACCTTCAAAGTACCAGGCTCTGAGATTACCTTCATGGGTCAACACACCTAGTCAAACACCTGTTTTGTTCTTTCTATTTGACATATCAATTCTCCTTTGGGATGCAGGGCACTTTGATATTTGAATCCAATCTAACGAAAATATACCCAAGAGAAAAAGTAAACAACATCAAAATAAAATATCCCTGTAGATGCTACAAAAGGTGATGCCCACGGCAGCAAACTCACTGGAATTCCTGTATCCCTTGGTTTGTGGAACGCTGGCAACTAAACCACGGCAGCAAACTCACTGGAATTCCTGTATCCCTTGGTTTGTGGAACGCTGGCAACTAAAGAGCCACTTCTTACTTCCAGAGCAATGCCTGGTTTCCTTGGTTACTGGGTCCACCTCTGTCACAACCTTCTTGAAAGTATATTTCCAGGAAGGAAGCAAGGTTTCCCCTCATGACTCAGTCGTCAGATACTACACCACGTCCTGCACAGCTTTAAAAACAACACTGATGTAAGGGACAGAAAGAAGACAATGCAATGATGTTCCTTCCCAATGGATCCCTGCTCCTTCCTAGACCCTGGCCATTGTCTCGGCTCTGATACCTTTAATCGCCTTTACTCTATCATGAAATTAAAATGAAATTTGCATACATAAACTATCCCAGGCAGAACCTTTTAACTGTATAAACACAACAGGGCTTAGTTTATCCCCATAGGCTTTAACATTTGAATTGTTCTTTGTAGATTAGAACCATGTTTACTGGTTATGGGCTCTGAGAGCCAGAGGGGAATCTTAAAATCTACTTAACTCAATTCCATAGCCTCATTTGATGCACTACAGGACGTTATGCAAGTCATATTATTCCCGCTTTCTTCTCCACTGCAGGCACAAACATGCTCAGATGTTCTTTGGGTCAGCATGGGAAAGTGGGAGAGTGTGAACTCACAGTACGATTCACACTGCCAGTGACTGCGGTGTGGCTAATGGGGAAAGCGGTGTACACTCCAGAGAATTCCCCCTTCCCTAACTCTTTATTCCCTTATTTTTGCCTCCTATGTTTTTTGTTTTGTTTTGGTTTTTGGTTTTTTTCAGAAGGAAAGGTTTGGATACCATCAAAATTGATAAAGATTTGTTTCAAACAGAAGAGACTTTATGATTAGAAGAGGTGATAGTTTCGTCAAACAGCGTGGCCATTCAAACTAAACTAACTTACAAAACTAACAAATGACTTTCATTTGATCAGATATAACCTGCCAGAAAGGGAAACTCCCCCAAAGTTAGGGTTGGGGCAGGGTTTTGTTCTGTCTTTCCGGGAGAATAAAGGTACCCCACTAAAGAATTTAAAGACTATTAGACAAATAAGACATCTGAAAAAGAAGGACAATCATCCAGAGAAAATGTTCTAAGAAAGAGTAAACTGACCTAACGGTATAACATATTTCCAACAAGATAAAATTTCATAAATCTTCCCAAATGTTTGTTTCTGATGTTCTCTACAGGCTTATATGGCAAATAGTCTTTTTTGTAATTCCAATTCTATTAAAAATTAAATCTACCTTTGGAGTTGGAGCATGTCTCTCTCCTTCCCTAAACTCAAGTATGCTTGTAAAAGAAAACCCAAAATCTCTGTCTCACGTCAGGAAGTATTCTATTGCCACTAATCTCATAATCTTTCATTTTATTTTTACTCTTTGAAACTTTTCTTAAGGTATAAATATTATCTCAAAATGTATAAGATTTTATATATACCATATATATGATATATATATATAGTTTTGTAATGATATTAATGGTCATCTAGATTAGTAACTAATTATAGAAATAGGCTTCATCTAGCTTCTAGTACATGATTTTAGGCTTGAGTCTAAAGCAGGTAACTAGGAATTAAGTTTGTGTATCCCAGATTATTTAATAAATTGTGCTCCTTCAATCTCTCCAAGATCTGATACACATGATATTTAAAGTGGTTGAGTTTTCTGCAGTGAACCATGACCATTCTTAACAGTGTCCTTTGAAGTCTTCAAAAGGATGATGGGGCCCCAAAATGACAATGCCACCTGTATCGTGGCCATGCCACTAAGCTGACAAACACCACCCGGAGATCAGCTTTGGACTACAAACTGTTTGGGGCAGTTGCAAGGTGGCTACCTCAGACGGTCCAGCCTCATAGGCTGCCCGGCCAGAACTTCAGATAAGTCTTATATTTTACCATCACACCAAGACTGGACAGCTTTTAACTCTCCCAAGACGTGTTCATTATCTTAATTTTCTCAGGGTCCCCAAAAGATGCTGTTTCCCCTAGACAGTAGAAAAATAATTTTAAGAACAGGATGCTCACATTTCAAAGAGGTGGGCTGAGTGGTTTTTGGTTATTCAGTAGATTACGGATGTTTGTTTTTGTTTAGGGAGGATGGCTACAAATTGTTACTGGTCATAGTGAGAGGAAACTAAGCAAGGAAGACTAGATTTAAGGATCTCTTTCTGAATAGAAGAAGGGGAGATATAGGAATGATAGGATAAAAGGGTAGATTATTGAATCTACATTTAAGCTAAAAGTAACTACTAGTCTTAAATATTTTATATAGGTATATTTTTTGTATATTAATATAAATTTATGCTTATTTTTGTTATAACATACTGCAAGTATGTTTCTACCCTTGTTTAAGATATTGTACCTATGCAGCTCATTTAAAAATGTAATGCAAAATTAAACTTCTAGTCATGTTATATATGTTTCCAAAGTTAAACAGATTTTAGATAGATAGGTGGTTTCAAACACTTCAGAAATCTATATAATATGGCATTTAAAATATTTTAATAACATAAGGGTTTTCATGACAGTGAGATATGCCTGCTCTTTGCAGCACTAGTTTACTTCAAAAAAGGATGACAGGCATTGAAGAACCTCCATATGGACTTTGCTTTAACTGTGACAAGGTTAGCCGCTGGGTAAGAAACTGCCTCTGTCTCAACTGCTGACAGCATGCTATCTAAACTGGACAAGAAGGACACAAAAAAGTGCCTATCAAACTTTGCTAAGACAAGGTAGGACAGTCCTTCAAAATTTCTGCTTCACAAAAATGTCTGTCAGATATTCTAGACTTGTAGGCTGAAGATAGATGTCCCAACATTACAGAGAAAGCTTGGGTGACTGTCCAGGTAGCTAGCTGTCTTTGTTGTTTCTATAGTTTTAGAAGTTCTTTGCTCTGTATGCCTTGTTTACTCATATTGTATTATAGCCTTCTTATGTTTGATGGGGTTAAAGACTAGAGAGTTATACCATTTTTTGTTAACAAATTCAAAAGGGGAGCTTACAAAAGAAATATAAAGTTTATAAGGTTGAGAGACATAAAAGCTTAAATTGTTTAATTAAGAAATGCTTTAAGGTCTAAGGAGATATTTTTAGGATAGTAACACAAGTTATGATAGAAAAATGGTTTAGGTATAAAACCTTGGATTCATCAAGATAAAATAGATAATAAAGTATTTTCTCCAACTTTGCCAAATATAAGTGGACTGAAATTTTTGAATATAATTCTTACTTGATAATTGTTTTTATTGCATACAGTTTTACTATGTTAGAGTAAAAATCTTTCCTTTTTATTTAGATAAAAAAGGGAGAAAGTCGTGGGATATTATTTTTGTACACTGTGAAAATGTATATTTGCCAAGGCGCCTCCTGAATGGTTGAGTGAAGAGCTAGATGGCCAATAGTTAGGCAGGAGAGAGTAGGTGGGACTTCCAGGGAGATAACGGATTCTGGGAAGAGAGATGGAGACAACAGTGAAACATGGAGCAAGTGGACATACAGAATGGGAGAGGTAAAGGCCATGTGGCAGAATGTAAATTAATAAAAACAGATTAATCTAAGTTATGAGAGCTACTTAGGGACAAGCCTAAGATGAAGGTCAAACTTTCATAATTAATAAGAGGTCGCTGGGTCATTATTTGGGACTGGTGATCCAAAGACAGCCTGACAAGAACGCTTGATACATGTGTAGGTCCTCCCGAATTCTACTTTCAGCATCTGGCTGGGACTGGGAGCCACCTGAAATTGTGAGAAACAGATCTCTGAGGGACAAGGACCTAATCCAGGTCTGAATCTCCGTTCTGTGACCTCCTGGCTGCATAACCCTCATCAGCCTGTCCCTGTTCCCTCACTGATGCTCTGGTTAAGACTCCTACCTCACATATCTGTGCCACTCTCCCCAGCTCTGCATCTGCTCATCTCTGCCCCACCCTCTGCTGGCCTCTCAGAACTCCATTGCAGAGCAACCCAATAGGAAGGCAGTTGAGGAGACCAGAAGGAAAGCTCAGTAAGTGTTCTGATGGGGTGTTCCTCTTGTCTGTCCCTCCCCCTTTGAGTCTTCTATTCAAGCAAACTTAGAACCAGCTGCTCCTCCTCATAGTCCCAGCTTGGAATTGGGTGTCCCTTTTATGTCACAAGCTGATAATAACTTCCCAGTGAGTGCTACTTCTAAAGCCTTCTGGCATTCTTTGAGTTGTCTGTACCTCTATATATAGTTCCTTCATAGAAATGCCCTTCAAAAATCCTTGCTGAGCACTGAAGATAGAGCTCCGTGGTACAGCATATTCACAGTAAGTACAGGCCCCTTGATCTCTAGCACTGCACAAAGAAATCTGTAATTCTAGCTTGTGTTATTATGAGTTCTCACATTGAAACCTTCTGTACATTTGGGGGGAAAAGACATAGTCATAGTGAAAGACAGAGCCATCATGGAAGGCTCTTGTAAAAGGAAGTCCCGAGCCAGACTTGAGACAGAAACACTGCGAACCCAATGCAGAGAGTCACGGCAAGCTCATGTTCTGTGCTGTCTGAGATGGCCAGATACAGATCCTTGATCCTGATCTAGATCCACCCCAAGATATCCTGGAAGGCTAAGAAGTGGGAGTCTGCGCTTTAGCAGACAGTGTGTGGTACTTGTTATGCGCACAGCGTCTTGAGAACCACTGGACCACAGAGAGTGGAGATGCGGACTAATGGAAGCTGTTATGCTGCAGGACAGAGCTTGTGCATCCTAATATTGGACGTGGAAAATCACTGCTCTCCGTATGTCATCCTGGCAGGAGTGTGGTGGAGAAGTCGAATCAGGAAGTAGGAAAATCTAATTGTCACATTAGGTTAGGTAAAAAAAAAAGATTGATGAGACTAATAGAGACAGGGGAGGAGAGGACAGAACCGAGGAGGTAGAGTCAGCAGGACCGACTGCACAGCCGAGGACGTGACCAGCAGCATTGCTCTAGACAGTGGGGAGATCATTGCTCTAGACAGTGGGGACCCCTTTCTCCATAAGACACAGCAAGTGTCAGCAAGGTAAGATTTCCTTACAAAAGTACTTAACAGGTACAAGTTAATAACAATCACGGAAATGGTTTCCATCTTAGTATTCTCCAGAATTTCATTTTTGACTCTTTCTATGGGCTTTACTGCAATTCTCCAAAACTGATATAAGAAAGTCTTTCCCATAATGTGATTGAATTTACAGGGATATGGAAATAAGATCAAGTGAGGTTTATAAAGATGGGAGCCTATCAAAAATATAGCGCTGTATCATCCTTTCTCTTCTCCCCACTCCTTCCCTCACCTCTCCTTCCTTACCCTTCAGCACCTGGGTCCTTATCTCAAATCCTTTAGATGCTTCTGCCCATCATATAAGGATGAGCAAGAAGGGGGACAGCTATAGGGTAGGCAAAGAGCCATCCCCAGAAACCGCCTCTACCTGAGACGCCCCAGCTTTAAGAACTTTGGAAAAAATAAGCATCTATGCTGGGAGCAACATGGTTTATGGTTTCTGCTGCAGCAGCCAAGCAGACTCCTTCAGTCCACTTCCCTTCTCCTTCTAACTATAATGCAGTAGAGGAAAGAATCCTTGGGGGCCATGGGCCGACTAGCCTGTCCTCCGCAGCAGCACACTGCAAGACACTGTCTCAAACAAAATGGAAAATGGGGGCCAGAAGTCTAAGTTATCGTCGACTTCTATACACATGTAATGGCATCATTACACATACACACACACGCACAGAGACACACACAGACACACACAGAGACAAAACCCACTGTAACACAAATTCTAATTGGTCTTAATAAATAAAACACAGAGTCAGACATTAGGGTGTGACAGCTGAGTGATCAGAGAAGCAGTGCGGCCCACCACTAGAGAGTCATTTTACCTCCACCAATGCTCAGACTGAAGGGGTGATCCTGTCCTCAGACTGTCTCCTCAGTCTACATCCTCAGACTTTCTTGAGCTCCTGCCTCCTTCAGCCTTATATTCCTCTCTCTGCCCAGCCATATCACTCCTGTCCCCACTTCCCTAGTGTTGGGATTAAAGGCATAGGATCCCAAGTACTGGGATCACCTTTGTGTGAACTCTCTCTTTTAGACACATTTAATCTCCTGTAGCTCAGGGTGGCCTTGAACAAACAGAGATCCCCACTACCTCTGTCTCCCAAATCCTGGGATTAAAGGTATGAGTCACCACTCCCTGGCCTCTGGTGGCTTAGCCCCGCACTGTGATCTTCAGGCAAGCTTTATTTGTTAAAATGTAAACAAAACATCACCACAACACATACACATGCAAAAATTTTCTTTTAAAAAAGTTTTCTTTAAAAATTACTTGTAATACCAAAAAAAAGACTTAACTAAATACTTATCCAACCTTTACTTAAATAAAGAATAATATACCCATCTGTGGAATATTACACAGTTTCTAAAATGTTACCAAATTAAATTAAAGGTATCCATAATACTGTATATAATGAGAATAGGACAGGCTATGATACAATATGCAGGGAACTATTTGTGTCATGTATATGTGTACAAAATATGCTATTAATAAATATGAGAAGGCTTACATTTGTCTGCTAAAGTGACTAAGACTGACATTTTACTTTATCTGTCTCATAATCTTTCTTAAATAGATACTATACTAGAGTATGTGTGTGTGTGTGTGTGTGTGTGAGTGTGTGTATTAAAGCTGGGTGGTGGTGGCACACGCCTTTAATCCCAGCACTTGGGAGGCAGAGGCCAGCCTGATCTATAAGAGCTAGTTCCAGAACAGGCTCCAATGATACAGAGAAATCCTGTCTTGAAAAAAAACAAAAAAGAAAGAAAGAAAGAAAACAAATATATATTAAAGAAGTAAAAATAACTACTATTAAGTAGTTTAACTCCTGTTTGAGTGCTCTCATAGTAGGATACATAAAAGAGATTTTTTACTTGAAAAAAAAAGCATTACTCTTACCTCAAGTAACAAGTCACTTGATTGTATTAGTTACTCTTTTATGATATAATAAAGCACCATAAGTTTGTAAGGGAACTTATAAAAGAAAGTGTTTAACTGGGCTTATGGTTTCACATTTCACATTCATGAACTAGAACAAAGGAGTGATAGAAGGAAAAGCCAAGAGCTCATATCTCCGTGCATAAGCAAAGGGAGAAGGCACACTGAAAATGGTATGAGTCTTTTGGAATCTCAGAGCCCATCCTCAGTGACACTCCCACTTCAGCAAGGCACACCTCCTCATCCTTCCCAAGCAGTTCCACTAACTAGGGACCAGGTATTCAAACACAGGAGCCTATTGGTCCATGTTCATTCAGACCACCATACTGTTCATGGAGATAAGATAATGGAATTTATTTCTATTGCCCCAACTACTAAAGCAGGATATGGTTGGTCTGCATATGATGTGATAGTGTGTGCCACAGACCACTGCGGGTGTAGGATTCATGGTTTCAGAACTGTTATCTGGGTATCACCTTTGGGAAATGAACCCCTGAAGAGTCAGCCCAGGATACTCCTGCTCTGAAGAAAGCAAGTAGTTGCTTCTCTCCTGTCCTTAATTGCAGATATCATGTACGCGACTATCTCGGCTGTGGAAGACAGTGAAACTGATCTGGGGGGATCCAGAGCCTGGACTGATGCTTTATGAAAATGTGGAAACTATTAGCACCAACACCTCCTACCTTCCAGTTCCTTAAAAGCAATTTTGAGGTGCGGGGAGGAAACAGCTGCAAAATCAATGCCAGATTAGCCACCTCTAATTAACCAGGAATTCTGCAGGACTGCAAAACCCACTCCAGAGAAATTCAGTTTCTGATCCAAAAAGGGGACAGACCCTAGAGGAGCAAAGATAACAAGAGGTTGAACAAAAAAAGCTCACTAAGTAACGCTGAATTAACGTGGTTTGAATGACCTTATTGAAGCAAGGTGACTTTGCAAATTCATTTTCCGAGAGGCTCACCCAGGCACACGCTGATTCACAAAACACGATAAAGACAAAGTTACCAAAAGATATGGGATCAGAAGTAAACGTCTGTATTTTCCGAGAGGGAGTACAATATGTCATAAATGAGCCCTTCTGAAGCACTTAAGACAACAATATGCCCAAGGTCTGTCGGCAAATGAGAAAACCTCCCAGACGGTGCTAGAGATGGCTTGAAGTGTCTCAACGGGGTGCCAGCAAAGTCTATGCATGAGATCACACTGAAAGCACATTCCAAGTTATGAAAGTATTAATACTTGTGCCCCACACTGTGATCTAAGTGGAGTGAGGTTCTGTCTAGGCATGAGCATTTGAATTCTCAGCACATTGTAATGCGCTATGTGGTGTCCAGTGGCACTAACTGCCTTAGCTCGCAAGTTCTGTTTTCCTTTCGATCAATGTAGGATTTATAAACCCATTCTCTGAATCTGTGTTTGTTAAAATAAAAGTAATCATCCTCAGTTAAATATAGCAGGATTAAGATGTAACATCTAGAGAACCCAGCTCTGAAAAATCCATCCCTGAAGACATGAAAATCTCCAAGTTTCCCTGGGTCTGCGCTTCCTCGACTACGGTGTAAAAAGAAGAAAATGAAGGTTACTGGGTAACACAGGAGTGACTCTCCTTACACTCAGTTCATGGCTACTTATTCCCTAATCATAGATGAGAAGACTGGGAGTCAAGCTACGCAGTGAATTTTGAAGCCAGAATACCAATGCTGAGGCACTGCGGGATCATCAAACATAAGCTTTAGTCACGGTGAGAATGTGAGAAATGGCCCTCGCATCACCTGTCAGAACACTTGGTTCCCAGAGGGTGGCTCTCTTTGGAAGGTGAGATCTTTAGGAGGTGACATCTAGAGGTGAGATCTAAGAAGTGCACCAGTGAGAGGCAGGGTTTTCAAGCCATAGCCCAACAGCAACTTCCAACCCGGCTTCCTGCTTCCTGCTCTGCCCAGATTGAACAAGTACCTTCAGTTTTCACAACCACAGATCTCTGCCGGCTGCCGTGTTTGTCCCACCGTGATGATCCATGTCCTTCCCGCTGTAAGCTGAAATCAATCTTCCCTCCATAAGTTGCTTCCATCCAGCATTCTTTTCCATAGGGAAAACAGAAATGCCCGCATGACTGTAAGTGTAAACCTGGGAATCAGACTGAATCGGCTCCAGGTGTAAACTCACGCCACTCCCACTGCATGCTCCTCGGAGACTCTTAGGGCCTTACAGTGCATATGAATGTGATATAAAAATAACATCAAAACTATCATTTAGTTGGGGGTATTTTTTCTTGGGGTACACGTCAGAAGGAAGCCAACTCACTTTATTATTTTCCAAAAAGGGTCAAATGGAAGACACTATCAAAAGAAATCTTTGAAGTCCTTCTATTTAAAGATTTCACATTTTCTTATATCCAAAGGCTCCACAAATATGGAAGACCCAGCTGCAGAATTGGTAATGAAGAAGGAAGAAAAGAACGAAGAAGAGAAGGTAACATTAGGCAGCTGTTCCGGATAAGAATCCAGTGGCATACATGAATTGCAGCATGAGTTTTCAACGGGAATCTTGTAATTCTATTTTTTTCTGAAATATTGACACAGCATTAATTAATATAAGAGAGAAAACGATTATATTAGAAGAATGGATGGAAAGTAGGAAACATCGGGAAATTTTAGTGCTGTAAAGTCAGTTCTGATATCTTCCTTAGACATACTGGATAGATGACTGTTCTCAGGGGAACACAAACTGAAATATTTGATCTAACTAAGAATTGGGGATAAAGGATTTTCCACAAAGCAAAGTAAAATTGGATATATTTTTCACAGTGAAACTCATTTTAAGTATCTCCCAACATTCTTAGACATTTCTACCTAATAATAAACAGTCAACCCTTTTGTGAAGTTTGTAGAAGAAACACAGAGAGTCCACTGGGAGGTAGTCATCAGATAAATGTGTTGCTCCTTTATGTCTGATGGGCCTTATAGAAACCACACAAACCCACCCGCGGGCATTCAGTGCACATTCATCCACCTACCCATCACCATGGCTGTTCACTGCTCACTCATCCACCTACCCATCACCATGGCTGTTCACTGCTCATTCGTCTACCTTCCCATCACCCATGACAATTCCGTGCTCATTCATCTGCTTACCCATCACCCATGGCAATTCGGTGCTCATTCTTTCACCTGCCCATCACCCATGGCCGTTCTCTGCTCATTCATCTACCTACCCATCACCATGGCAATTCCGTGCTCATTCTTTCACCTACCCATCACCATGACAATTCCGTGCTCATTCTTTCACCTGCCCATCACCCACGTGTGTCTCAGAAGCCATTCCACAGGCACCAACACCACAAAGACACACAGACGCAGCATCTAGCACCATACTCTGTGCCCTCGGTATGCTGAGGGTCAGTGGAGCATGATTTACCCAAAGCAGAGCGGTACCTGTGATAGCAGACATTAGGACAGTTGTGGAAGAGTTAAAATACAGAGTCCTAATGCCATATGCTGGGCCAAGAAACCTTGGGAGATAAGGGGGTGAGCTCTTCGAAGTGCGTATTTAAACAGGGAAGAAGAGTGTTGGGTGAGATAACTGACAAAGGCAAAGACCCCGAGACAAGGGAGGATGTGCAATGTTTCAGACTATGAAAGACAATCTAGTCACTACATACAGAAAGACAGCATGAGGGAAAAAGATATTAAGGAAGTAGGCACGGTCTGAATCTCAAAAAAAATCTTTGAGAGCAGGCACTGGGATTTCCTATGACTTCTGCTTGACTTAGATGTATAGCAAGATCTAGAACCATTAAGAACTCTTATCTTAAACCATATTAATGTTTTTATTTTCAATAAAGTTAGGATTTACAAACTTAATCTGTAGGTGGTGTGGGCAGTCCTTCTGTCTATGTGTTGCTTTTATTGGTTAATAAAGAAACAGCTTTGACCTGTGATAGGGTAGAATAGAGCTAGGCTGGGAAAATTAATGCTGGGAGAAAGAAGGCGGAGTAAGCTAGATGCCGTGTAGCCTCACCAGAGACAGACGCCAGACAGAACCTTGCTGGTAAACCACAGACACATGGCAATACACAAACTAATAGAAATGGGCTCATTTAAGATTTAAGGGTAAGCCAGAAATATAAATAATATTTAAAGAATTTAAAGAATATAGTTTCTACGTGATTATTTTGGAGCTGCCAGGAACAAACAAGCAGCCTCCTACTACATGTAGGTTTGTTTTATAAATGGCAAAATACAGCACATTTAGAGAAAAATTAAAGTTTTAAGTTCTAGGCTTCTGAGTGTAGGGGATGGGAGGCAGAAGTAGTGCTGTGTCCAATCAGCATTCAGGAAGGGTCACTGGGTTTTGCTCAGAGAATAACTTAGCATGTAGTATAGGAGCAGGATGATAGTGAAGAAGGGGACAGCTTTGTCCTCTCTGTACCTTGATTGCTTTTTTTATCTGTAAAATGCAGGACATGGAAAACCTGAACCACCTTGAGGACCCTTTCTGCCTACGTAAGGCCACAAACTGCAAAGAAGGCACTGCTGTGGGAGAAGGATGCATGTAAACCCAGTCCATGGCTGAAAGAGG
Source organism: Neodon shergylaensis (assembly GCA_025134845.1). NCBI lineage: Eukaryota > Metazoa > Chordata > Mammalia > Rodentia > Cricetidae > Neodon > Neodon shergylaensis. The sequence continues at coordinate 3,199,873 of JABTXL010008166.1, read as the reverse complement.
AGACATGAACATTTGTGGAACTCAGAAGGTAGGCTCCCTCTTGTATTCTACCGCTCTCAAGCATGCTATATCAGCTTCTTCTGCTGTGCTGTGTCTTCCTCATTTGAACAATTTTCAGTGGAGCCTTGAACATTGTTTTAGTCTGTTGTTCCAATATTCCTCAGAATGGGCAATTTATAAAAAGAACAACAATGATTTGGGCTCATAGTTACAGAGGCTGGCTTGTTTAAGATCAGCTGGTTAGGGTTTCATAACTCAGTGGAAGGTAAAACATAAGAAAGCATGAGGTAGGCTCATATAGTAATCCATTCCATCAATAACAAGCCATACCCACAAGAACTAATTCACTCACATAAAAACAAAACCAAAAGAAAATAACAATAACAACAAAAAACTGCCTAAACATTCCTTGAAACTTCCAGTCCCAGCATGGCCACACTGGCATTCAAGTCTCAACATGAGCTTTAGAGGGAAAAACATATTCATACCACAGCAATATGACCATAAGCCAATGGGGCAGTGTAGAAGTTATTAACCATGGAGTTTATGGAATAGTGTGCTTGGCTCAAAAAGAAAATATCCTTGAGTTAAGACCTTTGTAAGGATACATGAAAGTCTTAAGACTACTTTCTAAATGTTTTCCCTTGCCAAACATTATAAGATGGTTTTCATTCACAAGTCCCTTCCAGAAGCAGTGCCCATGTAAGGACTTTGCAGCTAACAGATGCATGAGAGAGATGTGTTGCATGAATATATGAATAGGTTATCTGTGGTTGATTTCCCCTTGGAACACATCCTTCCAATGGCTCATACATCCCTTCGCACTGGTACCTAGAAAATGAGACATTAAACCTAAGATCTGCGTGTCAAAAATAAGGGTAGATTAAGTTTGACTCCATAGAGCTTTCATTCTTGTGAGGAATGAAGAAACAGGCAAACAAATTAATAAATATGAACTAAAGTTCCCTTTAAGAAACTTCACCTGTGATGGAAGTTCTGCAGGCTGATTAGAACATCTGTAAGTATGCAGAGTTGGGATACTACTGATTGACAGGGAACTTGTTGTGCTAGCTAGTTTTATGTCAACTTAACACAAGGGAGGAGTGAACACCTTGAACAAAATGGATCCATAAGATCCACAAGCCTGTGGCACATTTTCTTAGTAAGTGGCTGGTGTGTAGTGGAGAGCCAGTCCACTACAGATGGGGCCACCCATAGCTTGGTGGTCCTGGATGCTGTACGAAAGCAGGCTGAGCAAGCCACGTGAAACAGCAGTGAGCATCATCCTCCGTGGCCTCCGCATCAGCGGCTGCCTCCAGGTCCCTGCCCTGCTTGTTTTCCTGTCCTTTTTCCAACGACGCATAGCAATGTGGAAGTGTAAAACAAATAAGCCCTCTCCTCTCCCCAGCTTGCCCTTGGTCATGGTGTTTTATCACAGCAATAATAACACTAAGAAAATTATCTTGGGCTACATCTTTTGTGGCCTTCACAGTTATTGATCATTCACCTCTTCACCTGACCTAAAATCAACTACCAGGTAAAACCTATGGAATCTATTAACTTAGTGGACCATTAGCTTCCACTAATCTACAAGATTAGGATGTCATCACACAGATGTGAAACCTATAACTGAGGTTTCCCTATTTTGTCATACCCTGCCTACTTGCTGTCCTTGCCGATGTATCTGGAAGATATATTTATTTATGGCTTATTTTTGTTCTGTGTCTATAAAATTCATGTAACTCTTTCCACATGGAACTTACCATTCAAGAAAACCTATGTCAATATTTCAATTCATATTCAGCTCAGAATAAATTATCTTCTGCTCTCTTTGAAGAGCTGTTTTTTTTATTAGAAATAACTCAAAATCAAATAATGTCAGGTTAAAAATCATTTTCAGAAACTGAAGAAACTGAAGTTCTTGGAAAGACATGAATTGATCCACAACCATGTAATTAGGAAGATAAAAGTAGTAAAAAAAAAAAAGGCAAATAGTGATGATAACCAATAACCACCACAAAGTATTTAAGTGGGGTGTCAGGCGTCAGTTCACAGACCAGTACTGGGTGAGCGGCGAAGTATACAATACCGTACAAAGAGCATCCACACCCCTTCGCCTTCCCTCAGCACTTTTCCCTCTCAACTTCATGTGCTCAGGTTTAGTAAATGCACTGACTCCTCAAGTTAAGAATACAGCGAGTCCAAGAAAGGTTATTAATATTCTATTTGTGATTACTTTAAAAAGTCCTCCGCAAATATACTCACAAATGACAGTGTCCTATTAACCCACAGGCTCACAGAGGACTTCAGTCTCTTGTTTGATAGTTTCCCTGATGTGTTTAATGTCGGTATTTTGCCAATCCCCTTGAAATGCCTCCTCTAAATTCTCTCTGCTTCGAAGCTAAATGAAGAATATTGATCAGAACAAGATCTAAGAGCAATAAATAAAGCAATGGCACCTCTCCATCTGTTACTCCTAGATCTATGTACTGCTTTAATTTGGATTTCCAATGACAATGCTGTATTTACTGCTCTGGGCTTAAAGGAGGCACTCTCATATGTGCTCAATCACAGTACCTGTCTTCCCTTTGGGTCCCAATATTACAGAAAGTCTTTAAAACACTTAGAGCTGCCAAAGGGATTCAGAGAGAGTGTTTGCCCATTTGAACATGTACTAATCAAAGAGTTAAGGCACTTGACATCTAAAAAACTGGCATCCTACTAAGTATGTAGGTCAGCCTGTAATTTGAAGCCCTATAAAGCTAGACTCTGGAAACATTAGCAGAGTTTAAAAATGTCTAAGAGGTAAGTATAAGAATACCTTGCATCATCTTAAAAGGCTCAAGTCCCTCAGCAAAAGGTAAAACTTGTAGATTATGTCCTGACTCCAGATAACAGGCTTGATTTCTCCCCAAGAGAGAATTAAAGAAAATTGGGACCACCTGTAGTAGCTGCTTGTTCGTTTCCCAGCCATCCCAGACTCCCAAAATAATCACTCAGAACTATATCATTTGCAATATTGTTGGCCGATAGCTTAAGCGTATTTCTAGCTAACTCTTATATCTTAAATTAACCCATTTCTATTAATCTGTGTATTGCCACGTGGCTGTGGCTTACTGGAAAGTTTCCAGTGTATCTGTCTCCTGCAGTGCTGCATGACTCCTTATTGACTCTGCCTTCTTCCTCCCAGCATCCAGTTTAGTTTTCCCACCTGTCTCTATTCTGTTAAGCCACTGGCTGAAACAGCTTTATTTATTACACAGCTTTATTTATTAACCAATAAAAGCAACACATAATACAGAAGGACTTCCCACACGAACCACCAAGTTGAGAAAAGGCATGGCTTGAGTTCTGTCAAGTTTATATTCCAGATTCTGGCCTCAGAGCTAAGCTACTTTTCAAATTCCCATTAGGACCATACTCAGAGCCTTACAGTAGATGGTGGACAGTAATAAGTTTTTCAAAAACTAAGAGAGTCATGGTTGGCTTGTTTTGGAAACTCCTGATTTAGGAAAAAACAAAAGCCTTTTGCACTATTTGTGCCAGAATAACAAGGCAGAGGTAGACTCCATAGCACATGTGTGGCTAGAACCATTACAGATTCCAGCGACTATAGCAGCGCTTATAGATGAGGCTGCTACTAACTCTGCCATGCTCATTGATAGCTCTGCCTCCTCAGGAACAAAGAAGCCCTGAAGTCAAAGAACACAAGCGTAAATTTTTAGAGAATGATGACCTGAATATCAAGTTTTTTTTATTAGAATCACTAGAATTTTCATTACGTTTTCTGCATGCTAAATCCAGCAATTTTCTTTCCATTCCTTTAAATAAATGAATTATTTTAGTCTTGCATGGAGATATTGTCCAAATTTATTCCATTATATCTGACTTAAAAGATAATTCCTAACAAACCCTAATATATAATGATTTACAGAATGGAGAGTACACACTCTCAGGGGAGTGCAAAGCTAACTCAGGCCCCTCGTCCCTTCCCCTCAACAGAAAAGACTGAACCTATGACTTTCATTAGAGTTTCCCAATCAGGAAAAGGTGAGCTTTCGACTGACTCTACATGAACTTTTCCTGGTCTTTGTATTCATGTTGCTGTACAGGAAGAATGGTGCCTTCTAACAGAGACAGTTCTCTGGTTAAACACATCAGTGAAGTTTTGCTCTTTTAGACATTGTTTAGCGACCTACACAGGTAGCAGTAATGCCCTGTAAGAGACCCTACAACGCAATTCCCCTATTACACAGGAGAACAAACGAACAGCTGAATAAGCAAGCAAGCATTACTCTAGAGACAGCTGATACCCGATGCCCCAGATTGTATGTAGCAGCAGAAAAGGATTGGCTACATAATTACAATATAGATTAAAAGTGGCTGGTGAACTCATGGGAAATATAAGATTCTGTTGCTCTAAGCAAAACAATGAAAACTATTAAATAACTTCATGACGTATGCAGCCTTGGAAGAGAAGTGTCACCTAATATTGCCTTGGGTTCTTAGTCATATTTACAATGCCAGGTGTGTGTTTCATCCCCCAGAAAGGACTGTAAATACAATCAGAAAGCAGAGGTTACTTCCATAACATTTGTGCCACCGCTCTACTGCTCCTGGGCACGCCCTGCCAAGTCAGCTGTTATTGTAGCTCACATGACTCACAGCTAAGTAAAACTTTTGATGGCTTTTTTCTCCCAGCAGCCTACGTTAGCACATTCCAGGACCAAGAAAGCCAGTCTCACGGTGAGGCTTCATTTTAATTAAACAGTTGGATTCCACTGGTCTGAACCAGTTCTAAGTCTGGCTCTTAGGTGTCTGCCATATGGCAAACAGTGGGGAAGACCAGCGTGGGATCATGAAGCCTGCATTGGACTAACTAGGCACTCTACATATATGTTATAGTTGTGTAGCTTGGTCCTCTGCAGGACTCCTAACAGTGGGATCAAGTGCTGTCTCTGACTCTTTCACTACCTTTTGGGACCCTTATTCCTCAGTATATAGGAACAATTATAAAGATCAGTGCAAACATAAATAAAATGGAGACTTCTAGAAGATGGAGAATCAATGAAACAAAGAGTTGATTCTTTGGGGGAAAAAAAGTTTTCTTAAGATTAACAAATCCCTAAACAAACTAGCCAAAAAAGAAGAGAAGGGATACAAATTAATCAAATTAGGAAAGAGTAAGGATGTGTCACAGAAAATACCAGTAAAGTCCAGAGAATCATTACAGTGCACTTTCAAAACAAATGTTTTGTAAAAACTGGAAACTCTAGAAGAAATGGATCAATCCCTAGAATTAGATAAAGACGATAAAAACAGTGTAAGCGGATCCAAATCGGCCAGTGAGGCTTGAGGAGGAAAAGAGTTGTCTAGGACAGAGAGCACATGACCTCCCTGCTCAAACGCACCAGACCTCTAAGGAAGCTGTAAGACCAAGTGCTCCTTACACGGATCTGTAAACCACGGCAAAGATAAAGTGAGAATACCAGCAAGCCAACTGCTATAGACACAGCAACGGAATTAAAACAACAACAAAAACAAACAAAAAACACTAAGCCACATATCGCAACTTCTAAAGCAACGTTTGACCTCGGGTGGGATCATATAAAATTTGGCAATAGTAAAATCTTTCTGAATATGCACTGACAAAAAAAATTCTTTTTTGACATTGTTGATTTTTCTCATTTTTATTTATTCTTCTCTCATATAATACATCCCACTGCCATGTCACCTCCCTCATTCCCTCTCACCCCACCCCCACCTCGCCACTACCCCAGGTCCACTCCTCCTCCTTTCCCTTCAGAAAAGGCAGCCGTCCCAAGGATATCAACCAAATATCAAATCAAATCAAGTTATACTAAGATTAGACACATCCCCTCATATTAAAGCTGGATAAGGTAATCCAGTAAAACGAATGGGACCCCAAAGCAGACAAACGAGTCAGGGACAGCCCCCCTCCCACTGGGAATAGTCCCACAAGAACAGAAAGCTCCACAACCATAACATATATGCGGAGGATCTATCTCAGACCCATACAGGCTCCCTGATGGTTGGTTCAGGCTCTGTGAGCCTTATGAGCCCTGACTGGTTGACTCTGAGGGTTTTCTTGTAATGTCCTTGACCCCTCTGCCTCCTACAATCCTTCCTTGCCCTCTTTTGCTGGATTCCCAGAGCTCTGCCTAATATTTGGCTATGGGTCTCTGCATCTACTCCCACCAGTTGCTGAAGAAAGCCTCTCTAATGACAACCTTGAAGCAGATTCAAGATGACTGAATTCTATGAACTGTAGTGTATTTATTATACATAGATTTTTTTTGCTATTACAGAAACATAATGGTTTAACTGTGAAAAACAAAAAACTTTAATGTTTTCTTGGCTTCGCTCCTCAACATGTAAATATCAACAGCACATATTGGACTGAATTGTGCTGGGATGTTGGATTTTGGAAATTTTCCGTCTAAATTGATAACTTGCATTTCAGTAACGAAAAGAAATCATTTGGTGAATTTGACTTGAAATTGAAGCAGAATTTCTATTTCCTAAATTTCCGTAAATATACTTCTATTATTTTGTGCTATATGTCTAGACAAAGTGTTGTCAACATTGATGATTACAAAATAAAAACATCTGTCAACTCTGGAAAAAGTTGAAGATGCACTACACCCTCCAACACCAGTTCTTCAACCAACATTTAATTATTCAAGTAAAAATGAATCTGCATGTCAAGATCATTAGTATGCAAATGTGCTTTTGTCTTTAAAAATGATAACATTATTTGTATACCAAAAATCCTCCTAAAGTTCTTATTGTTTATTATCAGTAAATACTTTATTTGTAGGTCTGTTTTACATAGCTATATATTTGAGACTGCATAAAACAGCCACAGTGGGCCTCTATCCATTACAGGGTCCTCACTAGTCCTGTCCAGCGGAGCCACTCGGGTAGGCCTGCCCTAAGATCTAAGCCCTGTAGAATCACACTGGAATGCTGGGGCTGGCGAGATGGTTCATTGTTAAGAGCACGTGTTGCTCTTGCAGAAGAGCTGATTTGTTTCCCAGTGTCCATATGGCAGCTCACAACAGCCTGAAATTCCAGTTCCAAGGCTTCTGATCCCCTCTTCTGGATTCCAAGTACACCAAGCGCATACACGGTGCATAAATATATATGCAATCAAAATACTCATACACATTAAAAATAAAATAGAACTATTGTTTTAAAAAGAGATCAAACATATGGGCTCCCAAGCACACACCTCCCTTGATGTACTTCCTACAACTAGATCCCGCTACCCAAAATTTCCAACCCTCCCTAAAATAGCGCCCTCTACTGGGAACCAAGCTTTTAATACATGGGGTGGGAGAGGGCTCTTCATAGGCAAACGATGACAGACAGTAATTTGCTTCAACTCCGCGGAGTTCTACAATTACTTCTCTATCCAGATGTTAACAATGGAGAAAGCAAAACCATTATCTCCTAATTACCCCCTAACTTATTACCAGAAAGCATTATCGCAGCCATGAGAATAAGATATAAAAAGAAAGTAAATAAACACAGGAGAGAAATCAATATTTAACCTGAATGATAAATTTTCTGGCAGGCCCCGTCAGCATGACAAATGTTTTAAGTGTGCCTGGCGCAATTCAATTAGTTTCCATGGACTGGGATATGTCTCCCTTTTCCAGTCACCTCCTGCTCAGATCTGCAGCTTGCATTACCCCGTAGTCTCTGCTTGCAAGTCTCCAAAAACTATTCTTGGTTTTCTTTCTATACCTGCTTTTAATTTTTTTTTAATGTATGAAACCAAGGATCTGCAAAAGTGGCCCCATGTTCCCCCAGTAACAACCACTGTACAGGTAGTACAGATTCTTCAAAATAACCTAGTTTCTAATGCTTCTCTTCTGTCCTTTGTACCATTGTCATTATTTCAACACATGAATACTACTATATACATAATTAAGATACAATTTATAATATGGTTTTGAATGTCTTTCCTACTGATTGAGAATTAGAAGGTGTATTTTTTTCTCTCATTTGTTTGTTATCTGGCATTCTTCCACCCTTTATGTATAATATATATGACTTCCTATCCCAGATAGCTAGCTAGCTTCCTTATCTCTGAATAGCACCTTTGGCCATTTTTTTGAACTCAGGTCTACTGACAAAAAAGTTTTTTGCCCTTAGTTTTTCTTTGCTAAAGAATTTCTGTGTTTTCTTTATATCTAAGGACATCCTTACAGGGCACAGAATTCTAGGCTGGAGTATTCTTCAGCAGTTGAAAGGCTTCGCTCTGTTCTTGCTGTAACATGACTTCTGAACATGAGTCAAATGTAATTCTCATATTTACTATTATGTATGTATTTCCTCAACACTGGGTATTTTTAAGACCTTCCTTTACCTCTTATTTTCTAAAATTATAATTCCAGCATGACTCACCTAAGTGTAGTACTTTTGTCTTTGTTTCTGTTTCTGTTTCTATTTGGTAGTTGGCTTGGCAATCTTGCGTGCCTGCAACTCTGCCCTCTGGAGTTTGTCCTCAACCACTGTTCCTTCAAATGATGCTGTTTTCTCCTCTTCCTTCCCACCTGGCACTCCTACTGCATGGCTGTTACATGTGTGTTTTCTCCTCTTCCTTTCCACCCGACACTCCCACTACATGACTGTTACACGTGTGTTTTCCCCTCTTCCATTACACCTGGCACTCCCACTACATGGCTGTTACACGTGTGTTTTCCCCTCTTCCTTCCCGCCTCGCACTCCTACTGCATGGCTGTTACCCGTTTCGCAGCTGCTGCAAAGGACTTGCATAGTCTCCTTTGTTGGTGCAGGGGGGTTGTCAGTTCCTTTTCTCTTTGCAGTTTCTGTTTCGGAAGTTTATCCTCTCATATTTAAGCTGGGAACTCTTCTCACCCACGCAATAGCCCATTAAAGATTCTGTTAAAAAGAATTCTCCACTTGTATTATAATATTCTTTTTCTCTCTAATTTTTTTCTAAGCATTTCCAATTCTTTGTTGACAATATCCAATCTTTCTTCTCTACTGTTATTTTGTTTTATTCATGGTATAAAATTCATCTCTTTAAAAGGCTACACCCTCATCAAATTCAATGTCCCTGCTGTATGAGACTCTTGTGTCGGTCCCTTCCATTTATGATTCACATTTTGAATTTGTTTGTTTAGTATTTTAGTATGTCTTGGAATGTTTTTTTGAAAGACAGACATGATGCACTGTGCAAGGGAAATAGCAGTCAGTAGCCCTGTCGATTTCTTGTTGTTGTCATCAAATGCCCCGACAGAAGCAGTTCAGACAAGCAAGGGGCCTGCCTTAGCTCACAACTCAAGAAAACCGTCTGTGAGAGCAGAAAATCCAGGCTGGCCGGAACTTGAAGCCTTCAGGCATGAGCATCCTGAGAACTAGATTAGCCTCCTGAAGACAAAAGCCGCAAATGAAAAGGCCTCCTCAATGCTCTAACCTGGTGCTCATTGAGCCTCCAGAAGGCTCATCACCTGCGGGTAAGGCATCTCAGCCCGCACTGGCGCCTCCGAGGTTTCTTGCGGTTTGAAGCAGTCCATCGTGCCTGTCCGTGCCGAGCTATCTGGATAGTGTTGGCTGCAGCGTTTTGCCTTATGACTTCGCTCCTCTGCTGGATCTAAGACAGATGTGTTCAGTTTGTCCTCTGTTCTACTTGCTCTCGGAACAGAACGGCGCCTCCTAAGCTCTGCCCACGCTGTGCTGGAAACTCAAAGATCTGACCCATCAATTCAAATGTGCCATGTTTCTTTTTACAAGTAAACTACACCTAGTAATATCCAAACTGCCAATCCCAGCTTTACCTACAAGAGTTTGGAAGAGAGCCAAGGTGAATGAATATAAGGTGAATATTAAATTAATGACAATTTGAACTACTGTAATTTAAACACATTGTACAGTCAGAAACCTTGGGCACAAATTTTTCGTTTAAATATAAAGACATAAGAAAACCTGTTTAAATGTCACAGCTCTCAGAGGACTCCCCCAGGCCCGTGAGGCCACAGCTCTGACTTTTCCCTCACTGCCCCAGATGCAGGATCTTCATGGCTTAGTCTCAAAGTTTCCTCTTTTCTGGTTAATTCTTCCTTAGTCTGGCTCGACTGGCTTCTTTGATAGTAAGAAGAGACCACTGAGTGAGAACCAAGCTATTTGTGGAGATCCCAGAAGGACCCAGTTCCCCCACCCCTCTTTCCACCATCCAACCCAGGGTGTTCCCCCAAAAACAAATGCCACCCCCCAAAAATGGAGGTGGGAAAGAACATAAACCTGAACAAACATTAATTTTTGTACAGCCTTAACTCTGAATACAAATGTAGTTTTTCTTCCCTCCCTACATTTGTGCTAAGCCTTCTATGGATTTTTAAGGATCACTTTATCATAAAACAAAATATTCTCTTCACATAACAAATCACCTAATAAAAAGCCTTTTTTCTTACTAGCTCAGGTTCTTTTCTACATTTGTACAGTAATGAACACCTTTATTTACATAGGATATTAAAGTATAAATAGCTGCCTTTATCCTTTTTTGGTATCTTTGTCTCCTTTCCTTGGCGGTCCCCCTGAGGTTTTGCCTTCTCTCCTGTTTTGTGACTCAAGCAGAGCTGTGCACTTGTTTCTAGGAAAGGCTCACCCAGCAGGGGTGGGATTAGATTAGCAGAGCCGCTAGGGTAACTTTTGCTTTGTGGGTTAGAAGCTAGACAACAATGAGGACCCTAAGAGAGACATATGTGGATCTAATCTACATGGGAAGTAGAAAAAGACAAAATCTCCTGAGTAAATTGGGAGCATTGGGGAACATGGGAGAGGGTAGAAGAGGAGGGGAGAGGAAGGAAAGGAGCAGAGAAAAATGCATAGCTCATTAAAATCAATTGAAGGAGGAGGAGGAGAAGGAGGAGGAGGAGGGATAGGTGTGCTTGTGTACTTTGTTCTCTTTGTTGGGCTCCTAACAGTGGGAGCAGCAACTGTCTCTGTTACCTGTTTTTGGTGCCCTTACCTCCTATTGGGCGACCTCATCCAGCCTTAGTAGGAGAGGAGGTGTCTAGTCTTACTGCAACTTGACATGCCACATGGGAAAAGGAGAGAAGCTGCCACAGGCCAGTTTTCTAGCAGTGGTCTGGAGGGGAAGGCTGAGGAGAGGCAAGTTCATTCACAACAAGTGAAGAAGAGATGGGAATCAGAGAGGTTTAAAGAAAGAAAATACTATAAAATAACAATTCAAATTTATTTCACATAATCTTAGGGAAAGAGAAAATAAATTGCTAATTTCTTAGTAGATGATATTCAGATAACTTAGAGTTTAACGGTAGCACTGTAGACTCCTGAACCGTCTATAGCATTATCTGGGAATAAAAATAGAAGCCAGAGGTTGAGCTGCCTTGCAGGTTCAGGGCTGGAGCAGGTCACTAGCCAAAATGGGGAAGGTTCCAGTTAAATGAACACAGAAGTGAATGTATTTGAGGGAACAAAGGCGCCTAACGTGAAGGGGCAATCAGAGTGAGATGATGAAAATACGCTTATCTACATATTAAAAATATATCAGAATCGCAAGCCAGAAGATAATGAAAATCTAATATCAAACAGGACTTAATATTCCAAAGAAAGAACATCTAAGCAAAGTACCAATAATTCTTAGCTGAAGCCTGATAATAAAACACCATTGTAAAGGCCTTTTAAGATAAAAAAAATAGTTGATATTAAGAATCCAGCTAGTGAAATGAAATCTAGAATAAAAGCTGTGTGAGACTTGTGAAATAAAATAGATGTTTCCCCCAAATTGTTCCAACTTCTCTGGTCTCCCATGAGCTATTTTCTTAAATGCTTTTGAAATAGTAGCTAAATCACTCTCCCCTGCATAATTTGAAAAAGGGGAATAAGAGTACCATGATTTCTATCTGCCTTATCCAAAGTATTCTGTGCTCCCTTGCTGCTAACTTTTGCTTTAGTTAAGATGAAGGGGGAGAACGCTTTATCTCCTCCTTCCAAAGTAAGTTCCTCTAACAAAGGAAAGATCACAGCCTTCCAGCTGAGTACCAGAGGAGACACACTCACTGTCTTCTGCAATTTGCATGATACATGGATTCAAGCTTCTTGCTTGCCAGCTGAGAACTCCAGAGAACACATGTTCGGTTTCACAGGGTTAAGTGGTGGCTCCTACACCCAAGGCGTTTGAAACTGCTCCCAGGGTGCTCTGTCCCAGAAGCTATACTTACAATGCCAGTATTATGCCCTGATTTTAGCTGAGAATTAACATCTAAGTGGTTAAAAGCTTCAGAGTTGGCTGCTACATTTAAATCTCAAAACTAAATACAGTGGATTTCTGCAAGGCAAAATTCTAAACAATCTCGCCATCTGGCTATTGAATCTGCAAAGCGTCCTAGCCTAGTGACCAGTTTGCTGAGTGAGGAACTCAACTTCCCTTCATTTCAAGCGGCAGACAGCCAGAATGGTGACGCCCTGGAACAACTTCTCCTTGATCACAATGTCCCCACTTTTTCAGCACTGGAGACGATAGGACAGAAACATGCTAGACCATGATTCAAAAATCAAATGTGCTTCTCGAAACTATCAGCAGCACTATCCTGTAGAGCAGCAAGCCATTTTTAATGTTTCCAAATTTTAACTTTGTATGTATTGGTGCTTTGCCTGCATGTGTTTCTATGTCCCATTAGTTAGCCATTGAAGCAGAAGAGAGAGAGTCAGACCCCTGGAGCTGGAGCTACAATAAGTTGTGGGCTGCCCTGTGGGCTCTCTTAACTGCTGAGTCTGCTCTTCAGCCCTGATTTTAGCTGAGGAAAAAAACAAAAAACACAAAAGTCATCCTAAGAGTGACTGAAATAAAAAGCAGGTTTCCTGCCTCCGGAGGCTCCACTCTGTCCCTGATAAAACAAGCAGGGCTGCTGCCTCTGCTCCACTCTGTCCCTGAAGGCAGCACAAGATGTAGGCAAAGCTCAGAGCAGCAGGTGGAGGTAGGCTCAGAATCTCAAGCATCACCTGTGAGGTCAGAGTGACTCTGGGGATCACAGGCCGCAGCAGCTGCAAGAGCTAAGGAGGGAAATGCGCCCTTGTGAAATGGCAGGGAGGACACGCCGAATTATCACTCCCTGGGGAGGCATTATGCCCTGCTGTGGAAAACCGGGGGGGGGGGGGGGGGGGGGGGGGGGGGGGGGGGGCCTTGTTGGGAAAGACAATGCTCCTGTCTGCAATTCTCGAGCCCTTTCCTTTGCCCTTATATTAGGCGATCTTGTTACGGACATCTTTTACAAAACAAATAATTCTTCTGCAAAGAGAATTCAACCTCCATCAACCTCCATCACCCTAGTAGAGAAGCATGACTCATTTCAGAGTTCACTCTCAAAATTACTCACACATTGGTAAGGCGTGTTTGTTAAATACCTTACCCCAGCACAGCCAGATCAGGATCTTTAAAAGATTTCTTTGCCCTGTAGTCTGAGAGCAATTGAGAACAACTTCTGGCTTTCTGCCTATTTTTAAATTTGTCTCAAATGCTATAATTTCTTTCTAATGTGTCATTAAACCAAAGTTTTAAATGTAACAAAACTACTTTAAACCTCCTACTTCTTACCCTGAAAAGTTTTAAAGCTTACTTTCTTAGTGATTAGAGCCCAGAAAATGTGTCTTAAATGTTTGAAGTTTCTGCTTAATCAAAAATGTTGATGATGGAAGATAAATATATTCCAGAGATGTCTATGATGCAAGGATGAGTTCTGCCCGGTGGCGCTGGTCTTAAATCCAATCAGAAAGTGGTGGGTTACTCCCAGAATGCCCATGCCAATACAGCATCAATGTGTATATCTTGTCAAGCTTTTTGCCTTCATGGCTAGCAGGGCTAACGATCTGGTAAAGATTTTGATTAGTTCTCTTCTCCAGAAGCCTGTCCAAACTTTCCATTACCATGACAACTGGCTAACAGAGAAGAGGTTTCTGAGTTAGTACTACGTTGAAGCTCCCTTTTGCAGCAGACAGTGGTTAATGGAGACTCACAACTGGTCAACACACAAAGAGTAAGTGACCATGGAGTACTTGTCCCGAAACAGGACATCTACATCACATCCTCTCATTTCAAGGCTCAGGAAAAATGGAAAAGGGGAAGAAAGACTTAAAGAGCCAGAAGTCAGAGAGGAATGCCAGAAAACAGTGTCTTCTGGACATGGAGGGCCTGTTGCTCCCATGCCCCCATAGCAGCTGTGATAGCCTTCGCAAGACCTGCAGACCATCAGGATAATCAATCTTCCATCGTGGGCAATGTGAGGCTCCCAGCACACTCCTCCATCCCTGACTCTGCTTGCTTACACACTCCTCCATCCCTCTGACTCTGCTTGCTTACACGCTCCTCCATCCCTCTGACTCTGCTTGCT
>JABTXL010008166.1:3156781-3180126 GCA_025134845.1 Neodon shergylaensis | reverse complement strand
CCCAGCAGTGCCCAGCTCCCGCTAGGAAGTATACCTACCAGCCCAGCTCCCGCTAGGAAGCAGACTCTGACATCATTTATATGAACAGCTCCAGAATTTATACAGAGACATTCTGGTAATGGTCTCACCAAGCAGACTGAAGAGGCAAAGTCCTCAGAGAAACTCTGAACCTGTGAGGTATCTCCTTATACTTTGACCTGGTGATCAGACTGGGTACCTTTCCACAATAAAAAATTAGTCCTCATGATCCTTGTACATTTAAGGAACCTGCAGAGTAGACCTAGAATGAATATTTAAAGTAGGTATGGCAGCTGTGGCTGGAGTGTAGATGCACAATTTTGGTGGTTACACGTCCAGGAAAAGTCCCGACGTAGAAACATTATGAGGTTATTTCTGACGATAATTCTATGAAGGAAGTAGAATGAAAGCCTGCGCACCCCCACTTCACACTGTTCTCTGTAAAGTACTTTATAAACAATCAGCAAATAATAGAAGAGTCACATTGTAGATGTGGGATAGTTACAGGAGGTATCTCTTCCTAAGAAGAGGATACACAATAATTCTGGAGTGAGACTCTATACCTAAAGTCTTGCCTAAAGCTATTGGAGATGAAAGTCTTTCTCTCTGCGTAAGAAACTGGAGTAGGTCAGGTGCCTCTTGGGTTGGCTTTCCCAATTGGCCCTCTTTCGTCTTCCTTTGTATGTGATTTTTGTGTGGATCAGCAGAAGCTGTCAGGAACCCAGTTGTCAAATACATTGTTGAGATAAATGCATGGTCAAGAGGCTGGCTCAGAGGAAGAGTGAAGAGGAAGGAGACTGGGCATAAGGGAAGTCAGGACGGACAGAAGCAGAACAGGAAGCAGAAGGAGAGTTATCCAGAGTATCTGCGGTGTTACAGGGTGCTTACATAAAGTCCTGGGTTCAATCACCAGGATTGGAGGAACATGAGATAAAATAATCAGAGCAACTGAGGCCTCCAGCTGAGCCCAGGCTGGCCAATTGAACGCTGGAAGTAAAGAGGAAAGGGCAGATAATGGGTCATAGATAGAGAGGGCTTTTGCCTCATACTTCAGAGGTTTCCAAGACTGACCAGTCAGAAAACACCCTGAGTAAGGTCAGGATAATGACATCTTTTGCAGAGGGTCACTGATAAAATGGATTGTGGAGGCAAAGAGATCCGGGTGCCAGTCCACCTCTGTCATTCACTAGGTTGCAAGGGAGACTACTCTGTGTGAACATGGTAATAGTACATGCATTCTGCCAAGAGACAGAAAGGATAAAAGAGAAATGCCAGCTGCTATCACTCAGTAAGCACCCAAGCTGAGTCCAGACTAGACCCTTCATCTTGTCTCTGTCTTCTTTTTCACTTCTCAGCACACAAGAGAGGAGGTTCACTGGCTCGCTTATTAAACCATTTCCCACACACCTCCTAAGGGCTCTCAGTCCCAGCTTTAGACAGGAGAGCTGTGGCTTACGGACACTCTGAGAGGCGCTTGAGGGTCACCCAAGAACAGATGGAGCCAGAGCTTTCTTTCTGGACTTTTGGGCAGTTGATGGTCTCATCTTTCCCTGGAGTAATTACCCTTAAGCAACCTGAGTTGAGGCCTTTGTGCTGTGATGGGCTTTGTGTGCTGTTATTCCTAAGCCAACACAAGCCTTCCATCACTCAGATGATGCACTGGCATCCATCAAGAAAAATACATTGCTTACAGAAAGTATAAAGTACAGAAAGTAGATTAACCAATGCATTATTGTGCTTAACATACTGCTGCTCCTGTGTCAGAGAGCTCGCAGATGATTAAACACATGACGTTCTCCAGTTAGCACACCGGGGGATCATTAGGCATTAGAAGGTGACAGAATCTGAACGCCAAGGCTCATTCCATAAAGGCGGGCTGTGCTTTCCTTTTGTGAGCCATTAATGTGAATCTGGATTCAATACACAACCCCACCCACCACACGGGAATTTATTGACCTAAAATGTGAATGCCTGAAATGAAACTATGAAGAGTGGCGTGGATGACTGCTGACTTCCGGTAGCTGTCGGGAGAAGTGACCATGGGAACGGGGCAGAATAAAACAGAAGTAGAAGAACTCTTGGGGAAATGTGTTGTTAGTGGAAAGGCTGAAATAGCACAGTAGGTTCTGCACAGAGCCAGGAGAGAAAGCGACAGCTGAAGATGCCCTGCCTGAAAAGGCACAACCCCCCGAGCAGCTGACGTAAGGCAGGTCAGTAGCAGCAAGGACAAACATGAGCAAGACGGTCACTTCCAGGCATTGAGCTGGACGTGTAACTAAGATAGGGCTTGTGCGACGAAAGGACCAGGTGGCCTGCTCTGTCATTCCACCAGAATCAGCTAAGGGGACAATAGCAGAATGGAGCTGGGCATTTATTTGTTCCCTCGCTTGCTTTGCCTCTGACCAACGTGCATCTGAGATCATGCACAATGTTCAGAGCAGCACAGAGACTGCCCAGTGCTTACCTGACCTTTTCACTGTCCATATATGGCTCATCTCCCCTTTTCAGGAAGAGCGAACTTAGGAGAATTATCTCTCCATTCCAAAGACTTGGTAGAATAGTAAATCTCACTTCTCTGTGTTTTCCCTAAGACAGAAAGACTCATGTGTAGAGACATATGCCTAGAAAAAGCAGTCATAACTGGGAGAATGAATGACTAGAATACACTTCATCTACAGCATGACATGGTAAACAGCATTTTATCAGGATTAGTCCTGCTCATACCTCTTAATCTGAATGAATTTCTACAACATACTGTGGACTTCTGAAAGCAACACTTAGAGAGGCACATGCAGTTGATTCCAGATTGCTCAAATGATGAGTTTATTTTTATTTATTAATTCAATAGTGTTAGTGTATATGTATGTATATATGATATAGAATATCGTAAGACAACTTTGTGAAATTGGTCCTCCTTTACGTGGACTCTGGGGAGTAAGTTTAGGTCATTAGGCTCAAGTGACAAGTGCCATCTTCCAACACAGAATGGTGTGTTTGTGTATTACTATGTACTGAGACACAGAATGCATACCTGCTGGCTAATCATGACGAAAAGGAGGGATAACATAAACAGACTGACAAGGCCACGTTGTAAAGAGGCTGGGGAAGACCCTGAAAGAGCTGGGAGGGGAAATGAAGATGATCAAATGCTTTTTATAAAATTCCCAAAGAAAAAACTATTAAAAAAAACAATATTTCAAGTTACACTACAGAGACTTATTAGCAAAAACAGCATGGCCCTGGCACAAAAAGACTCACAGATCAATGAAATAGAATAGAAGCACAGATACAAGCCAAACACTTGGGGACAAAAAGGGTCTGTGTGAGTTAATCAAAGCCAAGAATATATGGGGAAAAAAAGTTACAGAAACCTTTTAGTCTGTAAGATATTTTTAAAATACAATTATTTTTCAAAGAGTTTGAACACCTTTTATGTCCACCAAGTCAAACAAATGATCAATGACCCAGGTTCCTGGAGGTGGAAAATAGTGAAGAGTCTATTAGCCAGATGTGGCCATGGCTGTTTTACCCATAACTAAGTGGAAACAACGTAAAATTCAAAAGGCAAAGATCATCCAACCCATGGTGATTAGTGGAGCAAATGCCGGGAGCTGCTCTGCGGTTTCCATGCAGCTTTACGGGCATCCCCCTTTCTCCTCAAAACAGCTGCTGAGGATTTAGCTGTTTGCTAAGGGTTTTATCTTCTCAACAATCTCATTTTACAGATGAAGAAATGGAGACAGGAGAGTTCAAAACTCACTTGAAAAGGACAGAATTTGCCACCTGCTTCACCTTTGCAGGACATCTAGAGTACGTCCCGTGAGGAAAGAGATGCTCCTATTCACCCTGTATATCTAGGTACAGCCACTCGGGATGTGTCTATTTGATGGATGAATGAGTCCATCATTATTTTCCTTAGTGTGCTCTTCAAAATGAAAGAAAGGTTATCAATAGGAGATACCCAAAGCCTGCAGAAGGAATCAGTACAGATTAGACTAACTATGCTTTTCTTCCAAGTACTTGAAATACAAATACTTCCCGCTGTTTTTTGAAAAGTATTGTTTTTTACAGTAATTACACATTAATTTTAATGAGATCTTTTATCTGATCTCCTGTGTACGAATCTTTATAATAATGCTCATAATGGAAAACTGCAGGGAGCCCCATGGCAACAGGGTGGATGCTTTGACAAGGAAAGACAGCTTCTATCATCTTGTGATTCAGTTTACCAAAGAAGCAGGCACGAAGAACTAGGGCAAGCCATCAAAACGAAAATGCAGGAAGACAAGAGACATCATGATTGCGGTGAATCACTAACGTTTCCTAGGTGGATGAAGTCAGTAAGCTGGGAGGCTTGTCTGGTGTGTGCTCTATCCTGCTGCCTCTCGGTGTGTGCGCTGCCCTCCAGATCCTCCGCACACTCTTCCAGACACATCTCTTATCTCAGCACCACTTCCAAACCACGTCAGAATTTGGTTCCTCCGGTCTACACATAAGTGAAAGCCTACGTGTCCTTTGGCTTCTTCTGCTGAGTCCCCCAGTCACTTTCTGTCTCCGATCACGGCTCTCCCAACTGTCCCCTTCTGTGCCTCTCACGGCCACCATGCTCTAAGCTTCCACTGCAGTTCTTGGTCTCTAGCATGCTGGCGTGCACCAAGTGATCTTCCTCTCTGACACCAGCATTTCTTCTTTTTGCCAGACTAAGTCTCCAGCTTCTAAAGAGCCATAATATCTTCTAAGAGACCTCAAATACTGCAGTAAGTCAGAGAGGGGAAGAAGGGAAATAAAGCTGCCAGCTGTGTGTTGAACAGGAGGTTCTCAAACTTTCTAACGCTGCAACTGTTCCTCATGCTGTGGTGACCCCCAACCATAAAACTATTTTCATTGCTACTGAATAACTGTAATTTTGCTACTTTCAGAATTGCTAGACTTAGTGGATGATATTCTATAGCTCTTCATTCATATGCCACAGTCTATGTCTCTTCCATTTGGAATGAAAACAAATTCAATTCCCTTTTAGGATAAGTGTCTTCTGCAGGTGATTCTAATTTCTTAAAACTTGATATAGTTAGTGGACATATTCCTTTCCACAGCCTCCCTATGAGATTCAGATTAAGTTTTGTTGAATAGCTACATTTTATATATTAAATTAATATTAGTTATAAACAAACAATCCCCAAAGCCTATAACATCTATAAGCAGTATATAATGTAGGCCTTAACACTCTCCCAATTATCAGATTCAGGAACCAGCATGCTGATGAGCTTGTGAAATGCTGTGACCAATAAATAGCTGAGCCAAGATCAAACTGACTGTTTGATGTCAGGGTTCATGGTCTCACAAGCCCCCTGTCATTTGGGATCAGACCAGCACTTGTAGAAACTGTCTCTGAGATACACACTTCCTGGTTAGAAAAGGCAACCAGCTGACCAATTGGAATACTAGGAATCTCTTAATTGTAACTAAACCCGACAACAGTCACAGTATCGTACCGTTCACATGGAGGCATCCAAAGAAGCTCCGTACCAGCTAAGTCTGTGTTTTATTGGTGTTTTTAGAGAACACTGATTTTCAGAATTGTCTATTTCACTAGTTGCTTGAAGGAGTACATCGTTTCCCCAGCTCCTGCTCGCCCTTGAGCTGGTGGTCAGTGAGGCAATGACAGAACACACGAATCACTGTCTCTTTAATGGAGTTACACTGCAGCTAGACCAGCATTTCCATTCCCCAACAATTATTACTGTGAGATCATTGTGTGGCTTTTGCTTGAACATCATTTTGGGAAATGCCTGGTCGGCTGGGACAGCCACCTTGTTGGTAGGCATTTGCAACTGTCAGCTCTTTTTTACATTAAGGTGTGTGTGTGTGTTCCTTCCAATACCCGTTGTGATCACACAGTCCTATGCCGTCACTGAGGAGTAGAATGTGTTATTACATCTCAAAGACAACAGCAGCAAAGCCAGTGTTTCTCCATGTTGGTTGTTGACCTTCTCAAGGAACACGGTGAAACACTTCATGTGACGGAGTCATGTTCACAGCACACAGAGGCAGAAGTCAATATGGCTAAGGACTACTGTGGGCAGAAAAGGCAGATGTAGTAACCACAGTGACTGGGTTCATAACAGACAAATAGTCAATTTTGCTGATGGATGGAGTGAATAGGTCTTAGGCAGTTTGCTGTCTAAACATGATTATGCTAATCACAACGCCGGAGTCCTCCTTCTGATTGATCATGACACAAAACCCAGCTATGGAAATTCACCAAAGGTGGCTAAGTGCTCATTTTTGGCAATTTAAAGAAGAGCCACAGAATCAGCAAGCCTTGGGCCACTGTTTCACGTTTCTGAGGCTGCCCCTGGGGAGCTGCTGATTCTGAACTGTAAGTTCCTGATTGCTGAGTAGTTCATCCAGTCAAGGCTGCGGTGCATAAGTGGGCAAGGTGCGGATAACAGATTACAGACTTATGTCTAACTTAGAGAAGCTAGGTCCTCACAATGATCATAAGAATAATGGAAAAATATTGCTAATGGAAATGCTTAGGTAGCCCTTCAACTATTGTCAACATGCAGGGTTTAGCTCAGATTTAGCCGGCACCCTTCATATGAGGAGAAATGCACAGAAGTTAATGAAACCTCAGTGAATTCCAGACTTGACACCAGAGTCCAGCTATGCAGACAGCAGTTACAGCAGTAAATCTAGAACCGACAGTGAAAAAAATTAAACTTCCTCTGCACACTTAAGATTTAGGAACCAAAAAGCTACGGAGAAACCCTGTCTCGAAAAATCAAAAAAAAAAAAAAGATCTAGTTATTCCACTATATGCAGGTTGCATCTCATATGTTTGGAGGCCAGCAAGATGTCTCAGCAGGTAAATGAGCTCACTGATAAGACTGAAAATCTGAGTCTGATCCCTGAGACTTACAGGGAAGGATCAATCTCCCACAGGTTGTCCTCTGACTTCCACACATGCAGTATGGCATGAGTGTGTTCATAGCCACACACACACACACGGGGGGGGGGGGGGGAGAGAGAGAGAGAGAGAGAGAGAGAGAGAGAGAACAATAATTTAATTAACTAATTTATTATTTTTTAATTAAAAATGTGCCTTGGTAATAGCTATAAGGGATCGATCGAAGGACTTGTAAAAGCTAGTGGCAAATGAAAAAATGCATCTGTCTATAATGCTTTTCCTCCTCTTAACCCCACGGACACCTTTTGTGGAAGTCAGAGGTCACCTTTCAGGGACTGATTCTGCCTGTCCACCTGTCTACCTTGTTGGCACAGGGCATCTCTTGTGTCTGTTGCTGTACCCTGTCCTTCAGGTTGAACTCCTGGGGATTCCCCTGTCTCTACATCTTAGCTGCCCACAGTACTGGTGTTACTGTTGTAAGATTCTACATCCAGCTTGTTTGTGGGCTCCAGGGCTAGAACTCAGCTGGTTGGATCTGAGCAGCAAGTGTTTATCCCTGCTGAGCCAACTCACTGGCTGGAACCTTTGGGTTGTCTAATTCTGAAGCCCAGGCTGCCTCTTGGTTTATTAAGTTGCTCACATCTCAAACTCCCTGGTGTCCTCATGCTTCAGTTCTTAAGTGCTGGGATTACAGATATGAGCTGTCACACGCTATCTGGTTGTTTAACAACGAAAATATTACAATGTAAAACAGAGAACCAAGACGGTAACCAGATTAAGCAAAGTCTTTTCAAAGATGGGGGCTGTTTGACCACATGCATATTCCAATGAAAAAGTATAACGAGAGAGAGAGAGAGAGAGAGAGCGCCTGGGTTCCTAAGAAGTCAGGAGAAGATGGCAATCAAACATATAAGGTAGGACTGGCCTTAGCTGTTTCCCCCATTGAAACTGGAAGGAAAGCATGGCGTGTTGAGATGTTCTCCCCTCCTTGCGCCATGTTATCAGTGAAATAGTCACCGATGTTACCTGCTAAGAACAAGCAGGTACAACATCTGACCAGAGTGGGGATGAGATCCCAAGCCTCTGCACAGGCTGATTCTGGTTTTTTTCTGGAAGAAGCCACTGACATACCCAAAGGAAGGGGAGTAGGGGGTGACTGTTTTCTATGTAGCTACAAGACTGAAGGGGGAAAGGGATTCCTGGGATCAATGAGACGTGTGAGGAATAATATCTGACGAGCCAGCTCAGAAGCTGAACTTCTTCTTCGGGACCAGAGTGACCATAGCGTGAACACTGAGCACAAAATAATAAGACGAACTTCCAACACAATCCATCCCCTCTGCTTCAGCATCCACAGCGGGAGTGAACCAGGACGCTGAACTCATCTATGAACACTGTTACTTAGCAGCACCAGAGCCCACAGTAGGAAGAAGGGGAAAACCAAATTGCAAGGCTGGACAGAGTGGCACATGCCTGCAATCCTTAGTGGCACGTGCCTGTAATCCTTAGTGGCACATGCCTGCAATCCTAGTGGCACATGCCTGCAATCCTTGGAGGGGAGGTGAGAGGATTGGGAATTGAAGGCTAGCTTTGACTACACGGGCTATTTAAGACCAGCTACCAGTGGGTCACAGAAACGATGACAAACTGAACAAATGGCAGCATCCACCTCTACCAGTTTCTGAGTTTGCACTGCAATCTCTCTATGCCTTCCTGCATCAGAGAGTCTCATTATTTTAGTCACGATGAATCGGTTCTTTACCACAGCCAGTGCTTGAGCTGGAATGGTGGGACACAGTGCCAGAGCATGGGGTTAATGGTGAGATACTCCTGCCTGGATTTACTCATCAGGCAAACGTAACAGATGGTCATCAGAACAGGAATCTCATATCTGAAGCTCAAAATAATATTCATAGCTATTAATAAATGCAGCTAGGTATCATAGGAGAGCGTCAGGATCTTCATTATGTCTAATGGAGTCTCACTGTTAGCCTGGAATTCTTGATCTTCCTACCTCAGCTGCTGAGTGCCGGGATCACAAGTCACAGTGACTAAGAGTGGATGGTGTTCAACCATGTCAAGATCATGCTGACAAGAGCCCAGGGATTTATTTAAAGCCTCAGTATGGGTCAGTGATTTGCCATGGGAAAATGCTGCCTGTGATTCTGAGAAGCCCCGCTGCTCCAGAGCTACGAGAGTGGCTCAGGGCATGTTAACACAGAGTCTGTCCCTCCTAAAGTTTCAGTCAAATTTCTCAGGTGGAACCGTCAACAACCCTCCCTGTGAGCAGAAACGGGTAGTCTTTGCGGAATTGCCTATTATCCACAGTTCCGCTGGAACAATAGAGAACATAATAGCAAAGTTAATAAAGATTAGTAGAATTATGAATCAATAACAATATATTTATTCTAAAATTAAGTTTATTATCATCCAAATTGACCAACTTTCACAGGTCAAACTGCACAAATGTAGTTCCCTAATTAGATAGATAAGGTATATAATGGTGCACTGAGTAACTCCGGGTCTCTGCTGTATTGGCTTCCTCTGGCCTATGTATTCTGAGACTTAACTGAGCCTTCCAGAACCATGGCTTTCAATGCACAACTGGAAACAGAAGAATTTAAACCTACCTGAAAGGTCGGATGCAGAGATGTATGACATGGTGGATAATCAGGTCTGGGCCCTTTCTGACCCTAGTGGATCTGATCACAATTCAGCACTCAAAAAAAAAAAAAAAAAAAAAAGGACCGGAGGTGGGGTGAAGGCCGAAGGAAAGCAGACCATCATGGCACGTGAAGCAACAAGATTCAAATCCTCCCAGTGACAGAACAAGTCAGGACAAGTCACTCTGACTACCCAGGATTACTTAAGGAGTCGGAGACATGTGAGAGACAGATGAGCAAACTGTGAAGTTGGTTTGCAGGATAGATAACACAGCTGCCTCTGAAGAGCTGAAGAGTAATGCATGCAGGGAAGGCAGGAGCTTGCTTGGGCAGAAGCTGGGACTGACTCGGCACTACAGAGGAGCGTTTCCTTCCTTTGGGGGAAACTGCCAGTTTGCATGACTTACTTCTGTTCATTGTCCCTTTCTTGTTGTTGAGACAAAAATGCCGGGCATAAGCAACTTCTACACAGAAAAGTTTATTTCGCTCACATTGTGGCGGGAAGGGTCCAGCACAGCAGCTCAAACCATAGTAGGAAACACTCTGTGGGTTCCTTTTACTCTGCAGTGTGACTCATTGGGATAATCCACTCTGAATTTACCCAAATGAAGCATCCCATACAGGCAGCGAGAGCTGCTAGCCCATGACAAGTCCGCGGGCTTGAGTCTTCTAATTCTATCACACAAAATTCCTTCTTAACAACAAAGCAGAGCCAGATATAGTGAAGCACATTTGCAGTCTCAGCACTTGGGAGGTGAAGGCAAAGGGATTAAGAGTACGAGACCATGCACAGCTCAATAGTGAGTTATGGGCAAACGAGGACTACATAAGTCCTTGTTTAAAAAATAAAGTAATTAAAAATATTTCGAATTAATTGACTTTTAAATGTAAGAACAAATAGTAAAATACTTCAACAATAAGGAGCCACTCGTACTCATCTTTTATATTCCCAGCCCTGAGTGAACGGATAAAAAATTGAATAAACAGTATATGTTAAATTCTGCCTCCTTTTAGATTAGAATTTAAGAATTATTCCAAAGTGGCAGAAGCGAAAGAAAACAGGAATTTTATTTTTGCCCTTTAGGGTAATGAACACATCAAGAACTGAATTTCTCCTAGAATGAAAATGACTTCCCCGTGCATGGAAACAGCCTTGTAGGAATCATCAGGCGTCGTCTCTCCCTAGACGACCGCAGCACTGGAAGACCTGTAAGTGGGATCAGCCAACAGATGCATAGTTTTTGCTTTTTTGTTTTTGGTTTTTTTTTTTTTTACTGGAATTTAACAACCCTGTATTCCTGGAATTGCTATAAAAATTGATTGAATTTTATTTGAAATCAAAAGTAAAGAGAAGGTCGTCATCAGCAAAGGCCAGAAGAGTAAGAATTCGTGGAAGACCTAAGAGCAGAGCGGAGAAAGCCATGCACAGAGAGCACCTGAGAACGGCTTCTCACCGGGAAGCGTAGGCACCCACCATATACAAGCCTGCTAAACTTCTAGCTTTAAGTCCCCATAGCTTTGCCGGCTCATGCTCATCAATACACATTTATCTCAACTGTATTTATGCATGCTTACAGTAGGCCACTGCACAAACACACCAGAAGGCTCACAAATGAGGCAAGCAGATGCACACATACAATATAATAGAAAATAAAGGTGCACAAGTCTTTCTCCCCATTTCTTCTGTAAGCCATTAAACTACATTTAATTAAATGTTGTCTAAATATGCCCAGTGTTCATAAACATAGATTTTATTTCCCAGTCAACAACTGGAACTTGATCCACTGGAGACTAACATGAAAAAGAGTACGAACTTGAAACCTGAGGATTTCTCCCTCCCCAGGGCTTTGGTTAAATCAAATGAAGTGCCCTTAGCCACGTACTTTCAAAAGAATAAGAACACTGTACACTCCATGTGCTTCTGATCTGACACCTGAGGAATGAGAGGGAGAAATAAAACCAGACATTGGGAAACTACAAAATCACAGTGTCCCGTTTCTAGAAGCTAATGGAACAAGTGTAAAATCAAACTCCAGTAAACTTAGAAATTCCCTTTCTCAAAACAGAGCACTATAAAAAAAAATATTGTACAAGTATCCCTTGTGGTTTGGACTTGAAGTATGCCCCGTAGGCCCAGGTTAAAGGATTAGCTACCAACACTTCCTGTAGGTGGTGGAACTTTGGAGGTGGGGCCTACTGGAGGGAATTCAGATCATTAGAGGATCCAGGAAAGAAATGTTGAATCCTCTTCCTGTCCCCTATGAGGTGGGCAGCTTTCTCCACCAAATACTTCCCATCAGTGTTCAAGATCACAAAACAAAGCCAAGCAGTCATTCACGGAAACTTCTGCAACTCTAACCAAAATAGACCTTCTACTCCTTTTTTTTTTTTTTTTTTTTTTTTTTTTGGTTTTTCGAGACAGGGTTTCTCTATAGCTTTGGAGCCTGTCCTGGAACTAACTCTGTAGACCAGGCTGGCCTAGAACTCACAGAGATCCTCTTGCCTCTGCCTCCCGAGTGCTGGGATTAAAGGCGTGCGCCACCACCGCCCGGCCCTTCTACTCCTTTTGAGTTGGTGTCCTTGGGAATTCTTTCACACAACAAAATCAGAGTATGTAACAAGAATAGGAGCAAGAAAGAGCATGAGGACAAAATTATGTGTTTGATCTATAAGGACTGCATTATTACTTGTCTGCATATATGTGTGTGCACCACACGCAAGAAGTGTCCACTGAGACCAGAAGAAATGCCCAGTAGCTATGGACAGTGATGCTCCCCCACGTGGTTTCTGGGAACCAAATGCAGACATCATGTAAAGAGTAGCAAGTGCGCCACTGTGGAGCCATCTCTTTGGGCCCCAGACTGTAGGCTCTTTAAAAGTCTACTTTAACATATGTGCCTCCAAGAAGATGGTAGCATTGCTACCTATCACCAGCCTCTAAAAACAGTTTACTATACTATTTTTAAACTCTGATAACATGGACAAAAATAAACAGGCCTCCATTTTATGCACTGAAAAGAAACTTACATTCAATAAGTAAACTAACAAATTGGACACCTGCCGATCACAGACCCCTTGTGTGATGAGAAAACCTTTTGCTTCCCTCCATATTGAAGATTTAAAAAAAAATGTTCCCACTAGGCTAGGAGACAGGATGTCATATTGTCAGTATTGATAACAGAATTACTAGACAAAGTAATGAGAGGAAGGGCACGCCTTTTCATACATCTGTCTAAGTGGTGGAGAGAGAGGATGATCTCATGTGTAACTAACAAACCTGTGTCATTGAAAAGATGAACCTTCTGAGTTAGGGCTTGGCCTACAGTGCCATCCAACAGACCTGAATCTTGTAAAGACCTCCGTGGCATTGTGCAATCCAGCACTTCTACCAAAGCCACGGGTATACGGTGTATAAATAGTCTACTTCTATTTTGTTGCTATGATAAAACACCCTGACTAAAAACAATTTAGAGGATGAGCAGGTTTACTCAGCTTCTACTTCCCTGCTACTGTCCGTCGTTGGAGGGAAGACAGGGCAGGAACTCCAGCAGCTAGCCACAGCACATCCACAGTCAAGGTGAATGCTTAATTAAAAAACTGATTCTATCAGGTTGGCCTATGGCCATGTCTGTGAGGGGTTGTCTTGATTGTTAATGGGGGGGGTAAGGTCCACCATGAGCATGAGCGGCACCATTTACTGGGCTGGGCCTTGGATAGTCTAAGAGTGAAGGAATCTGGCTGAGCACAGCATCAGGTAAGCAGTGTGCAGCCACGGAGGTCTTTACAGTATGAACAGGGCCTTAACAAGGTCATAGATCATAAAATATCCGGAGGCCCCACAGGAGCCTTCACTATAAATGTATCTTTGCTTCATTGCCCTTTTAAAGGCTATTCAAACATCAATTCTTGACAGTACGGCTCTTTAAACACTGAGCTAAATGTGTTCTTTCAGACATTAAACATGGAATGAGGTCAAAGTGAAGAAACAAGAATGCTGGAGACGACTGAGGGATTCATTAGGAGAGTGTCCAGGGAATCACTCAAGTGGGTACCAAGAGAAAATGTGGAACTATTGCCCCAAGACTGAAATAGGAAGATTTCAAGAAATAAAAAGTGAGCTCCTAATGTTAAAGGAATCCTAAATCTTTTGAGTTTGACTAGAGTTTAGCTTATAGAAATATTTTACATAGAAATACAAGCAAACAATAAAACATAGAATTGGTACCAGGTATTTCCTTTATATAAAACTAAAGCAATTTAAATCTTTTTCAAAGTGGATGTACCTTTAATGCAAAGGAGAATCACTGAATCAACCATGACTTTGATCTTTGGTTATATGTCTTTCATTAAATTGAATTTTAGTAATGTGATCATTCCTCTTGTTTTATTTCATTTCTCACCAAAGAAATAAAAAATCATCCTGAAAAGGTTAATGTTAGCTCCTTCTGCTTCTTAATCTAATTCTCTATTAACATTCCCATTTTCTGAAAGTTGCTACAACATATTTCTCACATATTAATAGCAGTGCCACATTAATGCCTTGTGTGTATGGAAGATATTAAAATAGGAATACATAGATACAAAGACAAAAATAAAAATGATGATGATAGTAGATTTGTTCCTAACTATAAACAATGCAAAGCCCTTTCAGAGTCTAACTAACGTATTAGACTCAAACAGCCAATATGGAACCTCATGCTCCTAGACAACAGGCTTTCTGTCCTCAGAGAATAAATTCAGACTTAATGGGCTGACTTTGGTTATAGCAATAGAGAATTATCAGAGTGAGGCCTTTGGGGGCTTATAAAAACTTAAATATTTAGTAAAATATGCTTTGTTCCTGACCATCATTTCAAAAGTAATAGTGTAGTCACACTCTTTAAGGGACAGAATCTAAAGTTCCATCTAGTTACTGCAACCAACTCAAAGTCCAGGGTCTCTGGGTGAGTTTAACTCCTGGCACCTACATAGCAGTTTACAAACGGCCTATAATGCCTGACACTGGCAACACCAGACAAACATTCATACACATAAAACAAAGAGAAATAAAATGTTTTGAAAAACTAAACCTTTAAAAAACACTGTGTTCACCATATATTATCAAAACTTATTTAGCATTCACCTTTTGATTTAAATAATAGAATTAAAAGAAAAAGTTGGGAGCACACAAACCGCACAGAATATTGGGACATGCATTATATCGCAGTAACAGCATCCTATTCTTTGGTCTTCATATGTAATTTTTCGTAAGCATATCTACCTTGGGACATGACTGAATTTTAAGCATGATCATGTTTCTTTTCTCCTACCATTAAACATCCTTGTAGCTCAGAGAGACCACCAAACATGTCACACCTACGTAGGGAAAGTCAGTGTTCCTACTGAGGGTATTACATAGTTCTGTTGCTGTTGCACTTAGATAGCTTTCAAATCCTTGCTTCTGATAAATCTAAAGGATCCAGGACCAGCAGGCAGATCACCAAAAATAAATTTTTGATTAGAGCAATTATTCAGAAGGAATAAATGAGGCACTGCTATATAATCATCCTCCAGTCCCTTCTGCTTATTCAAATAAACAGGTTTCTTGGCACTTAGGTCTAATACAGGGAGCAATGTGGGTAGAATTGTCAATGAGCTCTGTCTTTTCGGAGCAGCAAGTGATATTCATGCACAGATCCAAATGCGAATGCGCCTGTTTATTACGCTAGGCTGCCCCTCCTTTTAGGGCCACAGGCCGATGTTGGAATACCACATGCAGGTAACCACCTCAGAGTTGGGCAGAAACATGTCCCCCAGACAAACCTCCTTTCCAGGACTGGGTAACATTACCCAGGAATCCGGTCCTGCGAGTCTGTCCCTTCCTGGTCTTCTGGAGACTCCTAAAGCCAATCGTGAGTCACCCCTGATGCCAGTTGGAACCACAACCCTGTTACGGACCTCAGACCATCAAGTACACGACCAAGTCACTTACAGAACTGCCACCAAGCAGCACGGGTAATTCTGCCCATTTTTCTAAATTCTAACACACAAAACCCAAAGTAAGTTCCCACTCTTCATTTCCTTCTTTCTTTTCTTTTCCTTTCTCTTCTTTTCTTTCTTTTTTTTTTTTTTTCCGAGACAGGGTTTCTCTGTGGCTTTGGAGCCTGTCCTGGAACTAGCTCTGTAGACCAGGCTGGTCTCGAGCTCACAGAGATCCGCCTGTCTCTGCCTCCCAAGTGCTGGGATTAAAGGCGTGCGCCACCACCGCCCTCTTTTCTTTCCTTTACTCTTCTTTTCTTTTCATTAATACTAGTCAAAACCCAAGCATGCTTCCTCTAGCATCTGGATACTGTAGCTTGTTCCCTGAACCCTATCCCCTTCTGCCATGTGGCCGTGTGTCAACTCAAAAGGTACCGATTCCTCTCCTCCATCTTTCCTGCACCTGTGGAGAGAGACTCCTCCTTGGCCCTGTTGTTTCTCTTTCAAACGTTAATAAAACTGTCATTGAGCTTTAAAAAAAATACTTAAGCAAAATGTGAGCAAATTCAGGGTTCTATCAGCAAGACTAAAATATTGTTCAGGCAGCCATAGTCAGCCTCAGTTTAGGTCCTAATGTAAGGCCATGAGCAGGCAAGCATTAAGATTTGCCTCAATAAGACAAGGACAGGCTCCAACGTAAGACAAGATTCAGGGCCCCTTCCTGCCTGCAACATCTCTCTCACACCCTCCAACGACACACTGCAAACACTGACCGGAAATTGCCTTACTCTCTGCTGGGAAGAAATTTTCACAGTCCTTTTTTTGCAAATGGCTTCACTGGGGGCTGTGAAGGACAACAAGCACCAAAGATGAATGTGGCCCGCTCCTAGTTCCAAGGGATGTAGGAGGCATGAAAGAATGTAGGCGTGGAAGAGGGCGGGACTGCATTTGTAACTCAGAGGGGTGATCTCCTGTGCAATGCTGAGAGTTGGCCCCTGTAATTCATAGGTGGCCACCTCCCCTCCCTCCCACCATTTGCATCTACTATAAACTTGGAAACAACTAAACTACATCTATCTTTGGGACAACTCTTAGCACTGCCCTTTGCATGTGATTTAATAGTAACTGCAATGCACTGAATGTCTGCCACTGCCAAGCACTGCTCCAAATGCTTTCTATGCAATGAACTATTTAACTCTCCCCACAGGTGAGGTCTGAGAGCGAATGAAGCTGGTCCAGAAAGCTTCAGTGCCTGCCTGAGGTCACAGGTGTGGGAGCTGGTTTGCCCTCTTCTCACTCTGGTATTTCTGCCTCTAATTAGCGTTCGTTGTGGGAAAACTGAAACATCTCTGCTTGTTACCCAGCAAATGCACGGAGCTGATTACTAGTTGTGTGCCCGGTATGGTGGCATGTGCTGGGTGCTTCGACATGTTATCTTGCAGAATGCTGGTTTTCTAGCTCCTACAAATATGGAATGTTAACTGAAGAGATACTGAGTAAATCAGTCACATCACCAGCTACGAAGAATCACTACTGGCCTCCTCTTTTGCTGTTTTGATGCAAACAGAAACAACACAACGATTTATAAAAGTCAAACCAAATTACTTCTTTCTGTTAATGTGGGTTAGCCAGTAATAACTAACATCTTGAAAACTCTATTCACTTTTATTACCCAGATCTATTTTTACCAGTTGTGTACAGGATGTCTGTGTGTGTTCTTAAATCCTGTTTCCGTAAGTTTTTGTGAGATATCGTACTGGGAATTCTTAGATCTGTGAGATATTTAGATGAGCCATTAAGCTGGGTGGTGGTGGCGCACGCCTTTAATTCCAGCACTTGGGAGGCAGAGGCAGGTGATCTCTGTGAGTTCGAGGCCAGCCTGGCCTACAAGAGCTAGTTCCAGGACAGGCTCCAAAGCTATAGAGAAACCCTGTCTCAAAAAAGAGCAACTAAATCTAGTAAATTGATTTCCTCTGCCAGGGAACTTACTACGGTGGCAGAGTGCCAGATAGACTCTAACCAACAAGCTCAGCCCAATCTGATCTGTTCCTCTGTGTCCTGTCTCCTATAAGGTGCCAAGGACTGTATTATAAAATTCACAGATGTATTTAATAGGTTACCACCTTTTGGAAACTTTCTGATCTTGTCTAATAAATAATAGCTCAACCATTAAAATACTTCAACACGAGAATGTGTAGTCTGTTCTGTTAAAATGCACTTAAATACACACACGCGTGCGCGCACACACACAACTTAAGGAACCTTAAGATATGAAAAAGTTTTAAAATGATTCAAGAAAAAGAGCAGGGACTAGATTTTAGATTCGCTACAGCTGAGTTTGCCTGAGTGAACTTCAGCACATCGCTAGAGCAGGATAGTACGTGAGTGCTGTTTAAGATAAAGTTAAAAACAAAACCTAGTAGATTAAAGCAGGCAAAAGTAGACGAAGACCTCCCCATTTTGATCTCTGCCACATATCCAGAAACTGTTTTGTCTCTACCATTTCTGGACTTTATTTTGCAATTTTGCTTCCATCAAAGTTCACAATCTCAGAAGGAAAACAAGAGAACAAAAGAAGACAACGTGGAGCCCAGGATTAAAGCCAAGGGACAGTGGAGAGTAAAAGGCTCCGGTAGGGTCTGTCTTTGCAAAGGCAATTTCCAACTGCACCGGGAGTAAGAAACAAGAGCCACTTACTGCAAACCTGATTCCTTAATTAATTAGGTTACATCTAAATCAAGTAATGAAAACTGATGAGGAAATCGCTCCTGTGACCAAAAGCTTTTTTTTTTTTATGTGTGCCTTAGGATACCACAGCAATCATCAGAAAAAACCAAACATCAACAAAGGCTTCATGAGAATGTGGAGTTTTAAGTCAGTGGATGAAATAAGGGCGTGAATGTTCCCCTAAGATAGATGAGGAGTGGCTCGGAGTTAAGGAAGCACTTACACTTCCAGAGGACCCATATCTGAGAGCTCTCAAATGCCTGCACCTCCTGCTCCAGGGGATTCTACAGGCACATGCCCACGCAGAGACATATATACGCACACAGTCAAACCAAGTAACATGAGAAGTTAAAATAAATTTTTAAATATGATAGAAGATGACGAGACAGTGGCATAGACCCATTGCTGTACCGAAGGACTGAGAAGCCGGTAAGCCGGTGGAATGACTTCCAATCCAGCTCTGAACCCAAAGACAGAGAATGCTAACGCCCTGCTCAAAGACAACCAAGCAGAGAGGGCAACCTCTACTTTACTCCACTTTTTATTCTGCTCACACAGGAAGCCATCTAGAGAGGTCTACCCACACTGGAGAGGAAAGCACAGCCTCTTGAGTTACCCACCTAATGCAGATGGAATAATGTCTAGTCCAACAGTTGGTTACTTTGTACAACTAATATACACCAGGGGTGTGGGGGGGGTTGTTTGTTTTTAGAATTCCTGAGGAGCTGGAGATGACTCAGTGGTTAAACACATTGGCTGCTCTTCTAGAGAACTGGCTGCCCTTCTAAGATCAGTTTCCTGCTATCACATGGCAGTAACAATCTAACTACAGTCTCAAGGGATCTTCTGCCCTCTCCTGGCCTCCCCCGGCATTACAGGAAACATAAACAAAACAAAACAAAGTCCTAGGCTAGCAAGATGGTCAGTAGGGAAAGGCACTTGCTGCCAAGCTTGACCATATGAGTTCACTTCCCAGAACTCACATGGTGGAAGAAGAGAAAGAGCAGCAATAAGTGTCTTCTGAGCCCCCACTCCAGCAACAACATGCCCCTGTCCACCATGATTCACAAGTTAAGCCTCGTTATTAGGGAGACGCTGACAACTTCCAAGTAAATTTTGTATAGGCAGACTTTGGCTCCTCTTTGCTTCCCCTACAGCCGGGAAAGTAGATATGCACGCCGTCCAGATGTGGACACGACCTAGGATGTGGCAGAGCAGCTGACAGACGCTTTATTCTAAGCTTGCCTCCTCCTCTCCATCTGCATGGGACGTGATAGGGAACATCAATCAAGTGATAATTGAGTTTTCTCCTGCTAGGAAAATACAACTGACTCTATGCCATCACCAACAATCCACAATATGTTGGGAAATTTAACCTGTGTAAACCTAAGACTTCTGTAAAGATCTCCCAGTGCTGTCCTTACAGGCTGCCTTGCACACAGAGGTGCTGGAGAGAGCAGGAACGTAGGACAGGGGGAGGAAAGTGAGGATTTTATTTCTCCTGCAGGGTTTCTGAAAAGCACATTGTGAACCCTAAAAATTATCCTTAGTAATAGGAAAATCTAAGAACCTAGCACAAATCAGTTTTCCTTTACTAATGGGAGTTTTCCACAGTAATGTGGTTTTACTAGAAAAGGTCCATGAATTCAGTCACTTCCAACAGATGCTCTTTCAAATGTCACTTGTTTATGTCTTGTTTCATTGAAGTTGAAGAATCTTGCCAAAAGTCATTTTATTAAAATCAGTTAAAAAGAGAAAAGTCGGGGGGAAGAACCACTGTGCGTAGCTTGGTAAAAGGCCTTGGAAAGAGCTTGTAATCCTACCTTGCTCAGACTCCACAGCGCCCCACAATCCCCCGGAAACTTGAATTTGGTTTGAAGTCTACCAAATAGTAAATGCTTACCTTGAAGTCTGAGTCACTTCCTGATTAAACTAATAAATTGTTCTTAAACACTTTCTAGGCATTATGGTTTGTACCCAGTGATAGAAGGTAAACATTTGGCAAGAGAGCCAGGTATAGTGGTACACACCTTTTGCCCCAGGACACGGGAGGCAGATGGCCTAGTTAGTGGCTAGCCTGATCTACTCAGTGAGTTCCAGGAAAGCTAGGGCTACATAGTGAAATCCTTTTCAAACAACACAGCCTGGTCTACAAGAGCTAGTGCCAGGACAGGCTCCAAAGCTACAGAGAAACCCTGTCTCAGAAAAAAAATAAAAAAATAAATAAAAATTAAAAAAAAATCAGAACTGGGTGTTTGTGGTAAGATGATTTCTGCCATGCAGAGAGAAGACGGGATTGCATGTTCATAGCTGATTCCTCACTCAGGATTAGAAAACAGGAAAACATACAAGTGATCTGAGAAATCCTTTTCAACTTGCAGCCACAAAGGACTTCAGAGAAGTTGGTATCTGAGCTGAACCTAAAAGAGCTGGAGACCACCTCTCGTGGTCGGGGCCACAGGACTTCACATCCTGTCCTCAGAGTCGCCTTTGGCAGCTTCTGTCACAGCAACAGAAGGTAGAGCACAGCTTTCGAGATCGGATCCACCAGGATATCTGCATACACCCACTGGAAGTTAGTCTTGAAGAAACATGGAAAGCTTGAAAAAGGCTGGACCTTTGCATATCTGGGGACAGGTGGGAGAGGGTTTCCTAATATTCTTACAAGCTTCCCTGTCTGGGAAACAGAGGCTTAAAGGCAGGTCACTGGGAAGTCTGCAGCAATGACTGTAGCACTGTCCCATCCCGCACACCCACCCACAGACTCCCACCACCCCTTTTGTACATTTCTGCTTTGCACTGGCAACTAGGGGCCATCTTCATATCAAATTCACACCATCCTCTGGTATCCTTACCATGGTATCACCAAAGAATGCTCATAGATCAGCCTGCTAGACTAGCCCCCTTCATCAACACCCTTTAGAACCCAGTCACACACCACCCTCTCTGGCTCCTTACAAGAACACATTAAATTTTGCGGTTATCAGGCCCATGTGGTTGTGCTGAAACTCAAGCATTAAGTCTAGAACCTAAGACTCGGAGGGGAATATATGACGGCCGGGTGGTAGGAGGGTCATGCTGTCTTGTTGCCCAGGAACTGACTCTGCAGGACTCTAATATGGGAGAGTGTAAGCTATTAGCAGGAGAAAAAGCTTTGGAGATGGGGGCATCCACTCAGATGTCATATCTGTGAAGATTCCATTCTTTTTAAATCATGGATGTGTTGACTGTTAGCTCTCTGCCCATTGGTCTGGTCCTGACAAGTTTTTGTTCTGTTTTTTTTTTTTTTTTAACAACTTGACATTTAACAACTTCATTTGGGAAGAAGGAGCCTTGGGTGGGAAAGTGCCCCCCCCCCAGATTGGCCTGTGGGGAAGCCTACAGGGTATTTTCTTGATTAATGATGGATATGGTGGGCCCAGCCCATGGCATAGGCAGAAACAGAGGATTGTTGGCATCAGCCCTGGTCAGGCTGTCCTGACTTGTATAAAAAAACATGCCGAGTAATCTGATCAAGCCGGTAAGCAGCATTCTGCCCATGGCCTTTACTTCAATCCCTGCTTTCCAGCCTTTACTTTGGTGATGGAGTGTCATGTAGAAGTGTAAACTCTTCCTGTCCGTTGTTTTCAGTCATGGTGGTTTATACAACAATAGAATCCATCACTAAGACACTATTTCTCCTTCAAGAAAGGAACTGCAGAACAAGAAGTGTGCATTCCACTACATAAGAGGTCTGTTGCAGCAAAGATAGCACATAAGCAAAGAGTACACATAGCCAGAGCAACAGGGCAGGAGGTGTCCAGAAAAGCAGCACCTTCTGGCCCTGTATGGATTTATATAAAGCTTTTAAGAGGGTGTGGGATGGGGCTGGGTTCCTTTCCTTTCTTGAACAGGAATGGGCAGAATGGATCATTTTAAATGAGCAGGGGCTTAACTGTGTGAGACAAAGTTGGAACCTCTGAAATTCCCAGAAACTAAGCCATCATCAGATCTGCCTGCACAGGCAATTTACCCTGTCCTGCCCAGTCCCGCAGCTGTTCAGTCCCAAAGAAACACACAGAGGCTTACATTAATTGTAAACTGGTTGGCCCATTAGCTCAGACTTATTAACTAACTCTTATATCTTAAAGTAACCCATAATTTTTGTCTGTGTTAGCCATGTGGCTTGGTACCTTTTATCAGTGAGGCATTCTCATCTTGCTGCTTCTGTCTGGGTTATGACTGTAGATTGAACCTTTCCTCTTCCCAGAATTCTCCTGTTCTAGTCACCTTACCTATACTTCCTGCTACTGGCTGCTATTGACTACAGCCAATCAGTATTTTACTAAACCGATACAACTGTCAGCAGTGTTCTCCACAGTACTTTCCTACATTGGGTACCGAGTCATTATCATCCTCATCCCCTCCCTCGCCACTCCTTAACTCCAGCTGTGGAGATGAGCAGCTTTGCTCCACCCACCACCCAGCCATGCTACACTCATGTGATTGGAGGAGGAAGTGAGGAAAGTTGTGCAAAAAACCAAATACCACATCAGTGCAAAGATACCCCCCAAAATATCAGCTACTATGTGGCTTCTTACACTTACCAGTGTTCTAGCTTCAATATTATAAGGACCATAGCACCCTCCTCAACAGGTGCCTTCAACTAGACTCAAATAGATTAAAACCTGTTCAAGTTTAAAGAACAGGTTTTTGGCAGAAGTCCAATTTGACACCAAAATTTATACATTTACCATTACATCACCATGGATTTTCAAATCTTATGGGATTAAAGCTCTCTAAATTGAGGTGTTTTTTGGTTCCCCAAAGTGAAAAGTCCATGACAAAATTTGTGATAACTTATAATTTGGGCTATTACTAGTGTTTTTTATAAAAAACTAAATGTGTCTGTTTTTCTAGCTTAGAATCTGAGTCACCTGTGTCCCATGGGTACTCA
The DNA here is from genome assembly GCA_025134845.1 of Neodon shergylaensis. Taxonomy (NCBI): domain Eukaryota; kingdom Metazoa; phylum Chordata; class Mammalia; order Rodentia; family Cricetidae; genus Neodon; species Neodon shergylaensis. The sequence continues at coordinate 3,156,914 of JABTXL010008166.1, read as the reverse complement.
CAAAGCAGTCAGCATTCAATGTCTGTTTTCTGAATGATTTTACCCAAGCACCTGTCATGTATGTGACAGCGGGGTTGTGAAATGTATGCAGTGCTCATTCAGTGTCTCTACTCTCTTAAAACCAGAACATCTA